>CP094631.1:40437606-41066450 GCA_023657505.1 Camelina hispida
TATAGGCAATCACGTTCCCTAACTTAGTACTTAATAGATGGAGTGTTGGTGTTAAAAAATAATCAAATACATAAGCTCACCTCAATTTCCCGTAAAGAGGTTTGGTTGGAGACATGACTTTTGGTAAGCAACATATGTCGAGTTCAGGTTTGGGATTGTGGTGTTGTAACGAGGATGACTTTACTGTTGGGAGCAAAATGTCTTAATTAGACGCAGTTCTTCCCCCTTCATTTCGGAACTAGAAACATTGTTAAGGCCATGGAAAGTATTCTTTCTAGAGGTATTGATTGGCAGAACTTGGAGACAGATTGTACAGAACTAGTCGCTGTGTAACCCTTTGAAGATTGACGGACGTTCTCCAACCTTTCGATGACTTCTATTTGCTTTGAGATTCTTTTCCGCCCTTTACCCTGTTGAAAGATTCCCGTTTATATCGTTCGATCTTCCAGATCGCTAATTTCAAAAATGGTTTGAGCTACTAATTTTGAAATTCTTTTCTAATTAATGTTTGGTTGACCAGAAAAGAAGTATACAGATTTGATCAAAAAACACAACATACTCTCTTCTGTCCATAAAATTCATCATATTTTTCTATAACTTTAGGGAGGTTTAATTTTCCCCAACGTCCATTTGAGAAGTAAAGAAATTTAAAACATACTATAAGACTGTTTTTTGTTAAATAACATGGCATCATTATAAGCATTATATGACAGTTTGGGAACTTTTTAAAAATACAAAATGATTTGATTCACAAAGATATAGTCAAAGTAGACATATTTGATATTATTAGATTTAAAGATATTCAACTACTTTTAGATACGATAAAAAAATAGAATTTGTAACCAAAAAAAAAACTATGAATATATTTAGTATGAATTGTTTAGTCATATATTACAAGTAAGCGGTTATGCTTATAGAAAGCCTTTTCTAATGTTAAAAAAGAAATGTAGAAGCCTATACTGCCTACGTAACCCACAAGAAAGTTGGTTTAATTTATATACAATCATCAATCATGCAATGCTACTTTGAGAAACGGCATGTCTCAAAGTAGTTGGTGTGTTCAAATTTGGAGTCTAGACTTACAGAGGATCAACAATATTGTTAGGACGAGCTAACTCAACTCTTGAAGCACAATGTTTGACATTTTAGATTGCAAAATTATAGTAATAAAGGTAAAAATAGAACAAAATAAAACAAAAGTTCTCATAACAGAAATAGTTGAATGAAAAAGTTGCCTATGGCCAGTTCTACAACTTATTAAAGACGGAAGTTCTCATAAAGTTCCAACAAATAAAGAGATTAACACTACTCACTTGTCTCATCCACAGTCTCCGATGCACTTGCACTTGCAGCTGCATCAGTCTCAGCTACAATATCCATTGCATCAGTCACAGCTACAGTTTCCGCTGCATCAGTCTCAGCTACAGTTTCCGCTGCATCGGTCTCAGCTACAGATTTTGCTGCATCGGTCTCAGCTACAATTTCCATTGCATCAGTCACAGCTACAGTTTCTGCTGCATCAGTCGCAGCTACAGTTTCCGCTGCATCGGTCTCAGCTACAGTTTCCGCTGCATCAGTCTCAGCTATAGTTTCCGCTGCATCAGTCTCAGCTACAATTTCCATTGCATCAGTCTCAGCTACAGCTTCCGCTGCATCGGCCTCAGCTACAGTTTCCGCAGCATTGGTCGCAGCTACAGTTTCCGCTGCATTGACGGCAGCTACAGTTTCTATTGCCTGGTCTCAGCTACAGCTTCCGCAGCATTGGTCGCAGCTACAGTTTCCGCTGCAGCTACAGTTTCCGCTGCATTGACGGCAGCTACAGTTTCTGTCGCATTGGTCTCAGCTACAGTTTCCACTGCATCAGTCGCAGCTACAATTTTTGCCGCATAAGAATACTTTGAAGCTTTGTCCTGTGACAACTCCATCTTGTACCTCTCCTTATCCATACGATATATCTCTTGATAAACCTGGTTAAAAATAATTAATAAACCAAATCCATTAAATCTCATTCGAGAAAAATGGAACTTAAAAACGTTGTTTAATATAGAATCATCATTTTTATTTTTAAGGCTTAAGATATAGTTTAAATAAGTTTTCATGTGTTTACCTTTTTATCAGATTCAGAGAGATTCTTCCACATTTCCGCAATTTCCTTGGTGAAAGGTCCCTTTCGTCCACCGCCCTCAGCTTTAATCCTCACGTGTTGCTCGGCAAAGAAGAAGTTATAACCGCTTCTTGGGCACTTAGGTCGTCCATGAGATGACTTGGCTCTCTTATTCCTACGAGTTGTAGGATCGTCTTGAGAAGAAGTGTGGAAAATCACTCCTTTGAACTCTTTTGAGCCCATCTTCATGGTTACCAGGTAACCGCTTCCAAACTTCTCATCAATCCTCCCAGTAACCATGGCGCCAGGTTTCATTTCTTGATTGTATATATCTATGAAATTCAGAAAGCAAATCTCAAACACTCACAAATTCAGATAAAAGAAGAGAACCTAAAGAAACATATTAATTGGACTATATATAGACAAAATTAAAACATTGAATTTTTTAAGTACCCATGCCATTGCCCTGAAATGTATTAGAGCGCGGAGCTTGGAAGTACGCACGCTCAAACTGAAGGAGCGTTTTACGGTAATTAGTCTTTAAAACATGTGCTGCATTTGTTACTGCTTTCTTAAACTTAAATACTTCAATCACTTCTTTGCATCTGCGGCCGTTGATCACCTAGAATCAAATATGATACAATTATTAAACATATAAATTGTATAAATTATTTTATTAAAACAAAGATAGCTTCAAAACGAATTATTTGTTACCTCTTCAAGACCACCACGAGATGTGACCTCAATGAACAGCCGATGCAGATCGAGTTTGTTTCTTTCCACAACAGGAATCCTTGACAAAAGCCAAAAATATCAGAAATATTCTATGATCAACTGAAATCTTATTCAAGAAAATAAATCAATTAAAGCATATACAATGAACATATTAAAAAAGGATAAAAGCAATTTCCATTTCCCAACACCTTTGAAACAATATTGCATTAACGGTAACCCAAAAAAAAAACATTCTTAAACCTATTCATGGATTAGCATTTCAAAATTTTCTGAAAACCAAATAAAAAAAATATATTTGACTAACAGATTAAGAACAAACTAGATCCAGTTCTATATGCCACACACACTTCCTTGCTTTAACGATTCCCAAACCTAATGAGTTTTGCTTCAATAAATTTTGTACAACATGAGCAATTGTCTTTTTCTTTTTTTACAACAAAAGATCAGCTCATATAAGCAAATAACATGAGTAATTGTTGACCAAGAAACAAATAATAAGAGTTATTATTTTTCAAAAATAATTATTGGGCCAAGGCCCATTTATAATTTGTTTTCATAGGATTATCGCTTTCTAGATTTTCCTATAGAAAAATCACCACCCTACGAGTCTTTCGAACATAGGGAATCACGTCTTTCTATTCCTTTCGAAGGACCATGCCTACGCCACTCGACCAAGCAACACTTAGTATACAAGTCATTTATAACCCATCACACACAGGATTGCGAACAAAATTGCTTGAAATGTATTCTAGGGGTTTAACATTCACAATCATAATTTGTAAACAAGTAATTTCATCACAAAATGTATAATCTAAACAAAAATTTCATATAAGGAAAAAGAAAAACTCACTTAAGTTCTCGACCAGAAGATTGGAAAAAATCTCGGAGCGTATCCCAAAAAAGTTCAGAATTTTGGACAAGATCCTCATACGTAGATGTACGAGAGGAACTGCCTTTCTCTAAAGTAGAAAATCCATTAGCTGTAACCACTTCAACTTGTGATTTACCTGTCGACATCAGTTCCTTTCGGGTGTTTTTGTTCGAGAGGTAGAAATAGTGTTCAACTTTCAGAGATAAAATGAGCATTTAAGCATGATTTTCTTATATAATCTTCTTCTTATCTTATCTGGAGTTAGGGGATATACAATTGTCCTTCTGTCTACACCACATAAAAATACATTATATTTCTTTCCCTTTTCTACATAGTCCACACGTTAATTAATTTTAATTTACAGCTTATAGCATAATAATGAAATAATTGTATCGGTTTTGGAAAATGTTTTAAATGCAATATTAAGAGAATAAGATTTTATTAGAGTTAAAATATTAAGTAAAGTGAAATTTTTGCTTTTGTATTCAAATAAAATAAATTGGCCATTATTGATTTTTGGTTATATCGTAGTTGATTTTTGGAGAAAGAAATTGAAATGAAAAAGTTTGTAACTGAATTTATTTATGAAATAAAATAGTTTCTTCTATTAAAATATTGTCAAAAACTTTTTGGTCAAATATTTTTCAATGTACAAATAGTCAATTAAAACATTGAATTTAGAGCGTAAATTTTGCCAAATAATTATTTAAGGAGCAATTATGAAATGCTCTAAAAACTCAGACTCTGCAAAAGTTGGTCATATATTTTCCCATTGAATTTGTTTAAATTAATCATATATATAAAAGTAAGCTTACGATATAATTTTTTACTAGTCCATTTGGTATTTAATTTTTAAAACATAATATTTATCCTTCATTAAGAGTAAAAATATAAGTTTAGGAGCTTTACACTAATAAAATCTTTTAAATATAATAATAAAAAATCCTCTTCCGCCCTTGTGAGAGCTGAGCTTAGCCCTTCCGTCGTCATAAGCCTCAGCACAGGTCTCTCCCTCTTCCTTGGCCGTTTCGTCTTCTTCAACTTCCAGAGAGAGAACGTAGCGAAACATGGCTTACTGGAGCAGAACGGGAAGACCCACTTCGAAGCTGGAGATGATCGTGCCAAAGAATACGTCAGCCTCTTGAAATCGAACGATCCAATTGGATTCAACATCGTTGATGTTCTTGCTTGGGGTTCTATTGGACACATCGTTGCTTACTACATCTTGGCTACGTCCAGCAACGGATATGACCCTAGCTTCTTCGGCTGATTCATTCAGTCTCTCTCTTTATCTTTCGCTCGTATATGTATATGGTTGACTTGTTTCGCAAGCTATCTAATCTATTCCCCATCTCTGTTTCTCCATATTCCTCTGTTGTTGCTCTTGTCTAAGACTTGTCTCTCTTTTTGCAACTTTTTTATTTCGCCATTTACAAAGATGGGTTTGCAAAGTTTTACAAAGAACATATACAACGGAAAAAGAGATTAAAATTACATTTTCATTTAGGCTCAAGATTTCGATTTAGTCATCGTTTTTAAATTGTTCGTGAAGCTAGTTTGACACCTAAAGAGTCTAGATGTTGAGATCTCAAATGAAGGTAAAGCGCAATGTTAAAATCTGAGAAAAAGATCTCTTCAAGTATGCAAAAAATAAAAAAAGAAAACCTTAAGTTTAGATCAAGTTATGGCTGCAAAACAAAAACCATTGTAATACGGAGGGTAGTAGTGTCTGTAGAAAAGCAAGTCTGAATCCTTATGATTCACATCCTTCAGAAAATAGGAGTTGGCATGTTGCTGAACCTCGAAAAGAAAGTGACAACTCCTGGATCATCTCATCTCTTGTTTCTTGAGAATAGTCTGGCGAAAACAAGATTGTGGCAGTCTTCAAGCAGCGAGCATTTCTCAAGATATATTTCGCCACATCCATCTGGTTCCGCAACCCAAACATATCAATCCACCTGAAAGTTTCCACACTCGACAACAAACATCTAGGAACACAGTTGTTCAATTGTCTGTCCCAATTATTGGGTAGATCCGAAAGCCTATCTGGCTCATGCTGAGATCAAACATGAGAAGATCTGGCTTTATATAACAGTATATATAGTAAAGTAAACCCAACATAATATGTCTCTAACGAAAAAAATAACTTACATATGTCAGAGTGGCCTCGATCTCTCGTAAATTAGGAGAGTCCTTGAGTAACCGAGCAAGTAAAATTGACCAACTTGAATCACATGGACATATCCTCAAATGTTCAAGTTGGTTGAAGACAATACCCTCTTGATAAAAAGCCTGCAACACCATGATAACAAAAAGATTCAACCTCAAGAAAACCTTGGTTTATTAATTGTTCAAAGACAAGATTGTTAGAGATACGGATGGAAACAGATTATACCTCTTCGGTGTAGACTCCTAAGCATAAGTAAAGCCGCTTAACAGATGTGATTTTCGTAAAAAACTTTTTGATATTTTGGAATGTCAATACAAAATTAGCCTTCTCCAACTTAGGCATATCTCCAAAGAGTAGGAGAATCGAGGACTATCACTGTCACTCTCATCATCACTATCACTCTCTAGTCTTTCATCAGTGACTTCCAGATACATAAGAGAAGGTGTATCAATCATAATCCCATCAAGATAACAAGGACTAGACATCTTTAGGGTTAGTCTCTGCAATGACTTGACAATTACTCTAAATATTCCCAAGTTGTCAATGTTATCTCTTTCCACAAATAGATCCTCAAGGACAGGGCAATTGGAAAGAAGTCGGTGAAGAGTGTTTTCAGAAGAGTAAGTCACACGTCGAAGGGACAAAGTTTTGAGAGAGGGGAGACATACCATACGATGAACTTCCACGAGAACCTCGTCCTCCAGTTTCAAGATCACAAGCGATTTGCTGACATACAAGCTACTAGGCAGTTTAGTTTTACGCCTCGCAAAAGAAAGCTCAAGACTTAACTCAAGGACGCAGAAATGAAATGCAACTGAAAGCCATTTTCGATATCTTCAGGTTTGATTGATCCAACTGCTCCATGGCTAAACTTGAGACGTAAGCTTTCCATGATCGGAGCTTGATGTAAAGGCAGATTCAAATCAATAAATCTCTGTAAACTCCGGCCTTGAGACACTGAATAGTCACTATAATCGTAGTCCAGCTTAGGCAGCCACATCCAAAGAAACTCCACCGCTTCGATACAATACTTGTTCTTGCAGCATCTTTTGTTGTAAGAAATGATAGTACCTTCAAGAGCACATCATCAGGCAACTGACTGATCTTGTCCATATCTTCACAATCTCCACGTTTCTTTTACTTGGTTAACTATAACCAAAAAATTCATTTATCCTTGACACAAACACCAATTTGGAATCTGTCCGAGTAACCAATAACAACAGTCAACACAAGAAGAACGAGTATAGACAAGGAATAATAGAGAAGAAACGAGTATGCTTCTCTAGGACCAGCTCTAAAAGATCTCTATTAATTGCCATGCCTAGGAAAACGAACAGGTTTGTTCTATTTGTTGTAATTTAGGGTGTTTAGGAAGTAAATCTCTTGTGTTATTAATGAATGAATTGAGGTTACAACATATATATAGAGTCCCATAAGAGACTAAGTACAAACCGACATAACTAAGGACATGGCCGAATGGGCCTTAGTACAATGGGCCGTAACTATAGAGCTAATAGACGGGCCGGTCAGATAGAGTCCACTAAGTGTTTTACAACAGTCCCCCTTGGACGATATGACCGTGCCTATGCTTGGACGGGATCGCTGCAATGTGCTTAGGGGATGCTGCCTCATTAAAACCTTACCAGGAAAACCCATTGGGACAAAACCTTGGTGAAGGAAAAAGAGTACAGCACACATTGCTCCCCCTGTTCCAAACATCACTCTAAGTCCTTGAGTCTCCGCATTCCAATCTGGTGCGTGAGCTTCTTGAATGTCGTAGTCGGTAATGCCTTGGTGAAGAGATCGGCTGAGTTGTTACATGACTGAACTTGTGTAACAACCTGTCCCGTGGACCCCACTAGCCTCACTGCTAGCCCGCTAGCCTCACTACTAGCCGCCCAAACGGACCCCAAGCTGGCCCTGCAGGGCATCGATCCTAACCCATCACTGTGGAAATCCACATCCACCAGTAGGTTATTGGTGTACCAGGCGTTCCTCGAACCCTGGTCCCCACCCTTTAACAACCTTCCCACAGGACAAGTTGCCACCAATCCTTAAATGGACCATTATCAGAACCCTAGAAACAACCCGACCCTTTTTTTTTTAAATTAAAAACAATATATAATTAAGCATCCCATACTACTTAATTAACCAACCCAAACCACAACTCAACATTAAACCAGCAATAACATTAAGCACAGCAGAAACATACCAATAATACAAAACCAACAACATCATCAATACAATAACATTCCTAACCATTCTATCCGGCAACCTACCATAACACTAACCAAGGTTCCAACAACAAAACCAACAAATCCAATAACACACAAACGAGACCCTAGATCATCCTCCTCCTCATTGCCATGATTCCACGTCACAAACCTGCACACCACAAACAACAATTGAGATGCGTAAGTATTATCACAAATACTTAGTGAGGCAATCCTCCCATCTTGGGCTATACACACAAGCCACTGAGAAACCAATGCTTAACAAATAACAACCAAACACAAACAAACCAGGAAATCACATAACAAGCAACTTGGTGTCGACCGATACCAGAGAGGTGTCGATCGACACTGGCCAAACATGGTGTCGACCGACACCTAACTGGTGTCGATCGACACTCCTTCGCACGCGAACTGCACGAATCCGAACGACGAACCTCCGTTTCCAATCATCTCCAATCCGTTCCAACCTCACCCAAAACCTTCAGGAACCTATAAGAACAATAACACAACCACCACAAGCAAGAACAACACCACTAACACAACCAATCAAGCAAGAACAACACCACAAAGCACCACCAATCAAGCAAGAACAACAAAGGATTCTCAGGCTTAGATAAGCCATGGTCATGCACTCACCTTATCAACTGATTATAACAACCAATACAACCAGTTGAGATCCTCCTAACGTCTGAAACAGCCCAGAAACGCCCTACAACAAGCCACACAACCAAAAACGACTTATAACAAAACTGGACAGAAACATCAGAAAAGAACAGTCTCAAAGACGAAACCCTAAAATAAAAACCAACCGTTAACTATCAAATCGCTCCAGTGAAAAGCTACCCCTAGACGTCACGAAGCTTCCCACAAAATTTCAGCACGATCAGGCACCACACGAGACCACGATCTCAGTTACAATCTCCGATGGTCCCAACTCGCGTCTGAGAAAACGTGTCTCACGAAACTGCCAATAACTCATCGAGTTTAAATCCAAATCTACTTCTGTAAAAAGGCGAATGACGATGAAAGACTTGGGAATACACCTACCAAATTTCATTACCTTTGGGAACGATTTGATTTGCCGAAACTGTTTCCTCCCAAACCCTAACGATTCTGATCTTTCTCCTTTAATCTCCTTCACACCACAATAGGCTCAATCCTCTCTCTCTATCTCTGAAAACGGCGACAAGACACCCTAAAACCCTTAATTTGTCGCTTCTCCACTTATAACACGATTTAGAGATTTTCCTTGAACCAAACCGAACCAAACAGCAATTAAAACGAACCGGACCAAACCAGAAAACATGGTGTCGATCGATACACCAAGGGTGTCGATCGACACCCACACAAAACCTTAAAAATTGGTTCGCGGATGTTACAATTCTCCCCACCAACAAGGATTCGTCCTCGAATCCCGCAAAACCGTCCAACTGTCAAGGACCTCCGTGCCACCGTCAACACGGCCCGCACGTCCCCGACCGGACTAAATACCGTCAGCCAAGGTTTCCCGTGCACTGTCGCAACAGCCCGCACACCTCCGACTGAACCATGAGGTCTCCCTCTAGCCAATATACTCGCATCAAAGACACTATTTGCTCACAACTCAGTGCTTCCCCCGTCCGTGGTCGAAACCAACGAATCATGCCGGCTCGCTATCAGGCCAACCGCCTTAAGCTACGGCATCCAGGAAGTCACTCACACACACTCCCCCGCTCTCGGGTCGCAACCTCGAGACATACCGGCTCACTGCCGAGCCTCGGCTCACAGCTACGGTATCCAGGGAGCCTCACATATCCCGCTCTGGGTCGTCACCCTCAAGCGCTCTCGGATCGTCATCCGAAGCAACATACCACTCCCACTCTCGGCCACAAAGTCCATCGAGCTATCGGTATCACGTGAGTTGGGCCCACACGGCCTAGAGCAAAACAAATACTGATGCCAACGAGTATCTCCCGGCTAGATCTACCTCAACATTTCCACAAAACTTTCCTTTCTAGAAAACTTTCTAATTCTGGAAACTTTCCTTTTGTGGAAACTTTCTATTTATGGAAACTTCCAAAAATAGAAACCCGAGCTATTTCTCTTCCCATGACAATCGCAGTCAAACAAAAGAAAAATACTCATCTTATTAATCTCAAAATGTCATAATCGTTACAACTCAACGAAAATACATCAGGAAAACAAAAATACAACAACTGAGTCATCAACCCGCATCCCGAGCACCACCTCATCTTGATACTTAGTCGCACAACCAACCACCCTAAGCGACCAAAAATCAAGAGAGATGGGCTGGAATACTCCGTACCCGCTCCAGCCACGGACTACAACTCGGACCCGGCTAGACAAGCTCAAGCGGTCTGCTTCTCAAACCACTTCTTAAACCTTGCCTTCATCCTCGCCTCGGGCTCCCAAGTCTGCTCCTCTACTCCGTCACAGTCCCACAGGACTCTCATCAAAGGAATCTTCTTCTTCCGAAGTTCCTTGACTCTCCTCTCGAGCACCCTCACTGGTCTCGCCTCCAAAGTCATGTTAGGCTGAAGATCCTCAGGAATCTTAGCCAACAACTGATCACCCTCGTGAAGACACTTCCTCAGCATCGACACATGAAACACCTTGTGGAACGCACGCATAACCTCAGGCAACTCCAGCCTATATGCCACTGGCCCCACCCGCTCAACTACTGAACGGACCCATGTACCTCGGACTCAACTTAGTCTCTGTCAATGACCTGTTCGGACCCCGCAACATGGCCATCTTGAGGTACACTCTATCACCAACCTGAAACTCAAGATCCTTTCTCCTCTATCAGCATAACTCTTCTGCCGATCCTGAGCCTCCTTCATGTTCAGCCTCAAAACCCGGATCTTCTCCGAGGTCTCCTGAACAAAATCTGCACCAAATATGCTCCTCTCCCCCACCTGAGTCCAACATAATGGTGTACGACACGGCCTCCCATACAAAGCCTCATAAGGAGCCATCCCAATACTAGCCTGGTAGCTGTTGTTGTAAGCAAACTCCACCAAGCTCAAGTGATCTGCCCAATGACCACCCCAATCCAGCACACACATCCTCAACAAATCCTCCAAAATCTGGATCGTCCTCTCTGTGACCGTCCGTCTGAGGATGATAGGCTGTACTCATATGCACCTTCGTGCCCATCTCTGCCTGAAACGCCCTCCAGAACACCGAAGTGAACTTGGAATCTCTATCAGACACAATACTAGCAGGCACACCATGCAATCTGACTATCTCCCGACATACTTCTTGGCCAAAACCGCTGCTCCATCAGTTTTCTTGATGGCCAGAAAATGTGCAGACTTAGTCAAACGGTCCACAATGACCCAAATAGCATCAAACGTCCTCGACACAGGCAAACCTACCACGAAGTCCATCGTGATCAAATCCCACTTCCACTCAGGAATAGGCAAACTCTGCAATAATCCACCAGGAACCTGATGCTCTGCCTTCACCAACTGACAAGTATCACACTTCGCCACCCAGTCGGCCACGTCCTTCTTCATCCCGACCCAGTGATAATACCGCTTGAGGTCACGGTACATCTTGGTCGCCCTGGATGAATAGAGAACTTGCTCGAATGAGCCTCTCTCAGTATCTCCTGCCTCAAATCCTCACCCTTGGGCACACAGATCCGACCATGCACAAGGATAGTACCATTAGCAGAAACCTACTCTGCACCCGCAGCCTTAGAGGCATTCATCAGCCCCTCATCACTCTCCTGAGCTAACCTCACTCTGCTCAACAAATCCGCTCTATCAGCTGCCTCCAAACCCAAAGGTTCCTGTGAGATAGCACACAAACTCAATGCACTAATCTCACCTACCAATGTCTCCATATCCTGCTCCTGAGCCGAAGCCACCCTCTTCCGACTCAAGGCATCTGCAACCAAGTTAGCTTTACCAGGATGGTAAGCTATATCCAGATCATAATCTGCTACCAACTCCATCCAACGCCTCTGCCTCAAATTCAGCTCAGGCTGAGTAAAAATGTACTTCAGATTCTTGTGATCTGTAAACACCTGCACCTTCCCACCATACAGATAGGATCTCCAAATCTTAAGAGCAAAGATCACTGCTGCCATCTCCAAATCATGAGTAGGATAATTAGCTTCATGCTTCCGCAACCCGCAAAGCATAAGCTATAACCTTCCCCTGCTGCATAAGTACACAACCCAACCCCACTCTAGAAGCATCTGTATACACAACATAAGGCTCGTCCTGCTCAGGCAGTGCTAACACCGGCGTGGTAGTCAACATCTGCTTGAGACTTGCAAAGCTTGCCTCACACTCTGTGACCACACAAATGGGACATCCTTCCCTGTAAGCTTAGTCATCGGCTGGGCCATACTCGCAAAACCCGAACAAACCTCCTGTAGTAACCTGCTAACCCCAGAAACTCCGAATCTCAGTGGCACTCTGCGGCCTCGGCCACTCCCTGATGGACTGAATCTTCTCTGGATCCACTGAAACTCCCTCAGCTGAAACAATATGACCCAAGAACCCCATCTCACGCTGCCAGAAACTGCACTTGCTCAGCTTAGCAAACAACTTCTGCTCCCTCAGCTTCTCCAACACTGCTCTCAGTGTACTGCATGCTCCTCAGGACTCTTAGAATATACCAGGATGTCGTCGATGAAAATGATGACTGACACGTCCAGAAACTCCTGGAACACGCTGTTCATCAATCTCATAAACGCAGCTGGCGCGTTTGTCAACCCAAACGGCATCACCACAAACTCGTAGTGTCCATACCTCGTCCTGAAGGCTGTCTTCCTCACATCTGCCTCATGAATAGGAATCTGATGATATCCTGATGCCAAATCGATCTTGGAGAACCAAGTAGCACCCCTCAACTGATCCAACAACTCATCAATCCTCGGGAGAGGGTACTTGTTCTTCACAGTAACTCGGTTCAAACCCCGATAGTCAATACACAACCGAAAACTCCCATCCTTCTTCTTAACAAACAGCACCGGAGCTCCCCACGGTGAACAACTAGGACGGATAAAACCCTTGCCCAACAAATCCTCCAGCTGCTTCTTCAGCTCTGCCATCTCTGCTGGAGCCATCCTGTAAGGAGCCTTGGATAACGGCATCGTCCCCGGTTCCAGCTCAATAGTAAAAGGATCCGACCGAGATGGTGGTAATCCCGCAATGACTGGAACACATCCTCAAAGTCCTCCACAACTGGAATACCGCTAACCGTAGACTTCCCCACTGACTCTGGCATAGATATAGTAACCAGATAAGCCTCACGGCCCTTCTCGATCATCTTCCCAGCCTGAACGGCTGAGATCACGAGACTCCCGAAGTCGGTCTAATACCCTGAAAAACCAACTTCCCTCCTGGACGCTCAAACTCCACTCTACCCCGATAGCAGTCCAAAAGCACCCTATACCGATGCAACCAATCCATACCAAGAATGACATCATATAACTCCACTGGACTGATAAGCAAATCCGCTGGCCATGACTCCTGCGATCTGAATATCAACTCCTCCAGCTCGTCCAATAACCCTCAGGAACTTGCCTCCCGCAACTCGACAACTCCTGAACGCTCTCCAGGATCCCCTCTGATCCCCGCACTCTCGGCACACTCCGGAGTAATGAAGCTATGAGAAGCTCCAGAATCAAACATAACATGGGACTTAAACCCGCCCACCAACAAGGTCCCTACACAAACCCTATGTGTTGAGAACCTAACACTTGACCACAAGCAAAAACAAATATAATCTGAACTATTGAATTAACCAAGTTCGAATCTCAGAAGTTATACCTGTGATCGCTCCTGCACTAGTGCCACCGGGCTCCTGAGTCGAGTACACCTGAGACGTCGGCTCGATCCAACCCACCGGCTGCACACCGTGCTGCACCACCTGCTGCATCCCTGGCTGAGCTCCAGCCTGCAACACTGCTACTGCCCTCTGCTGCAACTTGGGACAACGAGGCTTGATATGCCCCGTCTCTCTGCAGTAGTAACACACTCGAGTATCTGCCCGCGGCTCCGTCACCGCCCGCTGCTCTGTCACTACCCGCTGCTCACCTCTCTGTGGACAGCTAGTCACCTTGTGGTCTCTGCTACCACACCCAAAGCATCTCGCACCCCCATGCCTCGACCTCTGCATGACATCAAACTTCCGCTTCTGCCCTTGCGCAGGCTTGCCGCCCTTGCTAGGAACAGAAGACGGCTGAGACTGCTGTGGCTGCACTGAAGGACTGACCACAACCACCTGTGCCCTCAAATCATCCTCTATCCCAGCTGCAACCTCAACCAACTCTGCTCTCGTAGCATAACTCCTCACTCTGCACCGAGTCCTCAAATCATCCCGCAGAGCCAACAAAAACCTCCGCACCTGAGCCGCCTCTGGCTCCCATGCCCTGCCTGCATACCCCACAAGCCGACTGAACTCTGCATCCAGCTCCCGCACTGTACGGTCTCCCTGAGTCAACCCCAAGAACCGTGCCTCCATACGGTCAAGAGCCTCCTGAGGAAAATACTTGGAGTTAAACTCCCTCACAAAATCTCCCCAGACATACCCTGCTGCACCCTCCGTGCTGTCACCGACCTCCACCACACACGTGCATCTCGACAAGTAAAACACTGCCAGATCCACTCTGTACCGGTCGGGACACCTAAGCGAAAGGAAAATATCCTCCATCCGCTCTCTCCACTCATCCGCTACACTCGGATCGGTACTCCCTGAGAAATACCCTGCTCCCACATGCCGCAGCTGCTCCATCATCCGCACATACTGTGCATCCACTACCTCGGTCCCCGGCTGCACACCTGCCTGCAAACCCGCTGCAGGCTGCACCACTGGAACCTGTCCACCACCCACTGGCGGCACTACTGGATCCTGCCCACCAACCACCGGCGGCACTACTGGATCCTGCCCACCAACCACCGCGGCACCACTGGACCCTGCCCACCAACCACGGCGGCACAGCTGCTGGAAGTCGCTGCAAAGCCTGAGCCACCTGAGCTAGCAAGTCAATCAAGACATCCTCCCTGCCCGGAGCACCTCCTGCTGCAACCCCCACACCGGGGCAACACCGTGACCAACACCGTCACCCGAACCAGCCTGGTCTCCAGACACTATAGGATCAGCCTGTGACTCCGCTACCTCCTCACTGGCCATGCTCTGGGTCTCACTCTCACTGGCCACAGGAACCTGACCTCGTCCCGACCACGACCACGACCACGTCCACGACCCCGACCACGACCACGACCACGCCCGCGACCAGCAGCAACCTCACCTCTAACCATCTGTATCAACCAAGAACAGAAGGCTAAGCAAACAATAATCCTATTACACAAAAACACAACTTACCGTGGAATCACAAACAGGCTCGAAGAGGATGTTCTAGGACTTCATGCCACACACAATTGCCATTCACACAATCTACTATAGCATGGAATCCTAAACATTAACAGCAAAAGCACAATGAACCCTAGACCTAGAACCGTAAGGGTACCAAAATGACTACCACTCAAAAAGGGTCGGGTTGGGTATGTGACGTGGAATCAAGGCGATGAGGGGAAGGATGATCTAGGGTCTCGTTTGTGTGTTGTTGGTCTTTGTTGTATTGTTTATGATGGAACCTTGGTTAGGGATATGCTAGGTCGATGGATAGTATGCTTAGGATTGTTATTGTATTGATGTTGTAATGGTTCGTATGGTTGGTATGTTTCCGCTGTGTGTATTCGTTGTTATTGGTTTAAAGAGGAGTTGTGATTTGGGTTGGTCTAGTTAAGTAGTATGGGCTGCTTAATTATATATTGTATTTATTATTAATATATAAAAAAAAAAAGCGGGACGGGTTGTCACATAAAAATCGATTTTTATTGTAACAACCTGTCCCGTGGACCCCTAGCCTCACTGCTAGCCCGCTAGCCTCACTACTAGCCGCCCAAACGGACCCCAAGCTGGCCTGGGCATCGATCCTAACCCATCACTGTGGAAATCCACATCCACCAGTAGGTTATTGGTGTACCAGGCGTTCCTCGAACCCTGGTCCCCACCCTTTAACAACCTTCCCACAGGACAAGTTGCCACCAATTGATCTGCACACCACAAACAACAATTGAGATGCGTAAGTATTATCACAAATACTTAGTGAGGCCATCCTCCCATCTACTGGGTTATACACACAAGCAGATGAGACCTCCCAAGTCATCAAACAACAAGAACACAATCAAAACATCAAACCAGGAAAACATAAGACACGGCAAGAAACAGTGTCGACCGATGCTGAAATTGGTGTCGATCGATGCTACTCAGAAGGTGCCGATCGATGCTCCTCAAAAGTGGTATCGATCGATACCACAATTGCAAACTCGACCTGCGCGAATCTCAGCGACGAACTCCGAATCCAATCAACGCAAATCCGACTCCCAACACGTCTAACCATCTCGGAAATCACTAGAAATCACAAATACAATGTACCCAAGCAAGCAAACACCACATACAACAAGGAATCACACAAAAACAAAGGAGATCTCATGCTTAGATCAACCATGGTCAAGCACTCACCTCAAGAACAGGAAGATTGGATTGAGAAACGTGGAAAACAACACCTCCGAAGCTCCCCTTCGTTTCCAGTAACAGATAACCCTCTTACAGCCTCAGATCTCTCCAAAATCTCCAAGAACAAGCCTAGAAAACTCAGCAACGTTTTTCTCTCTTTTCTCTCTTTCTTTCTCTCAAAACGGCGACCAAAGACTTTCTAAAACCCTCAAACTCGTCCTTAGACGCTTATAACTCGATTAGGGATTTAATTGAACCAAAACCAAACCAATCCGCAATTAAAAACAAACCCGACCAACCGGAAAGACATGGTGTCGATCGATGCCACCAAAGGTGTCGATCGACACCCACACCAAAATACACAAATTGGTTCGCGGGCGTTACAATTCTCCCCACCAATATGGATTCGTCCCCGAATCCCGCAATACGTCCATCCTCCAAGGACCTCCGTGCCACCGTCAACACGGCCCGCACGTCCCCAGACCGGACTAAACACCATCAGCCAAGGTTTCCCGTGCCACTGTCGCAACAGTCCGCACACCTCCGACTGACCCTCGAGGTCTCCCTCTAGTCAATATACCCACATCAAAGACACTATTTGCTCACAACTCGGTGCTTCCCGTCCGTGGTCGCAACCAACGAATCATGCCGGCTCGCTATCAGGCCAACCGCCTTAAGCTACGGCATCCAGGAAGTCACTCATACACACACTCCCCCGCTCTCAGGTCGCAACCTTCGAGTCATACCGGCTCACTGCCAGGCCACAGCCTGTCGCAACAGTCCGCACACCTCCGACTGACCCTCGAGGTCTCCTCTAGTCAATATACCCACATCAAAGACACTATTTGCTCACAACTCAGTGCCCCGTCCGTGGTCGCAACCAACGAATCATGCCGGCTCGCTATCAGGCCAACCGCCTTAAGCTACGGCATCCAGGAAGTCACTCATACACACACTCCCCCGCTCAGGTTGCAACCTTCGAGTCATACCGGCTCACTGCCAGGCCACAGCCTACAGCTACGGTATCCAGGGAGTCTCACCTGCCCACTCCCCCGCTCTCGGGTCGCAACCCTCGAGACATACCGGCTCACTGCCGAGCCACGGCTCACAGCTACGGTATCCAGGAGTCTCAAATATCCCGCTCTTGGGTCGTCACCCTAAAGCGTGCTCTCGGATCGTCATCCGAAGCAAACATACCACTCCCACTCTCTGGCCACAAAGTCCATCGAGCTATCGGTATCTGATGATAACCCGACGCCAGATCTACCTTAGAGAACCGAGTAGCACCTCCCAGCTGATTCAACAACTCATCAATCCTGGGAAGAGGGTACTTGTTCTTGACAGTGACCCGGTTCAAACCCCATTAGTCAATGCACAAGCGGAAACTCCCATCCTTCTTCTTAATAAATAACACCAGTGCTCTCCACGGTGATACACTAGAAACGTATAAATCCCCTGCTCCATAAATCCTCTAGTTGCTTCCTCAGCTCAACTAAACAAATACTCAAGTATGCCGACATCAACTCGCCGCCACCTAAATATCAACCCTATTGTTCGTCCAAGAACCTCTAGTAACTTGCCACTTAGGAAACTTCCCCAAGATAACTTATTCCAGAAATAGCTTTTCCACTTGGCAATTCTCCACAGTAAATCATCAATACGAGCGTAATAAAACAAACAAGTACCATACGTTCGCATATTCTGATTCACCGCGTCAAATGCTTTGCAGGCAGCTAACTCAAACCACTTGACTTATTCCCTCCAACAAGCTTACCAAAACCTTGGATCTAGCAACCCTGTCCATCTCCAATGAACTTCATCCAGCATCGTTACAACGATTAGTTTATCCTGCCATGAAGGCTTTACGTGAACTTATGTATCTGGCAAACATGCCTCTCGGCTCAATCCTGCTGTAACTCCCCTTCCCGGGACTCCGGCACCACCGGCCTCACAATCCTGGCGCACAGCCAAACATTCATAACCGCTATGGTCATAAAACCTTGTCCCAAAGGTCAACACATCCAAAACCCGAGATTAAACCACCGTCAATCTCTCAAGGTCTACATTCAATCGTTATGTTTATACTCACGTCCTAGGAATTGCTTGCTCCCAACTCTTCCACTCTTAGGTCGCAACCTTCGAGTCATACCGATCTCACTCTCAGACCAGCGTCTTCGAGTTATACCGTCTCACTCTTGGCCCACAATCCTCAAGATCTCGGTATCAGGGGAACTACTCATCCCCTCAGGAGAACAACATCCCCTCTGCCACTCTCGGAGCCCTCAGCCCTCGAGCTATCGGTATTCGGGAATCACCATCCCCTCAGGAGCAACAATCCTTAACGACTATAAACATCTCTCGACACAACTACCTCCTGTGGTCCGAGTATAACATTTCAATGTTACACCTGCCCACTCAACTTATATCCAACTGGAATCAAGGGACCATTAAGCATCCTGACCACCTTTTTTAAAATTAAAAACAATATATAATTAAGCATCCCATACTACTTAATTAACCAACCCAAACCACAACTCAACATTAAACCAGCAATAACATTAAGCACAGCAGAAACATACCAATAATACAAAACCAACAACATCATCAATACAATAACATTCCTAACCATTCTATCCGGCAACCTACCATAACACTAACCAAGGTTCCAACAACAAAACCAACAAATCCAATAACACACAAACGAGACCCTAGATCATCCTCCTCCTCATTGCCATGATTCCACGTCACAAACCTGCACACCACAAACAACAATTGAGATGCGTAAGTATTATCACAAATACTTAGTGAGGCAATCCTCCCATCTACTGGGCTATACACACAAGCCACTGAGAAACCAATGCTTAACAAATAACAACCAAACACAAACAAACCAGGAAATCACATAACAAGCAACTTGGTGTCGACCGATACCAGAGAGGTGTCGATCGACACTGGCCAAACATGGTGTCGACCGACACCTAACTGGTGTCGATCGACACTCCCTTCGCAGACGCGAACTGCACGAATCCGAACGACGAACCTCCGTTTCCAATCATCTCCAATCCGTTCCAACCTCACCCAAAACCTTCAGGAACCTATAAGAACAATAACACAACCACCACAAGCAAGAACAACACCACTAACACAACCAATCAAGCAAGAACAACACCACAAAGCACCACCAATCAAGCAAGAACAACAAAGGATTCTCAGGCTTAGATAAGCCATGGTCATGCACTCACCTTATCAACTGATTATAACAACCAATACAACCAGTTGAGATCCTCCTAACGTCTGAAACAGCCCAGAAACGCCCTACAACAAGCCACACAACCAAAAACGACTTATAACAAAACTGGACAGAAACATCAGAAAAGAACAGTCTCAAAGACGAAACCCTAAAATAAAAACCAACCGTTAACTATCAAATCGCTCCAGTGAAAAGCTACCCCTAGACGTCACGAAGCTTCCCACAATTTCAGCACGATCAGGCACCACACGAGACCACGATCTCAGTTACAATCTTCGATGGTCCCAACTCGCGTCTGAGAAAACGTGTCTCACGAAACTGCCAATAACTCATCGAGTTTAAATCCAAATCTACTTCTGTAAAAGGCGAATGACGATGAAAGACTTGGGAATACACCTACCAAATTTCATTACCTTTGGGAACGATTTGATATGCCGAAACTGTTTCCTCCCAAACCCTAACGATTCTGATCTTTCTCCTTTAATCTCCTTCACACCACAATAGATACCGAGTCTATTGGTGGCAACTTGTCCTGTGGGAAGGTTGTTAAAGGGTGGGGACCAGGGTTCGAGGAACGCCTGGCGCACCAATAACCTACTGGTGGATGTGGATTTCCACAGTGATGGGTTAGGATCGATGCCCTGCAGGGCCAGCTTGGGGTCTGTTGGGCCGGCTAGCGGGGGGCTAGCGGGGTCCACAGACGGTCCGTTAAGGCAGCTAGCGGGGGGCTAGTGGGGTCCGCGGGACGGGTTGTCACAGTGTCGAAGAAAAAGTTAGACATACTTGTGACAACACAAAATCAAATTCTAGAAAGCGTAAGCACGACCAAATGACAAGTCAAGTTAGAAAGAAAAGATCTACTAAAGGTAACTTATTTAGTCTTTGATGACTATCTAATTAATCTGTATATATAATTTTTAAAACATAATGTAAAACAGTCACTTTTAGAGTGATCTGAAATCTGCCAAAAAAAAATAAAATGCAAATAATTTCTAAAATTAGTGTTTAACCCAAAGAAGAAAACATCAAAAGGTGAGATATTATTATCACATTTTTCACCACATCGACTTCGTTTTTACTGTTGTTGATTGAAGAACATGATGGTACTGATTCATAGACATAAGTGGGAAATCAATTCCTAATTTATGGTGGATACGGATATAAACTTCAATCCAGTGAAAACCGCACACATTTTTTCATCTAGCGGTTTAAAATTATTAATGATCCCAACAGTTGCAAATTATTAATCGTGTCTTTTCGAGAAAACAATTATAGGTACAACAAAGAGGTGTAAGACATAGAGGTACAACAAAGAGGTGTAACACATAGACGTGTGAAATTAAAAGGTGCAAAAATTAATGGATGTTATTTTTGAGACCAGGAGGTACAACTAGCCCTGGGCGTTCGGCAATAACCGAGAAACCCGAACCGAAAAAACCGAGTTTTTCGATTCTCGGCGCCAAATTTGAGAAACAGTGTAAACCGATCGGCAAAAATATTTAGGAAATTTGGTTATCATTTCGGTTCGGTTCGGCAAGCCATAACCGAATGGTTTTTCGGTTCTCTTCCAATCATCATCTATCGTCGAAGATCTGCCATGGTTAAGCTGAAAGAGTAAGAGTGAGTTTAAAATCTGCCATCGATGAGCTGAAGAAAGACGATGATGGACTAGAGAAAAAGAAATAAACAAAACGCTAGGGTTTGTTGCGTTTAAAATAGTGTAGACTTTTCTTGGACTTATGGAATAAAAATATGTTTAAGCCAGGCCCAAATATTTTTACAGCCCACGTGACATATCTAATAAAATAAGAAAACCCTACTTCGTTTTCTACCCTTTCACTCTTGCCTCTCCCAGCCGTTTCTTCTTCAACCTCTCAAAACTCTAAAAATTAAATCTTTTTCTTATTCGATTCTCAATTCTTTACAGTATGAAAACTTCAGCTTTCTCAATTCTTCTATTTCATTTCGTCCAATTCTTCCACCTAATCCCCCAATCGTATTAAAGCAATAAGATCCTAATATTTTATGTTTGAAGCTCAGATTTGCTCTCTATCGACATATCTGATCTGACCTTTAATCCTTTTCATGGGTTTCATCGTTTATACATGGTTGTAACTCTTCGTAACCCACTAGAAGAGTTTTTTTTATTGGATTTTACAAGTTTCATGGAGGATACTTAATTGTTGTTCATATTCGGTTAACCGAAAAAAAATTCAGTTCGGTTTAATTCGGAAAAGATTTTAAAGCTGATAACCGAACCGAATAAACCGATTACCGAATAAACCGAACCGAACTTTTATTCGGTTTAATTTGGCATGATTTTTAGATAACCGAAATTTTAGAAAACCGAATAAACCGACCCGATTAAACCGTATAAACCGAATGTCCAGGGCTAGGTACAACAAAGAGATGCAACTGTTGGGATCATTAATAATTTTAAACCATTAGATGGAAAATTGGAATTAATCTCATCTTTTGGATTAAAGTTGACACAAAAAGTGGTGTAAGACATAGAGATATGAAATAAAAAGGTGTTAAAATTAAGAGGTGTGATTTTTGAAAGATGGTGGAGTGGTGTAATGAAAAAACATGAATAATAGGTACAACAAAGAGGTGTAAGACATAGAGGTACAAAATTAAAAGGTGTAAAAATTAATGGATGTGATTTTTGAAACCAGGAGGTACAACAAAGAGATGCAAACACTAAGATGCAAACAAAGAGGTGTAACAAAAAAAAATTAAAAGGTGTAATTTAACAAAAAAAAAAAAACAAAGAGGTGTAACACATAGAGGTGTGAAATTAAAAGGTGTAAAAATTAATGGATGTGATTTTTGAAACCAGGAGGTACAACAAAGAGATGCAAACACTAAGATGTGTGATTTAAAAGATGTAAAAATTAATGGATGTGATTTTTGAAATCAGAAGGTACAACCAAAAGATGCAAAGACTAAGAGGTATGATTTTTGAAAGATAGAGTATGCGACGGAAATACACGATTAATAATTTTAAACCGTTGGATTAAAACTGGAACCAATCTCATCTGTTGGATTAAAAATTGACAAAAAAAAGTGAGTTTGCTATTATATATAGATACTGTTATATAAAGCCAGATCTTCTCATGTTTGATCTCAGCATCAGCCAGATAGGCTTTCGGATCTACCCAATAATTCGGACAGACAATTGAACAACAGTGTTCCTAGATGTTTGTTGTCGAGTGTGGAAACTTTCAGGTGGATTGATATGTTTGGGTTGCGGAACCAGATGGATGTGGCGAAATATATCTTGAGAAATGCTCGCTGCTTGAAGACTGCCACAATCTTGTTTGCGCCAGACTATCCTCAAGAAACAGTAGATGAGATGACCCAGGAGTTGTCACTTTCTTTTCGAGGTTCAGCAACATGCCAACTCCTATTTGCTGAAGGATGTGAATCATAAGGATTCAGACTTGCTTTTCTACAGACACTACTACCCTCCGTATTACAATGGTTTTTGTTTTGCAGCCATAACTTGATCTAAACTTAAGGTTTTCTTTTTTTATTTTTTGCATACTTGAAGAGATCTTTTTCTCAGATTTTAACATTGCGCTTTACCTTCATTTGAGATCTCAACATCTAGACTCTTTAGGTGTCAAACTAGCTTCACGAACAATTTAAAAACGATGACTAAATCGAAATCTTGAGCCTAAATGAAAATGTAATTTTAATCTCTTTATCCGTTGTATATGTTCTTTGTAAAACTTTGCAAACCCATCTTTGTAAATGGCGAAATAGAACAGTTGCAAAAAGAGGGACAAGTCTTAGACAAGAGCAACAACAGAGGAATATGGAGAAACAGAGATGGGGAATAGATTAGATAGCTTGCGAAACGAGTCAACCATATACATATACGAGAGAGAGGTAAAGAGAGATATTGAATGAATCAGCCGAAGAAGGTAGGGTCGTATCCATTGCTGGACGTAGCCAAGATGTAGTAAGCAACAATGTGTCCAATAGAACCCCAAGCAAGAACATCAACGATGTTGAATCCAATTGGATCGTTCGATTTCAAGAGGCTGACGTATTCTTTGGCACGATCATCTCCAGCTTCGAAGTGGGTCTTCCCGTTCTGCTCCGGTAAGCCCTGTTTCGCTACGCTCTCTCTCTGGAAGTTGAAGAAGACAAAACGGCCAAGGAAGAGAGAGACCTGTGCTGAGGCTTATGACGACGGAAGGGCTAAGCTCAGCTCTCACAAGGGCGGAAGAGGATTTTTTATTATTATATTTAAAAGATTTTATTAGTCTCCTCAACTTATATTTTTACTCTTAATGAAGGATAAATATTATGTTTTAAAAATTAAATACCAAATGGACTAGTAAAAAATTATATCGAAACCTTACTTTTATATATATGATTGGGCTAATTTAAACAAATTCAATGGGAAAATATATGACCAACTTTTGCAGAGTCTGAGTTTTTAGAGCATTTCATAATTGCTCCTTAAATAATTATTTGGCAAAATTTACGCTCTAAATTCAATGTTTTAATTGACTATTTGTACATTGAAAAATATTTGACCAAAAAGTTTTTGACAATATTTTAATAGAAGAAACTATTTTATTTCAGAAATAAATTCAGTTACAAACTTTTTCATTTCAATTTCTTTCTCCAAAAATCAACTATGATATAACCAAAAATCAATAATGGCCAATTTATTTTATTTGAATACAAAAGCAAAAATGTCACTTTACTTAATATTTTAACTCTAATAAAATCTTATTCTCTTAATATTGCATTTAAAACATTTTCCAAAAACCGATACAATTATTTCATTATTATGCTATAAGCTGTAAATTAAAATTAATTAACGTGTGGACTATGTAGAAAAGGGAAAGAAATATAATGTATTTTTATGTGGTGTAGACAGAAGGACAATTGTATATCCCCTAACTCCAGATAAGAAGAAGATTATATAAGAAAATCATGCTTAAATGCTCATTTTATCTCTGAAAGTTGAACACTATTTCTACCTCTCGAACAAAAACACCCGAAAGGAACTGATGTCGACAGGTAAATCACAAGTTGAAGTGGTTACAGCTAATGGATTTTCTACTTTAGAGAAAGGCAGTTCCTCTCGTACATCTACGTATGAGGATCTTGTCCAAAATTCTGAACTTTTTTGGGATACGCTCCGAGATTTTTTCCAATCTTCTGGTCGAGAACTTAAGTGAGTTTTCTTTTTTTCCTTATATGAAATTTTTGTTTAGATTATACATTTTGTGATGAAATTACTTGTTTACAAATTATGATTGTGAATGTTAAACCCCTAGTATACATTTCAAGCAATTTTGTTCGCAATCCTGTGTGTGATGGGTTATAAATGACTTGTATACTAAGTGTTGCTTGGTCGAGTGGCGTAGGCATGGTCCTTCGAAAGGAATAGAAAGACGTGATTCCCTATGTTCGAAAGACGCTCGTAGGGTGGTGATTTTTCTATAGGAAAAAACTAGAAAGCGATAATCCTATGAAAACAAATTATAAATGGGCCTTGGCCCAATAATTATTTTTGAAAAATAATAACTCTTATTATTTGTTTCTTGGTCAACAATTACTCATGTTATTTGCTTATATGAGCTAATCTTTTGTTGTAAAAAAAAAAACAATTGCTCATGTTGTACAAAATTTATTGAAGCAAAACTCATTAGGTTTGGGAATCGTTAAAGCAAGGAAGTGTGTGTGGCATATAGAACTGGATCTAGTTTGTTCTTAATCTGTTAATCAAATATATTTTTTTTATTTGGTTTTCAGAAAATTTTGAAATGTTAATCCATGAATAGGTTTAAGAATGTTTTTTTTTTGGGTTGCCGTTAATGCAATATTGTTTTAAAGGTGTTGGGAAATGGAAATTGCTTTTATCCTTTTTTAATATGTTCATTGTATATGCTTTAATTGATTTATTATCTTATATTGATTTCAGTTGATCATGGAATATTTCTGATATTTTTGGCTTTTGTCAAGGATTCCTGTTGTGGAAAGAAACAAACTCGATCTGCATCGGCTGTTCATTGAGGTCACATCTCGTGGTGGTCTTGAAGAGGTAACAAATAATTCGTTTTGAAGCTATCTTTGTTTTAATAAAATAATTTATACAATTTATATGTTTAATAATTGTATCATATTTGATTCTAGGTGATCAACGGCCGCAGATGCAAAGAAGTGATTGAAGTATTTAAGTTTAAGAAAGCAGTAACAAATGCAGCACATGTTTTAAAGACTAATTACCGTAAAACGCTCCTTCAGTTTGAGCGTGCGTACTTCCAAGCTCCGCGCTCTAATACATTTCAGGGCAATGGCATGGGTACTTAAAAATTCAATGTTTTAATTTTGTCTATATATAGTCCAATTAATATGTTTCTTTAGGTTCTCTTCTTTTATCTGAATTTGTGAGTGTTTGAGATTTGCTTTCTGAATTTCATAGATATATACAATCAAGAAATGAAACCTGGCGCCATGGTTACTGGGAGGATTGATGAGAAGTTCGGAAGCGGTTACCTGGTAACCATGAAGATGGGCTCAAAGAGTTCAAAGGAGTGATTTTCCACACTTCTTCTCAAGACGATCCTACAACTCGTAGGAATAAGAGAGCCAAGTCATCTCATGGACGACCTAAGTGCCCAAGAAGCGGTTATAACTTCTTCTTTGCCGAGCAACACGTGAGGATTAAAGCTGAGGGCGGTGGACGAAAGGGACCTTTCACCAAGGAAATTGCGGAAATGTGGAAGAATCTCTCTGAATCTGATAAAAAGGTAAACACATGAAAACTTATTTAAACTATATCTTAAGCCTTAACAATAAAAATGATGATTCTATATTAATCAACGTTTTTAAGTTCCATTTTTCTCGAATGAGATTTAATGGATTTGGTTTATTAATTATTTTTAACCAGGTTTATCAAGAGATATATCGTATGAATAAGGAGAGGTACAAGATGGAGTTGTCACAGGACAAAGCTCCAAAGTATTCTTATGCGGCGAAAATTGTAGCTGCGACTGATGCAGTGGAAACTGTAGCTGAGACCAATGCGACAAAAACTGTAGCTGCCGTCAATGCAGCGGAAACTGTAGCTGCAGCGGAAACTGTAGCTGCGACCAATGCTGCGGAAGCTGTAGCTGAGACCAGTGCAATAGAAACTGTAGCTGCAGTCAATGCAGCGGAAACTGTAGCTGCGACCAATGCTGCGGAAACTGTAGCTGAGGCCGATGCAGCGGAAGCTGTAGCTGAGACCGATGCAGCGGAAGCTGTAGCTGAGACTAATGCAATGGAAATTGTAGCTGAGACTGATGCAGCGGAAACTATAGCTGAGACCGATGCAGCGGAAACTGTAGCTGAGACCGATGCAGCGGAAATTGTAGCTGCGACTGATGCAGCAGAAACTGTAGCTGTGACTGATGCAATGGAAATTGTAGCTGAGACCGATGCAGCGAAATCTGTAGCTGAGACCGATGCAGCGGAAACTGTAGCTGCGACTGATGCAGCGGAAACTGTAGCTGTGATTGATGCAATGGATATTGTAGCTGAGACTGATGCAGCTGCAAGTGCAAGTGCATCGGAGACTGTGGATGAGACAAGTGAGTAGTGTTAATCTCTTTATTTGTTGGAACTTTATGAGAACTTCCGTCTTTAATAAGTTGTAGAACTGGCCATAGGCAACTTTTTCATTCAACTATTTCTGTTATGAGAACTTTTGTTTTATTTTGTTCTATTTTTACCTTTATTACTATAATTTTGCAATCTAAAATGTCAAACATTGTGCTTCAAGAGTTGAGTTAGCTCGTCCTAACAATATTGTTGATCCTATATAAGTCTAGACTCCAAATTTGAACACACTTTGACATGCCGTTTCTCAAAGTAGCATTGCATGATTGATGATTGTATATAAATTAAACCAACTTTCTTGTGGGTTACGTAGGCAGTATAGGCTTCTACATTTCTTTTTTAACATTAGAAAAGGCTTTCTATAAGCATAACCGCTTACTTGTAATATATGACTAAACAATTCATACTAAATACTAGAAGTTATTTCGTGCTACGCACGGATTTATTTTTACTTTTATTTTACAATCAAACCCGATATATTAAATTATTAAAAAGACTTTTTCTCTCTTCAAAAGAGAGTTACCCACAAGTTTAAGTGAGAAAAATAGAAACCTCCTGTTTTTGTTAATTTCACTTGGTACATATATTATCCTTAAGAGATATGTCTAATACTAAATTCAACAAATCAATTTCTGAAAACCTAGAATCATTCAATTCTGATGAAAATGATCAGAATTGTCGATATTTGACATCATCATCACAAGGAGATTTGAACAATCCATAGCATAAATAATAATTTATCCATACCCAACCCCAACCGATACTCTATTACTAAAAACAAACCTTGATGTATAATTTAATTTATTAGTCTTGTTTAATCTATTAAATAACAAAATGTATAAAAGATTAACATATCTCTCTGTTTTACAATTAGAATGTGTTGTTTTGGGATGCTACCAATTTGTAATATATATACGAAGAAATTTGAAATTTGTACTGTCTTCTGTTTACGTGGCTTGAACTTGTCTTTGCTTTGCAGATGAAACAACAAATGATTTTATTACCTTTTCCTGCTGGTTTCTCCCAACATCAGAAGTTGTTTTACTTTTGTTGTTGTATTTCCTGTCAACAATAAACCAGTAATGTTAAAACCCCAATCAATATCTTTATCCTTTGCAAATCTTGGAGAGACTTCTTGAACCTCAGTTTTAAGCTTTGGTTTACATCATTAGTTATTATCTGTTAAAATAACAAAGGGAAAAATGTAAAATTGAAAATGTTAAAATTCAAGCGTAAATGGTTTATGATTCCTTGTCGAATTTTTTTTCACATGTGTGTCTCAAGTTCTAAGGGTAAGTTGTGTTGATCTTCTTTGATAGATGTGACAGACTAACAGTGAAACTTTGGTACATAGAGCCGTGAAATTGTATGTAGACTCTTTGACATTGGAATTGAATGTCTTCTCTATTAAGTCTTTGATGAGCTAAGCCACCTCGTCGTCCAATTCATTTAAGTTGGCCTAAGAATAAAAAAGTGACTTGGGTTGGCAATTTTAGTTGAATAGTACCTTCAAATAGTTAGTACAGAAAATAAAATAAAAAAAACATATGAAAAGAACTATGAAACAACAGATAGCCACACTCCGGACTCATTGAAAACAACAAACCGAAGTATTCCCACAGATTCGGATGGAGAGAAAGTGTGACGTGTCAAGGTCAAACCAGAGTTTTTTATTTTCAAATTACAGTTAGTGCATGAAATGTAGTGCCACCTATTGCGCAATACACAACTTCAACCACTTTCGCTTTACACCAAAAACAAATGTTCCTTAAAAATATCAAGACGATGTTTTAAGTAATAGTAGTAAAAATAAAATATAAATTGGTCATATTACCTTGCCTCCATCCTTGTTGTTTGACGTAAGTCTCTATTTTGTTCAATCATGTACAAATCCTTTGGGTCTTAATAAATTTTGCCAACTAAAATTCACGGGACATTACTTGCCTTGAAATAGTTAATGGGGAAAATATTAATATAAGATTGTTGTTCATTTTAAAAGATTATTGTACAAATATTGGGGAAAACTGATGTGAAAAGTAAGACAAAAACTGATTTAATTGGAAGCAATATATATTACATGTTGCTCGTATGGTTGCGTGGAATGGGCAAGCAGCGGGTCTTTGTGTTTTTTGTCAGCTTACCTTAGAAACACGGGATCATCTTTTCTACGCCTGTCCTTTTCTCGCGACTGTGTGGTCTGCTCTTGCCAAAGGATTGATGCAGACACTTTTTACCACAGACTGGTCTTTCCTTCTCGATTACATCTCTAACTCGAATCTTCAGCTGGTGGAAGGTTTTCTTATTCGCTACTTATTTCAAGTAGTGGTGTATACGGTCTGGAGGGAAAGGAATGGTCGTAGGCATGGTGAGCCACCGAAGCCTGCAGACACCATCATTGCGTGGGTTGATAGGCAGGTTAGAGACCAGCTTCTTGCTATAGGTCTAATGGGTGATCGGAGATATGACGAAGGTTTTCAAATGTGGATGCAATCCCGAGTTCAGCACAAGTTTTCTATTCTAATACTTTCAACACATTTATTCTTCAAACTATGTTGCACAAGTTGTAAAAACGTTTTATTTTTCTTTTGAATATAATTTAACATTAGATTCAGAAAAAAAAAACAAATACAGAATTAACCAGATGTATATGAAATATATATCTTTTGCGGAATTGTTGGAGTGCAAAAAACATTGGGTTGACGATGTTGCATTCAAATATAAATAGTCTGCCCAGAGTGTAAGAAGTTTGGCATGTGTTTCAATGACAAGTTTTTCCCAAAGAGAGACACTGCTTTCGCCGAATAAACAGATTTTCGAACTTAGATAGGCGAGTTGCATGTCTGAAAGCAAGTAAAAAATTAGTTAGAGAGGAATTTTTAATATACAGTAGGTGAGATAGGTGTGGTGTGGATTAGGTAGTTGATTTACCTTTTCGTCTAGAAAGAGACATTTAAAGCTGAGTAAGAGATTATTTCTTCTAACGTATGGAGCTTCCCAAAAACAATCCTATTTTTACCGGTGGTCATCGTTAGAGAGTAACTCTAGAGTAGAGTAGAGAGCAATTTTTTTAGGTAGTAACATTTTTAAAAGCGTAGTTAGTGTGTTGGGTATGGGTGTTGATTCCCAGTAGATTGAGGGAGAGAGATTATAATAATAAGAAAAGTAATCAGAAATTGAATTCTACTGGATTATAATTTTATGGAAAACAGATTACTAATATGTAATTGGAAATATATAAGAAAGCAATTATCAAATGACTTAATTTACTTTGATGGTAAGACGTTACGTTTTCAAAAGCAGAATGCAAAATTGAAACTAAATTTGAGCTCCAATTTAAATACCGTATGGGAGGAAGAGAAACACATGGGCTGCATGTTCAGATCCTATTTGTTTGTTTGTTAAGACAAATTTTTTAATTACCAAAGGATTAAGTTGACAATTGTGTCCATATTTAATTAGCAATGGACAAGTGTCAACTATATAAAGCGCCAGATGTCATCACATCAAACAAAGTTTAGAAAAAACCTTCTCTTATTATATAAGATGGTCATCGTTAGAGAGTAACTCTAGAGTAGAGTAGAGAGCAATTGCTTTAGGTAGTAACATTTTTAAAAGCATAGTTAGTGTGTGGGGTAGGGGTGTTGATTCCCAGTAGATTGAGGGAGAGAGATTATAATAATAAGAAAAGTAATCATAAATTGAATTCTACTGGATTATAATTTTATGGAAAACAGATTACTAATATGTAATTGGAAATATATAAGAAAGCAATTATCAAATGACTTAATTTACTTTGATGGTAAGACGTTACGTTTTCAAAAGCAGAATGCAAAATTGAAACTAAATTTGAGCTCCAATTTAAATACCGTATGGGAGGAAGAGAAACACATGGGCTGCATGTTCAGATCCTATTTGTTTGTTTGTTAAGACAAATTTTTTAATTACCAAAGGATTAAATTGTGTAACATCCGCGAACCAAAAATTGGGGATTTTGGGATGGGTGTTGATCGACACCAGCAATTCTTGGTTCGACCTAATTGTTTTAATAGTCGAATTTGAGCGGTTTGATTTAAGTGAAATATCTAAACCAAGGTATTTAAAGGGAAAGTCGACCTAGGGTCGTGGGTTTGAGAGTCTGGCCGTTTTCAGAGAGTTTGTGGAAAGGAGAAAAAGTTTTAGAGAGTGTTCTTGAGAGTTTTGGGAGTGTCTTGGCTTGGATCGAGAGATCTGTTGCTGTGGAGTGGAGATCTCGTGCTAGGAACAAAGGAGAAGGCTTCTAAGGGTTGGATTCGTCGCTGTTGGGTTAGAACTTTCTGCAGAAAGAGGTGAGTGCATGACCATGGATGATCTAAGCCTGAGAATCCTTTGTTTTGCTTGTTTTATTGTTGTTTGTGTTGTTTTCTTGTGTCTTTGTGGTTGGATGTTGGATTCTATGAGTTTCCAGGAGTTTTGGATGAGTTTCAGACGTTTTGGAGGATTTGGGTAATGGATCTTCGACTTTCGGCGTCGCGCAGAAACGAGTTGCAGAGCCGGTGTCGATTGACACCAAGTAGGTGTCAGTCGACACCAAGTGGGGAGTGTCGATCGACACTTAGGTAGTGTCGGTCGACACCACTTCCTGTCAGCAGCGACTGACGTCTGTTTTTCCTGTTTGTTTGTGCTTGGTTGTTATTTGTTAAACATTGGTTTCTCAGTTGCTTGTGTGTATAGCCTAGTATATGGGAGGATTGCCTCACTAAGTATTTATGATAATACTTACGCATCTCAATTGTTATTTGTGGTGTGCAGGTATGTGACGTGGAATCATGGCGATGAGGAGGAGGATGATCTAGGGTCTCGTTTGTGTGTTGTTGGTTATGTTATTAATGTTGGAACCATTGTTAGAGTTTGTTAGGTTATTGGATAGAACGATTAGGAATGTGATTGCATTGATGATGTGTTGGTTCTGTATGTTTGGTATGTTTCCGCTGTGCATATTGGTTGTTATTGGTTTAACAAGGAATTGTGGTTTGGGTGGTTTAACTAAGTAGTATGATATGCTTAATTATATATTGTATTATATTATTATTGTAAAAAAAAAAAAAAACGGGTCTGATCGTTTGAAATTGACAATTGTGTCCATATTTAATTAGCAATGGACAAGTGTCAACTATATAAAGCGCCAGATGTCATCACATCAAACAAAGTTTAGAAGAAACCTTCTCTTATTATATAAGATATTCATAGTGTTTTTTTTTTTGGTTACAAATTCTATTTTTTTATCGTATCTAAAAGTAGTTGAATATCTTTAAATCTAATAATATCAAATATGTCTACTTTGACTATATCTTTGTGAATCAAATCATTTTGTATTTTTAAAAAATTCCCAAACTGTCATATAATGCTTATAATAATGCCATGTTATTTAACAAAAAAAAAACAGTCTTATAGTATGTTTTAAATTTTTTTACTTCTCAAATGGACGTTGGGGAAAATTAAACCTCCCCTAAAGTTATAGAAAAATATGATGAATTTTATGGACAGAAGAGAGTATGTTGTGTTTTTTGATCAAATCTGTATACTTCTTTTTTCTGGTCAACCAAACATTAATTAGAAAAAAATTTCAAAATTGGTAGCTCAAACCATTTCTGAAATTAGCGATCTGGAAGATCGAGTGATATAAACGAGGAATCTTCAACAGGGTAAAGGGCGGAAAAGAATGTCAAAGCAAATAGAAGTCATCGAGAGGTTGGAGAACGTTTGTCAATCTTCAAGGGGTTACACCGCGACTAGTTCTGTACAATCTGTCTCCAAGTTCTGCCAATCAATACCTCTAGAAAGAATACTTTCCATGGCCTTAACAATGTTTCTAGTTCTGAAATGAAGGGGGGAAGAACTGCATCTAATTAAGACATTTTGCTCCCAACAGTAAAGTCATCCTCGTTACAACACCACAATCCAGTGTTGCTTACCAAAAGTCATCTCTCCAACCTAAACCTCTTTGCGGGGAAATTGAGGTGAACTTATGTATTTGATTATTTTTTAACACCAACACTCCATCTATTAAGTACTAAGTTAGGGAACGTGATTGGCTAAAGTCTATAGAGGAAGCTAAACCAGTGGCGGAGCTATGAAATCAGTTTATCAGGCTAAAAAATAAAATTTCAAGGGGTCAGTTATATTATTAAATTTTTTTATAGGGATCAATTTGAGTGTTTTCCTAATATTTCACCTAATTTTATAAATTCACCAGGGTCAATTGATCCTTATGACTCTAAGCACTAAGCTGCCTCCGCTCCTGAGCTAATCGGACATAGAAATGTTTACATAGAAATATAAAACACTTCGTGTCCAAGAGTTTTTGACATGGAAATTTTTAGCGATTTCAAGTAGGCTTATAGAATATAAAGAGCATGTGAACCCTTGTAGGTAAGATATGTATGTTTTTATTCAAGATTTACATGAATGGGACAGTACCAATTATCATGCGCAATAAATGTTCTAGTGAGCATTTCCCATGGCATTTTTGTTGATTGCACAGTTTTCTTTATAAAAACAAAAAAAAACTAAGAGTGTTGTAAAACACTTAGTGGACTCTATCTGACCGGCCCGTCTATTAGCTCTATAGTTACGGCCCATTGTACTAAGGCCCATTCGGCCATGTCCTTAGTTATGTCGGTTTGTACTTAGTCTCTTATGGGACTCTATATATATGTTGTAACCTCAATTCATTCATTAATAACACAAGAGATTTACTTCCTAAACTCCCTAAATTACAACGCGTTATCAGCACGATAGCCTCTATCCCTAAAACCCTAAAGCAGCCGCCTAAATCTCTTCTTTCCTAAAACCCTAAACCGCCTTTGATCTTCTTCTTCTTCTTCTTCGAGACTTACCCTCTTGTCTCGGAGATCTCTTGTTGATTCACGAGCATCCTTAGCTCGTGATCAAGTTCTATCCCAAAACCTACCGAGGTTCGTTGGTTCGCGGTTTCGGGGGTGAATTCGCGAGAAGCTGTTCGCGGGAAGGAGCTGTTCGCGGTAGCAGTTCGTGGTCGAGAGAGAGAAGGAATTACCGAGGTCTTTAGCTCCCGGTCCATACCAGTCAGAATCCAAATCGGTGAAGGTAAATAAAGATCTAAACATCCTTAAAACCCTATAACTCGAATTTGGACTTAAAGCTAAAGAACCCTAAAACATCCAAGTACACAATCTAACAAAGTTTAAATTCCCTAAAATCCTAAAACTTAAAATCGGATTGCTTAGGTTGTTAGATTGTTTGCTAAATTGCACAAATAATATCAAGCTTGAAATTTGGTTGATTGTTGCTTGATTGTTGCATAAGAACCTAGAACTGATTTAGATTCATAAGGATCAAATTAAAACAGCTTGTTCTAGGATATTAAAACTTGGATCATTCATGCATAACAATTAAAATCGGACCATGTTTAGGTTGTTATAAAATCGATTGCATGAATTAAAATTTTAGGATTGTTTAAACTGTTCTTGAGAAATTCAAGAAGAAAAATTTCTAGATCCTAAATTCATAAACTCAAAAATTTTAGAGTTGTTCTAGGATAATTTCCAAATTAAAATTATAGTAATTATCCTAAATTAATCCGATTAAATAAAACTTATGTTAAGTTTCCATAATTTAAAACTTTAAATCGGAAATTAAAATATTAGTTAGGATAAGTTCCTAATTAAAATAGTAATTATCCAAATTCCTTAAAATAGAAAATATTTAATCCTAAATCAAATAGGAAATTATAAGATAAGGAAATCCTATCTAGGAATAAGGAAATTGTTGCATGCATTTAGCTATTTAGTTTTGTTGTCTTGCATGCATGAATTTAAACCGAAAATCTATAAGAGGCAAGGCATGTTTCGGTCTCAAATACCGCATGACCTAAGGCATGGTTCGGTCTCAAATACCGCATGACCTGAAAATTACTTGTTGCATGGTTCGGTCTCAAATACCGCATGCTAACCATCGGATTGTCTATATTTATGCAGATGGCACAAGTTAAAGAGTTGACCCACCCAGCCTTAAGAGCTACGGGTGAGAACTACCTGCAATGGAAGCTGGACCGAGATCCTCTTGAAGTCCAAGGACTTGCACGAGTGCATCCAGCCGGACAATGAGTGTTCCGATAGGGAAAGGTATACGGCTACACTCCATATACGTCATCACCTTGAGGAAAGCCTTAAAAACTAGTACATCACGGTAGTGAACCCACTTCAACTTTGGACAGAGCTGAAAAGCAGATATGGATACCAGAAGATGGTACTCCTACCAAAGATTAAATTGGAGTGGGAGAACCTTAGGATCCACGACTTTAAAACCGTGGGTGAGTATAACTCAGAGCTTTTTAGGATTGCCTCTATCCTAAGATTGTGTGGTACTGTGGTGACCGAGGATGAACTCATAGAGAAGACTATCTCTACTTTTCACGCCGACAATATGCTACTTCAGCGTTTGTATCGTGAAAGAGGTTTTCGGACCTATGGAGCTCTCATTCCGTGTCTACTGCTAGCTGAGCAGGGTAACAGGCTGAAGATGAAAATAGCCCCATTACCAGAGGCACCCAAGGCTGATTTACCTAAGAGACCCAATGAGACCAACTATATCTACAGAAAAAGACACTATGGCCACTATGGTCATGGTGGCAGAAGATATGGTGGTCGTAGACATTACCATAGCAGCCACTTCAATGCTTATGGCATAAGAGGCTATGGCCGTGGTGGTAAGGCCTATAGGTCCTTTAAGCCACGGTCCATAGGAAGGTCGGCTTGCGAAAGATGTGGTAAGTTTAATCATTGGGCTAAGTATTGCCGGACACCCACATACCTCCTTGATAGATATCGAAGAGTGTCAAGGTAGAATCAAAGGCCAAGCATGAGACTTCCGACTGCCTCAAAGATACTGAATGAATTTCGAATTTATTTTGGTTTATTTTCTATGCTTTTATGATTTAAATTTCCTTTTAATGTAATGGATAATTGCTTTGATTTAAATTCAATGGATTTTATTTTATAAGTTATTAAAATCCGAAATTCTTGTCCTATTTTATAGAAATGGCCGAGGACATGAGTGAATTAGTAGTGGATAGTGGCTCTAGCCACACCATACTTAAAGATAAAAGATATTTCATAAATCTTAAAATGAAAAGTGCAAATGTTAATACAATTGTGGGTATAGCAAACCTTATAGAAGGCTACGGCCAAGCACACATACTGTTGCCTAACGGAACCCATATTGAGTTATGTGATGCTTTATATTCACCCAGCTCTAAGAGAAGCTTATTGAGCTTTAAAGACATAAGGTCTAATGGTTATCATATTGAAACCAAGGGTGAAGGATCTAAAGAGTTCCTCTACATTACAGAAAATGTGAAAGGACAAAAGAAGATCCTAGAGACTATACCTGCCCTAGCCTCTGGTCTATACCATGCGAAAATTAACATGATAGAAGCCAACATGGCTAAGCACAAAATGTACAAAGAGAGTTTCACTCTATGGCATGACCGGCTTGGCCATCCGGGAACAAACATGATGCGTAAATTAATAAAGAGTTCAAAAGGGCACAACCTTAAAGAACGAAAAGTTCTCCCTAAGAATCTCACATGTGTGGCATGTGCACAAGGGAAACTTATTGTAAGACCATCACCAGTAAAAGTCACAAAAGAGACTTTGCATTTTCTGGAAAGGATACAAGGTGACATATGTGGGCCAATACACCCACCAAGTGGGACATTTCGATATTTCATGGTGATGATAGATGCATCAACCAAATGGTCCCACGTATGCTTGTTATCCACGAGAAACTTAGCATTTGCTAAGCTCTTAGCTCAAATCATTCGATTAAGAGCACATTTTCTGGACTTTCCACTTAAGACTATACGTCTAGATAATGCTGGTGAATTTACATCCCAAGCGTTTAATGATTAATGTATGTCCATGGGGGTGAGTGTGGAACATCTTGTGGCACATGTACATACACAAAACGGATTAGCTGAATCCTTCATTAAACGAATACAATTGATAGCTCGACCATTGTTAATGAGATCGAAGCTTCCTGTGTCGGCTTGGGGACACGCAGTCTTACATGCAGCAGAACTCATACGCATCAGGCCATCTAGTGAACACAAATATTCCCCATCCCAACTCCTATCGGGTCAAGAGCCAGACTTATCCCATCTTAAGACATTTGGTTGTGCCGTTTATATACCAATTGCTCCACCACAGAGAACAAAGATGGGACCACATAGGAGAATGGGAATATATGTGGGGTATGAGTCTCCCACCATAATAAGGTATCTCGAGCCACTGACAGGAGACCTGTTCAAGGCCAGATACGCGGACTGTCAATTTATTGAGTCCGAATTCCCTATGCTAGGTGGAGAGACCAGCAAGCTGAGCAAAGAATTGACATGGAATCAAACATCCTTAGAATGGCAAGATCCTCGAGCTATAGCATGTGATGCAGAAGTTCAGAAGATTATACATCTTCAGCAGCTAGCTAATCAATTGCCAGATTCCTTTGTTGACCCGAAAAGAGTAACAAAATCGTACATACCAGCTTGCAATGCACCTGTACGTATTGATGTTCACAAGGAACACAATAATCAAGTTGCTACAGAGTCTACGCCACGTTTGAAACGGGGTAGACCTCTAGGTTCCAAAGATAAGAATCCTCGGAAAACAAAAAGTGCAAAACAGACCGAGGCTATGGGAATTACAGAAAAGCCAGACGGATTCACAGAAATTCCTAAGGCAACAAATGAGACTCAGGACGCTGAACCTCAAGAGCCTGAAGGAATTGACAACAATGAGATCTCGATAAATTATATTATGTCTGGAACACAATGGAACCGAAAGGATGTCGACATTGATGATATATTTGCATACAAGGTAGCACTTGAAATAAATGAGGATCATGAGCCCACATCTATACTAGAGTGTACACAAAGCAAAGATTGGCTTAAATGGAAAGAAGCCATTGATGTGGAGCTAAACTCTTTAAAGAAGAGAAGTGTGTTTGGTCCGACCTTAAGGATAACACCAGAAATTAAACCAGTAGGACACAACAAATGGGTCTTTGTAAGAAAGAGAAATGAGAGAAACGAGATTGTCAGATACAAGGCAAGGCTCGTAGCACAAGGATTCTCTCAAAGACCTGGCATAGATTATGAGGAGACATACTCCCCTGTGATGGATGCAACGACTTTTAGATATCTAATAAGTCTGGCCATAAGAGAAAGTTTAGACTTGCGGTTAATGGATGTTGTAACTGCATATCTATACGGTCCACTGGATAGTAAAATTTACATGAGATTACCAGAGGGTATAGAACTCAAAGATGAGAAGGGTTCTAGAGACCAATATTGCATAAGGCTAGACAAATCGCTTTATGGACTGAGACAGAGTGGTCGAATGTGGTATAACCGGCTAAGTGAGTATTTAGCCAAAGAAGGTTATAGGAATGACCCGATCAGTCCCTGTATATTCATAAAGAAATTCGCGAATAAGGGATTTGTGATAATAGCAGTATATGTGGATGATTTAAACATCCTTGGAACCTCTGGGGAAATCGCCCAAACTGTAGAATATCTCAAGAAAGAGTTTGAGATGAAAGACCTAGGCAAGACAAAATTTTGTTTGGGGTTGCAGCTTGAGTACATAAACAATGGGATCCTTGTGCATCAAAAGGCATACACAGAAAAGGTACTCAAGAGATTTAATATGGAGCAAGCTCACTCATTGACTAGCCCAATGGTTGTGAGAAGTGTAAAAGTGGATAAAGATCCATTTGCTCCTAAGAAGGACAATGAAGCAATTCTTGGTCCTGAAGTGCCTTACCTCAGTGCTATAGGAGCATTAATGTTCTTGGCTAGCCACACTAGACCTGACATATGCTTCGTAGTAAACCTTCTGGCAAGATACAGTTCTTGTCTGACTAAAAGGCACTGGAATGGTATAAAACATGTTCTGCGTTACCTACAAGGAACAACAGACTTTGGTTTATTTTACACTAACCATAACAAAGAAGGTTTAGTTGGTTTTGCTGATGCAGGTTATCTGTCCGATCCACACACTGGTAAGTCACAAACAGGTTATGTGTTTACATACGGTGGTACAGCAATCTCCTGGCGTTCTATGAAGCAGACTCTAGTAGCCACATCCTCAAATCACGCGGAGATCCTAGCTATGCATGAAGCCAGCCGTGAGTGTGTTTGGTTGCGGTCAATGACCCAGCACATTCGGACAGACAGTGGCATGAACGAAGACAAATCAGCAACAGTCATCTATGAAGACAATGCAGCCTGCATCGCACAACTCAAAGACGGTTACATAAAGGGAGATCGAACGAAGCACATCCTGCCGAAGTTCTTCTACACACATGAACTACAAAAGGCCGGAGAATTTCAAGTGGTGCAAGTTGAAACAACCCGACCCGTTTTTTTTTTTTTATATTAATAATAAATACAATATCTAATTAAGCAGCCCATACTACTTAACTAGACCAACCCAAATCACAACTCCTCTTTAAACCAATAACAACGAATACACACAGCGGAAACATACCAACCATACAGAACCATTACAACATCAATACAATAACAATCCTAAGCATACTATCCATCGACCTAGCATATCCCTAACCAAGGTTCCATCATAAACAATACAACAAAGACCAACAACACACAAACGAGACCCTAGATCATCCTTCCCCTCATCGCCTTGATTCCACGTCACATACCTGCACACCACAAACAACAATTGAGATGCGTAAGTATTATCACAAATACTTAGTGAGGCCATCCTCCCATCTACTGGGTTATACACACAAGCAGATGAGACCTCCCAAGTCATCAAACAACAAGAACACAATCAAAACATCAAACCAGGAAAACATAAGACACGGCAAGAAACAGTGTCGACCGATGCTGGAAATTGGTGTCGATCGATGCTACTCCAGAAGGTGCCGATCGATGCTCCTCAAAAGTGGTATCGATCGATACCACAATTGCAGACTCGACCTGCGCGAATCTCAGCGACGAACTCCGAATCCAATCAACGCAAATCCGACTCCCAACACGTCTAACCATCTCGGAAATCACTAGAAATCACAAATACAATGTACCCAAGCAAGCAAACACCACATACAACAAGGAATCACACAAAAACAAAGGAGATCTCATGCTTAGATCAACCATGGTCAAGCACTCACCTCAAGAACAGGAAGATTGGATTGAGAAACGTGGAAAACAACACCTCCAGAAGCTCCCCCTTCGTTTCCAGTAACAGATAACCCTCTTACAGCCTCAGATCTCTCCAAAATCTCCAAGAACAAGCCTAGAAAACTCAGCAACGTTTTTCTCTCTTTTTCTCTCTTTCTTTCTCTCAAAACGGCGACCAAAGACTTTCTAAAACCCTCAAACTCGTCCTTAGACGCTTATAACTCGATTAGGGATTTAATTGAACCAAAACCAAACCAATCCGCAATTAAAAACAAACCCGACCAACCGGAAAAACATGGTGTCGATCGATGCCACCAAAGGTGTCGATCGACACCCACACCAAAAATACACAAATTGGTTCGCGGGCGTTACAATTCTCCCCCACCAATATGGATTCGTCCCCGAATCCCGCAATACCGTCCATCCTCCAAGGACCTCCGTGCCACCGTCAACACGGCCCGCACGTCCCCAGACCGGACTAAACACCATCAGCCAAGGTTTCCCGTGCCACTGTCGCAACAGTCCGCACACCTCCGACTGACCCTCGAGGTCTCCCTCTAGTCAATATACCCACATCAAAGACACTATTTGCTCACAACTCAGTGCTTCCCCCGTCCGTGGTCGCAACCAACGAATCATGCCGGCTCGCTATCAGGCCAACCGCCTTAAGCTACGGCATCCAGGAAGTCACTCATACACACACTCCCCCCGCTCTCAGGTCGCAACCTTCGAGTCATACCGGCTCACTGCCAGGCCACAGCCTGTCGCAACAGTCCGCACACCTCCGACTGACCCTCGAGGTCTCCCTCTAGTCAATATACCCACATCAAAGACACTATTTGCTCACAACTCAGTGCTTCCCCCGTCCGTGGTCGCAACCAACGAATCATGCCGGCTCGCTATCAGGCCAACCGCCTTAAGCTACGGCATCCAGGAAGTCACTCATACACACACTCCCCCCGCTCTCAGGTCGCAACCTTCGAGTCATACCGGCTCACTGCCAGGCCACAGCCTACAGCTACGGTATCCAGGAGTCTCACCTGCCCACTCCCGCTCTCGGGTCGCAACCCTCGAGACATACCGGCTCACTGCCGAGCCACGGCTCACAGCTACGGTATCCAGGGAGTCTCAAATATCCCGCTCTTGGGTCGTCACCCTAAAGCGTGCTCTCGGATCGTCATCCGAAGCAAACATACCACTCCCACTCTCTGGCCACAAAGTCCATCGAGCTATCGGTATCACATGAGTTGGGCCCACACAATCCTGAGCAAATAAGTCCGATGTCAACGAGTATCTCCCGACTAGATCTACCTCAACACTTTCCATTTCTGGAAACTTCTATTTTTAGAAACTTTCCTCTTTTAGCATTGTGCTTTCACGAGGACTCATAACCCGAACACCACTATGACCACCACTCGGTCACCCGGGAACACCCTTTTCTCAAGGTATTTCCATACACTTTCCAAAAATAACAAAGCTCTAACTCCTATAAAACTTTCCATTTATAGTGACATTCTATTTATGGAAACTTCCATTTGTAGCAACCTCCTATTTATGGAAACGTTCCATTTATAGAATTCCCGAGCTATTTCCTTTCCACTGGTTTCACAATTCCCAAAACCAAAGAACTCCAACTTTTATTAGAACCTCAAATGCAATAATCGTTTACAAATCCAAACGAAAATACGAAATGAAAGAATGAAAAAGCAAAAACTAAAACTAAACGCCGGAATGGGCACCCGGTCCTCCCTTCGGCTGTGCCACAACCTCCATCACCTGCCTCCTCTTAGGGAAGAAAGGCCTGATATGCCCCTCCTCCCCACAATGATAACACAAACGACGGTACTCCTGCAAGTCACCTTTCTTGGAACAGTTTGCCAACGTGTGATCCGTGCTCCCGCACCCATAGCATCTCTGGCTACCCTGGTCTGCCATTGTCGTCTCTTCCCGCCTCCTCTTACGCCTTTGCTCCGACTGCCTATCCTTGCTTGGAATGCCCTGCTCCAATGTCTTCTCTGTCTGAGCCGCTGGACTGACCACCAACTGTGACCTCAAGTCATCCTCTATCCCAGCTGCAACCTCAACCAGCTCCGCTCTCGTGGCATAGCTCCTCACTCTGCACCGAGTCCTCAAATCATCTCGCAGAGCCAACAAAAACCTCCGCACCTGAGCCGACTCTGGCTCCCATGCCCGGCCTGCATACCCCACAAGCCGACTGAACTCTGCATCCAGCTCCCGCACCGTACGGTCCCCCTGAGTCAACCCCAGAACCGTGCCTCCATACGATCAAGAGCCTCCTGAGGAAAATACTTGGAGTTAAACTCCCTCACAAAATCTCCCCAAGACATACCCCGCTGCCCCCTCCGTGCTGTCACCGACCTCCACCACACACGTGCATCTCCTGACAAGTAAAACACTGCCAGATCCACTCTGTACCGGTCGGGACACCTAAGCGAAAGGAAAATATCCTCCATCCGCTCTCTCCACTCATCCGCTACACTCGGATCGGTACTCCCTGAGAAATACCCTGCTCCCACATGCCGCAGCTGCTCCATCATCCGCACATACTGTGCATCCACTACCTCGGTCCCCGGCTGCACACCTGCCTGCAAACCCGCTGCAGGCTGCACCACTGGAACCTGTCCACCACCCACTGGCGGCACTACTGGATCCTGCCCACCACCCACCGGCGGCACTACTGGATCCTGCCCACCAACCACTGGCGGCACCACTGGACCCTGCCCACCAACCACTGGCGGCACAGCTGCTGGAAATCGCTGCAAAGCCTGAGCCACCTGAGCTAGCAAGTCCATCAAGACATCCTCCCTGCCCGGAGCACCTCCTGCTGCAACCCCCACACCGGGGCAACACCGTGACCAACACCGTCACCCAAACCAGCCTGGTCTCCAGACACAATAGGATCAGCCTGTGACTCCGCTACCTCCTCACTGGCCATGCTCTGGGTCACACTCTCACTGGCCACAGGAACCTGACCTCGTCCCCGACCACGACCACGACCACGTCCACGACCCCGACCACGACCACGACCACGCCCGCGACCAGCAGCAACCCCACCCCTAACCATCTGTGCCAAGAACAGAAGGCTAAGCACACAACAAATTCTAATACACAAATACACAACTTACCGTGGAATCATAAAACAGGCTCGAAGAGGATGATACTAGGACTCCATGCCGCAAACAAATTGACTAACTACTCATAATCAGTTTCATCACACAACATCATGCATCAAGAAAAAGGAAAAATAATTCACCCAATTAAATTCCCAACCACTCTAACCATCCATTTAACCATCCTAGAACCGTGAAGGCTCTGATACCAAAATGAAACAACCCGACCCGTTTTTTTTTTATATTAGTAATAAATACAATATATAATTAAGCAGCCCATACTACTTAACTAGACCAACCCAAATCACAACTCCTCTTTAAACCAATAACAACGAATACACACAGCGGAAACATACCAACCATACAGAACCATTACAACATCAATACAATAACAATCCTAAGCATACTATCCATCGACCTAGCATATCCCTAACCAAGGTTCCATCATAAACAATACAACAAAGACCAACAACACACAAACGAGACCCTAGATCATCCTTCCCCTCATCGCCTTGATTCCACGTCACATACCTGCACACCACAAACAACAATTGAGATGCGTAAGTATTATCACAAATACTTAGTGAGGCCATCCTCCCATCTACTGGGTTATACACACAAGCAGATGAGACCTCCCAAGTCATCAAACAACAAGAACACAATCAAAACATCAAACCAGGAAAACATAAGACACGGCAAGAAACAGTGTCGACCGATGCTGGAAATTGGTGTCGATCGATGCTACTCCAGAAGGTGCCGATCGATGCTCCTCAAAAGTGGTATCGATCGATACCACAATTGCAGACTCGACCTGCGCGAATCTCAGCGACGAACTCCGAATCCAATCAACGCAAATCCGACTCCCAACACGTCTAACCATCTCGGAAATCACTAGAAATCACAAATACAATGTACCCAAGCAAGCAAACACCACATACAACAAGGAATCACACAAAACAAAGGAGATCTCATGCTTAGATCAACCATGGTCAAGCACTCACCTCAAGAACAGGAAGATTGGATTGAGAAACGTGGAAAACAACACCTCCGAAGCTCCCCTTCGTTTCCAGTAACAGATAACCCTCTTACAGCCTCAGATCTCTCCAAAATCTCCAAGAACAAGCCTAGAAAACTCAGCAACGTTTTTCTCTCTTTTTCTCTCTTTCTTTCTCTCAAAACGGCGACCAAAGACTTTCTAAAACCCTCAAACTCGTCCTTAGACGCTTATAACTCGATTAGGGATTTAATTGAACCAAAACCAAACCAATCCGCAATTAAAAACAAACCCGACCAACCGGAAAAACATGGTGTCGATCGATGCCACCAAAGGTGTCGATCGACACCCACACCAAAAATACACAAATTGGTTCGCGGGCGTTACAGACACTCTCCATTTCCATGCTCATTTGTAATATTTCTATATATTATCAAAATGTTTGATACCCAGAAAGTATTAGAAATTAAAATTCAACTAAAATTTTAAAAGCTTTATTTACAAAAGAATGAAAACTAAGCTGGATTCAACTACAAATAGATGCAACTACAAAATTTTAAATAGAAGGCATCTTTATTACCATAATGACAATTCAAATACAAAAACTCATTATATAATCCATCTTACTTTTGAAAAAAAAACTCTAGATATTTTCAATAAATTTTATATTTAAAGTTAATTAAAAGTTGTAAGTTAGATTCATCATTCCAAAAGTATTTTGTTAAATCAAGAATTGAAAGAATTTTTTACCTTTAAAAAAATGATGCTAGAGAATAATTTAGAAACTGTAAAAACTGTTGAGATTAAAATTTTATATTATTTTGTGTCATGGCAAAAAATGAAAACAATTCAAACAGACAAATATCTTTCCCCAGCACATCTCTCTTGAATGCCTAATTATGGCAGTATAATTCTCAAACCATTGGATGATTGAGATAATTCCTGCTCCCACATTTCATTCTTTTCTCCCATCCCTTTGCGACTAACCATGGCTTTGTTCCTCTACCATCATCGAAGCTGGCACAACCATGGCATGGCTCGCCAGCTGTTCCCACAACCTGTAGGATGTTTGGTCTACTCTCTCCTCTCCTCAACAGCTTTTTCTATTCTCCGCACTTGTACTCTCCTAATCTGCTTTTACATCTTCCCTCACCTCTGAATCTGATCCCATCGAACAACCTTAAGGTTTAAGATTCCTCTGTCACCTCTATTACGACATGCTTTGGTGACAATCCCTTATATTAAGGTTAGAGAAAAAGAAACAATAGATTAGAACTTTAAGGAACATAAGCAGTTTAAACAGCAACATCATCAGTTTCTCTTTCAACAGTTTAAAGAAAAATCTACACATTGAGTAGAAAAATCAACCTCACAGAAATATTGAGAATCTTCCTATTCTCAACGGAACAAAATCAGAAAACAAAAAGAATGCCTAGAAAATTTCTAAGGAACAAAAAGTTAAAAATGATAGGAATAGATCAAAATACTTCAATTTGTTGATGATATAAGCGTCAAATTTTTTTCAAAAACATCATCATCATTCATATATCTACTTCACAAACGGCTCATTGATCAATGAGATATGAATATATAGAATCGACCAAATTTACAAGACTCAAATATAGATAATATTTAAGAGATACAAGACAACAAGAACGATGGACTAAGTAAATCTACGGCCATTTTCTAAATTAGTTTTAGGTTTCTCGATTTTTTTTTTTGTTTGGGGTCAAATTGGGTTTTCAAAATTGGAATCAATCACGAATTGGCTCAATTGCTTATCATCTCTGTTTATAACTAAAAGAGGAGAACTATGAAAACTGACAGCGACATATTACCTGGAGACTAAAGACGACTTCAAATATCATATGTGACTGTTGAGTAGGAAGATACTAAAGGAATAGGAATCTCTATATATGAGGGCGAAGGAGTGTGATGATTGACTGAAAGAGTGTGATGCTTCAAGGAAGCGGGGTGAAGAGGCACAACAAAAGGTTGTGAGAAGAAGGAGAAGCGATGCTTCAACAAAAGTACGTAAATAAAAAGGTGCAATTGAAAGACACATCCTTTGGTTTAATGAACCACAACCCTTAGATTAATAAAAAACTAACCTCAACCGTTAGATTATAAGATGACGTCAGTAGTTCCCTAAAAAATGAGTTTGCTATTATATATAGTCTATATAATAATAGCAATATGAAAAATGCGAAGAACAGTCGCATCATTTCATCGTGACTTTTCATTAAAAGAAATTCAGTTATATCTTTTCATCGTGATTTTTCATTAAAAAAATATTATTTAATTATTCTTTTGACAAAAAAGTTATATGACTGCGTCTCTTTAGAAAGTTTCATCTGTTGGATGTAGAGTTGTGTCTCTTAGAAACAGTTGTGACTTTTGTATATAATATTAGCAATATGAATAAATATGAAGACTTTTGTATATAATATTAGCAATATAAATAAATGCGAAGAACAATTGTGTCTTTTCATCGTGACCTTTTATTAAAAAAATCGTGACTTTTCATTAAAAAAAATCAGTTGCATCTTTTCATTGTGACTTTTGATTAAAAAAGAATATTATTTAATTATTCTTTTGACAAAAAAAATATATGGTTGCGTCTCTTTAGAGAGTTGCATATGTTGAATGTAGAGTTGTGTCTTTTACAAACAGTTGAGATTTTTGTATAAAATATTAGTAATATGAATAAATGCAAAGAACAATTGCATCTTTTCATTGTGATTTTTTACACAAAAAATTGTGACTTTTTATTAAAAAAAATCAGTTGCATCTTTTCATCGTGACTTTTCATTAAAATAATATTATTTAATTATTCTTTTGACAAAAAAATTATATGGTTGTGTCTCTTTAAAAAGTTGCATCTATTGAATGTAGATTTGTATCTTTTACAAACAGTTGTGTTTTTTACGAACAATTGTATCTATTCAAATGTTCACATCTTTAGCAATTATGTCTATTCAAATATTCATATCTTTAGTAATCTATATAATTTGTTCTTCTTTTGTAACAATCAACTTTCCTTTTAGTTCAAATGTACACGTCTTTAGGATTATATATATTTGTTCTTCTTTTGGGAAATTTTTAATTTTCGTTTTTAACATATGATAATAGCAAGCTGAATAAATGCGAATTTTTTTTTGTCTTTTCATTATGACTTTCATAAAAATATTTTTTTATATCTATTTTGACAAAAAAATTATATTGTTGCGTCTTTTTGAAAAATTGTATGTTAACTGTAAAGTTGTGTCTCTTATGAACAGTTGTATTTTTTCTGAACAGTTGTGTCTATTCAAATGTTCACATCTTTAACTAAGTATAATTCTTCATAAATTATCTTTATTTATTAAAACATATTAAAAGAAATTATCCTAACCGTTTAATTGAAGCATTGAAATATTTGGTAAATTTAATATTTAAGATCAGATCACTCGGAGAAACTCTGCATTCATTTACTAATCATGTAAGTGCAGTCCTATTCATGTGTAAGTTACAGAGAAAACATTGTTTTCATTTTTATATTAATATTTCAATTGTTCCAAATTTTTAATAATCAACCATTTTCAAGTAGTTTTTAAAATTACTAAATATATATTATTATAAGAATGAATTTTTTGTAAGGATTATTGATTTAACTAAAGGTTAATGGATTTTTCTTAAAAATAAAGTTTTAAATTTTTAATGAAGTCATTTAGATTATAAATCTGTTTGTATTTTGTTTTTACCTTTCCAAAAAACTAGACAAATAACCAACATCTTGTACGGAGAAAAATAAGTAGTAAGTACATTTAATATTGGATTATCAATCTATATAATCTATTAGAATTGTCAAAATATTTAATGACTTTAGACTTTTTTATATATCATATGTTTTGTCTACAAAACGATATTTGTTTGTATTATTTATTCATCTACAATTCCACCTCTATGTATATAAATATATTCACTAACGTAAAGAAAAATAAGCAAACAAATGATGAAAACAAATAAAGAAAGAAGAAAGAAATAAAATTAGAGAAAAAATAAAAATGGAGACTGAAATAAAAAGAAACAAGCAAAAAGATGATGAAAACAAATAAAGAAAAAAGAAAGAAATAAAATTAGAGAAAGCAGAAAAATGGAGACTGAAGTAAAGAGAAACAAGCAAACAGATGATGAAAACAAATAATGAAAGAAGAAAGAAATAAAATTAGAGAAAAAAAGAAAAATGGGGACTGAAGTAAAGAGAAACAAGCAAACAGATGATGAAAAAAAAAAAGAAAGTGAAGTGACCTTGGTGCAGTGGCCAAAGGTAAGTCCTTAATGCACAAGGCACCATCACACCCGGGATCGAGTCCCGGCTCCTACGTATGTAGGAATTTGGCTAACGGGCCGGCCAGTTGTGGCCCATAATGCAGAAATGTTGAAAAAAAAAAAAAAAAAAAAAAACAAATAAAGAAAGAAGAAAGAAATAAAATTAGAGGAAAAAAGAAAAATGGAGACTGAAGTAAAGAGAAACAAGTAAACAGATGATGAAAACAAATAAAGAAAAAAGAAATAAATAAAATTAGAGAAAAAATAGAGATTGAAGTAAAGAGAAACAAGCAAACAGATGATGAAAACAAATAAAGAAAGAAGAAAGAAATAAAATTATAGAAAGCAGAAAAATGGAGAATGAAGTAAAGATAAACAAGCAAACAAATGATGAAAACAAGAAAAGAAAGAAGAAAGAAATAAAGTTAGAAAGAATTACTCAAATGTTATCCAAAAGTTGGTTTATTACTCATATCTATAAATCTTTTGAAAATTACTAGAATGTTTAGTGCCCTGGGTGTAATTACAATTTACCCCTTGAATTTTGTTACTCGAAATTGAGTAAAAAATTAAAAAAAAAATACACATCAGCAAATTAAAATACACATCAGATATGATTTAACACAGTCATTAAGCAATTTTTTTTAGATCGCAGTTTTTTTTAGATCCACAGTTTTGTTTTCTTGTTTATATCAAAGAGAGGGAAAGTGAATAGGTTTTAACTGTTCACAACCGCGAAAAAAAAAACTCTCGTTCTCTCTTGTCGCCGGCGATACTCTGTTGTTGTCTACTCTCTTGCCGTCAATCTCCCGCCGTCATCTCTCGCCGTCATCTCTCGCCGTCATCTCTCACCGTCTTTACTCGTTCTCTCTATCTTCGTCGTCGCACTCTCTTTCTTCGTCGTCGCTCTCTCTTTCTCTTCGTCTTCTTCGTCTTCGTCTATCCGGTATGTGTCGACTGATTAGTTTCGAGTTTTCCGGCTGAATGTGGGGTTTTTCGATGATTTACCGCTGATTGTCGCCGTTGTTAATGACGGCTGATTTGTTAGATCTATTCGATTCGATGGCTGATTTACTTTTTGTTTTATGTTGCGGCTCAGTTATTTTAGGTTTTATGGCTGATTTGTTAGATTTATTCGATTCGATGGCTGATTTACTGTTTGTTTTATTTTGCGGACGGATGAGTTGTGACTGAGATATTTTGTGCTTTAGATCTGAGTTATGTGTTTGTGGCTGAGTTATGTTATGCTTTATGTATGAGTTTGTTTTATGTTATGGGTGATTTATGTTATGATTTACTTATGAACTATAACAGATGTCGATGGTGATTATTTCTTCCGAAGAACAAGCAAGGGATTACCCCCAAGACTATACGCTAAAATAGAGTCTAGAGATATAAACACCAATTTCAGGATGAAAGAATTCCCTCAGATTAGGGAATCAATAGGACTGGATGCATGGGATGAAACGAAGAAAGTACCAATTGGAATAATCTCTAAGCTAGTTGATAGCCAATTCGTCTGGTCTGGTAAGGTTGTTCATTTCCTACTATGTAACCAGTTAAGGGTACATAAGAAGGAGCTTTGGTTTGTGGTCGGCGGTCAACCTATCAGGTTTGGGTTGAATGAATTTCATTATCTGACGGGGTTAAACATAGACCCAATGCCTACTGAACAGTTTGAACTTGAAGAGGAACACAAAAAGTTCTTCCGACTTTTGAAAGTTCCTGGTGGGGCAGGTCCAACGCTACTTGAACTCAGGGAAGCATTAAAAGTGTGCCGGGGATGGGTTAACCTTGATCATCGTAAATGGCTGGGGCTGTTGCTTCTTCAACACATTGGACTTTATGGTTTGCATCATAACTCTAGAATTCCATATGAAAGTGCCAAAAGAGTTTTTGATGATGAAGCAATGAAGACGTATCCGTGGGGTCGGTCAGCATTTGAAGCTCTTGTTGATTCCATAAAGATGTTGAACCCTACGGGAAAGTCGTACACCCTCAGTGGGTTTACACCCGTGTTACAGGCTTGGGCGTATGAGTCCATCAAATGCTTTGGAGAACGGTTTGGGAATGCATCAGCTAATGATGGTGGCATACCGATGCTTCAATGGGGTGGAAACCGTACACGTTCATCGCTGGAAACCGCAATTGCTGAAGAGATCAAAGCGCTTGGTGAGGTAAGGTTTATATCTGGTTGAGTGATTGTTTAGTAATGGATGAGTATGATTAGTTATGGATGAGTTATTGTTTAGTAACGGCTGAGTTATGTTTTAGTAATGGCTGATTTATGATTTAGTGTTGGCTGAGTTATGTTTTAGTAATGACTGATTTATGCTTTAGTCTTGTCTGAGTTAAAACTTACTGATGGGTTTCATAATCTCTTATGTTACAGCTGCGTGTGATTAATATGGTTATGAAGGAAAATGGCTGCGAGCTATTTCATTCGTGGCCAGACGAAGAAGACGACCCAGCAATCGATCGCCTGATCGAAGACATACATCTGAATACGTTTGTTAAAGGTTTTGGGATGTTAAGGGGAGTGATAAGAAGAAAAAGAAAAAGAAAGCTGAAGCAGTTGTTGAGTCTGAATCTCCTCCCGCAAAGAAGCGGAAAGTTCAGAAGATGAAAGTTTCCAACAGTCAGGAAACTAGTGAAGGAGTTGCACAGGAGAGGAAGAAGAAAGGAAAAAGGTAAGTGAGGAGGAAGATGTTGGGAAAGATGTTGGGGCAGATGATCTCTACGAATTGATCTCTAAGTTATACACAAGGTTTGACGCCGTTGATAGGAACATTGAAAATGTATCGGCGAATCTGGAGAAGAAGATGGATGAAAGGATTGAATCCAGGCTTGGATCTTTTGAGACGGACCTCAAACATATGAAAGAGCTCGTGCTTCCAAAGAGCACGACTGACCAGACTTTAAAAATGGGACAGGAACTAAATAACCTGGGACATGGACAGGAACTTCAGACATCAAAAGGTCCACCAAAAGTTTCGGTAATGTCTGGTTTATCTTTGTTTTATGGCTGATGTTTCAGAATGTTTAGGCTGAGTTATTATAATTTTAATTGTCTTCGCTATGATATACAGGAAAGAACTCTTTGACTTCTCCTAAGAAGTCTCCAGCTGCTAAGAAACCAGCTGATACGAAAACAGGGCCTTCCACGAGGAGAAATGCCAAAGAGTTAGAGGCGTCAGAGAAGGCCAAAGAGTTAGAGGCGGAGAGAAGGCCAAAGAGTTAGAGGCGGGAGAGAAGGTAATGTCTGGTTTATCTTTGTTTTATGGCTGATGTTTCAGAATGTTTAGGCTGAGTTATTATAATTTTAATTGTCTTCGCTATGATATACAGGAAAAGAACTCTTTGACTTCTCCTAAGAAGTCTCCAGCTGCTAAGAAACCAGCTGATACGAAAACAGGGCCTTCCACGAGGAGAAATGCCAAAGAGTTAGAGGCGTCAGAGAAGGCCAAAGAGTTAGAGGCGGGAGAGAAGGTAATGTCTGGTTTATCTTTGTTTTATGGCTGATTTTTTAGAATGTTTAGGCTGAGTTATTATAATGTCTGATTTATCTTTTTTTTATGGCTGATTTTTCAGAATATTTAGGCTGAGTTATTATAATTTTAATATACAGGAAAAGAACTATTTGACTTCTCCAGATGCTAAGAAGTCTGCAGCTACTAAGAGACCAGCTGATACGAAAACACGGCCTTCCACGAGGAGAAATGTTAAAGAGTTAGAGGCGGCAGAGGAGGCCAAAGAGTTAGAGGCGGCAGAGAAGGCCAAAGAAGTAGCTGCGTTAAAGAAGCCCAAAGAAGTAGCTGCGGCAAAGCAGGCTAAAGAAGTATGCGGCAAAGCAGGCTAAAGAAGTAGCTGCGGCAAAGCAGGCTAAAGAAGTAGCTGCGGCTGGAGGTAGAGGTGGAGGTGGAGGTAGAGGTAGAGGTAGAGGTAGAGGTAGAGGTAGAGGTAGAGGTAGAGAGGTAGAGGTTCAGAAGCTACTGCTGCTGTTGTGGCTGCTGGTGTTAAGCCGTTGAAATTTGTACTACCTGGAGATTCAGAAGCTGGTGCGAAGATATTACAGACGAGTATTTTGCTGAAGCCGACTCACTTGAACCTGAATCTGAGGATGATGAGGAGGAAAAGATTAGGCTTGATAGAATTAAAGCTTTAAGGCTGGAGAGTGTTAAGCTGTCCCCGGATGGAAGTTCATTGAATACACAACAAGATCATCCAAGCTGGATTTTCCCTAATATTGGAGACAACGGACTGACGTGCATGAGGAAGAACTGTTCACCTGGACTGGAATATATGATCCTCTGGCACCTGTTGATCCGGTCAAGGTTCAGAAACTTTGGAGTACCTAAAGAAAGCCGAGTATGACCCTTTAGACCCTTTTGCTTAACAAGTTAATAACAGCTTGTTAACATTATATTAACTTGTGTTTATTTGTTTGTTAGGAATATCCCGTTAGGCGAAGGCGGAATGGAAATTGAATTCTATAGGGTGCTAATCACCGAACGAAAGGACTGGCCAGTGAGGCCAGAAGAATATGGTAAATATGGGTGGTGTACTGATGAAGTAAGTTTATCTTAATGTCTTAGTTATTGTTGTCGTTGTCTGACTTATATTACATTATGGCTGCGTTGTTGTTTACTACTCAGTTTTCTGTTGTACAGCACTTGGGCGCGTTTATGAGAGTCCTTAGGTGTAGGTACAAACGAGATCCCTTCCCATTCCACAACAAACGCATTGCGTTTATAGACCCGTGGTTCACCAGTGAAATGGTTCACCGTCATTATCCGGTGTTCAAGTCCGAACCCAAGTTTTTTACAATGACTGGCAATTGTTATGAAGAATTAGTTAAAGGTTTGATTCCATCAGATGAACAAACTAATTTGAAGTGGATAGAAGATGTGGATCACCTGTATATTGCTCCACAAATTGGAGGCGATCACTGGGTGGCGCTGCACGTGGATCTCAACAGAAGGCATATTGATTGCTATGATAGCATCGTGGGACAAGTAACCGAAGAGAGTGAGCTTAGAATGCTGAATGCTTGTAGGGCGTTTACGCGGATGATTCCAGCAATGATGAACGCGAACGTTCCTCACGAAATTCTTACACCTACTTACAAACAGTTTACATTCAGGAGGAGGACAGTCTCCAAGGTCCCGCAAAACGTACAGATTGGTGACTGTGGCGTGTACGCTTTAAAGTTTATAGAATGTCTAGCGCTTGGTGTGTCTTTCGATGGAATCTGTGATCAAAACATCCAGGGTATACGTGTTAAAATGGCTGCAGAAATCTTCGATGAGTCACCTGATTTTATGAATCAGTTCACGTAAAAAACATTTGTATTTCTTTTGGTTAGGTAGGACTTGCACTTTGGATATGTAAAAACCTTTGGATTTCTTTTGGTAGGAATTGTACTTGGATATGTAAAAACATCTGGATTTCTTTTGGTAGGAATTGTACTTGGATAAGAAGTCCTTTGTTTAGTATCTTTTCAATGTTACGGCTGAGTTATGTACTTCACACGGCTGAGTTATAATTAAATTTTGAATAAACATATATGTTATGGCTGAGTTATATATTTCGAACGGCTGAGTTATCTACTTCGTACGGATGAGTGAGTTATGGCTGAGTTATGTACTTGGTACAGCTTCGTTTAGTCTTTCGTGCCGTGCCTCGATATTACTAAAAGTGTTGTTGGGGAACCCCAAACAATAATTCTGTGCCTGCTCAGATCCACACGCGTAATCAATTTATAAAGTTATTTTTTCACATTATATTATACAATATAATTAAAAAATTGAACTCAAAATTCGAATAAAAATTTTGAAATTCCGACAAAGTGACTAAGTGATGGCTGAGTTATTGACTTACACGGCTGACTTATAAAATATTTGTAAATTAACATTATTATAACTCAACATTTAAATGTAAAATTGAATTATGAATATTACAATTATTATAACCAATAAAAAGTAATAATTATAGAGAAAGATTGATTTTTACACATTCTCACCAAGGATGTGTAAAACATACAACACATGAAGTTTAGGGGTTAGGGTTAGGGTTAGGGTTAGGGTTGGGGTTTAGGGTTTGAGATGTAGGGTTCAGATTATTTGATTTTTGGATTTGGTTCTAATGTGTTTTAATGTGTATGGTTTAAGGTGGTAATATGGATATAATAATATTATTACCATTTGAATATTTTTTAAAAAATCAAAAATCAAAAAAATTTTGGTTATTTCCGGTTATGGGTCGGTTATATTAATATCTAACAATAAATAACCCAAAATATATTGTAATTAAGTAGATTAGCCTAATATAACAGAAATTAAGCCGAATATATCCGAAATTAATTAAACATACCAATTCAAAAATATCAAATTGAAAAATTTATTTTATCGGTCGGTTCGGTTTAGTCGGTTATTTAGTCATTCTAATAAATAACCCAAAATATATTGTAATAAAGTAGATTAGCCTAATATAACCGAAATTAAGCCGAATATATCCGAAATAAACCAAACATACCAATTCAAAAATATCAAATTGGAAAATTTATTTTATCGGTCGGTTCGGTTAAGTCGGTTATTTAGTCATTCTATTTTGAGGGTTGACTGAGATATCGTCTATGACGGCTGAGTTATAATTAATGATGACTGAGTTATAATTAATCATGACTGAGTTATTAAAATAGATTGATAAAACACCACAACATAGAAAGTTCATATCAATTCCAAAAAAAAAAAAAAAAAACAACGGAGCTTGACTAATCTCACAGATACTTGTTCAAGCTCTCAAACTTCTTCTCCAGCGCGTCATATTTCTTTTCCAAATACAAGATCATTTCTTCTTGAATCTCGATGCGCTTCTTGGATGCATCCAAGTCCTGCTTCATCTCATTCTTCTCCTCCTGAATAACCCTAAACTCTTCGCGCACTGCATCAGTCCACCACTTCCTGAAACCGCAGCCTTGACCGGGACCCTTAAAAATAGTACATAATTCATATTAGACTAGAAAAAGTCAGAAACAGAACACAAAACTCAAAAATAAGAGTACAAAAATCTTTACATCTGTGATGTCATACGGACAACTGAAATAACGTTCTCCTCTCGTGGTAGGATCATTAGAAGTGGCAACGAGAAGCACCGCACCGCAATTACACCCGATTGGAACGCCCTTGTCTCGCCTCCGGATTTCGCCGTACCTCATTTTCATATTTATTTCATTACGATTCAGCTCCTACAGTTCCACAAACACAATATTAAGATAATGCTTTGAGATTTCAGATAGTCCAGAGATCTACCTCAGCTTGGGCTTCAGAAGCAGTTTTCTCATCAGCCCTGGAGTTGCCGCCGTAGATATCTCTATTTGCCATCTTCTTGACTCGATCTCGATTACTGAAGCAATAAATCACAACAAATCCCTTAATTTATACTAAAACAATATATCGAACGACGTCGTTTGACAGTAATATACTTGACGGCTGAGTTGTGTTCTTTACACGACTGACTTAGGATAGTCAGTTAAATTAACAACTTTGTTATGGCTGACTTATGCAACGGCCATAATAATGGTTTTACGGCTGAGTTATCCGACGGCCACCCTATTAATTTATTATATACCCGCTCGGGAATGCAAAAAGGTTTGTTGGGGAGACGCAAACAATAATTATGTTTCTTGTTATCATCCATACGCTTAATAAAAATATTTTAAACGATTTATTATTAAAATTAAATTCAAAAATTTGAGTTCAAATTTCTCATGTATTTTTATTAATTATTAAAGAAGGGGCCAGTAATTTGACTAAGTAGTGGCTGGGTTATTGACTTAAACGGCTGAGTTATGAGATATTTGTAAAATAAGGTTATTATAACTCAAAATTAAAATTTAGAATGGCAAAATGAATATTACTATTATTATAACCAATAAAAATAATAATTATAGACAAAAGAGCGATTTTTACACATTCTGATCAAAATGTGTCAAACATACCAAAACATGTTGTTTAGGGGTTAGGGTTAGGGTTAGGGTTTAGGGTTTAGGGTTAGATGTGGTAACATTATTTGTTTTTAATATAACAGTTTGGTTTTGGATATAATGTGTTTGGATTAAGGTGGTAATATGGATATACTAATATGAGTACCATTTTGAAATTAATTTTTTTAAAAATTTTAAAATTTTGAAATTAATTTTTGGTTATTTTCCGGTTATGGGTCGGTTAGATGAATATCTAACAATAAATAACCCAAAATATATTGTAATTAGGTCGGTTAGCATAATATAACCGAAATAAGCTGAATATAAGAAAACTAGGCAAACATACCAATACAAAAATTCCAAATTGGAAAAAATTATTTTTTCGGTTCGGTTCGGTTTAGTCGGTTATTTAATCATTCTAATTTGAAGGTTGGCTGAGATACCGTTTATGACTGCTGAGTTATCTTTCCAGCATCGACAGTTACAATAAGAGGGAAAGTGAACGGTTTTTAAACCGCGGAAAAAAACTCTCTGTCCTTATCGTCGGCGAAATCTAACCCTAATTCCGCCGGAGATAATCTGTCTTTTTCTACTCTCCCGCCGTCTCTCGCCGTCCTCGCTCGATATCCTCATTCGCTCTTTCTTCTCTTCGTCGGCGCTGGTCTTGTTCGTTTCCGTCTAAGCCGTCTCGTCTTCGAGTTCCGGTATGTGTCTTCCTATTTATTTTTGAGTTACGGGTGATTGTCGCCGTCTTGGATGGCTGAGTTTGGACTGAGTTATCTTATGCTTTACGACTGAGTTATGTATTATGGCGGAGTTATTATATGCCTTGTGTTTGCCATATGTTATGGCTGATTTATTTTATGCTTTACTATCAGATGGCGAAGGATATTTCTGAAGAACAAGCAAGGGATTACCCACCAAGACTTTGGCCAGAAATGAAGTCTATTCTACATACTAAAGATATAAACACCAATTTCACGATGTTAGAATTCCCTCAGATTAGGGAATCAATAGGACTGGATGCGTGGGAAAACGAAGGATGTACCAATTGGAATAATCTGTAAGCTAGTTGATAGCCAATTCGTCTGGTCTGGTAAGGTTGTTCATTTCCTACTATGTAACCAGTTAAGGGTACATAAGAAGGAGCTTTGGTTTGTGGTCGGCGGTCAACCTATCAGGTTTGGGTTGAATGAATTTCATTATCTGACGGGGTTAAACATAGACCCAATGCCTACTGAACAGTTTGAACTTGAAGAGGAACACAAAAGTTCTTCCGACTTTTGAAAGTGCCTGGTGGGGCAGGTCCAACGCTACTTGAACTCAGGGAAGCATTAAAAGTGTGCCGGGGATGGGTTAACCTTGATCATCGTAAATGGCTGGGGCTGTTGCTTCTTCAACACATTGGACTTTATGGTTTGCATCATAACTCTAGAATTCCATATGAAAGTGCCAAAAGAGTTTTTGATGATGAAGCAATGAAGACGTATCCGTGGGGTCGGTCAGCATTTGAAGCTCTTGTCGATTCCATAAAGATGCTGAACCCTACGGGAAAGTCGTACACCCTCAGTGGGTTTACACCCGTGTTACAGGCTTGGGCGTATGAGTCCATCAAATGCTTTGGAGAACGGTTTGGGAATGCATCAGCTAATGATGGTGGCATACCGATGCTTCAATGGGGTGGAAACCGTACACGTTCTACGATGGTATCGGTAATTGCTAAAGAGATCAAAGCGCTTGGTGAGGTAAGGTTTATATCTTGTTGAGTGATTGTTTAGTAATGGATGAGTTATGATTTAGTTATGACTGATTTATTGTTTAGTAACGGCTGAGTTATGTTTTAGTAATGGCTGATTTATGGTTTAGTGTTGGCTGAGTTATTATTCACTGATGGGTCTCATTTTTCTTATGTTACAGCTGCGTGTGACTAAAATGGTTATGAAGGATGATGTACGGGAGCTATTTCATACGTGGCCATATCAAAAGACGACCCAGCAGTTGATCGCCTTATCCAAGACATACATGAGGATAAGTTTGTTAAAGGTTTTGGGATGTTGATTCGGACTCTCCTCCCGCAAAGAAGCAGAAAGTCAAGAAGGTGGTAGTTTCCAACAGTCAGTGTGGTGGATCTGGTGAAGGAGCTGAACAGAAGGTGGTAGTTTCCAACAGTCAGGGTGGTGGACCGGTTGGAACTCTCATTGAGTTGGTGTCTAATTTAACCTCAAGGTTTGACACCTTGGAAAAAAACATTGGAGATAGAATAGAAGAGAGGATGAATGAAAGGTTTGAAACCAGGTTTCGTTCTGTTGAGAGTGATCTCAAGCAGATGAAAGAGCACGTGTTTTCCTTGGGTGTTGGGCAAACTGGCCAAAACAATGTTGAAGACCTTCGGGATGAACTGTTCTCACAAAACACTTGTAAAAATTTCAAAATAAAAACCTTAGGGATGACCTGTTTTCACCAGAAAGTCCACCAGTACCAGTAGTTCCAGAAAAATGCACCAAAACTACTCTGTCAACAGTCCTCCGGTAATGTCTGAATTATGTTCATGTTATGGCTGAGTTTCCAGATTGTTTAGGTTGAGTTATCATTATCTTTAATTGTCTTCGCTATGTTATACAGGTAGTTGGCCGTGGTTTGGCTGGGGTCAGTAGGAATCTGAATAAAGAGTTTGATAAAGATGAGTTTGATAAAGATGAGTTTGATAAAGATGATCCTCTTAATTTCATTGAGAAGTCTCCAGCTGCTACGAAACCAATTCTACGGCCTAACACGAGGAAAAATGCCAATGATGGAAAGAAGGACGAAGAATTAAATGCAAAGAAGGCCAAAGTTGAGGCGGCCGCTGCGAAGAAGAACAAAGAGATGGCGGCAAAGAAGGCCAAAGATGAGGCGGCGGCTGCGAAGAAGGTCAAAGAGTTTGCGGAAAAGAAGGCAGAAGATGAGGCGGCGGCTGCAAAGAATGTCAAAGAGTTGGCGGAAGAGAAGGATGGAAATAATCCGCCAAAGAAAAGAGTTAGAAAGACTACTAAGCCTAATCAAATCATTCAATTGGGATCTGATTTGAATGAGGGAGTATCCAAAGCTGGTGCAAACGCTGCTGCCGACGCTGCTGACAGCAGTATATGTGATATGACAGCCAAGATTATGGCTGAAAACAATATCCTTGAACCTGAATCTGAGGATGATGAGGAGGAAAAGATTAGGCTTGATAGAATCAAAGCTTTAAGGCTGGAGAACGTTAAGCTGTCCCCGGATGGAAGTTCATTGAATAAACTACAAGCTACACAAGAGAGGACTTTTCCTTATATTGGGGACAACGGACTGACGTGCATGAGGAAGAACTGTTCACCTGGACTGGAATATATGATCCTCTGGCACCTGTTGATCCGGTCAAGTTGCAGAAACTTTTGGAGTACCTAAAGAAAGCCGAGTATGACCCTTTAGACCCTTGTTAATCACATCTTGTTAAAATTATATTAACCTGTTTTTTTTTTTTTTTTAGGGGTACACCATTAGGAAAGTCAACATCAAATATTGAATTCTATAGGACTCTCATCACCGAAAGAAATAACTGGCCGTCTGGTACATTTGGGTGGCTGTCTGATAAAGTAAGTTTAACTTGATGGCTGAGTTATTATGTTTACGGCTGAGATATTATACGTAATGGCTGAGTTATTATGTTTACGGCTGAGATATAATACATATTGACAGTAGGTGGCAGTGGTATGATTTGTTATTGTTTACGACTGACTTATATTACATTATGGCTGAGTTGTTGTTTACTAATCAGTTTTCTGTTTTACAGCACTTGGGCGCGTTTATGAGACTCCTCAGTATTAGGTACAAACGAGATCCCTTCCCATTTCACAACAAACGCATTGCGTTTATAGACCCGTGGTTCACTAGATCGATGATTGGTGATTATACGATGTTCAATATGAAACCCAAGTTTTTTAAAATGACTGGCAATAGTTATGAAGAGTTAGTTAAAGGTTTGTTACCACTAGATGAACCGACTAATTTGAAGTGGATAGAAGATGTGGATCACCTGTATATTGCTCCACAAACTGGAGGCAATCACTGGGTGGCGCTGCACGTGGATCTAAAGAGAAGGCATATTGATTGCTATGATAGCATCGTGGGACAAGTAACCGAAAAGAGTGAGCTTACAATGCTGAATAATTGTAGGGCGTTTACACGGATGATTCCAGCAATGATGAACGCGAATGTTCCTCACGAAATTCGTACACCTACTGCCAGTCAGTTCAGTTTCAGGAGGAAGAGTGCCTCCAAGGTCCCTCAAAACGTACAGGTTGGTGACTGTGGCGTGTACGCTTTAAAGTTTATTGAATGTCTAGCGCTTGGTGTGTCTTTCGATGGAATCAGTGATCAAAATATCCAGGCTATACGGGTTAAAATGGCTGCAGAAATCTACGATGAGGCACCTGGTTTTTTTGATCCAGCTTAAATAATGCATTATGTCCTTCCTTCCTTTTGTTTCTTTTGGAATTGTACTTGGATTTGTAAAACTTTGATTTGTCTATTTTCAAAATTATGGCTGGTTTACGGTTAAGTTACGGCTGATTTACATACTTCACACGGCTGACTTATGAAATATTTGTAAATTAAAATCATTATAACTCAAAATTAAAATATAGAATGAAAAAAGGAATATGACAATCACTATAAGCAATGAAAAGTAATAATTATAGACAAAGATTGATTTTTACACATTCTCACCAAGGATGTGTAGAACATACAACACATGACGTTTAGGGGTTAGGGTTAGGGTTAGGGTTAGGGTTAGAGATGTATGTTTCATATTTTCCAATATTATGGGTTTTAATATAACAGTTTGGTTTTGGTTATATTGTGTTTGGTTTAAGGTGGTAATTTGGATATACTAATATGATAACCATTTTTCAAATTTTAAAAAAATTTTGAAATTACTTTTCGGTTATTTCCGGTTATGTGTCGGTTAGACGACTATATAACCATAATATAACCCAAATGTTATCCAAATTAGGTCGATTAACTTAATATAACCGATAGCAAGCCGAATATAACCGTAATTAACCGAAAATAATGGAAAAATTAGTTTCCGGTTTGTTTCGGTTTGGTCGGTTATTTAGTCATTCTAATTTGAGGGTTGGCTGAGTTATGGTAACGTTATGGCTGAGTTATCGTTTACGGTCTATTAATTTATTATATACCTTCTCGAGAAGACAAAAAGTGTTGTTGGAGAGACACAAACAATAATTATGTTTACGTTTAAGAACCACACGCGTAATAAGTTAGATTTTAGCGATTTTTATTTAAAAAGAATTTAAAATTTGAATTTGAATTAATTTTTTTTTTTTTTTAATAAAAGTATTTCTCAAACATTTGACTGATACGGCTGAGTTGTCGACATAAACGGCTGACTTATGAAATATTTGTAAATTAAAATCATTATAACTCAAAATTAAAATATAGAATGAAAAAAAGGAATATGACAATCACTATAAGCAATGAAAAGTAATAATTATAGACAAAGATTGATTTTTACACATTCTCACCAAGGATGTGTAGAACATACAACACATGACGTTTAGGGGTTAGGGTTAGGGTTAGGGTTAGGGTTAGAGATGTATGTTTCATATTTTCCAATATTATGGGTTTTAATATAACAGTTTGGTTTTGGTTATATTGTGTTTGGTTTAAGGTGGTAATTTGGATATACTAATATGATAACCATTTTTCAAATTTTAAAAAATTTTGAAATTACTTTTCGGTTATTTCCGGTTATGTGTCGGTTAGACGACTATATAACCATAATATAACCCAAATGTTATCCAAATTAGGTCGATTAACTTAATATAACCGATAGCAAGCCGAATATAACCGTAATTAACCGAAAATAATGGAAAAATTAGTTTCCGGTTTGTTTCGGTTTGGTCGGTTATTTAGTCATTCTAATTTGAGGGTTGGCTGAGTTATGGTAACGTTATGGCTGAGTTATCGTTTACGGTCTATTAATTTATTATATACCTTCTCGAGAAGACAAAAAGTGTTGTTGGAGAGACACAAACAATAATTATGTTTACGTTTAAGAACCACACGCGTAATAAGTTAGATTTTAGCGATTTTTAGTTTTACCTTATCAATTCGTGACTCTAATTTCTGTTTATTTTAAACGTCCCTTTTTCATGTATTAAACGTCCCTTTTTTTCTTCGGCTAATTCTATGTATCCACCTTTCATGCTTCCACATTTTAGTGTCTACTCTCATGTATTGGCTGAGTTATAGTTTTACGGGAACACGAAAGGTCACGTCGATTCATGTGACGGCTGAGTTATAGTGAATAACGGATGAGTTATCAAAATGAACAATCTATATGGCTGAGTTATCAAAAGAAAGGTCGCGTCTATTATTAGGTTAACTTGCCAAAATATTGCTTAACGGCTGAGTTATAGCTTTACGGGAAAACGAAAGATATAGTCGATTCATGTTATGGTTGAGTTATAGTGAGTTATGACTGAGTTATCGAAAAGACAATATGAAAACAAACGACTGATCTATATGGCTGAGTTATTAAAAGAAATGTTTTTGTAATTATTAGGTTAACTTGCCAAAATATTGCTTAACGGCTGAGTTATAGCTTTACGGGAAAACGAAAGACGCATTTCATTAAATGTGTTGCACGGTCTTTTATAGTTATTCTCGCGACACAGCGGAATTTTCGCTGCAGTCTGATTGGTGGACTCAGCGGCGGTTACATCCCATGACTCTATATAAATAGGGATGAAGGTTGGGGGAATAAATCATTCTAACTTCCACCAGCGTAAGAAATAGAAGGATGCCAGCAAGAACTCGATCCGCATTGCTGAGACAGGCCCGGGAAAGGATAGCCGCCGCATCCGGCAATCGGGAGCCGGAAAATCCCATTCCACAGGAGGTAGGAGACGTCCGATCTCGAGGTCGCTCCGAACTCAAATACTGTCGAACCCGGTGTGTCTCCCTTCAGCTAGAACTCCGAGAGTACCGAGCTCGGCGAAAGAGGATGGGCGCGTATATTCGGGCGCTTCGGCTGAAACTTGACCAGCTCCATCGTTTTTACCGTTTAGAGGGAACCATTCTAGTCCTGGAAGACCTTATCGTCGAAGGTTACTTCTTGGCACACTGGCGAATGGTCCGTCTACTTGATGAGCACAAGGCGTGCAAAGAACTCGTCGATCAGATGGATGTACCCGATCTCCCGAAAGGCGATCGCGAACCCCTGAGGGAAACCGCCTTCCCGTTCGTGACGGATGTCTGGGCCTATCGAGCTTGCTTGGCTAGGTTAATCCGATATGTTAATTTCCTGGAGTCGTCGGGTGAAGCCTTCCGCGAGCGCCATCTTCTTGAAGGCCCATGTGCCTTTATAGAGGACATGATGTCCAGAGGCTCTGGATTGCCAATCGAAAGGCTAGAGGCCTTACAACGGGTACGAGATTTCTGTCGAATGCGGTGAACGAACTCGCAGTGGAGGAACCATTGAGACTGACATATCTGGCCCAGCTCCCGTTCTGCGATTGCAGGACCGTCCAGAACGCTAGAGGGTTGGTGGCGAAACTTTTCGATCGGGCTCCCCGACCGTTTAGTCGTTGTTATTATATATATTTTTGTTGTTGTTTGGATGAAGTGTAATGGAAACTAATCAAAACGATTTTAGCGAAGTTTAATGTCATGGATGAGTTATAAAATTTACGGCTGAGTTATAGCTTTTACGGGAAAACGAAATATATAGTCGATTCATGTCATGACTGAGTTATCAAAGAAACAATATGAAAACAAACGACTGATTTATACGACTGATTATATGGCTGAGTTATAGTTTATTACGACTGAGTTATCATGATACAGGACGAAATATAACTCGATTCATGTGATGGCTGAGTTATAGTGTGTTATGGCTGAGTTATACTACTTGACAGATGGGTAATACCACAAAATAAAGTAATAATACTTTGACAGATGAGTAACTATAGAGCACAAGTTTTCGCATTGTGCCCAACTTGCTTACATCGCGAACATGCGTGTTGCTTCCTAGGGCGTTTATTTTCAGTGGCAACTTCCAAAGATGATTTAATCCTACGCTTCTTTGGTCTTCCTGGCTGGTTCACAACAATCGGAGGCAAGCACTTCTGATTATCCACAACTTCAGGAGCAGGGAATGATTCATCTGGAGGCATGATTGAACCAGCCCATCCGTTAACCAAATCGACACTCCTAAATTTCGTATCGCACATGGATATACGAGACACATCCATATGCTCTGCAGCTGCGATTGCATGGATGCATGGTATTTTCTCGTGGTCGAAACGACGGCATGTGCAACTTTTTATTTCTAAATTTACAACATGCAAAGATGATCCATATTTCACTTCAACACGTACAGCATCAATCGTTTGTACCTCCATAAGTCTTGCTCCGGTGACACGGTCCTACAAGGGAGTAGAACAAAAAAAAACGCATTAGGCTGAGTTATGAAAACAATTATGGCTGAGTTATTGAAACAATGGATGAGTTATGGAAACTATAATGGTAATGGCTGAGATAAGGAAACAATTACGGCAGCGATATGGTAACTGTTACGGCTGAGTTATCAACATTGACGACTGACTTATGTAAAATTACCTGTAATAGTTTCTCAACACCTCGAGTGAGCGTTGTTTGCTGCGATTTCGCATCATCTCTCCGTTCAGAAAACCATCTGGTCATCATATCCCGTATCGATTCTAGAAGTTGAACTATGGGAAGACTTCTAGCATTTGACAGTGCATGGTTCATTGATTCTGCAATATTCGTTGTCATTAAATTGTACCTTTCACCCGGAAATGAACACGCGCCCACATTCGGACACCAGCTCGTTGGAGGTATCCATGTAGTTCGGGATGACGTGCTTCAATCTCATTGAAAGCCTCATTAAAATCAGTTAGCCTAAAACACTTTGCCGCTTTTTTCACCAGAGGGAACAAATGTTTTCCTTTGAACTTCACCAATATGTTCTTATACAAATGGTAAGTGCAAATTCCACGTGAAGCCAACGGATACACTTGACGAATCGCTTTCCCTATTGACTGATGTCTGTCGGAGATTATCGCAAGATCCTTTTCGTCTGGAATGGCAACTTTGAGTTGTGTAAAGAACCAACGCCAAGACTCATCATTTTCAGTGTCAACAACAGCGAAAGCTAATGGGAAAATTTGAAAGTTACCATCCTGAGCTAGGGCTGTTAGAAGTGTCCCTTTGTAACTACCATGGAGAAACGTTCCGTCGACAACAACAACTTTGCGCATGAAAGCAAACCCAGCAATACTCGCACCAAAAGCAATAAAAACATATTTGAATCTATCTTCATCACCTATTTGAAGACGCGTGACTGTACCCGGATTTTCCCTTTTAACTTGAATATGTAAGAAGGCAACTCGCTAAAACTTTCCTCAGGAGTTCCCTGATGGATATGCCTTGCATTCAGCAGCGTTCGATATGCCTTCCAATAACCCATCTGTCGACACCAACAAATTAATAAATCAGCCATAATATATAAATAACGCAGCCGATACATTCGAATAAGTCAGCCTTAAATAATCAATAAATGAGCCGTAAAATGTAAATAACTCAGCCTATACATACCTATAACTCATCCATTGTTATCAATAATTAACTCAGCCTATACATACCTATAACTCAACCATTATTATCAATAAGTCAGTCGAAACATAGTAATTACCTTTAGACTAAATTGCTTATTGAAAATGACTCCGACACTTTTAGGTTTAACATCCGGACCAAGATCACCAAGATAGTCCCTGTAAAGACCTGCCAGTACATCAGCTGTTGATTGACGGCATCTAGTAGAACGTTCCGTCACAGAACATGTGTGTTCCGAATCGTATACACGAACATGAAAATCCGGGTCATCCCCTTGTACAGATGCACGAACTCTCCAAAGACATCCTTTAACCCAACACCTAAAAACCACTTGTCTCGGATTTGAGACTGGTACATTAAAATCAAATCCATCCCTAACCGAAATAAGTTTCACGTGATTCCTGAACTGCTTTTTGCTACTGTATCGTTGTCCTACAGCAATTTTTAGCGTTGACACCTCCAACCTAATAGCCTCCGGATTCATCTTCGATCCGGCAAAGTTATCATCTCTATGAGCTTTCTTCTGAGGAGGCGGAGTAGGTGGGTCTTCCACTGTACTCTGAGGCTCGCCCAATACAGAAAACTTCTCGTCATCAGACGACTCACCATCGGAGTCGTCGAAAACATCAAATCGGGTTGAAAATTCATCGTCTTCTTCTTCGTCAGATGCTACTTCGACAGCTTCTTCTTCGTTTTCTTTGTCAACGATCTTACCATAATCAAAACAAGTGCCTTCAAATCCCCCACCACACACTTCGTATGTAGATGCTGCTTTCGAGTCTCTGCTTCGCCGAATCATACTTCCTCTAGCTCCACTAGTTTCTATAGACTCTTTCGCCGAAAACTCTACACAGAGACGTAGCTGATCGGTTTTCCATAGACCCAAAAACATTGCAACTGTCGATCATTGGAGACAAAAACTGGTGGAGTATCATGTGCCATATGTTTCATTGCCTTGTTCGAGAACATGTAGCTCAGCTTTAGCTCATGTCTAAACGAGTCCAATCCGTAGTCTTCAAGAACAAGCTTAACAAGCTTGTCGTATGTTGTGCCTCCATCTATCTGCACAACTATACACCCTCTCTCGTCGGAGTTAAATACATATCTCTGTGTCTTTATCCAATTACCGGACACAACTAGTACCGGTACTGGATCCATGAAATATAATGAAGAACAAGGTGGAGAAGAACAAAAGTAGAAGAACAAGGTGTGAAGAAGAAAGTGAAGAAGAAGTAGAAGAACAAGGTGAATAAGAAGGTAAATAGTTCACTTATTAACCAGTTGAAGAACCAGAATCGAACGACGTTTCGTATTTCCGGAGAAAAGATGATGACATGGAATGCTGACATGGATGCTGCATCCGACGTGGCAAATCAGCCATGAAACAATACCATAACTCAGCCTAACTAAACTCAGCCACAACACGAAAAACATTACAGTAATTAAAAAGCAAAAAAATTGCTGCCAAACTCAGCCGCTTCATGAACTGAAAATATGTAACTCAGCCGTATCGTTTGATAAGTCAGCCGTAACTAAAAAACATTCTAGTAATTAATCTTTTGCCAATAAGTCAGCCGTCAAACGGCTGACTTGTCGATAAGTCAGCCTATGACGGCTGAGTTATTGTTTTTTACCATAACTCAGCCGTAACTACATCTCATAAGTCAGCCGTTTTTCATAACTCAGCCAGTCGGAAAATGGCAACTCAGCCGTGTCGTTGTGATAACTCAGTCAAAATTTTGACAACTCAACCATCAGGTGAAAACTCAGCCGTAACGCTTGGCTGAGTTATGCGCATAACTAAGCCAAATTTGATAAGTCAGCCGTAACGCTTGGCTGACTTATGAGAATAACTCAGCCAGATTTTCATAAGTCAGCCGTCCGCTCTTACTCAAATGTTTTTCGATAACTCAACCGCAAAATACCTATAACTCAGCCACAACATACTCTGTATCGAGTTATGGCTGAGTTATGGTACACGTCAGCGATTTCTGACGTGGCGTCTGACGTGGCAATGGCATTTTTGTAATAACGTTTTTCCGTAACATAAAACAGGGGCACGCTGGGTATTTTGAAAATACCCGAAACATTCTAGTAATAAAAAAGTTTTTTGTAGATTCTGGTAATATTACCTAAAATGAGTAACATTTGAGTAATTCACCCATAAAGTTATGGAAAGCAGAAAAATGGAGACTGAAGTAAAGAGAAACAAGCAAAGAGATAATGAAAACAAATAAAGAAAGAAAATAAATAAAATTAGAGAAAATAGAAAAATGGAGACTGAATTAAAGAGAAACAAGCAAAAAGATGATGAAAACAAATAAAAAAAGAAGAAAGAAAACAAATTAGAGAAAAAAAAATGGAGACTGAAGTAAAGAGAAACAATCAAATAGAAGATGAAAATAAATAAAGAAAGAAGAAAGAAATAAAATAAAAGAAAAAAGAAAAATAGAGACTGAAGTAAAGAGAAACAAGCAAAGAGATGATGAAAGCAAATAAAGAAAGAAGAAAGAAATAAAATTAGAGAAAAAAGTAAAATGGAGACTGAAGTAAAGAGAAACAAGCAAACAGATGATGAAAATAAATAAAGAAAGAAGAAAGAAATATAATTAGAGAAAAAAAAATTGAGACTGAAGTGAAGTAAAGAGAAACAAGCAAAGAAATGATGAAAACAAAGAAAAAAGAAAGAAATAAAATTATTGAAAGCAGAAAAATGGAAACTGAAATAAAGAGAAACAAGCAAACAGATGATGAAAACAAATAAAGAAATAAAATTAGAGAAAACAGAAAAATGAAGACTGAAGTAAAGAGAAACAAGCAAACAGATGATGAAAACAAATAAAGAAAGAAGAAAGAAATAAAAATAGAAAAAAAGAAAAATGGAGACTGAAGTAAAGAGAAACAATCAAATAGAAGATGAAAATAAATAAAGAAAGAAGAAAGAAAAAAGAAAAAAGAAAAATGGAGACTGAAGTAAAGAGAAACAAGCAAAGAGATGATGAAAAAAAATAAAGAAAAAAGAAAGAAATAAAATTATAGAAAGCAGAAAAATGGAGACTGAAGTAAAGAGAAACAAGCAAACAGATAATGAAACAAATAAAGAAAGAAAAAAGAAATAAAATTATTGAAAGCAGAAAATTGGAGACTGAAGTAAAGATAAACAAGCAAACAGATGATGAAAACAAATAAAAAAAGAAGAAAGAAAACAAATTAGAGAAAAAAAAATGGAGACTGAAGTAAAGAGAAACAATCAAATAGAAGATGAAAATAAATAAAGAAAGAAGAAAGAAATAAAATAAAAGAAAAAAGAAAAATAGAGACTGAAGTAAAGAGAAACAAGCAAAGAGATGATGAAAACTAATAAAGAAAGAAGAAAGAAATAAAATTAGAGAAAAAAGAAAAATGGAGACTGAAGTAAAGAGAAACAAGCAAACAGATGATGAAAATAAATAAAGAAAGAAGAAAGAAATAAAATTAGAGAAAAAAAAATGGAGACTGAAGTGAAGTAAAGAGAAACAAGCAAAGAGATGATGAAAACAAAGAAAAAAGAAAGAAATAAAATTATTGAAAGCAGAAAAATGGAAACTGAAATATGATGTTCATATATTTTACCTTGTTTTCCCTTAGTTTATTCACATCTTTTGTATCTTTTTCTATCCATTTTCACCACTTTGTGTAGCTTTAGGATCAATCATGCATTAGAGTGTAGTTGCATTGCATTTGCATCTTTTCATGCATAAACAGGTGATTTTGGAGCTTAAGGAGCATGGAAGCAATGGAGAAGAGATGTGAAGCAATCATAAGGAGGAAACAAGGGAGTTAAGGCTGAAGAACCAAGATCCGGAGTCCAGCTCGACCAAGCACTCGACCGAGTGGGAGATGGACTCGACCGAGTGGAGTTGCACCAGAGAAGCCAGCTCGACCTGTCACTCGACCGAGCACTGGTCGAGTTGACCGATCCGTGGACCACTTTGACTTTTCCCAATTTTAGGGCTTCCACTCCTTCCTATATAAGACCTTGTACCTGCAGCCACCAAACAATCTAGATTTTATTCCAGCTTTTCAGAAACCTAGTTTTTACCTTTTTAGGAATTTTATTCCTTTTGCATTTTAATTTCTTTTTGGATTTTGTACTTGAAAAAGAAGAATTTCCTCATACTTGTTGGTTCAATAACTTTCTAAGTATTGAGAATCTGAGTTTGATTTCTTCTTTAAAGTTGTAGATCTTTATCTTATCTATCTAATCATGCAAGTTTCAATAATTTATGGGTTTATGATTTGTTTGATCATGTCTTGTTGTGAGTAGTCTCCTTAGGATCTTGAGGATGGGTTAGGATAGATTGATCTTGTGGTATATCTGATTTGATCAAGCTTGATTGTTGTAGATCTCTTCTAGGCTAGATGTTCTTAATGCTGATCCTATATCTGAGAGGGTAGGATCTGATCTCAAGCTTTTTAGCATCACACCAATGTTTAGAAAGCATAGATAAGGCTAGATCTAGAGCTTACCATTAGGCTTGCTAAGAGATTAGAGGTCTTGTTTGGTTTGAGATGTATTGCTTAATGCCTGCTTGTGTAGATTCTTTTCATTGTGAGAGCAAGTCTAGGATTGCATAGGTTTGATTGTCTCTTGACCATGAGAGTGGGAGAGACTTGTCTTAGATTAATATGTCTAGAGGTTAGCTCATAGCATTGCTTGAGATTTGTTGATCAAGTTAGATTACCACAATGATTAGTTTATCCCATGAATCCATCCTCAGGAACCTTCTTTGTTTATTGATTTTAAAGTCTCAATCTTGTTATTTGCTTGCTGTTTGATCTGTGTTTGCTTTACTCTGTTTTTATTGCATTGCTCTGTTTTCCCGGATTTGTCCAACTCGACCACCTACTCGACCTACACCCGGTCGAGTGCTGATCGAGCTGATCCCCAGATTTCTTGTTTATGTTTTGTGTTTGTCTTGTTTCATTCCTGTTTCATTCCTGTTTCATTTCCATTGCATTCACTTATCATCTAGTTCATTACTTGTCTTGCATTAGTTCTATTCTACTGTTTACAGTTTCTGTTTCTGTTTTTAGATCATAATCATTCTGTTTTATTTGCATCTAGTCTTTAGTTCTTGTAGTTTATTTTCTGCTTTCATCATTATCATCATAGGATTGTTAGTGACAAACAATCATCACACTTGGCTTGACTTAGATTCATATGCATATCTTGATTGTTCACAAGCACTCAGACTGGATTGATACCTCTTATACTGCAACTGCATAAGGGGAATTGAAACACCCATCATCATACCATTGCATACTCTGCCACATTCACATTTCACCCACAAAATAACATGTTTCAATTTGGCGCCGTTGCCGGGGATCCATATTAGTCTAAGATTAAGTTCTTTTTGCATTTGTGAAGTTTCTGCACTTGAATCTTGTGTTTCTGGGTTGAAGTTCCATTTCAGGTACCACTCGACCAGTCACTCGACCACCACTCGACCGAGTGGAGATCGAGCACTTGATCGAGCCAGACCCCGGATCTCTGTAAGCCTCTTTTTCCAGTTGCCCTACCTTCCTACTAGAGCCTGTGCTCAGTCGCTTGCTCGGGAAAAATCGTTTGTGAAAGTTGATGCACACAAGGTCCAAAGGAAAGGATAATCTTGTTAAGCATAGTGACAGCATCAACAAGTTGACCAAGGGTGTGGGATCAAAGAAAAGGAGAGTTGTTCAGCAACAACAGGAGGTTCCAGTAGCCATGGATCATCAGGATCAAGTTCAGAGACCAAGGAATATTGGTGCTGGAGATGCACCTAACACTCACAACCAAAGAGCTGGCATAGTACCACCAACAGTTGCCAACAATAACTTTGAGATCAAGAGTGGATTGATCTCCATGATTCAAGCAAATAAGTTTCATGGATTGCCTATGGAGGACCCACTTGATCATCTTGATGAGTTTGACAGAATCTGTGGCCTAACAAAGATAAATGGAGTAAGTGAAGATGGTTTCAAACTGAGGTTGTTCCCTTTCTCTCTTGGGGACAAGGCTCATTTGTGGGAGAAGACTCTGCCTACTGGTGCTATCACTACTTGGGATCAGTGTAAGAAGGCTTTCCTGGCCAAATTCTTCTCCAATGCAAGGACAGCAAGGCTGAGGAATGAGATCTCTGGTTTTGCTCAAAGGTCCAATGAAAGCTTTTGTGAAGCTTGGGAGAGATTCAAGGGTTACCAAACACAATGCCCTCATCATGGATTCAGTATGGAGTCATTGTTAAGCACACTTTATAGAGGAGTCCTTCCAAAGTTCAGGATGCTTCTTGACACAGCTTCTAATGGCAACTTCCTCAACAAGAATGTGGAAGAAGGATGGGAATTAGTGGAGAATCTTGCTCAGTCAGATGGTAATTATAATGAAGATTATGATAGGACCATAAGGAGTTCCTCAACTGATCAGGAGGACAAGTATAAGAAGGATTTGAAGATGGTCAATGAGAAACTTGACAAGATAATCCTCAGCCAGTCCAAGTCTGTTCACTTCATTAGTGAAGAAGAAGCTCCAGTTCAAGAGGGGGAGAATGAGTATGCTGAGCTTTGTTATATGCAAAACCAAGGAGGTTTCAAGGGCTATAACCAAGGAGGGTTTAGGAACAACAATCTGTCCTATAGGAGCACTAATGTGGCAAACCCACAAGATCAAGTCTACCCTCGTCAACAACCTCAACAACCTCAACAGCCTCAAGGGTTTCAAAACTATATCCCCAAACAACAGCAGCAGGTGTTCCAGCCCCAGATGTGTCCCCCACCAGGATTTCAGACTAACCAGGGCCAAGAACAAGACCTTAGAGCTATGCTACAGCAGCTGTTGATTGGTCAAACCCAAGGGAAGATTGAGGAGGCTAAGCAGTTTGCTGAACTGAACCAAAGGCTTACATCCCAGTACAATGACCTGAACATGAAGTTTGAAGGTCTTAACTCTAGAGTAAAGTATATGGAGAGCAACATAGCATCTTCTTCAGCTCCAAAACCCAACCAACTCCCTGGAAAAGCTGTTCAAAATCTAAGGGAGTTCACAGCCAAAGCTATTCTACTTAAAGAGGAAGAAGTCACTGAGGACAGTGAAGTCCAAGTTTGGGGGAATTCATTACTGAAGCCCCAAGTGACATATGTGCAAGTAAACAGGAACTCGCAGGAGAACTCGACCAGGAGCTCGACCACACACTCGATCGAGTGCATGCTCGAGTGGTCGATCGAGCTGAAGACTCCGAAGCTGTCAAGCCTGCTAAGTACATTCCTCCTGTTTATAAACCTCCACTACCATTCCCTGGGCGTTTCAAAGCACAGAAGATCAAGGAGTTAAGGGAAATAATTGAGAAAAAGGAGATGTTGGCTAGGCAACAAGAGGAAGAGAGGGTTTTGAAAGAAGAAGCTTTGGTTGAGAAAGAGGAACAAGTGTCAGCCATTCAAGAGATCATCATAGCTTACCAAGAAGAGGAGAGAGGACCTGCCTTGGAACAGTATGAGCCATATCCTCTCTACAAAATTTTTTTGCTTGATTTGTCTAGTAAGAGGGCTGAAGCTCAAGATGAGAAGGATCTTGAGAACCTTGGAGGAGTGATCATTCCAGTAAAGCTCAGTGATCCAGGACCTTTCTATCTACCATGCACAATCAGCTATCTTCACTACAATCAATGTCTTTGTGATTTGGGAGCTTCAACAAGTGTCATGCCTTACTCCATAGCCCAAAAGCTTGGAAGAACTGATTTCAAATCTACCAATCTCCATGTGCTTCTAGCTGATGGGACAAATAGAGAGGTAGTTGGAAGGTTGGAGAATGTCCCACTTAAGATAGGGAAGGCAAGGATTCACACTGATTTTGTGGTGATAGAAATGGATAAGGAGCCTGAGGATCCAATCTTGTTAGGGAGGCCATTCTTAGCTACTGTTGGAGCAGTCATTGATGTCAAGGAAGGTCTTGTGACCTTGAACATTGCTGAAGATGTGGTCATGAAGTTCAACATATATAACCCAACCAACCTGCCTACCATTGATGATCAACCCTTCACTATCAAGGAGAAAGTTGATCATGAGGTGTTCAAGGATGAAGGAGACCCTAAGGCTGAGTTCCCACCTCAAGAGGATACTGTTGAGGAGCTTAAGAGGTCAGTCCAGGAGTTGACAAGTATGGTTGAGGATCTTCAAGTTAAGTTGAACAAGAGGTCTTTAAGGAGAACAAGGCCAAGGCTCAAATTTAAGAAGAAATATGGTTTGAGTGTTAAGAGTGAGGTGATTAAGGATCAACTTCACAGTGATCAGGAGGTTCCAGGGAGGATTTCATCACCTCCTTGGTATTTGAACCAAAGTTAAGAAGGAGACCAAAGTCAAGCTTAGTGACTTTAAACAAGCTCACTAGGGAGGAAGTCCCTAAGGTATCCCTTGTACATATGGTTTAATTTCCTAGTAGTTTTGATGTGTTTTGTTTTATGTTTTTGTTGGACAGGCTTTTCAATGGTGATATAGTTGGGTAAGGAGAGATGTGGCCAAAGAGAAGAAGGCTCGCAGGCCCACTCGACCAGAAAACAAGAGGTACTCGGCCGAGCTGGATACTAATTGAGGCCCAATCTATTCCCATTCTTCTAGAACGATCGAGTGGAGGGAAGAACAAGGAGAAAATTTTTGAAATTTCAAATTTGGTCAAGGAGCTCGACCACGTGCTGGTCGAGTGGTGGGGTCGAGTGGCAGCCAAAAAGCAAGTCAAAGATTCCCAATTCAAATTTGAAATGTAAGGACGCTCCTACCTTGTTTTCTTGTCTCCTAGACTTCTTTAAATAGCTCTTGCTCGATCCTAAACTTCTCACACTTGCTCATTTGCTCAAAACATTTAAATTCAAGCTTTAAATCTCTCTCAAAGTTCATCTTTTGCTCTAGCTTTGTTCTTTCAAGTTTTTGGGTCACTAACCTATTAACTTTGAGCTTTGAGTCTATTTCCCCTCAGTTTCCTTTTGAAAATGTCTTCTAAGATCACCAAGAAGTCCCACAAAACCGCTGCAAGCTCCATGGAACGTCGTGATGCTGATCTTGAACCAAGAGGTGAAGCTAGGAGAGCCACTCGACGGGTCACTCGATCGACCACTCGACCGAGTGATGGGTCGAGCAGTCGGTCGAGCCAGGTGCCGAGTCTCAGGAAAAAGCCAATTGTGGAGGATCCTGAGAGGACTGAGAGTGAGGAGGAAAGGGAGCCTACTATTGTTGAGATGATAAGGGGATACAGAAACAAAGGGAAGAGGCCAGCAGTTGAAGTGGAGCAAGAAGAGAGTGAAAGTGAAAGTGAAGAGATGAGTGAAGAAGAAGAATTGAGGGATGATGGAGAGGCTGAATCTTGTGGGCTGTCAAAGAAGCAGCTGTATGATGCTTTTATGAGAATGGAGTTCCTGGGAACTAGATATCCTCACAAGGAGACCATGGAGAAGCTTGCTATTGATGAAGATGTGGCATGTCTTTTTGAAGAAGAGCAGCCTCACCAAGTTCATGGGGCTTTGCATGGAAGGCTATAGAGAGGAAAGCTGTGAGTTCCTAGCCACTGTCAAGCTACACCAACACTTGAGGAAGAGTGCTGAACATGGAGCTGGTCACATCTCATTCACCATCAAGGGAAGAAGCATGAACTTTCATTGAAGAAGCTGGTTGAGGTGTTTGGATTTGAGGTTGGGAGCCATAGGAGTTTGATGGTTCCAAGAGAGGAGTTGTATGCTGTATGGGAGACCATTGGGGACAACAAATATTACTCATCTTCCAACTCCAAGAACTCAAGAATAAGGAGTCCAGTCCTAAGGTATTTCCACAAGGCTCTTGCCAATACTTTCTTTGCAAGAAAGGAGACTGGAAACATCAATGAGGGGGAGCTGAAGATGATTGACTTGGCCCTTAATGGAGTTCTTCTTCAAGCAAGAAATGGAACCATCATCCTTGGTAGCACTGTTGAAACTGATCTTGGAATGGTGCTAATAGATCATATGATTTATTTGAGGAGTTGGGTAGGCAAGCTTGAGAACAAGGGTTCAAGAGGAGCACTTACCATTGGAGGCATAATCACTCCAATCCTTCAAGCTGCTGACATCCAACCTAGAGGAGAAAGAGTCTTACCAAGATGGATTGACTCAAGCTACCTCACCTCCACTCTCATCCTAGCCAAGGAGCTGCATCAAGGAAATCATATTTTCAACTTTGAGCTTCCAACACTTGGGAAAAAGCAGCTCATTTTGCCTAACCAAGAGCTCACTACCATTCAAGAAGGAGCCAACATTGATTTTTGGCCAGCTGAGGAGCATTGGTTTGATGGAGTGATTCAACATAGAGTTGAGGAAGCTGGGAATGCACAAGTAGCTGATGGAGAGGAGCAGTTCTACTTTGAAGATTATGAGCCAAATCCAAGAGATAGTAGAGAGTAAGGGAGAATGCAAAGAGAATGACTCTCTTGCAAAGATGGAACAAGTGGAATGGGAAGAGGTTTGATAAGCTGAAGAAGAAGGTAACCAACATGGCTAAGTCTATCAAAGGCTTGAAGAAGGAGATTGCTGAGCTGAAGAGTGGAAACTCATCTCCTAGCCAACATTCAAGCCCTTTGAGGAGAAGCAGCTCAACTAGAGCACTTTCAAGGGTTGTGAATCCTGTGGAACCAGCTAGGGCTTCAATGTATGAGCCAAATCTGAGGAAAAGGAGCTCAAGTACCCGAGAACATCAGTTTTCAAGGCACTCGACCGGGTCACTCGAGCACCCACTAGACCGAGCACCTCCAATGCACTCGGCCGAGCACCTTCCCAGACCACCCTATGGTTTCCCACCTCCAGCTGCTTATCCAGGTTATCAACATTACCCACCCTTCCCACCCCAATACTTTATGGATCCAGCACTATACCAGCAGTACCAGCAGTACCAGACTCAAGATTTGGACACTCGCAACCCAGCTCGACCCCCACTGGACAGGCACTCGACCGAGTCAAGCTCGATTGGCATAGTCGAGCTGCCCCAAAGCCCATCTCCAAGCCACCAGCCTGATCCCAACTACTCCTATGATAGCATGCAGATGGATGTGGACAACTTCTTCCACAATCCCTAAGGTACCATCATCACCTTACCATTGTTTATACCATTGCATTTGATGTTGTGTTTTGTTTTTGTTTTTAGTCTTGAATCCTCTTACAAATTTCTTTCACACAGAGGACTGTGTGATTTAAGTTTGGGGAGGGTTCTAGATAGCATTTGATGTTGTGTTTTGTTTTCTTATTTCAAATTTTTATCATCATCATGTAGCACTTGCATAATCATCTAAGGCATAGAAAAACCATAAAAATTTGAAATTTTTTGCAAAAATCTTTATAAAAAGAGTGTTCATGTAGTTTGCATTGCATATTTAAAGTGTTTTGTTTAGCATATAGGACTGTTTGCATTAGGGATCTATATTGAGTTTTTCCTTGTTAGCTTGTTTAATTCACTAGACTAGGATCAATGCCCAAGTTAATAGTACTTTGATGCTAGTTGAGTGGTTAAAGCATAAGACTGAACCAAGCCTTGAATTCCTGCATTGCATTTAGTCTAAATTGAAGCATGTTGTGATTTGATTCCATTTCCTATCTATAAGAACCTAATATTGACTTGTAATTATCAATGTGTGCATTGCTTTAAACTCATGGATACCATATACATATTTGGATCATCTTTCTCCTTTTGCCACTCTTGTTGATCCAAGTAGCTGATTTCACTTTTAAATCAGTTTCCCTACCCCTTAACCAAACCTTCTTTCAAGCCTTGTTTATTCTTGTGTGTGTGAGGCCTATTTTTGGGATTGAGCTTGGTAGAAAGTGTTTGGTTTGAACTGACAAGAGTAAGACCTTGTGTAGTTCTAGTTTGCATTTTCCAAACTAGATAGGACTAGGTGGTTCACTTGTTGGGTTTGGGACTTGGCTGTTATAAAAAAAAAGAAAGGAAAGAGAAAGAAAAAGGGTAGAGTCTTTAGGAGAGAAATGTGTTTAAGCAAAAAGCTAAAAGTCTAGTGAAAGGATGGGAAGTAAATTTGTTATCTAAGATGGTTCTAGTTAAAGAAAAGAAAAGAAAGCAAAGAGCAGTTTAGCAAAAAGCTTATATGTTTTAAGAATAAGAAGAAAAGAGAACCATAGCATTCATTAAGAATTCCTCATCCCACTAGAAAGATCAAATAAGAAACCTCTCCTAAGATTTGAAAACCAAAAGAGAAAAGGGTTAAAGAGAAAAGAAGAAGTTAAAGGGTAGCACTAGGATCATTTGGGTTTAGATTGTTAGGATAAACATTTTGGGTGCCTTTGGGTAGACAAGGTTTTGTTCTTGTATGTGTCTAAGTGTTCTTACCTTTAGCATTCTTCTAAAGCTCAATCCATTTTTTATGAGAGAACCTTGATATTGACAAGCCCCACTCTGAAAAGAGACCATCATTGTCTCAAAACCTTTTATTACCAAGCCAAATGAGTTTAAGCATTGCATATAATTGATTCATGTTCTTGATTAATGAATGTTAAAGGAAATGGTTGATTTGAATGCATGTGAATATCTAAGGCTCAAATCAGTAAAGGTTGTGATGTGCTTGTCTAAAGTTTTTAAGTATAGCTATTCACCTTGCATCTTAGTACTAGTAACTTGGACATTGATTCTAGCTGGTCTATTTGCAAGCTTTAGGAGTTATGATCCCACTTTTAAACCTCATCTACCTTCTTATGTCTTGTTTATTTGCTTGAGGGCAAGCAAAGACTAAGTTTGGGGGTGTTGATGTTCATATATTTTACCTTTTTCCCTTAGTTTATTCACATCTTTTGTATCTTTTTCTATCCATTTTCACCACTTTTGTGTAGCTTTAGGATCAATCATGCATTAGAGTGTAGTTGCATTGCATTTGCATCTTTTCATGCATAAACAGGTGATTTTGGAGCTTAAGGAGCATGGAAGCAATGGAGAAGAGATGTGAAGCAATCATAAGGAGGAAACAAGGGAGTTAAGGCTGAAGAACCAAGATCCGGAGTCCAGCTCGACCAAGCACTCGACCGAGTGGGAGATGGACTCGACCGAGTGGAGTTGCACCAGAGAAGCCAGCTCGACCTGTCACCTGACCGAGCACTGGTCGAGTTGACCGATCCGTGGACCACTTTGACTTTTCCCAATTTTAGGGCTTCCACTCCCCCTTCCTATATAAGACCTTGTACCTGCAGCCACCAAACAATCTAGATTTTATTCCAGCTTTTCAGAAACCTAGTTTTTACCTTTTTAGGAATTTTATTCCTTTTGCATTTTAATTTCTTTTTGATTTTGTACTTGAAAAGAAGAATTTCCTCATACTTGTTGGTTCAATAACTTTCTAAGTATTGAGAATCTGAGTTTGATTTCTTCTTTAAAGTTGTAGATCTTTATCTTATCTATCTAATCATGCAAGTTTCAATAATTTATGGGTTTATGATTTGTTTGATCATGTCTTGTTGTGAGTAGTCTCCTTAGGATCTTGAGGATGGGTTAGATAGATTGATCTTGTGGTATATCTGATTTGATCAAGCTTGATTGTTGTAGATCTCTTCTAGGCTAGATGTTCTTAATGCTGATCCTATATCTGAGAGGGTAGGATCTGATCTCAAGCTTTTTAGCATCACACCAATGTTTAGAAAGCATAGATAAGGCTAGATCTAGAGCTTACCATTAGGCTTGCTAAGAGATTAGAGGTCTTGTTTGGTTTGAGATGTATTGCTTAATGCCTGCTTGTGTAGATTCTTTTCATTGTGAGAGCAAGTCTAGGATTGCATAGGTTTGATTGTCTCTTGACCATGAGAGTGGGAGAGACTTGTCTTAGATTAATATGTCTAGAGGTTAGCTCATAGCATTGCTTGAGATTTGTTGATCAAGTTAGATTACCACAATGATTAGTTTATCCCATGAATTCATCCTCACGAACCTTCTTTGTTTATTGATTTTAAAGTCTCAATCTTGTTATTTGCTTGCTGTTTGATCTGTGTTTGCTTTACTCTGTTTTTATTGCATTGCTCTGTTTTCCCGGATTTGTCCAACTCGACCACCTACTCGACCTACACCCGGTCGAGTGCTGATCGAGCTGATCCCCAGATTTCTTGTTTATGTTTTGTGTTTGTCTTGTTTCATTCCTGTTTCATTCCTGTTTCATTTCCATTGCATTCACTTAGCATCTAGTTCATTACTTGTCTTGCATTAGTTCTATTCTAGTGTTTACAGTTTCTGTTTCTGTTTTTAGATCATAATCATTCTGTTTTATTTGCATCTAGTCTTTAGTTCTTGTAGTTTATTTTCTGCTTTCATCATTATCATCATAGGATTGTTAGTGACAAACAATCATCACACTTGGCTTGACTTAGATTCATATGCATATCTTGATTGTTCACAAGCACTCGACTGGATTGATACCTCTTATACTGCAACTGCATAAGGGGAATTGAAACACCCATCATCATTCCATATCATACACTTTCACACACATTCACCATTCACCACCAAAATAAGCATGTTTCAAAATAAAGAGAAACAAGCAAACATGATGATGAAAACAAATAAAGAAATAAAATTAGAGAAACAGAAAAATGAAGACCGAAGTAAAGAGAAACAAGGAAACAGATGGTGAAAACAAATAAAGAAAGAAGAAAGAAATAAAAATAGAGAAAAAAAAGAAAATGGAGACTGAAGTAAAGAGAAACAATCAAATAGAAGATGAAAATAAATAAAGAAAGAAGAAAGAAAAAAAGAAAAAGAAAAATGGAGACTCAAGTAAAGAGAAACAAGCAAACAGATAATGAAACAAATAAAGAAAGAAAAAAGAAATAAAATTATTGAAAGCAGAAAATTGGAGACTGAAGTAAAGAGAAACAAGCAAACAGATGATGAAAACAAATAAAAAAGAAGAAAGAAAACAAATTAGAGAAAAATGGAGATCAAGTAAAGAGAAACAATCAAATAAGATGAAAATAAATAAAGAAAGAAAGAAATAAAATAAAAGAAAAAAGAAAAATAGAGACTGAAGTAAAGAGAAACAAGCAAAGAGATGATGAAAACAAATAAAGAAAGATGAAAGAAATAAAATTAGAGAAAAAAGAAAAATGGAGACTGAAGTAAAGAGAAACAAGCAAACAGATGATGAAAATAAATAAAGAAAGAAGAAAGAAATATAATTAGAGAAAAAAATTGGAGACTGAAGTGAAGTAAAGAGAAACAAGCAAAGAGATGATGAAAACAAAGAAAAAGAAAGAAATAAAATTATTGAAAGCAGAAAATGGAAACTGAAATAAAGAGAAACAAGCAAACAGATGATGAAAACAAATAAAGAAATAAAATTAGAGAAAACAGAAAAATGAAGACTGAAGTAAAGAGAAACAATCAAAAGATGATGAAAACAAATAAAGAAAGAAGAAAGAAATAAAATTAGAGAAAAAGAAAAATGGAGACTGAAGTAAAGAGAAACAAGCAAACAAATGATGAAAATAAATAAAGAAAGAAGAAAGAAATAAAATTAGAGAAAAAAAAATGGAGACTGAAGTGAAGTAAAGAGAAACAAGCAAAGAGATGATGAAAACAAAGAAAAAAGAAAGAAATAAAATTTTTGAAAGCAGAAAATGGAAACTGAAATAAAGAGAAACAAGCAAACAGATGATGAAAACAAATAAAGAAATAAAATTAGAGAAAACAGAAAAATGAAGACTGAAGTAAAGAGAAACAAACAAACAGATGATGAAAACAAATAAAGAAAGAAGAAAAAAATAAAATAAAAGAAAAAAGAAAAATAGAGACTGAAATAAAGAGAAACAAGCAAAGAGATGATGAAAACAAATAAAGAAAGATGAAAGAAATAAAATTAGAGAAAAAAGAAAAATGGAGACTGAAGTAAAGAGAAACAAGCAAACAGATGATGAAAATAAATAAAGAAAGAAGAAAGAAATATAATTAGAGAAAAAAAAATTGGAGACTGAAGTGAAGTAAAGAGAAACAAGCAAAGAGATGATGAAAACAAAGAAAAAAGAAAGAAATAAAATTATTGAAAGCAGAAAAATGGAAACTGAAATAAAGAGAAACAAGCAAACAGATGATGAAAACAAATAAAGAAATAAAATTAGAGAAAACAGAAAATGAAGACTGAAGTAAAGAGAAACAAGCAAAGAGATGATGAAAACAAATAAAGAAAGAAGAAAGAAATAAAATTAGAGAAAAAGAAAATGGAGACTGAAGTAAAGAGAAACAAGCAAACAAATGATGAAAATAAATAAAGAAAGAAGAAAGAAATAAAATTAGAGAAAAAAATGGAGATTGAAGTGAAGTAAAGAGAAACAAGCAAAGAGATGATGAAAACAAAGAAAAAGAAAGAAATAAAATTTTGAAAGGAAATGGAAACTGAAATAAAGAGAAACAAGCAAACAGATGATGAAAACAAATAAAGAAATAAAATTAGAGAAAACAGAAAATGAAGACTGAAGTAAAGAGAAACAAGCAAACAGATGATGAAAACAAATAAAGAAAGAAGAAAAAATAAAATAAAAGAAAAAAAGAAAATAGAGACTGAAATAAAGAGAAACAAGCAAAGAGATGATGAAAACAAATAAAGAAAGATGAAAGAAATAAAATTAGAGAAAAAGAAAATGGAGACTGAAGTAAAGAGAAACAAGCAAACATATGATGAAAATAAATAAAGAAAGAAGAACGAAATATAATTAGAGAAAAATTGAGACTGAAGGAAGTAAAGAGAAACAAGCAAAGAGATGATGAAAACAAAGAAAAAAGAAAGAAATAAAATTATTGAAAGCAGAAAAATGGAAACTGAAATAAAGAGAAACAAGCAAACGATGATGAAAACAAATAAAGAAATAAAATTAGAGAAAACAGAAAAATGAAGACTGAAGTAAAGAGAAACAAGCAAAGAGATGATGAAAACAAATAAAGAAAGAAGAAAGAAATAAAATTAGAGAAAAAAGAAAAATGGAGACTGAAGTAAAGAGAAACAAGCAAACAAATGATGAAAATAAATAAAGAAAGAAGAAAGAAATAAAATTAGAGAAAAAAAAATGGAGACTGAAGTGAAGTAAAGAGAAACAAGCAAAGAGATGATGAAAACAAAGAAAAAGAAAGAAATAAAATTTTTGAAAGCAGAAAATGGAAACTGAAATAAAGAGAAACAAGCAAATGATGATGAAAACAAATAAAGAAATAAAATTAGAGAAAAAGAAAAATGAAGACTGAAGTAAAGAGAAACAAGCAAACAGATGATGAAAACAAATAAAGAAAGAAGAAAGAAATAAAATAGAGAAAAAAAAGAAAATGGAGACTGAAGTAAAGAGAAACAATCAAATAAAGATGAAAATAAATAAAGAAAGAAGAAAGAAAAAGAAAAAGAAAATGGAGACTGAAGTAAAGAGAAACAAGCAAAGAGATGATGAAAACAAATAAAGAAAAAAGAAAGAAATAAAATTATAGAAAGCAGAAAAATGGAAACTGAAGTAAAGAGAAACAAGCAAACAGATAATGAAACAATTAAAGAAAGAAAAAGAAATAAAATTATTGAAAGCAGAAAATTGAAGACTCAAGAAAGAGAAACAAGCAAATGATGATAAAACAAATAAAGAAATAAAATTAAAGAAAACAGAAAATGGAGACTGAAGTAAAGAGAAACAAGCAAATGATGATGAAAACAAATAAAGAAAGAAGTAAGAAATAAAATTAGAGAAAAAAGAAAAATGGTAACTGAAGTAAAGAGAAACAATCAAACAGAAGATGGAAATAAATAAAGAAAGAAGAAAGAAACAAAATTAGAGAAAAAAAGAAAAATGGAGACTGAATGGAAGTAAAGAGAAACAAGCAAAGAGATGATGAAAAGAAAGAAAAAAAAAAGAAATAAAATTATTGAAAGCAGAAAAATGGAGACTGAAATAAAGAGAAACAAGCAAACAGATGATGAAAACAAATAAATAAATAAAATTAGAGAAAACAGAAAAATGAAGACTGAAGTAAAGAGAAACAAGCAAACAGATGATGAAAACAAATAAAGAAAGAAGAAAGAAATAAAAATAGAGAAAAATAAAAAGAAAAATGGAGACTGAAGTAAAGAGGAACAATCAAATAGAAGATGAAAATAAATAAAGAAAGAAGAAAGAAAAAAGAAAAAAGAAAAATGGAGACTGAAGTAAAAAGAAACAAGCAAAGAGACGATGAAAACAAATAAAGAAAAAAGCAAGAAATAAAATTATAGAAAGCAGAAAAATGGAGACTGAAGTAAAGAGAAACAAGCAAACAGATGATGAAGCAAATAAAGAAAGAAGAAAGAAATAAAATTATTGAAAGCAGAAAATTGAGACTGAAGTAAAGAAAACAAGCAAACAGATGATGAAAACAAATAAAGAAATAAAATTAAAGAAAATAGAAAATGGAGACTGAAGTAAAGAGAAACAAGCAAACAGATGATGAAAACAAATAAAGAAAGAAGAAAGAAATAAAATTAGAGACAAAAGAAAAATAGAGACTGAAATAAAAAGAAACAAGCATACAGATGATGAAAACAAATAATGAAAGAAGAAAGAAATAAAATTAGAGAAAAAAAGAAAAATGGAGACTGAAGTAAAGAGAAACAAACAAACAGGTGATAAAAACTATAACATCCGTGAACCGAAATCCCGGTTTGGGAGTTGCATCGGTCGATGCAGATGATGCATCAGTCGATGCAAGGTTGAGTTCCTGCGTTTTGACTTAAGTCAAACGCTGCGTTTTGGGTAAAGGAAAACCCTTAAGCTCGTGCTTTGCCTCATTAGGCGTGTTTAGCCGCTTTTGAGAGAAACGAAAGAGAAAGAGAAGTGTTCTTGGTGTTCTTGGTGATTTCTGGAGATTTGAGGCTGTTCCTGTAGAGATTTGTAGCTGGGATCGTTGTAGAGCTTCCTAGAGGCGTTTTCTTCTTGTGCTTAGGATCAGATTCTTCTTGGCAAAGGTAAGTGCAGGACCATGGCTGATATAAGCTAGGGAACTCTTTAATCTGCTTGTTGTGTGATGTTAGACTTGTTAGATTGTTGCTATGGACGTTAGGAAGCTTTCTTGTGGCTTGAATCGAGTTTTGTGGTTGTAGGAACGAAGATCCGGCGAGAAGCTTCGGGGAAAACACGATGCTCGACATTGCGTCGGTCGATGCATATCTTGCAACTGTTGTTATATATAATAGCAAACCTACCTTTTTTGTGTCAATTTTTAATCCAACGGATGAGATTGGTTCCAGTTTTAATCCAACAGTTTAAAATTATTAATCGTGTCTTCTCGTCGCACCCCAATCTTTCAAAAATCACACCTCTTAGTCTTTGCATCTCTTTGTTGTACCTCCTGATTTCAAAAATCACATCCATTTATTTTTACACCTTTTAAATCACACTTCTTAGTCTTTGCATCTCTTTGTTGTACCTCATGGTTTCAAAAATCACATCCATTAATTTTGACACCTTTAATTTCACACCTCTATGTGTTACACCTCTTTGTTGTACCTCTATGTCTTACACCTCTTTGTTGTACCTATTATTCATGTCTTTTCATTACATCCCCATCTTTCAAAAATCACAGCTCTTAATTTTAACACCTTTTTATTTCATACCTCTATGTCTTACACCTCTTTGTTGTATCTACATGTTTCTCATCTATTAATTTTGACACCTTTTTATTTCACACCTCTATGTCTTACACCTCTTTGTTTATTATATATTAACTTTTTGGACAACATAAGTTTCAAAAATTGTTTTCTGAGTACTAAAAGATTGTTTAATTGAAGTGTTTTTTAACTAACAAGCATCAATCTCTAATTCAATATAATTTAATATTTTCGCTGACCTGTAGTGTTTCTTCGGTTAGATTATTATTATTGTTAGTCGACACTACTAAGTTCATACATTAATCTTATTTTTGTAAACTTTTAGTCTCTTCAATATTTTTAGCTTTTCCCGTTTTCATGTTTTTGATCCGTTGAATAAATATGCGTGCTATATTTTTTTGCATGTCTAATGTTTCTAATTCTCAATTTGCAGATTTTATTTTTTGACTTTCTGGAAAAACCAAAACCAAGATACGAAAGGCACGATGATATGCAGTGATGCTAAGCCAAAATTTTTTAACAAACATGGTATAATTATAAATTTATATATGTTCTATTATTTAACCTATTTATTTTTTTTTAACAAACATGGTATAAATGTGTAAAAAAACAATTATTTAGGATGTCCATTAGATATAAATGATCTAGGTTAGTTTCCATTCTTTTGTAAATAAAGCTTTTAAAATTTTAGTTGAATTTTAATTTCTAATATTTTCTGGGTATCAAACATTTTGATAATATATAGAAATATTACAAATGAGCATGGAAATAGAGAGTGTCGAAGAAAAAGTCAGACATACTTGTGACAACACAAAATCAAATTCTAGAAAGCGTAAGCACGACCAAATGACAAGTCAAGTTACACCCCCCTTAGTCTTTGATGACTATCTAATTAATCTGTATATACAATTTTTTTAAAACATAATGTAAAACAGTCACCTTTAGAGTGATATGGAATCTGCCAAAAAAAAAATGCAAGTAATTTCTAAAATTAGTGTTTAACCCAAAGAAGAAAACATCAAAAGGTGAGATATTATTATCACATGTTTCACCACATCGACTTCGTTTTCGCTGTTGTTGATTGAAGAACATGATGGTACCGATTCATAGACATAAGTGGAAAATCAATTCCTAATTTATGGTGGATACGAATATAAACTTCAATCTAGTGAAAACCGCAGACATTTTTTCATCTAGCGGTTTAAAATTATTAATGACCCCAACAGTTGCAAATTATTAATCGTGTCTTTTCGTTGTGCCTCCATCTTTCAAAAATCACACCTCTTAAGTTTTGCATCTCTTTGTTGTACCTCCATGTTTCAAAAATCACATCTATTTATTTTTACACTTTTTTTATCTCATACCTCTATGTTTACATCTCTTGGTTGTACCTCCATGTTTCAAAGATCACATCCATTAATTTTTACACCTTTTTATTGCACACCTCTATGTCTTACACCTTTTTGTTTATTATATATAAACTTTTCTGGACAACATAAACATGTTTTAAAAAATTATTTTCTGAGTATTTTCAAAACTTACAAGTTAATAAATAAAACTAAAGAATTGTTTTATTGAAATGTTTTTTAAAAAATATAATAGCAAACCAACTTTTGTGTCAACTTTAATCCAACGGATGAGATTAATTCCAATTTTCCATCTAACGGTTTAAAATTATTAATGATCCCAACAGTTGCAAATTATTAATCGTGTCTTTTCGTCGTACCCCCATCTTTCAAAAATCACACCTCTTAATTTTTGCATCTCTTTCTTGTACCTCCATGTTTCAAAAATCACATCTATCTATTTTTACACCTTTTTTATTTCACACCTCTATGTTTACACCTCTTTGTTGTACATCCATGTTTCAATATCACATCTATTAATATTTACACCTTTTTATTTTACACATCTATGTCTTACACCTCTTTGTTTATTATATACAAACTTTTCTGGACAACATAAACAAGTTTCGAAAAATTGCTTTCTGAGTATTTTCAAAACTTACAAGTTAATAAATAAAACTAAAGAATTGTTTTATTGAAGTGTTTTCTAAATATATAATAGCAAACCTATTTTTTGTGTAAACTTTAATCCAACAGATGAGATTAGTTCCACTTTTCCCTCTAATGGTTTAAAATTATTAATGATCCCATCAGTTGCAAATTATTAATCTTGTCTTTTCGTCGTACCCCCATATTTCAAAAATCACACCTCTTAATTTTTGCATCTCTTTGTTGTACCTCCATGTTTCAAAAATCACATCTATTTATCTTTACACCTTTTTTATTTCACACCTCTATGTTTACACCTCTTTGTTGTACCTCCATGTTTCAAAGATCACATCTATTAATTTTTATACCTTTTTATTTCACACATCTATGTCTTACATCTCTTTGTTTATTATATTGAAACTTTCTCTGGACAACATAAACAAGTTTTGAAAATTTGTTTACTGAGTATTTTCAAAATTTACAAGTTAATAAGTAAAACTAAAGAATTGTTTTATTGAAGTGTTTTTTTTAATTTTAAAATATATATTAGCAAACCCATTTTTTGTGTCAAGTTTAATCCAATGGATGAGATTAGTTCCACTTTTCCATCTAAAGGTTTAAAATTATTAATGATCCTAACAGTTGTATATTATTAATCAGGTCTTTTCTTCGTGTCCCCATCTTTCAAAATTCACACCTCTTAAGTTTTGCATCTCTTTGTTGTACCTCCATGTTTCAAAAATCACATCTATTTATTTTTACACTTTTTTATCTCATACCTCTATGTTTACATCTCTTGGTTGTACCTCCATGTTTCAAAGATCACATCTATTATTTTTTACACCTTTTTATTTCACACTTTTTTGTTTTTATTACTCTTTGTTTATATAAAGTTGCAATGTTTTTGGTTCAACAAATGTTTTGTTCCGTTTTTTACTCGAAATGTAAAATTAACAATGTTAATCATTTCAAGTTTTTACTTTCCCGTGCGGCCTCGATCTCTCGTAACACATGATAAACAATACAACAGTCAACACAAAATCAGCCACCTCCAACTTAGGCATATCTCCAAAAGAGTAGGAGAATCGAGGACTATCACTGTCACTCTCATCATCACTATCACTCTCTAGTCTTCATCACTGACTTCCAGATACTTCAAAGAAGGAGTATCAAGCATAATCCCATCAAGATAACAAGGACTAGACATCTTTAGGGTTAGTCTCTGCAATGACTTGACAATTACTCTTAATTTTCCCAAGTTGTCAATTTATCTCTTTCCACAAATAGATCCTCAAGGACAGGGCAATTGGAAAGAAGTCAGTGAAGAGTGTTTTCAGAAGAGTAAGTCACACGTCGAAGGGACAAAGTTTTGAGAGAGGGGAGACATACCATACGATGAACTTCCACGAGAACCTCGTCCTCCAGTTTCAAGATCACAAGTGATTTGCTGACATACAAGCTACTAGGCAGTTTAGTTTTACGCCTCGCAAAAGAAGAAAGCTCAAGACTTAACTCAAGGACGCAGAAATTAAATGCAACTGAAAGCCATTTTTCGATATCTTCAGGTTTGATTGATCCAACTGCTCCATGGCTAAACTTGAGACGTAAGCTTTCCATGATCGGAGCTTGATGTAAAGGCAGATTCAAATCAATAAATCTCTGTAAACTCCGGCCTTGAGACACTGAATAGTCACTATAATCGTAGTCCAGCTTAGGCAGCCACATCCAAAGAAACTCCCACCGCTTCGATACAATACTTGTTCTTGCAGCATCTTTTCTTGGAAGAAATGATAGTACCTTCACGAGCACATCATCAGGCAACTGACTGATCTTGTCCATATCTTCACAATCTCCACGTTTCTTTTACTTGGTTAACTATAACCAAAAAATTCATTTATCCTTGACACAAACACCAATTTGGAATCTGTCCGAGTAACCAATAACAACAGTCAACACAAGAAGAACGAGTATAGACAAGGAATAATAGAGAAGAAACGAGTATGCTTCTCTAGGACCAGCTCTAAAAGATCTCTATTAACTGCCATGCCTAGGGAAAACGAACAGGTTTGTTCTCTTAGTTTTTTTGTTTTTATAAAGAAAACTGTGCAATCAACAAAAATGCCATGGGAAAAGCTCACTAAAACATTTATTGCGCATGATAATTGGTACTGTCCCATTCATGTAAATCTTGAATAAAAACATACATATCTTACCTACAAGGGTTCACATGCTCTTTATATTCTATAAGCCTACTTGAAATCGCTAAAAATTTCCATGTCAAAAACTCTTGGACACGAAGTGTTTTATATTTCTATGTAAACATTTCTATGTCCGATTAGCTCAGGGGCGGAGGCAGCTTAGTGCTTAGAGTCATAAGGATCAATTGACCCTAGTGAATTTATAAAATTAGGTGAAATATTAGGAAAACACTCAAATTGATCCCTATTAAAAATTTAATAATATAATTGATCCCTTGAATTTTTTTTACCCTGATAAACTGATTTCATAGCTCCGCCACTGGTTTAGCTTCCTCTATAGACTTTAGGCAATCACGTTCCCTAACTTAGTACTTAATAGATGGAGTGTTGGTGTTAAAAAATAATCAAATACATAAGCTCACCTCAATTTCCCCGTAAAGAGGTTTAGGTTGGAGAGATGACTTTTGGTAAGCAACATATGTCAGTTCAGGTTTGGGATTGTGGTGTTGTAACGAGGATGACTTTACTGTTGGGAGCAAAATGTCTTAATTAGACGCAGTTCTTCCCCCCCCCCCTTCATTTCGGAACTAGAAACATTGTTAAGGCCATGGAAAGTATTCTTTCTAGAGGTATTGATTGGCAGAACTTGGAGACAGATTGTACAGAACTAGTCGCGGTGTAACCCTTTGAAGATTGACAGACGTTCTCCAACCTTTCGATGACTTCTATTTGCTTTGAGATTCTTTTCCGCCCTTTACCCTGTTGAAGATTCCCGTTTATATCGTTCGATCTTCCAGATCGCTAATTTCAAAATGGTTTGAGCTACTAATTTTGAAATTCTTTTCTAATTAATGTTTGGTTGACCAGAAAAAAGAAGTATACAGATTTGATCAAAAAACACAACATACTCTCTTCTGTCCATAAAATTCATCATATTTTTCTATAACTTTAGGGGAGGTTTAATTTTCCCCAACGTCCATTTGAGAAGTAAAGAAATTTAAAACATACTATAAGACTGTTTTTTTTTGTTAAATAACATGGCATCATTATAAGCATTATATGACAGTTTGGGAACTTTTTAAAAATACAAAATGATTTGATTCACAAAGATATAGTCAAAGTAGACATATTTGATATTATTAGATTTAAAGATATTCAACTACTCTTAGATACGATAAAAAAATAGAATTTGTAACCAAAAAAAAAACTATGAATATATTTAGTATGAATTGTTTAGTCATATATTACAAGTAAGCGGTTATGCTTATAGAAAGCCTTTTCTAATGTTAAAAAAGAAATGTAGAAGCCTATACTGCCTACGTAACCCACAAGTAATTTATATACAATCATCAATCATGCAATGCTACTTTGAGAAACGGCATGTCTCAAAGTAGTTGGTGTGTTCAAATTTGGAGTCTAGACTTACAGAGGATCAACAATATTGTTAGGACGAGCTAACTCAACTCTTGAAGCACAATGTTTGACATTTTAGATTGCAAAATTATAGTAATAAAGGTAAAAATAGAACAAAATAAAACAAAAGTTCTCATAACAGAAATAGTTGAATGAAAAAGTTGCCTATGGCCAGTTCTACAACTTATTAAAGACGGAAGTTCTCATAAAGTTCCAACAAATAAAGAGATTAACACTACTCACTTGTCTCATCCACAGTCTCCGATGCACTTGCACTTGCAGCTGCATCAGTCTCAGCTACAATATCCATTGCATCAGTCACAGCTACAGTTTCCGCTGCATCAGTCTCAGCTACAGTTTCCGCTGCATCGGTCTCAGCTACAGATTTTGCTGCATCGGTCTCAGCTACAATTTCCATTGCATCAGTCACAGCTACAGTTTCTGCTGCATCAGTCGCAGCTACAGTTTCCGCTGCATCGGTCTCAGCTACAGTTTCCGCTGCATCAGTCTCAGCTATAGTTTCCGCTGCATCAGTCTCAGCTACAATTTCCATTGCATCAGTCTCAGCTACAGCTTCCGCTGCATCGGCCTCAGCTACAGTTTCCGCAGCATTGGTCGCAGCTACAGTTTCCGCTGCATTGACGGCAGCTACAGTTTCTATTGCACTGGTCTCAGCTACAGCTTCCGCAGCATTGGTCGCAGCTACAGTTTCCGCTGCAGCTACAGTTTCCGCTGCATTGACGGCAGCTACAGTTTCTGTCGCATTGGTCTCAGCTACAGTTTCCACTGCATCAGTCGCAGCTACAATTTTTGCCGCATAAGAATACTTTGAAGCTTTGTCCTGTGACAACTCCATCTTGTACCTCTCCTTATCCATACGATATATCTCTTGATAAACCTGGTTAAAAATAATTAATAAACCAAATCCATTAAATCTCATTCGAGAAAAATGGAACTTAAAAACGTTGTTTAATATAGAATCATCATTTTTATTTTTAAGGCTTAAGATATAGTTTAAATAAGTTTTCATGTGTTTACCTTTTTATCAGATTCAGAGAGATTCTTCCACATTTCCGCAATTTCCTTGGTGAAAGGTCCCTTTCGTCCACCGCCCTCAGCTTTAATCCTCACGTGTTGCTCGGCAAAGAAGAAGTTATAACCGCTTCTTGGGCACTTAGGTCGTCCATGAGATGACTTGGCTCTCTTATTCCTACGAGTTGTAGGATCGTCTTGAGAAGAAGTGTGGAAAATCACTCCTTTGAACTCTTTTGAGCCCATCTTCATGGTTACCAGGTAACCGCTTCCAAACTTCTCATCAATCCTCCCAGTAACCATGGCGCCAGGTTTCATTTCTTGATTGTATATATCTATGAAATTCAGAAAGCAAATCTCAAACACTCACAAATTCAGATAAAAGAAGAGAACCTAAAGAAACATATTAATTGGACTATATATAGACAAAATTAAAACATTGAATTTTTTAAGTACCCATGCCATTGCCCTGAAATGTATTAGAGCGCGGAGCTTGGAAGTACGCACGCTCAAACTGAAGGAGCGTTTTACGGTAATTAGTCTTTAAAACATGTGCTGCATTTGTTACTGCTTTCTTAAACTTAAATACTTCAATCACTTCTTTCCATCTGCGGCCGTTGATCACCTAGAATCAAATATGATACAATTATTAAACATATAAATTGTATAAATTATTTTATTAAAACAAAGATAGCTTCAAAACGAATTATTTGTTACCTCTTCAAGACCACCACGAGATGTGACCTCAATGAACAGCCGATGCAGATCGAGTTTGTTTCTTTCCACAACAGGAATCCTTGACAAAAGCCAAAAATATCAGAAATATTCTATGATCAACTGAAATCTTATTCAAGAAAATAAATCAATTAAAGCATATACAATGAACATATTAAAAGAGGAGAAAAGCAATTTCCATTTCCCAACACCTTTAAAACAATATTGCATTAACGGTAACCCAAAAAAAAAAAACATTCTTAAACCTATTCATGGATTAGCATTTCAAAATTTTCTGAAAACCAAATAAAAAAAATATATTTGACTAACAGATTAAGAACAAACTAGATCCAGTTCTATATGCCACACACACTTTCTTGCTTTAACGATTCCCAAACCTAATGAGTTTTGCTTCAATAAATTTTGTACAACATGAGCAATTGTCTTTTTCTTTTTTTACAACAAAAGATCAGCTCATATAAGCAAATAACATGAGTAATTGTTGACCAAGAAACAAATAATAAGAGTTATTATTTTTCAAAAATAATTATTGGGCCAAGGCCCATTTATAATTTGTTTTCGTAGGATTATCGCTTTCTAGATTTTTCCTATAGAAAAATCACCACCCTACGAGCGTCTTTCGAACATAGGGAATCACGTCTTTCTATTCCTTTCGAAGGACCATGCCTACGCCACTCGACCAAGCAACACTTAGTATACAAGTCATTTATAACCCATCACACACAGGATTGCGAACAAAATTGCTTGAAATGTATTCTAGGGGTTTAACATTCACAATCATAATTTGTAAACAAGTAATTTCATCACAAAATGTATAATCTAAACAAAAAATTTCATATAAGGAAAAAAGAAAAACTCACTTAAGTTCTCGACCAGAAGATTGGAAAAAATCTCGGAGCGTATCCCAAAAAAGTTCAGAATTTTGGACAAGATCCTCATACGTAGATGTACGAGAGGAACTGCCTTTCTCTAAAGTAGAAAATCCATTAGCTGTAACCACTTCAACTTGTGATTTACCTGTCGACATCAGTTCCTTTCGGGTGTTTTTGTTCGAGAGGTAGAAATAGTGTTCAACTTTCAGAGATAAAATGAGCATTTAAGCATGATTTTCTTATATAATCTTCTTCTTATCTTATCTGGAGTTAGGGGATATACAATTGTCCTTCTGTCTACACCACATAAAAATACATTATATTTCTTTCCCTTTTCTACATAGTCCACACGTTAATTAATTTTAATTTACAGCTTATAGCATAATAATGAAATAATTGTATCGGTTTTTGGAAAATGTTTTAAATGCAATATTAAGAGAATAAGATTTTATTAGAGTTAAAATATTAAGTAAAGTGAAATTTTTGCTTTTGTATTCAAATAAAATAAATTGGCCATTATTGATTTTTGGTTATATCGTAGTTGATTTTTGGAGAAAGAAATTGAAATGAAAAAGTTTGTAACTGAATTTATTTATGAAATAAAATAGTTTCTTCTATTAAAATATTGTCAAAAACTTTTTGGTCAAATATTTTTCAATGTACAAATAGTCAATTAAAACATTGAATTTAGAGCGTAAATTTTGCCAAATAATTATTTAAGGAGCAATTATGAAATGCTCTAAAAACTCAGACTCTGCAAAAGTTGGTCATATATTTTCCCATTGAATTTGTTTAAATTAATCATATATATAAAAGTAAGGTTTCGATATAATTTTTTACTAGTCCATTTGGTATTTAATTTTTAAAACATAATATTTATCCTTCATTAAGAGTAAAAATATAAGTTGAGGAGCTTTACACTAATAAAATCTTTTAAATATAATAATAAAAAATCCTCTTCCGCCCTTGTGAGAGCTGAGCTTAGCCCTTCCGTCGTCATAAGCCTCAGCACAGGTCTCTCCTCTTCCTTGGCCGTTTCGTCTTCTTCAACTTCCAGAGAGAACGTAGCGAAACAGGGCTTACTGGAGCAGAACGGGAAGACCCACTTCGAAGCTGGAGATGATCGTGCCAAAGAATACGTCAGCCTCTTGAAATCGAACGATCCAATTGGATTCAACATCGTTGATGTTCTTGCTTGGGGTTCTATTGGACACATCGTTGCTTACTACATCTTGGCTACGTCCAGCAACGGATACGACCCTAGCTTCTTCGGCTGATTCATTCAGTCTCTCTCTTTATCTTTCGCTCGTATATGTATATGGTTGACTTGTTTCGCAAGCTATCTAATCTATTCCCCATCTCTGTTTCTCCATATTCCTCTGTTGTTGCTCTTGTCTAAGACTTGTCTCTCTTTTGCAACTTTTTTATTTCGCCATTTACAAAGATGGGTTTGCAAAGTTTTACAAAGAACATATACAACGGAAAAAGAGATTAAAATTACATTTTCATTTAGGCTCAAGATTTCGATTTAGTCATCGTTTTTAAATTGTTCGTGAAGCTAGTTTGACACCTAAAGAGTCTAGATGTTGAGATCTCAAATGAAGGTAAAGCGCAATGTTAAAATCTGAGAAAAAGATCTCTTCAAGTATGCAAAAAGAAAACCTTAAGTTTAGATCAAGTTATGGCTGCAAAACAAAAACCATTGTAATACGGAGGGTAGTAGTGTCTGTAGAAAAGCAAGTCTGAATCCTTATGATTCACATCCTTCAGAAAATAGGAGTTGGCATGTTGCTGAACCTCGAAAAGAAAGTGACAACTCCTGGATCATCTCATCTCTTGTTTCTTGAGAATAGTCTGGCGAAAACAAGATTGTGGCAGTCTTCAAGCAGCGAGCATTTCTCAAGATATATTTCGCCACATCCATCTGGTTCCGCAACCCAAACATATCAATCCACCTGAAAGTTTCCACACTCGACAACAAACATCTAGGAACACAGTTGTTCAATTGTCTGTCCCAATTATTGGGTAGATCCGAAAGCCTATCTGGCTCATGCTGAGATCAAACATGAGAAGATCTGGCTTTATATAACAGTATATATAGTAAAGTAAACCCAACATAATATGTCTCTAACGAAAAAATAACTTACATATGTCAGAGTGGCCTCGATCTCTCGTAAATTAGAGAGTCCTTGAGTAACCGAGCAAGTAAAATTGACCAACTTGAATCACATGGACATATCCTCAAATGTTCAAGTTGGTTGAAGACAATACCCTCTTGATAAAAAGCCTGCAACACCATGATAACAAAAAGATTCAACCTCAAGAAAACCTTGGTTTATTAATTGTTCAAAGACAAGATTGTTAGAGATACGGATGGAAACAGATTATACCTCTTCGGTGTAGACTCCTAAGCATAAGTAAAGCCGCTTAACAGATGTGATTTTCGTAAAAAACTTTTTGATATTTTGGAATGTCAATACAAAATTAGCCTTCTCCAACTTAGGCATATCTCCAAAAGAGTAGGAGAATCGAGGACTATCACTGTCACTCTCATCATCACTATCACTCTCTAGTCTTTCATCAGTGACTTCCAGATACATAAGAGAAGGTGTATCAATCATAATCCCATCAAGATAACAAGGACTAGACATCTTTAGGGTTAGTCTCTGCAATGACTTGACAATTACTCTAAATATTCCCAAGTTGTCAATGTTATCTCGTTCCACAAATAGATCCTCAAGGACAGGGCAATTGGAAAGAAGTCGGTGAAGAGTGTTTTCAGAAGAGTAAGTCACACGTCGAAGGGACAAAGTTTTGAGAGAGGGGAGACATACCATACGATGAACTTCCACGAGAACCTCGTCCTCCAGTTTCAAGATCACAAGCGATTTGCTGACATACAAGCTACTAGGCAGTTTAGTTTTACGCCTCGCAAAAGAAGAAAGCTCAAGACTTAACTCAAGGACGCAGAAATGAAATGCAACTGAAAGCCATTTTTCGATATCTTCAGGTTTGATTGATCCAACTGCTCCATGGCTAAACTTGAGACGTAAGCTTTCCATGATCGGAGCTTGATGTAAAGGCAGATTCAAATCAATAAATCTCTGTAAACTCCGGCCTTGAGACACTGAATAGTCACTATAATCGTAGTCCAGCTTAGGCAGCCACATCCAAAGAAACTCCCACCGCTTCGATACAATACTTGTTCTTGCAGCATCTTTTGTTGTAAGAAATGATAGTACCTTCAAGAGCACATCATCAGGCAACTGACTGATCTTGTCCATATCTTCACAATCTCCACGTTTCTTTTACTTGGTTAACTATAACCAAAAATTCATTTATCCTTGACACAAACACCAATTTGGAATCTGTCCGAGTAACCAATAACAACAGTCAACACAAGAAGAACGAGTATAGACAAGGAATAATAGAGAAGAAACGAGTATGCTTCTCTAGGACCAGCTCTAAAAGATCTCTATTAATTGCCATGCCTAGGAAAACGAACAGGTTTGTTCTATTTGTTGTAATTTAGGTGTTTAGGAAGTAAATCTCTTGTGTTATTAATGAATGAATTGAGGTTACAACATATATATAGAGTCCCATAAGAGACTAAGTACAAACCGACATAACTAAGGACATGGCCGAATGGGCCTTAGTACAATGGGCCGTAACTATAGAGCTAATAGACGGGCCGGTCAGATAGAGTCCACTAAGTGTTTTACAACAGTCCCCCTTGACGATATGACCGTGCCTATGCTTGGACGGGATCGCTGCAATGTGCTTAGGGATGCTGCCTCATTAAAACCTTACCAGGAAAACCCATTGGGACAAAACCTTGGTGAAGGAAAAGAGTACAGCACACATTGCTCCCCTGTTCCAAACATCACTCTAAGTCCTTGAGTCTCCGCATTCCAATCTGGTGCGTGAGCTTCTTGAATGTCGTAGTCGGTAATGCCTTGGTGAAGAGATCGGCTGAGTTGTTACATGACTGAACTTGTGTAACAACCTGTCCCGTGGACCCCACTAGCCTCACTGCTAGCCCGCTAGCCTCACTACTAGCCGCCCAAACGGACAGCTGGCCTTGCAGGGCATCGATCCTAACCCATCACTGTGGAAATCCACATCCACCAGTAGGTTATTGGTGTACCAGGCGCTCGAACCCTGGTCCCCACCCTTTAACAACCTTCCCACAGACAAGTTGCCACCAATCCTTAAATGGACCATTATCGAACCCTAGAAACAACCCGACCCTTTTTTTTAAATTAAAAACAATATATAATTAAGCATCCCATACTACTTAATTAACCAACCCAAACCACAACTCAACATTAAACCAGCAATAACATTAAGCACAGCAGAAACATACCAATAATACAAAACCAACAACATCATCAATACAATAACATTCCTAACCATTCTATCCGGCAACCTACCATAACACTAACCAAGGTTCCAACAACAAAACCAACAAATCCAATAACACACAAACGAGACCCTAGATCATCCTCCTCCTCATTGCCATGATTCCACGTCACAAACCTGCACACCACAAACAACAATTGAGATGCGTAAGTATTATCACAAATACTTAGTGAGGCAATCCTCCCATCTACTGGGCTATACACACAAGCCACTGAGAAACCAATGCTTAACAAATAACAACCAAACACAAACAAACCAGGAAATCACATAACAAGCAACTTGGTGTCGACCGATACCAGAGAGGTGTCGATCGACACTGGCCAAACATGGTGTCGACCGACACCTAACTGGTGTCGATCGACACTCCCTTCGCAGACGCGAACTGCACGAATCCGAACGACGAACCTCCGTTTCCAATCATCTCCAATCCGTTCCAACCTCACCCAAAACCTTCAGGAACCTATAAGAACAATAACACAACCACCACAAGCAAGAACAACACCACTAACACAACCAATCAAGCAAGAACAACACCACAAAGCACCACCAATCAAGCAAGAACAACAAAGGATTCTCAGGCTTAGATAAGCCATGGTCATGCACTCACCTTATCAACTGATTATAACAACCAATACAACCAGTTGAGATCCTCCTAACGTCTGAAACAGCCCAGAAACGCCCTACAACAAGCCACACAACCAAAAACGACTTATAACAAAACTGGACAGAAACATCAGAAAAGAACAGTCTCAAAGACGAAACCCTAAAATAAAAACCAACCGTTAACTATCAAATCGCTCCAGTGAAAAGCTACCCCTAGACGTCACGAAGCTTCCCACAAAATTTCAGCACGATCAGGCACCACACGAGACCACGATCTCAGTTACAATCTCCGATGGTCCCAACTCGCGTCTGAGAAAACGTGTCTCACGAAACTGCCAATAACTCATCGAGTTTAAATCCAAATCTACTTCTGTAAAAAGGCGAATGACGATGAAAGACTTGGGAATACACCTACCAAATTTCATTACCTTTGGGAACGATTTGATTTGCCGAAACTGTTTCCTCCCAAACCCTAACGATTCTGATCTTTCTCCTTTAATCTCCTTCACACCACAATAGGCTCAATCCTCTCTCTATCTCTGAAAACGGCGACAAGACACCCTAAAACCCTTAATTTGTCGCTTCTCCACTTATAACACGATTTAGAGATTTTCCTTGAACCAAACCGAACCAAACAGCAATTAAAACGAACCGGACCAAACCAGAAACATGGTGTCGATCGATACACCAAGGGTGTCGATCGACACCCACACAAAACCTTAAAAATTGGTTCGCGGATGTTACAATTCTCCCCACCAACAAGGATTCGTCCTCGAATCCCGCAAACCGTCCAACTGTCAAGGACCTCCGTGCCACCGTCAACACGGCCCGCATGTCCCCGACCGGACTAAATACCGTCAGCCAAGGTTTCCCGTGCACTGTCGCAACAGCCCGCACACCTCCGACTGAACCATGAGGTCTCCCTCTAGCCAATATACTCGCATCAAAGACACTATTTGCTCACAACTCAGTGCTTCCCCGTCCGTGGTCGAAACCAACGAATCATGCCGGCTCGCTATCAGGCCAACCGCCTTAAGCTACGGCATCCAGAAGTCACTCACACACACTCCCCCGCTCTCGGGTCGCAACCTCGAGACATACCGGCTCACTGCCGAGCCTCGGCTCACAGCTACGGTATCCAGGAGCCTCACATATCCCGCTCTGGTCGTCACCCTCAAGCGCTCTCGGATCGTCATCCGAAACATACCACTCCCACTCTCTGGCCACAAAGTCCATCGAGCTATCGGTATCACGTGAGTTGGGCCCACACGGCCTAGAGCAAAACAAATACTGATGCCAACGAGTATCTCCCGGCTAGATCTACCTCAACATTTCCACAAAACTTTCCTTTCTAGAAAACTTTCTAATTCTGGAAACTTTCCTTTTGTGGAAACTTTCTATTTATGGAAACTTCCAAAATAGAAACCCGAGCTATTTCTCTTTCCCATGACAATCGCAGTCAAACAAAAGAAAATACTCATCTTATTAATCTCAAATGTCATAATCGTTACAACTCAACGAAAATACATCAGGAAAACAAAATACAACAACTGGAGTCATCAACCCGCATCCCGAGCACCACCTCATCTTGATACTTAGTCGCACAACCAACCACCCCTAAGCGACCAAAAATCAAGAGAGATGGGCTGGAATACTCCGTACCCGCTCCAGCCACGGACTACAACTCGGACCCGGCTAGACAAGCTCAAGCGGTCTGCTTCTCAAACCACTTCTTAAACCTTGCCTTCATCCTCGCCTCGGGCTCCCAAGTCTGCTCCTCTACTCCGTCACAGTCCCACAGACTCTCATCAAAGGAATCTTCTTCTTCCGAAGTTCCTTGACTCTCCTCTCGAGCACCCTCACTGGTCTCGCCTCCAAAGTCATGTTAGGCTGAAGATCCTCGTGAATCTTAGCCAACAACTGATCACCCTCGTGAAGACACTTCCTCAGCATCGACATGAAACACCTTGTGGAACGCACGCATAACCTCAGGCAACTCCAGCCTATATGCCACTGGCCCCACCCGCTCAACTACCCTGAACGGACCCATGTACCTCGGACTCAACTTAGTCTCTGTCAATGACCTGTTCGGACCCCGCAACATGGCCATCTTGAGGTACACTCTATCACCAACCTGAAACTCAAGATCCTTTCTCCTCCTATCAGCATAACTCTTCCGCCGATCCTGAGCTTCCTTCATGTTCAGCCTCAAACCCGGATCTTCTCCGAGGTCTCCTGAACAAAATCTGCACCAAATATGCTCCTCTCCCCCACCTGAGTCCAACATAATGGTGTACGACACGGCCTCCCATACAAAGCCTCATAAGGAGCCATCCCAATACTAGCCTGGTAGCTGTTGTTGTAAGCAAACTCCACCAAGCTCAAGTGATCTGCCCAATGACCACCCCAATCCAGCACACACATCCTCAACAAATCCTCCAAAATCTGGATCGTCCTCTCTGACTGACCGTCCGTCTGAGGATGATAGGCTGTACTCATATGCACCTTCGTGCCCATCTCTGCCTGAAACGCCCTCCGAACACCGAAGTGAACTTGGAATCTCTATCGACACAATACTAGCAGGCACACCATGCAATCTGACTATCTCCCGACATACTTCTTGGCCAAAACCGCTGCTCCATCAGTTTTCGATGGCCAGAAAATGTGCAGACTTAGTCAAACGGTCCACAATGACCCAAATAGCATCAAACGTCCTCGACACAGGCAAACCTACCACGAAGTCCATCGTGATCAAATCCCACTTCCACTCAGGAATAGGCAAACTCTGCAATAATCCACCAGGAACCTGATGCTCGCCTTCACCAACTGACAAGTATCACACTTCGCCACCCAGTCGGCCACGTCCTTCATCCCGACCAGTGATAATACCGCTGAGGTCACGGTACATCTTGGTCGCCCTGGATGAATAGAGAACTTGCTCGAATGAGCCTCTCTCAGTATCTCCTGCCTCAAATCCTCACCCTTGGGCACACAGATCCGACCATGCACAAGGATAGTACCATTAGCGAAACCTGATACTCGCACCCGCAGCCTTAGAGGCGTTCATCAGCCCTCATCACTCTCCTGAGCTAACCTCACTCGCTCAACAAATCCGCTCTATCAGCTGCCTCCAAACCCAAAGGTTCCTGTGAGATAGCACACAAACTCAATGCACTAATCTCACCTACCAATGTCTCCATATCCTGCTCCCGAGCCGAAGCCACCCTCTTCCGACTCAAGGCATCTGCAACCAAGTTAGCTTTACCAGATGGTAAGCTATATCCAGATCATAATCTGCTACCAACTCCATCCAACGCCTCGCCTCAAATTCAGCTCAGGCTGAGTAAAAATGTACTTCAGATTCTTGTGATCTGTAAACACCTGCACCTTCCCACCATACAGATAGGATCTCCAAATCTTAAGAGCAAAGATCACTGCTGCCATCTCCAAATCATGAGTAGGATAATTAGCTTCATGCTTCCGCAACTACCGCAAAGCATAAGCTATAACCTTCCCTGCTGCATAAGTACACAACCCAACCCCACTCTAGAAGCATCTCGTATACACAACATAAGGCTCGTCCTGCTCAGGCAGTGCCAACACCGGCGTGGTAGTCAACATCTGCTTGAGACTTGCAAAGCTTGCCTCACACTCTGGTGACCACACAAATGGGACATCCTTCCCTGTAAGCCTAGTCATCGGCTGGGCCATACTAGCAAAACCCCGAACAAACCTCCTGTAGTAACCTGCTAACCCCAGGAAACTCCGAATCTCAGTGGCACTCTGCGGCCTCGGCCACTCCCTGATGGACTGAATCTTCTCTGGATCCACTGAAACTCCCTCAGCTGAAACAATATGACCCAAGAACCCCATCTCACGCTGCAAGAAACTGCACTTGCTCAGCTTAGCAAACAACTTCTGCTCCCTCAGCTTCTCCAACACTGCTCTCAAGTGTACTGCATGCTCCTCAGGACTCTTAGAATATACCAGGATGTCGTCGATGAAAATGATGACTGACACGTCCGAAACTCCTGGAACACGCTGTTCATCAATCTCATAAACGCAGCTGGCGCGTTTGTCAACCCAAACGGCATCACCACAAACTCGTAGTGTCCATACCTCGTCCTGAAGGCTGTCTTCCTCACATCTGCCTCATGAATAGGAATCTGATGATATCCTGATGCCAAATCGATCTTGGAGAACCAAGTAGCACCCTCAACTGATCCAACAACTCATCAATCCTCGGGAGAGGGTACTTGTTCTTCACAGTAACTCGGTTCAAACCCGATAGTCAATACACAACCGAAAACTCCCATCCTTCTTCTTAACAAACAGCACCGGAGCTCCCCACGGTGAACAACTAGGACGGATAAAACCCTTGCCCAACAAATCCTCCAGCTGCTTCTTCAGCTCTGCCATCTCTGCTGGAGCCATCCTGTAAGGAGCCTTGGATAACGGCATCGTCCCCGGTTCCAGCTCAATAGTAAAAGGATCCGACCGAGATGGTGGTAATCCCCGCAATGACTGGAACACATCCTCAAAGTCCTCCACAACTGGAATACCGCTAACCGTAGACTTCCCCACTGACTCGGCATAGATATAGTAACCAGATAAGCCTCACGGCCCTTCTCGATCATCTTCCCAGCCTGAACGGCTGAGATCACGAGCTCCCGAAGTCGGTCTAATACCCTGAAAAACCAACTTCCTCCTGACGCTCAAACTCCACTCTACCCCGATAGCAGTCCAAAAGCACCCTATACCGATGCAACCAATCCATACCAAGAATGACATCATATAACTCCACTGGACTGATAAGCAAATCCGCTGGCCATGACTCCCCTGCGATCTGAATATCAACTCCTCCAGCTCGTCCAATAACCCTCAGGAACTTGCCTCCCGCAACTCGACAACTCCTGAACGCTCTCCAGGATCCCCTCTCGATCCCCGCACTCGGCACACTCCGGAGTAATGAAGCTATGAGAAGCTCCAGAATCAAACATAACATGGGACTTAAACTCCGCCCACCAACAAGGTCCCTACACAAACCCTATGTGTTGAGAACCTAACACTTGACCACAAGCAAAAACAAATATAATCTGAACTATTGAATTAACCAAGTTCGAATCTCAGAAGTTATACCTGTGATTCCCTGCACTAGTGCCACCGGGCTCCTGAGTCGAGTACACCTGAGACGTCGGCTCGATCCAACCCACCGGCTGCACACCGTGCTGCACCACCTGCTGCATCCCTGGCTGAGCTCCAGCCTGCAACACTGCTACTGCCCTCTGCTGCAACTTGGGACAACGAGGCTTGATATGCCCCGTCTCTCTGCAGTAAACACACTCGAGTATCTGCCCGCGGCTCTGTCACCGCCGCTGCTCTGTCACTACCCGCTGCTCACCCTCTGTGGACAGCTAGTCACCTTGTGGTCTCTGCTACCACACCCAAAGCATCTCGCACCCCCATGCCTCGACTCTGCATGACATCAAACTTCCGCTTCTGCCCTTGCGCAGGCTTGCCGCCCTTGCTAGGAACAGAAGACGGCTGAGACTGCTGTGGCTGCACTGAAGGACTGACCACAACCACCTGTGACCTCAAATCATCCTCTATCCCAGCTGCAACCTCAACCAACTCTGCTCTCGTAGCATAACTCCTCACTCTGCACCGAGTCCTCAAATCATCCCGCAGAGCCAACAAAAACCTCCGCACCTGAGCCGCCTCGGCTCCCATGCCCTGCCTGCATACCCCACAAGCCGACTGAACTCTGCATCCAGCTCCCGCACTGTACGGTCTCCCTGAGTCAACCCCAAGAACCGTGCCTCCATACGATCAAGAGCCTCCTGAGGAAAATACTTGGAGTTAAACTCCCTCACAAAATCTCCCAGACATACCCTGCTGCACCCTCCGTGCTGTCACCGACCTCCACCACACACGTGCATCTCCTGACAAGTAAAACACTGCCAGATCCACTCTGTACCGGTCGGGACACCTAAGCGAAAGGAAAATATCCTCCATCCGCTCTCTCCACTCATCCGCTACACTCGGATCGGTACTCCCTGAGAAATACCCTGCTCCCACATGCCGCAGCTGCTCCATCATCCGCACATACTGTGCATCCACTACCTCGGTCCCCGGCTGCACACCTGCCTGCAAACCCGCTGCAGGCTGCACCACTGGAACCTGTCCACCACCCACTGGCGGCACTACTGGATCCTGCCCACCAACCACCGGCGGCACTACTGGATCCTGCCCACCAACCACTGGCGGCACCACTGGACCCTGCCACCAACCACTGGCGGCACAGCTGCTGGAAGTCGCTGCAAAGCCTGAGCCACCTGAGCTAGCAAGTCAATCAAGACATCCTCCCTGCCCGGAGCACCTCCTGCTGCAACCCCCACACCCGGGGCAACACCGTGACCAACACCGTCACCCGAACCAGCCTGGTCTCCAGACACTATAGGATCAGCCTGTGACTCCGCTACCTCCTCACTGGCCATGCTCTGGGTCTCACTCACTGGCCACAGGAACCTGACCTCGTCCCGACCACGACCACGACCACGTCCACGACCCCGACCACGACCACGACCACGCCGCGACCAGCAGCACCTCACCTCTAACCATCTGTATCAACCAAGAACGAAGGCTAAGCAAACAATAATCCTATTACACAAAAACACAACTTACCGTGGAATCACAAACAGGTCAAGAGGATGTTCTAGGACTTCATGCCACACACAATTGCCATTCACACAATCTACTATAGCATGGAATCCTAAACATTAACAAAAAAGCACAATGAACCCTAGACCTAGAACCGTAAGGGTACCAAAATGACTACCACTCAAAAAGGGTCGGGTTGCAGGTATGTGACGTGGAATCAAGGCGATGAGGGGAAGGATGATCTAGGGTCTCGTTTGTGTGTTGTTGGTCTTTGTTGTATTGTTTATGATGGAACCTTGGTTAGGGATATGCTAGGTCGATGGATAGTATGCTTAGGATTGTTATTGTATTGATGTTGTAATGGTTCGTATGGTTGGTATGTTTCCGCTGTGTGTATTCGTTGTTATTGGTTTAAAGAGGAGTTGTGATTTGGGTTGGTCTAGTTAAGTAGTATGGGCTGCTTAATTATATATTGTATTTATTATTAATATATAAAAGGGACGGGTTGTCACATAAAAATCGATTTTTATTGTAACAACCTGTCCCGTGGACCCCACTAGCCTCACTGCTAGCCCGCTAGCCTCACTACTAGCCGCCCAAACGGACCCCAAGCTGGCCCTGCAGGGCATCGATCCTAACCCATCACTGTGGAAATCCACATCCACCAGTAGGTTATTGGTGTACCAGGCGTTCCTCGAACCCTGGTCCCCACCCTTTAACAACCTTCCCACAGGACAAGTTGCCACCAATTGATCTGCACACCACAAACAACAATTGAGATGCGTAAGTATTATCACAAATACTTAGTGAGGCCATCCTCCCATCTACTGGGTTATACACACAAGCAGATGAGACCTCCCAAGTCATCAAACAACAAGAACACAATCAAAACATCAAACCAGGAAAACATAAGACACGGCAAGAAACAGTGTCGACCGATGCTGGAAATTGGTGTCGATCGATGCTACTCAGAAGGTGCCGATCGATGCTCTCAAAAGTGGTATCGATCGATACCACAATTGCAAACTCGACCTGCGCGAATCTCAGCGACGAACTCCGAATCCAATCAACGCAAATCCGACTCCAACACGCCTAACCATCTCGGAAATCACTAGAAATCACAAATACAATGTACCCAAGCAAGCAAACACCACATACAACAAGGAATCACACAAAAACAAGGAGATCTCATGCTTAGATCAACCATGGTCAAGCACTCACCCAAGAACAGGAAGATTGGATTGAGAAACGTGGAAAACAACACCTCCGTAAGCTCCCCTTCGTTTCCAGTAACAGATAACCCTCTTACAGCCTCAGATCTCTCCAAAATCTCCAAGAACAAGCCTAGAAAACTCAGCAGCGTTTTTCTCTCTTTTCTCTCTTCTTTCTCTCAAAACGGCGACCAAAGACTTTAAAACCCTCAAACTCGTCCTTAGACGCTTATAACTCGATTAGGGATTTAATTGAACCAAAACCAAAACCAATCCGCAATTAAAAACAAACCCGACCAACCGGAAAGACATGGTGTCGATCGATGCCACCAAAGGTGTCGATCGACACCCACACCAAAAATACACAAATTGGTTCGCGGGCGTTACAATTCTCCCCACCAATATGGATTCGTCCCCGAATCCCGCAATACCGTCCATCCTCCAAGGACCTCCCACCGTCAACACGGCCCGCACGTCCCCAGACCGGACTAAACACCATCAGCCAAGGTTTCCCGTGCCACTGTCGCAACAGTCCGCACACCTCCGACTGACCTCGAGGTCTCCTCTAGTCAATATACCACATCAAAGACACTATTTGCTCACAACTCAGTGCTTCCCCGTCCGTGGTCGCAACCAACGAATCATGCCGCTCGCTATCAGGCCAACCGCCTTAAGCTACGGCATCCAGGAAGTCACTCATACACACACTCGCCCGGGGTCGCAACCTTCGAGTCATACCGGCTCACTGCCAGGCCACAGCCTGTCAAAACAGTCCGCACACCTCCGATGACCCGAGGTCTCCCTCTAGTCAATATACCCACATCAAAGACACTATTTGCTCACAACTCAGTGTTTCCCCGTCCGTGGTCGCAACCAACGAATCATGCCGGCTCGCTCATGCCAACCGCCTTAAGCTACGGCATCCAGAAGTCACTCATACACACACTCCCCCGCTCTCAGGTTGCAACCTTCGAGTCATACTGGCTCACTGCCAGGCCACAGCCTACAGCTACGGTATCCAGGGAGTCTCACCTGCCCACTCCGCTGGTCGCAACCTCGAGACATACCGGCTCACTGCCGAGCCACGGCTCACAGCTACGGTATCAGAGTCTCAAATATCCGCTCTTGGGTCAGTCTGCCCTAAAGTGCTCTCGGATCGTCATCCGAAGCAAACATACCACTCCCACTCTCTCGGCCACAAAGTCCATCGAGCTATCGGTATCTGATGATAACCCGACGCCAGATCTACCTTAGAGAACCAGAGCACCTCCAGCTGATTCAACAACTCATCAATCCTGGGAAGAGGGTACTTGTTCTTGACAGTGACCCGGTTCAAACCCCATTAGTCAATGCACAAGCGGAAACTCCCATCCTTCTTCTTAATAAATAACACCAGTGCTCTCCACGGTGATACACTGAACGTATAAATCCGCTCCATAAATCCTCTAGTTGCTTCCTCAGCTCAACTAAACAAATACTCAAGTATGCCGACATCAACTCGCCGCCCTAAATATCAACCCTATTGTTCGTCCAAGAACCTCTAGTAACTTGCCACTTAGGAAACTTCCCCAAGATAACTTATTCCAGAAATAGCTTTTCCACTTGGAATTCTCCACAGAAATCATCAATACGAGCGTAATAAAACAAACAAGTACCATACGTTCGCATATTCTGATTCACCGTCAAATGCTTTGCAGGCAGCTAATCAAACCACTTGACTTATTCCTCCAACAAGCTTACCAAAACCTTGGATCTAGCAACCCTGTCCATCTCCAATGAACTTCATCCAGCATCGTTACAACGATTAGTTTATCCTGCCATGAAGGCTTTACGTGAACTTATGTATCTGGCAAACATGCCTCTCGCTAATCCTGCTGTAACTCCCTTCCGGGACTCCGGCACCACCGGCCTCACAATCCTGGCGCACAGCCAAACATTCATAACCGCTATGGTCATAAAACCTTGTCCCAAAGGTCAACACATCCAAAACCCGAGATTAAACCACCGTCAATCTCTCAAGGTCTACATTCAATCGTTATGTTTATACACAATCTAGGAATTGCTTGCTCCCAACTCTTCCACTCTTAGGTCGCAACCTTCGAGTCATACCGATCTCACTGACCAGCGTCTTCGGAGTTATACCGCCTCACTCTTGGCCCACAATCCTCAAGATCTCGGTATCAGGGGAACTACTCATCCCTCAGGAGAACAACATCCCTCTGCCACTCTCGGAGCCCTCAGCCCCTCGAGCTATCGGTATTCAGGGGAATCACCATCCCCTCAGGAGCAACAATCCTTAACGACTATAAACATCTCTCGACACAACTACCTCCTGTGGTCCGAGTATAACATTTCAATGTTACACCTGCCCACTCAACTTATATCCAACTGGAATCAAGGGACCATTAAGCATCCTGACCACCTTTTTTAAAATTAAAAACAATATATAATTAAGCATCCCATACTACTTAATTAACCAACCCAAACCACAACTCAACATTAAACCAGCAATAACATTACACAGCAGAAACATACCAATAATACAAAACCAACAACATCATCAATACAATAACATTCCTAACCATTCTATCCGGCAACCTACCATAACACTAACCAAGGTTCCAACAACAAAACCAACAAATCCAATAACACACAACGAGACCCTAGATCATCCTCCTCCTCATTGCCATGATTCCACGTCACAAACCTGCACACCACAAACAACAATTGAGATGCGTAAGTATTATCACAAATACTTAGTGAGGCAATCCTCCCATCTATGGGCTATACACACAAGCCACTGAGAAACCAATGCTTAACAAATAACAACCAAACACAAACAAACCAGGAAATCACATAACAAGCAACTTGGTGTCGACCGATACCAGAGAGGTGTCGATCGACACTGGCCAAACATGGTGTCGACCGACACCTAACTGGTGTCGATCGACACTCCCTTCAACAGACGCGAACTGCACGAATCGAACGACGAACCTCCGTTTCCAATCATCTCCAATCCGTTCCAACCTCACCCAAAACCTTCAGGAACCTATAAGAACAATAACACAACCACCACAAGCAAGAACAACACCACTAACACAACCAATCAAGCAAGAACAACACCACAAAGCACCACCAATCAAGCAAGAACAACAAAGGATTCTCAGGCTTAGATAAGCCATGGTCATGCACTCACCTTATCAACTGATTATAACAACCAATACAACCAGTTGAGATCCTCCTAACGTCTGAAACAGCCCAGAAACGCCCTACAACAAGCCACACAACCAAAAACGACTTATAACAAAACTGGACAGAAACATCAGAAAAGAACAGTCTCAAAGACGAAACCCTAAAATAAAAACCAACCGTTAACTATCAAATCGCTCCAGTGAAAAGCTACCCCTAGACGTCACGAAGCTTCCCACAAAATTTCAGCACGATCAGGCACCACACGAGACCACGATCTCAGTTACAATCTTCGATGGTCCCAACTCGCGTCTGAGAAAACGTGTCTCACGAAACTGCCAATAACTCATCGAGTTTAAATCCAAATCTACTTCTGTAAAAAGGCGAATGACGATGAAAGACTTGGGAATACACCTACCAAATTTCATTACCTTTGGGAACGATTTGATATGCCGAAACTGTTTCCTCCCAAACCCTAACGATTCTGATCTTTCTCCTTTAATCTCCTTCACACCACAATAGATACTGAGTCTATTGGTGGCAACTTGTCCTGTGGGAAGGTTGTTAAAGGGTGGGGACCAGGGTTCGAGGAACGCTGGCGCACCAATAACCTACTGGTGGATGTGGATTTCCACAGTGATGGGTTAGGATCGATGCCCTGCAGGGCAGCTTGGGGTTCTGTTGGGCCGGCTAGCGGGGCTAGCGGGGTCCACAGACGGTCCGTTAAGGCAGCTAGCGGGGGCTAGTGGGGTCCGCGGGACGGGTTGTCACAGTGTCGAAGAAAAAGTTAGACATACTTGTGACAACACAAAATCAAATTCTAGAAAGCGTAAGCACGACCAAATGACAAGTCAAGTTAGAAAGAAAAGATCTACTAAAGGTAACTTATTTAGTCTTTGATGACTATCTAATTAATCTGTATATATAATTTTTAAAACATAATGTAAAACAGTCACTTTTAGAGTGATCTGAAATCTGCCAAAAAAATAAAATGCAAATAATTTCTAAAATTAGTGTTTAACCCAAAGAAGAAAACATCAAAAGGTGAGATATTATTATCACATTTTTCACCACATCGACTTCGTTTACTGTTGTTGATTGAAGAACATGATGGTACTGATTCATAGACATAAGTGGGAAATCAATTCCTAATTTATGGTGGATACGGATATAAACTTCAATCCAGTGAAAACCGCACACATTTTTTCATCTAGCGGTTTAAAATTATTAATGATCCCAACAGTTGCAAATTATTAATCGTGTCTTTTCGAGAAAACAATTATAGGTACAACAAAGAGGTGTAAGACATAGAGGTACAACAAAGAGGTGTAACACATAGACGTGTGAAATTAAAAGGTGCAAAAATTAATGGATGTTATTTTTGAGACCAGGAGGTACAACTAGCCCTGGGCGTTCGGCAATAACCGAAACCCGAACCGAAAAACCGAGTTTTTCGATTCTCGGCGCCAAATTTGAGAAACAGTGTAAACCGATCGGCAAAAATATTTAGGAAATTTGGTTATCATTTCGGTTCGGTTCGGCCATAACCGAATGGTTTTCGGTTCTCTTCCAATCATCATCTATCGTCGAAGATCTGCCATGGTTAAGCTGAAAGAGTAAGAGTGAGTTTAAAATCTGCCATCGATGAGCTGAAGAAAGACGATGATGGACTAGAGAAAAAGAAATAAACAAAACGCTAGGGTTTGTTGCGTTTAAAATAGTGTAGACTTTTCTTGGACTTATGGAATAAAAATATGTTTAAGCCAGGCCCAAATATTTTTACAGCCCACGTGACATATCTAATAAAATAAGAAAACCCTACTTCGTTTTCTACCCTTTCACTCTTGCCTCTCCCAGCCGTTTCTTCTTCAACTCTCAAAACTCTAAAAATTAAATCTTTTTCTTATTCGATTCTCAATTCTTTACAGTATGAAAACTTCAGCTTTCTCAATTCTTCTATTTCATTTCGTCCAATTCTTCCACCTAATCCCCCAATCGTATAAAAGCAATAAGATCCTAATATTTTATGTTTGAAGCTCAGATTTGCTCTCATCGACATATCTGATCTGACCTTTAATCCTTTTCATGGGTTTCATCGTTTATACATGGTTGTAACTCTTCGTAACCCACTAGAAGAGTTTTTTTATTGGATTTTACAAGTTTCATGGAGGATACTTAATTGTTGTTCATATTCGGTTAACCAAAAATTCAGTTCGGTTTAATTCGGAAAAGATTTTAAAGCTGATAACCGAACCGAATAAACCGATTACGAATAAACCGAACCGAACTTTTATTCGGTTTAATTTGGCATGATTTTTAGATAACCGAAATTTTAGAAAACCGAATAAACCGACCCGATTAAACCGTATAAAACCGAATGTCCAGGGCTAGGTACAACAAAGAGATGCAACTGTTGGGATCATTAATAATTTTAAACCATTAGATGGAAAATTGGAATTAATCTCATCTTTTGGATTAAAGTTGACACAAAAGTGGTGTAAGACATAGAGATATGAAATAAAAAGGTGTTAAAATTAAGAGGTGTGATTTTTGAAAGATGGTGGAGTGGTGTGGAAAAAACATGAATAATAGGTACAACAAAGAGGTGTAAGACATAGAGGTACAAAATTAAAAGGTGTAAAAATTAATGGATGTGATTTTGAAACCAGGAGGTACAACAAAGAGATGCAAACACTAAGATGCAAACAAAGAGGTGTAACAAAAAAATTAAAAGGTGTAATTTAACAAAAAAAAACAAAGAGGTGTAACACATAGAGGTGTGAAATTAAAAGGTGTAAAAATTAATGGATGTGATTTTTGAAACCAGGAGGTACAACAAAGAGATGCAAACACTAAGATGTGTGATTTAAAAGATGTAAAAATTAATGGATGCAATTTTTGAAATCAGAAGGTACAACCAAAAGATGCAAAGACTAAGAGGTATGATTTTTGAAAGATAGAGTATGCGACGGAAATACACGATTAATAATTTTAAACCGTTGATTAAAACTGGAACCAATCTCATCTGTTGGATTAAAATTGACAAAAAAAGTGAGTTTGCTATTATATATAGATGTTATATAAAGCCAGATCTTCTCATGTTTGATCTCAGCATCAGCCAGATAGGCTTTCGGATCTACCCAATAATTCGGACAGACAATTGAACAACAGTGTTCCTAGATGTTTGTTGTCGAGTGTGGAAACTTTCAGGTGGATTGATATGTTTGGGTTGCGGAACCAGATGGATGTGGCGAAATATATCTTGAGAAATGCTCGCTGCTTGAAGACTGCCACAATCTTGTTTGCGCCAGACTATTCTCAAGAAACAGTAGATGAGATGACCCAGGAGTTGTCACTTTCTTTTCGAGGTTCAGCAACATGCCAACTCCTATTTGCTGAAGGATGTGAATCATAAGGATTCAGACTTGCTTTTCTACAGACACTACTACCCTCCGTATTACAATGGTTTTTGTTTTGCAGCCATAACTTGATCTAAACTTAAGGTTTTCTTTTTTTATTTTTGCATACTTGAAGAGATCTTTTTCTCAGATTTTAACATTGCGCTTACCTTCATTTGAGATCTCAACATCTAGACTCTTTAGGTGTCAAACTAGCTTCACGAACAATTTAAAACGATGACTAAATCGAAATCTTGAGCCTAAATGAAAATGTAATTTTAATCTCTTTATCCGTTGTATATGTTCTTTGTAAAACTTTGCAAACCCATCTTTGTAAATGGCGAAATAGAACAGTTGCAAAAAGAGGGACAAGTCTTAGACAAGAGCAACAACAGAGGAATATGGAGAAACAGAGATGGGGAATAGATTAGATAGCTTGCGAAACGAGTCAACCATATACATATACGAGAGAGAGGTAAAGAGAGATATTGAATGAATCAGCCGAAGAAGGTAGGGTCGTATCCATTGCTGGACGTAGCCAAGATGTAGTAAGCAACAATGTGTCCAATAGAACCCCAAGCAAGAACATCAACGATGTTGAATCCAATTGGATCGTTCGATTTCAAGAGGCTGACGTATTCTTTGGCACGATCATCTCCAGCTTCAAAGTGGGTCTTCCCGTTCTGCTCCGGTAAGCCCTGTTTCGCTACGCTCTCTCTCTGGAAGTTGAAGAAGACGAAACGGCCAAGGAAGAGAGAGACCTGTGCTGAGGCTTATGACGACGGAAGGGCTAAGCTCAGCTCTCACAAGGGCGGAAGAGGATTTTTTATTATTATATTTAAAAGATTTTATTAGTCTCCTCAACTTATATTTTTACTCTTAATGAAGGATAAATATTATGTTTTAAAAATTAAATACCAAATGGACTAGTAAAAATTATATCGAAACCTTACTTTTATATATATGATTGGGCTAATTTAAACAAATTCAATGGGAAAATATATGACCAACTTTTGCAGAGTCTGAGTTTTTAGAGCATTTCATAATTGCTCCTTAAATAATTATTTGGCAAAATTTACGCTCTAAATTCAATGTTTTAATTGACTATTTGTACATTGAAAAATATTTGACCAAAAAGTTTTTGACAATATTTTAATAGAAGAAACTATTTTATTTCAGAAATAAATTCAGTTACAAACTTTTTCATTTCAATTTCTTTCTCCAAAATCAACTATGATATAACCAAAAATCAATAATGGCCAATTTATTTTATTTGAATACAAAAGCAAAAATGTCACTTTACTTAATATTTTAACTCTAATAAAATCTTATTCTCTTAATATTGCATTTAAAACATTTTCCAAAAACCGATACAATTATTTCATTATTATGCTATAAGCTGTAAATTAAAATTAATTAACGTGTGGACTATGTAGAAAAGGGAAAGAAATATAATGTATTTTTATGTGGTGTAGACAGAAGGACAATTGTATATCCCCTAACTCCAGATAAGAAGAAGATTATATAAGAAAATCATGCTTAAATGCTCATTTTATCTCTGAAAGTTGAACACTATTTCTACCTCTCGAACAAAAACACCCGAAAGGAACTGATGTCGACAGGTAAATCACAAGTTGAAGTGGTTACAGCTAATGGATTTTCTACTTTAGAGAAAGGCAGTTCCTCTCGTACATCTACGTATGAGGATCTTGTCCAAAATTCTGAACTTTTTGGGATACGCTCCGAGATTTTTTCCAATCTTCTGGTCGAGAACTTAAGTGAGTTTTTCTTTTTTCCTTATATGAAATTTTTTGTTTAGATTATACATTTTGTGATGAAATTACTTGTTTACAAATTATGATTGTGAATGTTAAACCCCTAGTATACATTTCAAGCAATTTTGTTCGCAATCCTGTGTGTGATGGGTTATAAATGACTTGTATACTAAGTGTTGCTTGGTCGAGTGGCGTAGGCATGGTCCTTCGAAAGGAATAGAAAGACGTGATTCCCTATGTTCGAAAGACGTCGTAGGGTGGTGATTTTTCTATAGGAAAACTAGAAAGCGATAATCCTATGAAAACAAATTATAAATGGGCCTTGGCCCAATAATTATTTTTGAAAAATAATAACTCTTATTATTTGTTTCTTGGTCAACAATTACTCATGTTATTTGCTTATATGAGCTAATCTTTTGTTGTAAAAAAAAAACAATTGCTCATGTTGTACAAAATTTATTGAAGCAAAACTCATTAGGTTTGGGAATCGTTAAAGCAAGGAAGTGTGTGTGGCATATAGAACTGGATCTAGTTTGTTCTTAATCTGTTAATCAAATATATTTTTTTTATTTGGTTTTCAGAAAATTTTGAAATGTTAATCCATGAATAGGTTTAAGAATGTTTTTTTTTTGGGTTGCCGTTAATGCAATATTGTTTTAAAGGTGTTGGGAAATGGAAATTGCTTTTATCCTTTTTTAATATGTTCATTGTATATGCTTTAATTGATTTATTATCTTATATTGATTTCAGTTGATCATGGAATATTTCTGATATTTTTGGCTTTTGTCAAGGATTCCTGTTGTGGAAAGAAACAAACTCGATCTGCATCGGCTGTTCATTGAGGTCACATCTCGTGGTGGTCTTGAAGAGGTAACAAATAATTCGTTTTGAAGCTATCTTTGTTTTAATAAAATAATTTATACAATTTATATGTTTAATAATTGTATCATATTTGATTCTAGGTGATCAACGGCCGCAGATGCAAAGAAGTGATTGAAGTATTTAAGTTTAAGAAAGCAGTAACAAATGCAGCACATGTTTTAAAGACTAATTACCGTAAAACGCTCCTTCAGTTTGAGCGTGCGTACTCCAAGCTCCGCGCTCTAATACATTTCAGGGCAATGGCATGGGTACTTAAAAAATTCAATGTTTTAATTTTGTCTATATATAGTCCAATTAATATGTTTCTTTAGGTTCTCTTCTTTTATCTGAATTTGTGAGTGTTTGAGATTTGCTTTCTGAATTTCATAGATATATACAATCAAGAAATGAAACCTGGCGCCATGGTTACTGGGAGGATTGATGAGAAGTTCGAAGCGGTTACCTGGTAACCATGAAGATGGGCTCAAAAGAGTTCAAAGGAGTGATTTTCCACACTTCTTCTCAAGACGATCCTACAACTCGTAGGAATAAGAGAGCCAAGTCATCTCATGGACGACCTAAGTGCCCAAGAAGCGGTTATAACTTCTTCTTTGCCGAGCAACACGTGAGGATTAAAGCTGGGCGGTGGACGAAAGGGACCTTTCACCAAGGAAATTGCGGAAATGTGGAAGAATCTCTCTGAATCTGATAAAAGGTAAACACATGAAAACTTATTTAAACTATATCTTAAGCCTTAAAATAAAAATGATGATTCTATATTAATCAACGTTTTTAAGTTCCATTTTCTCGAATGAGATTTAATGGATTTGGTTTATTAATTATTTTTAACCAGGTTTATCAAGAGATATATCGTATGAATAAGGAGAGGTACAAGATGGAGTTGTCACAGGACAAAGCTCCAAAGTATTCTTATGCGGCGAAAATTGTAGCTGCGACTGATGCAGTGGAAACTGTAGCTGAGACCAATGCGACAAAAACTGTAGCTGCCGTCAATGCAGCGGAAACTGTAGCTGCAGCGGAAACTGTAGCTGCGACCAATGCTGCGGAAGCTGTAGCTGAGACCAGTGCAATAGAAACTGTAGCTGCAGTCAATGCAGCGGAAACTGTAGCTGCGACCAATGCTGCGGAAACTGTAGCTGAGGCCGATGCAGCAGAAGCTGTAGCTGAGACCGATGCAGCGGAAGCTGTAGCTGAGACTAATGCAATGGAAATTGTAGCTGAGACTGATGCAGCGGAAACTATAGCTGAGACCGATGCAGCGGAAACTGTAGCTGAGACCGATGCAGCGGAAATTGTAGCTGCGACTGATGCAGCAGAAACTGTAGCTGTGACTGATGCAATGGAAATTGTAGCTGAGACCGATGCAGCGAAATCTGTAGCTGAGACCGATGCAGCGGAAACTGTAGCTGCGACTGATGCAGCGGAAACTGTAGCTGTGATTGATGCAATGGATATTGTAGCTGAGACTGATGCAGCTGCAAGTGCAAGTGCATCGGAGACTGTGGATGAGACAAGTGAGTAGTGTTAATCTCTTTATTTGTTGGAACTTTATGAGAACTTCCGTCTTTAATAAGTTGTAGAACTGGCCATAGGCAACTTTTTCATTCAACTATTTCTGTTATGAGAACTTTTGTTTTATTTTGTTCTATTTTTACCTTTATTACTATAATTTTGCAATCTAAAATGTCAAACATTGTGCTTCAAGAGTTGAGTTAGCTCGTCCTAACAATATTGTTGATCCTATATAAGTCTAGACTCCAAATTTGAACACACTTTGACATGCCGTTTCTCAAAGTAGCATTGCATGATTGATGATTGTATATAAATTAAACCAACTTTCTTGTGGGTTACGTAGGCAGTATAGGCTTCTACATTTCTTTTTAACATTAGAAAGGCTTTCTATAAGCATAACCGCTTACTTGTAATATATGACTAAACAATTCATACTAAATACTAGAAGTTATTTCGTGCTACACGAATTTATTTTTACTTTTATTTTACAATCAAACCCGATATATTAAATTATTAAAAGACTTTTTCTCTCTTCAAAAGAGAGTTACCCACAAGTTTAAGTGAGAAAAATAGAAACCTCCTGTTTTTGTTAATTTCACTTGGTACATATATTATCCTTAAGAGATATGTCTAATACTAAATTCAACAAATCAATTTCTGAAAACCTAGAATCATTCAATTCTGATGAAAATGATCAGAATTGTCGATATTTGACATCATCATCACAAGGAGATTTGAACAATCCATAGCATAAATAATAATTTATCCATACCCAACCCCAACCGATACTCTATTACTAAAAACAAACCTTGATGTATAATTTAATTTATTAGTCTTGTTTAATCTATTAAATAACAAAATGTATAAAAGATTAACATATCTCTCTGTTTTACAATTAGAATGTGTTGTTTTGGGATGCTACCAATTTGTAATATATATACGAAGAAATTTGAAATTTGTACTGTCTTTTGTTTACGTGGCTTGAACTTGTCTTTGCTTTGCAGATGAAACAACAAATGATTTTATTCCCTTTTCCTGCTGGTTTCTCCCAACATCAGAAGTTTTTTTACTTTTGTTGTTGTATTTCCTGTCAACAATAAACCAGTAATGTTAAAACCCCAATCAATATCTTTATCCTTTGCAAATCTTGGAGAGACTTCTTGAACCTCAGTTTTAAGCTTTGGTTTACATCATTAGTTATTATCTGTTAAAATAACAAAGGGAAAAATGTAAAATTGAAAATGTTAATATTCAAGCGTAAATGGTTTATGATTCCTTGTCGAATTTTTTTTCACATGTGTGTCTCAAGTTCTAAGGGTAAGTTGTGTTGATCTTCTTTGATAGATGTGACAGACTAACAGTGAAACTATGGTACATAGAGCCGTGAAATTGTATGTAGACTCTTTGACATTGGAATTGAATGTCTTCTCTATTAAGTCTTTGATGAGCTAAGCCACCTCGTCGTCCAATTCATTTAAGTTGGCCTAAGAATAAAAAAGTGACTTGGGTTGGCAATTTTAGTTGAATAGTACCTTCAAATAGTTAGTACAGAAAATAAAATAAAAAAAACATATGAAAAGAACTATGAAACAACAGATAGCCACACTCCGGACTCATTGAAAACAACAAACCGAAGTATTCCCACAGATTCGGATGGAGAGAAAGTGTGACGTGTCAAGGTCAAACCAGAGTTTTTTATTTTCAAATTATAGTTAGTGCATGAAATGTAGTGCCACCTATTGCGCAATACACAACTTCAACCTCTTTCGCTTTACACCAAAAACAAATGTTCCTTAAAAATATCAAGACGATGTTTTAAGTAATAGTAGTAAAAATAAAATATAAATTGGTCATATTACCTTGCCTCCATCCTTGTTGTTTGACGTAAGTCTCTATTTTGTTCAATCATGTACAAATCCTTTGGGTCTTAATAAATTTTGCCAACTAAAATTCACGGGACATTACTTGCCTTGAAATAGTTAATGGGGAAAATATTAATATAAGATTGTTGTTCATTTTAAAAGATTATTGTACAAATATTGGGGAAACTGATGTGAAAAGTAAGACAAAAACTGATTTAATTGGAAGCAATATATATTACATGTTGCTCGTATGGTTGCGTGGAATGGGCAAGCAGCGGGTCTTTGTGTTTTTGTCAGCTTACCTTAGAAACACGGGATCATCTTTTCTACGCCTGTCCTTTTCTCGCGACTGTGTGGTCTGCTCTTGCCAAAGGATTGATGCAGACACTTTTTACCACAGACTGGTCTTTCCTTCTCGATTACATCTCTAACTCGAATCTTCAGCTGGTGGAAGGTTTTCTTATTCGCTACTTATTTCAAGTAGTGGTGTATACGGTCTGGAGGGAAAGGAATGGTCGTAGGCATGGTGAGCCACCGAAGCCTGCAGACACCATCATTGCGTGGGTTGATAGGCAGGTTAGAGACCAGCTTCTTGCTATAGGTCTAATGGGTGATCGGAGATATGACGAAGGTTTTCAAATGTGGATGCAATCCCGAGTTTAGCACAAGTTTTCTATTCTAATACTTTCAACACATTTATTCGTCAAACTATGTTGCACAAGTTGTAAAAACGTTTTATTTTTCTTTTGAATATAATTTAACATTAGATTCAGAAAAAAAAAAACAAATACAGAATTAACCAGATGTATATGAAATATATATCTTTTGCGGAATTGTTGGAGTGCAAAAAACATTGGGTTGACGATGTTGCATTCAAATATAAATAGTCTGCCCAGAGTGTAAGAAGTTTGGCATGTGTTTCAATGACAAGTTTTTCCCAAAGAGAGACACTGCTTCCGCCGAATAAACAGATTTTCGAACTTAGATAGGCGAGTTGCATGTCTGAAAGCAAGTAAAAAATTAGTTAGAGAGGAATTTTTTAATATACAGTAGGTGAGATAGGTGTGGTGTGGATTAGGTAGTTGATTTACCTTTTCGTCTAGAAAGAGACATTTAAAGCTGAGTAAGAGATTATTTCTTCTAACGTATGGAGCTTCCCAAAAACAATCCTATTTTTACCGGTGGTCATCGTTAGAGAGTAACTCTAGAGTAGAGTAGAGAGCAATTTTTTTAGGTAGTAACATTTTTAAAAGCGTAGTTAGTGTGTTGGGTATGGGTGTTGATTCCCAGTAGATTGAGGGAGAGAGATTATAATAATAAGAAAAGTAATCAGAAATTGAATTCTACTGGATTATAATTTTATGGAAAACAGATTACTAATATGTAATTAGAAATAAATAAGAACGCAATTATCAAATGACTTAATTTACTTTGATGGTAAGACGTTACGTTTTCAAAAGCAGAATGCAAAATTGAAACTAAATTTGAGCTCCAATTTAAATACCGTATGGGAGGAAGAGAAACACATGGGCTGCATGTTCAGATCCTATTTGTTTGTTTGTTAAGACAAATTTTTTAATTACCAAAGGATTAAGTTGACAATTGTGTCCATATTTAATTAGCAATGGACAAGTGTCAACTATATAAAGCGCCAGATGTCATCACATCAAACAAAATTTAGAAAAAACCTTCTCTTATTATATAAGATGGTCATCGTTAGAGAGTAACTCTAGAGTAGAGTAGAGAGCAATTGCTTTAGGTAGTAACATTTTTAAAAGCATAGTTAGTGTGTGGGGTAGGGGTGTTGATTCCCAGTAGATTGAGGGAGAGAGATTATAATAATAAGAAAAGTAATCATAAATTGAATTCTACTGGATTATAATTTTATGGAAAACAGATTACTAATATGTAATTAGAAATAAATAAGAACGCAATTATCAAATGACTTAATTTACTTTGATGGTAAAACGTTACGTTTTCAAAAGCAGAATGCAAAATTGAAACTAAATTTGAGCTCCAATTTAAATACCGTATGGGAGGAAGAGAAACACATGGGCTGCATGTTCAGATCCTATTTGTTTGTTTGTTAAGACAAATTTTTTAATTACCAAAGGATTAAATTGTGTAACATCCGCGAACCAAAAATTGGGGATTTTGGGATGGGTGTTGATCGACACCAGCAATTCTTGGTTCGACCTAATTGTTTTAATAGTCGAATTTGAGCGGTTTGATTTAAGTGAAATATCTAAACCAAGGTATTTAAAGGGAAAGTCGACCTAGGGTCGTGGGTTTGAGAGTCTGGCCGTTTCAGAGAGTTTGTGGAAAGGAGAAAAAGTTTTAGAGAGTGTTCTTGAGAGTTTTGGGAGTGTCTTGGCTTGGATCGAGAGATGTTCTTTGTGGAGTGGAGATCTCGTGCTAGGAACAAAGGAGAAGGCTTCTAAGGGTTGGATTCGTCGCTGTTGGTTCAGAACTTTCTGCAGAAAGAGGTGAGTGCATGACCATGGAAGATCTAAGCCTGAGAATCCTTTGTTTTGCTTGTTTTATTGTTGTTTGTGTTGTTTTCTTGTGTCTTTGTGGTTGGATGTTGGATTCTATGAGTTTCCAGGAGTTTTGGATGAGTTTCATACGTTTTGGAGGATTTGGGTAATGGATCTTCGACTTTCGGCGTCGCGCAGAAACGAGTTGCAGAGCCGGTGTCGATTGACACCAAGTAGGTGTCAGTCGACACCAAGTGGGAGTGTCGATCGACACTTAGGTAGTGTCGGTCGACACCACTTCCTGTCAGCAGCGACAGACGTCTGTTTTTCCTGTTTGTTTGTGCTTGGTTGTTATTTGTTAAACATTGGTTTCTCAGTTGCTTGTGTGTATAGCCTAGTATATGGGAGGATTGCTTCACTAAGTATTTATGATAATACTTACGCATCTCAATTGTTATTTGTGGTGTGCAGGTATGTGACGTGGAATCATGGCGATGAGGAGGAGGATGATCTAGGGTCTCGTTTGTGTGTTGTTGGTTATGTTATTAATGTTGGAACCATTGTTAGAGTTTGTTAGGTTATTGGATAGAACGATTAGGAATGTGATTGCATTGATGATGTGTTGGTTCTGTATGTTTGGTATGTTTCCGCTGTGCATATTGGTTGTTATTGGTTTAACAAGGAATTGTGGTTTGGGTGGTTTAACTAAGTAGTATGATATGCTTAATTATATATTGTATTATATTATTATTGTAAAAAAAAAAAAAAAAAACGGGTCTGATCGTTTGAAATTGACAATTGTGTCCATATTTAATTAGCAATGGACAAGTGTCAACTATATAAAGCGCCAGATGTCATCACATCAAACAAAGTTTAGAAGAAACCTTCTCTTATTATATAAGATATTCATAGTGTTTTTTTTTTTTGGTTACAAATTCTATTTTTTTATCGTATCTAAAAGTAGTTGAATATCTTTAAATCTAATAATATCAAATATGTCTACTTTGACTATATCTTTGTGAATCAAATCATTTTGTATTTTAAAAAATTCCCAAACTGTCATATAATGCTTATAATAATGCCATGTTATTTAACAAAAAAAAACAGTCTTATAGTATGTTTTAAATTTTTTACTTCTCAAATGGACGTTGGGGAAAATTAAACCTCCCCTAAAGTTATAGAAAAATATGATGAATTTTATGGACAGAAGAGAGTATGTTGTGTTTTTTATCAAATCTGTATACTTCTTTTTCTGGTCAACCAAACATTAATTAGAAAAAAATTTCAAAATTGGTAGCTCAAACCATTTCTGAAATTAGCGATCTGGAAGATCGAGCGATATAAACGAGGAATCTTCAACAGGGTAAAGGGCGGAAAAGAATCTCAAAGCAAATAGAAGTCATCGAGAGGTTGGAGAACGTTTGTCAATCTTCAAGGGGTTACACCGCGACTAGTTCTGTACAATCTGTCTCCAAGTTCTGCCAATCAATACCTCTAGAAAGAATACTTTCCATGGCCTTAACAATGTTTCTAGTTCTGAAATGAAGGGGGGAAGAACTGCGTCTAATTAAGACATTTTGCTCCCAACAGTAAAGTCATCCTCGTTACAACACCACAATCCCAAACCTGAACTGACATATGTTGCATACCAAAAGTCATCTCTCCAACCTAAACCTCTTTGCGGGGAAATTGAGGTGAGCTTATGTATTTGATTATTTTTTAACACCAACACTCCATCTATTAAGTACTAAGTTAGGGAACGTGATTGGCTAAAGTCTATAGAGGAAGCTAAACCAGTGGCGGAGCTATGAAATCAGTTTATCAGGGTAAAAAAGAAAATTTCAAGGGGTCAGTTATATTATTAAATTTTTTTATAGGGATCAATTTGAGTGTTTTCCTAATATTTCACCTAATTTTATAAATTCACCAGGGTCAATTGATCCTTATGACTCTAAGCACTAAGCTGCCTCCGCCCCTGAGCTAATCGGACATAGAAATGTTTACATAGAAATATAAAACACTTCGTGTCCAAGAGTTTTTGACATGGAAATTTTTAGCGATTTCAAGTAGGCTTATAGAATATAAAGAGCATGTGAACCCTTGTAGGTAAGATATGTATGTTTTTATTCAAGATTTACATGAATGGGACAGTACCAATTATCATGCGCAAGAAATGTTCTAGTGAGCATTTCCCATGGCATTTTTGTTGATTGCACAGTTTTCTTTATAAAAACAAAAAACTAAGAGTGTTGTAAAACACTTAGTGGACTCTATCTGACCGGCCCGTCTATTAGCTCTATAGTTACGGCCCATTGTACTAAGGCCCATTCGGCCATGTCCTTAGTTATGTCGGTTTGTACTTAGTCTCTTATGGGACTCTATATATATGTTGTAACCTCAATTCATTCATTAATAACACAAGAGATTTACTTCCTAAACTCCCTAAATTACAACGCGTTATCAACGATAGCCTCTATCCCTAAAACCCTAAAGCAGCCGCCTAAATCTCTTCTTTCCTAAAACCCTAAACCGCCTTTGATCTTCTTCTTCTTCTTCTTCGAGACTTACCCTCTTGTCTCGGAGATCTCTTGTTGATTCACGAGCATCCTTAGCTCGTGATCAAGTTCTATCCCAAAACCTACCGAGGTTCGTTGGTTCGCGGTTTCAGGGGTGAATTCGCGAGAAGCTGTTCGCGGGAAGGAGCTGTTCGCGGTAGCAGTTCGTGGTCGAGAGAGAGAAGGAATTACCGAGGTCTTTAGCTCCCGGTCCATACCAGTCAGAATCCAAATCGGTGAAGGTAAATAAAGATCTAAACATCCTTAAAACCCTATAACTCGAATTTGGACTTAAAGCTAAAGAACCCTAAAACATCCAAGTACACAATCTAACAAAGTTTAAATTCCCTAAAATCCTAAAACTTAAAATCGGATTGCTTAGGTTGTTAGATTGTTTGCTAAATTGCACAAATAATATCAAGCTTGAAATTTGGTTGATTGTTGCTTGATTGTTGCATAAGAACCTAGAACTGATTTAGATTCATAAGGATCAAATTAAAACAGCTTGTTCTAGGAAATTAAAACTTGGATCATTCATGCATAACAATTAAAATCGGACCATGTTTAGGTTGTTATAAAATCGATTGCATGAATTAAAATTTTAGGATTGTTTAAACTGTTCTTGAGAAATTCAAGAAGAAAAATTTCTAGATCCTAAATTCATAAACTCGAAAATTTTAGAGTTGTTCTAGGATAATTTCCAAATTAAAATTATAGTAATTATCCTAAATTAATCCGATTAAATAAAACTTATGTTAAGTTTCCATAATTTAAAACTTTAAATCGGAAATTAAAATATTAGTTAGGATAAGTTCCTAATTAAAATAGTAATTATCCAAATTCCTTAAAATAGAAAATATTTAATCCTAAATCAAATAGGAAATTATAAGATAAGGAAATCCTATCTAGGAATAAGGAAATTGTTGCATGCATTTAGCTATTTAGTTTTGTTGTCTTGCATGCATGAATTTAAACCGAAAATCTATAAGAGGCAAGGCATGTTTCGGTCTCAAATACCGCATGACCTAAGGCATGGTTCGGTCTCAAATACCGCATGACCTGAAAATTACTTGTTGCATGGTTCGGTCTCAAATACCGCATGCTAACCATCAGATTGTCTATATTTATGCAGATGGCACAAGTTAAAGAGTTGACCCACCCAGCCTTAAGAGCTACGGGTGAGAACTACCTGCAATGGAAGCTGGACACCAAGATCCTCTTGAAGTCCAAGGACTTGCACGAGTGCATCCAGCCGGACAATGAGTGTTCCGATAGGGCAAGGTATACGGCTACACTCCATATACGTCATCACCTTGAGGAAAGCCTTAAAAACCAGTACATCACGGTAGTGAACCCACTTCAACTTTGGACAGAGCTGAAAAGCAGATATGGATACCAGAAGATGGTACTCCTACCAAAGATTAAATTGGAGTGGGAGAACCTTAGGATCCACGACTTTAAAACCGTGGGTGAGTATAACTCAGAGCTTTTTAGGATTGCCTCTATCCTAAGGTTGTGTGGTACTGTGGTGACCGAGGATGAACTCATAGAGAAGACTATCTCTACTTTTCACGCCGACAATATGCTACTTCAGCGTTTGTATCGTGAAAGAGGTTTTCGGACCTATGGAGCTCTCATTCCGTGTCTACTGCTAGCTGAGCAGGGTAACAGGCTGAAGATGAAAATAGCCCCATTACCAGAGGCACCCAAGGCTGATTTACCTAAGAGACCCAATGAGACCAACTATATCTACAGAAAAAGACACTATGGCCACTATGGTCATGGTGGCAGAAGATATGGTCGTAGACATTACCATAGCAGCCACTTCAATGCTTATGGCATAAGAGGCTATGGCCGTGGTGGTAAGGCCTATAGGTCCTTTAAGCCACGGTCCATAGGAAGGTCGGCTTGCGAAAGATGTGGTAAGTTTAATCATTGGGCTAAGTATTGCCGGACACCCACATACCTCCTTGATAGATATCGAAGAGTGTCAAGGTAGAATCAAAGGCCAAGCATGAGACTTCCGACTGCCTCAAAGATACTGAATGAATTTCGAATTTATTTTGGTTTATTTTCTATGCTTTTATGATTTAAATTTCCTTTTAATGTAATGGATAATTGCTTTGATTTAAATTCAATGGATTTTATTTTATAAGTTATTAAAATCCGAAATTCTTGTCCTATTTTATAGAAATGGCCGAGGACATGAGTGAATTAGTAGTGGATAGTGGCTCTAGCCACACCATACTTAAAGATAAAAGATATTTCATAAATCTTAAAATGAAAAGTGCAAATGTTAATACAATTGCGGGTATAGCAAACCTTATAGAAGGCTACGGCCAAGCACACATACTATTGCCTAACGGAACCCATATTGAGTTATGTGATGCTTTATATTCACCCAGCTCTAAGAGAAGCTTATTGAGCTTTAAAGACATAAGGTCTAATGGTTATCATATTGAAACCAAGGGTGAAGGATCTAAAGAGTTCCTCTACATTACAGAAAATGTGAAAGGACAAAAGAAGATCCTAGAGACTATACCTGCCCTAGCCTCTGGTCTATACCATGCGAAAATTAACATGATAGAAGCCAACATGGCTAAGCACAAAATGTACAAAGAGAGTTTCACTCTATGGCATGACCGGCTTGGCCATCCGGGAACAAACATGATGCGTAAATTAATAAAGAGTTCAAAAGGGCACAACCTTAAAGAACGAAAAGTTCTCCCTAAGAATCTCACATGTGTGGCATGTGCACAAGGAAACTTATTGTAAGACCATCACCAGTAAAAGTCACAAAAGAGACTTTGCATTTTCTGGAAAGGATACAAGGTGACATATGTGGGCCAATACACCCACCAAGTGGGACATTTCGATATTTCATGGTGATGATAGATGCATCAACCAAATGGTCCCACGTATGCTTGTTATCCACGAGAAACTTAGCATTTGCTAAGCTCTTAGCTCAAATCATTCGATTAAGAGCACATTTTCTGGACTTTCCACATAAGACTATACGTCTAGATAATGCTGGTGAATTTACATCCCAAGCGTTTAATGATTACTGTATGTCCATGGGGGTGAGTGTGGAACATCCTGTGGCACATGTACATACACAAAACGGATTAGCTGAATCCTTCATTAAACGAATACAATTGATAGCTCGACCATTGTTAATGAGATCGAAGCTTCCTGTGTCGGCTTGGGGACACGCAGTCTTACATGCAGCAGAACTCATACGCATCAGGCCATCTAGTGAACACAAATATTCCCCATCCCAACTCCTATCGGGTCAAGAGCCAGACTTATCCCATCTTAAGACATTTGGTTGTGCCGTTTATATACCAATTGCTCCACCACAGAGAACAAAGATGGGACCACATAGGAGAATGGGAAAATATGTGGGGTATGAGTCTCCCACCATAATAAGGTATCTCGAGCCACTGACAGGAGACCTGTTCAAGGCCAGATACGCGGACTGTCAATTTATTGAGTCTGAATTCCCTATGCTAGGTGGAGAGACCAGCAAGCTGAGCAAAGAATTGACATGGAATCAAACATCCTTAGAATGGCAAGATCCTCGAGCTATAGCATGTGATGCAGAAGTTCAGAAGATTATACATCTTCAGCAGCTAGCTAATCAATTGCCAGATTCCTTTGTTGACCCGAAAAGAGTAACAAAATCGTACATACCAGCTTGCAATGCACCTGTACGTATTGATGTTCACAAGGAACACAATAATCAAGTTGCTACAGAGTCTACGCCACGTTTGAAACGGGGTAGACCTCTAGGTTCCAAAGATAAGAATCCTCGGAAAACAAAAAGTGCAAAACAGACCGAGGCTATGGGAATTACAGAAAAGCCAGACGGATTCACAGAAATTCCTAAGGCAACAAATGAGACTCAGGACGCTGAACCTCAAGAGCCTGAAGGAATTGACAACAATGAGATCTCGATAAATTATATTATGTCTGGAACACAATGGAACCGAAAGGATGTCGACATTGATGATATATTTGCATACAAGGTAGCACTTGAAATAAATGAGGATCATGAGCCCACATCTATACTAGAGTGTACACAAAGCAAAGATTGGCTTAAATGGAAAGAAGCCATTGATGTGGAGCTAAACTCTTTAAAGAAGAGAAGTGTGTTTGGTCCGACCTTAAGGATAACACCATAAATTAAACCAGTAGGACACAACAAATGGGTCTTTGTAAGAAAGAGAAATGAGAGAAACGAGATTGTCAGATACAAGGCAAGGCTCGTAGCACAAGGATTCTCTCAAAGACCTGGCATAGATTATGAGGAGACATACTCCCCTGTGATGGATGCAACGACTTTTAGATATCTAATAAGTCTGGCCATAAGAGAAAGTTTAGACTTGCGGTTAATGGATGTTGTAACTGCATATCTATACGGTCCACTGGATAGTAAAATTTACATGAGATTACCAGAGGGTATAGAACTCAAAGATGAGAAGGGTTCTAGAGACCAATACTGCATAAGGCTAGACAAATCGCTTTATGGACTGAGACAGAGTGGTCGAATGTGGTATAACCGGCTAAGTGAGTATTTAGCCAAAGAAGGTTATAGGAATGACCCGATCAGTCCCTGTATATTCATAAAGAAATTTGCGAATAAGGGATTTGTGATAATAGCAGTATATGTGGATGATTTAAACATCCTTGGAACCTCTGGGGAAATCGCCCAAACTGTAGAATATCTCAAGAAAGAGTTTGAGATGAAAGACCTAGGCAAGACAAAATTCTGTTTGGGGTTGCAGCTTGAGTACATAAACAATGGGATCCTTGTGCATCAAAAGGCATACACAGAAAAGGTACTCAAGAGATTTAATATGGAGCAAGCTCACTCATTGACTAGCCCAATGGTTGTGAGAAGTGTAAAAGTGGATAAAGATCCATTTGCTCCTAAGAAGGACAATGAAGCAATTCTTGGTCCTGAAGTGCCTTACCTCAGTGCTATAGGAGCATTAATGTTCTTGGCTAGCCACACTAGACCTGACATATGCTTCGCAGTAAACCTTCTGGCAAGATACAGTTCTTGTCTGACTAAAAGGCACTGGAATGGTATAAAACATGTTCTGCGTTACCTACAAGGAACAACAGACTTTGGTTTATTTTACACTAACCATAACAAAGAAGGTTTAGTTGGTTTTGCTGATGCAGGTTATCTGTCCGATCCACACACTGGTAAGTCACAAACAGGTTATGTGTTTACATACGGTGGTACAGCAATCTCCTGGCGTTCTATGAAGCAGACTCTAGTAGCCACATCCTCAAATCACGCGGAGATCCTAGCTATGCATGAAGCCAGCCGTGAGTGTGTTTGGTTGCGGTCAATGACCCAGCACATTTGGACAGACAGTGGCATGAACGAAGACAAATCAGCAACAGTCATCTATGAAGACAATGCAGCCTGCATCGCACAACTCAAAGACGGTTACATAAAGGGAGATCGGACGAAGCACATCCTGCCGAAGTTCTTCTACACACATGAACTACAAAAGGCCGGAGAATTTCAAGTGGTGCAAGTTCAGTCATGTAACAACTCAGCCGATCTCTTCACCAAGGCATTACCGACTACGACATTCAAGGAGCTCACGCACCAGATTGGAATGCGGAGACTCAAGGACTTAGAGTGATGTTTGGAACAGGGGGAGCAATGTGTGCTGTACTCTTTTTCCTTCACCAAGGTTTTGTCCCAATGGGTTTTCCTGGTAAGGTTTTAATGAGGCAGCATCCCCTAAGCACATTGCAGCGATCCCGTCCAAGCATAGGCACGGTCATATCGTCCAAGGGGGAGTGTTGTAAAATACTTAGTGGACTCTATCTGACCGGCCCGTCTATTAGCTCTATAGTTACGGCCCATTGTACTAAGGCCCATTCGGCCATGTCCTTAGTTATGTCGGTTTGTACTTAGTCTCTTATGGGACTCTATATATATGTTGTAACCTCAATTCATTCATTAATAACACAAGAGATTTACTTCCTAAACTCCCTAAATTACAACAAAGAGAACAAACCTGTTCGTTTTCCTAGGCAAGGCAATTAATAGAGATCTTTTAGAGCTGGTCCTAGAGAAGCATACTCGTTTCTTCTCTATTATTCCTTGTCTATACTCGTTCTTCTTGTGTTGACTGTTGTTATTGGTTACTCGGACAGATTCCAAATTGGTGTTTGTGTCAAGGATAAATGAATTTTTTGGTTATAGTTAACCAAGTAAAAGAAACGTGGAGATTGTGAAGATATGGACAAGATCAGTCAGTTGCCTGATGATGTGCTCGTGAAGGTACTATCATTTCTTACAACAAAAGATGCTGCAAGAACAAGTATTGTATCGAAGCGGTGGGAGTTTCTTTGGATGTGGCTGCCTAAGCTGGACTACGATTATAGTGACTATTCAGTGTCTCAAGGCCGGAGTTTACAGAGATTTATTGATTTGAATCTGCCTTTACATCAAGCTCCGATCATGGAAAGCTTACGTCTCAAGTTTAGCCATGGAGCAGTTGGATCAATCAAACCTGAAGATATCGAAAAATGGCTTTCAGTTGCATTTCATTTCTGCGTCCTTGAGTTAAGTCTTGAGCTTTCTTCTTTTGCGAGGCGTAAAACTAAACTGCCTAGTAGCTTGTATGTCAGCAAATCGCTTGTGATCTTGAAACTGGAGGACGAGGTTCTCGTGGAAGTTCATCGTATGGTATGTCTCCCCTCTCTCAAAACTTTGTCCCTTCGACGTGTGACTTACTCTTCTGAAAACACTCTTCACCGACTTCTTTCCAATTGCCCTGTCCTTGAGGATCTATTTGTGGAACGAGATAACATTGACAACTTGGGAATATTAAGAGTAATTGTCAAGTCATTGCAGAGACTAACCCTAAAGATGTCTAGTCCTTGTTATCTTGATGGGATTATGATTGATACACCTTCTCTTATGTATCTGGAAGTCACTGATGAAAGACTAGAGAGTGATAGTGATGATGAGAGTGACAGTGATAGTCCTCGATTCTCCTACTCTTTTGGAGATATGCCTAAGTTGGAGAAGGCTAATTTTGTATTGACATTCCAAAATATCAAAAAGTATTTTACGAAAATCACATCTGTTAAGCGGCTTTACTTATGCTTAGGAGTCTACACCGAAGAGGCATAATCTGTTTCCATCCGTATCTCTAACAATCTTGTCTTTGAACAATTAATAAACCAAGGTTTTCTTGAGGTTGAATCTTTTTGTTATCATGGTGTTGCAGGCTTTTTATCAAGAGGGTATTGTCTTCAACCAACTTGAACATTTGAGGATATGTCCATGTGATTCAAGTTGGTCAATTTTACTTGCTCGGTTACTCAAGGACTCTCCTAATTTACGAGAGATCGAGGCCACTCTGACATATGTAAGTTATTTTTTTCGTTAGAGACATATTATGTTGGGTTTACTTTACTATATATACTGTTATATAAAGCCAGATCTTCTCATCTTTGATCTCAGCATGAGCCAGATAGGCTTTTGGATCTACCCAATAATTGGGACAGACAATTGAACAACTGTGTTCCTAGATGTTTGTTGTCGAGTGTGGAAACTTTCAGGTGGATTGATATGTTTGGGTTGCGGAACCAGATGGATGTGGCGAAATATATCTTGAGAAATGCTCGCTGCTTGAAGACTGCCACAATCTTGTTTTCGCCAGACTATTCTCAAGAAACAAGAGATGAGATGATCCAGGAGTTGTCACTTTCTTTTCGAGGTTCAGCAACATGCCAACTCCTATTTTCTGAAGGATGTGAATCATAAGGATTCAGACTTGCTTTTCTACAGACACTACTACCCTCCGTATTACAATGGTTTTTGTTTTGCAGCCATAACTTGATCTAAACTTAAGGTTTTATTTTTTATTTTTTGCATACTTGAAGAGATCTTTTTCTCAGATTTTAACATTGCGCTTTACCTTCATTTGAGATCTCAACATCTAGACTCTTTAGGTGTCAAACTAGCTTCACGAACAATTTAAAAACGATGACTAAATCGAAATCTTGAGCCTAAATGAAAATGTAATTTTAATCTCTTTTTCCGTTGTATATGTTCTTTGTAAAACTTTGCAAACCCATCTTTGTAAATGGCGAAATAAAAAGTTGCAAAAAGAGGGACAAGTCTTAGACAAGAGCAACAACAGAGGAATATGGAGAAACAGAGATGGGGAATAGATTAGATAGCTTGCGAAACAAGTCAACCATATACATATACGAGCGAAAGATAAAGAGAGAGACTGAATGAATCAGCCGAAGAAGCTAGGGTCGTATCCGTTGCTGGACGTAGCCAAGATGTAGTAAGCAACGATGTGTCCAATAGAACCCCAAGCAAGAACATCAACGATGTTGAATCCAATTGGATCGTTCGATTTCAAGAGGCTGACGTATTCTTTGGCACGATCATCTCCAGCTTCGAAGTGGGTCTTCCCGTTCTGCTCCAGTAAGCCCTGTTTCGCTACGTTCTCTCTCTGGAAGTTGAAGAAGACGAAACGGCCAAGGAAGAGGGAGAGACCTGTGCTGAGGCTTATGACGACGGAAGAGCTAAGCTCAGCTCTCACAAGGGCGGAAGAGGATTTTTTATTATTATATTTAAAAGATTTTATTAGTGTAAAGCTCCTCAACTTATATTTTTATAAATATTATGTTTTAAAAATTAAATACCAAATGGACTAGTAAAAAATTATATCGAAAGCTTACTTTTATATATATGATTAATTTAAACAAATTCAATGGGAAAATATATGACCAACTTTTGCAGAGTCTGAGTTTTTAGAGCATTTCATAATTGCTCCTTAAATAATTATTTGGCAAAATTTACGCTCTAAATTCAATGTTTTAATTGACTATTTGTACATTGAAAAATATTTGACCAAAAAGTTTTTGACAATATTTTAATAGAAGAAACTATTTTATTTCATAAATAAATTCAGTTACAAACTTTTTCATTTCAATTTCTTTCTCCAAAAATCAACTATGATATAACCAAAAATCAATAATGGCCAATTTATTTTATTTGAATACAAAAGCAAAAATTTCACTTTACTTAATATTTTAACTCTAATAAAATCTTATTCTCTTAATATTGCATTTAAAACATTTTCCAAAAACCGATACAATTATTTCATTATTATGCTATAAGCTGTAAATTAAAATTAATTAACGTGTGGACTATGTAGAAAAGGGAAAGAAATATAATGTATTTTTATGTGGTGTAGACAGAAGGACAATTGTATATCCCCTAACTCCAGATAAGAAGAAGATTATATAAGAAAATCATGCTTGAATGCTCATTTTATCTCTGAAAGTTGAACACTATTTCTACCTCTCGAACAAAAACACCCGAACTGATGTCGACAGGTAAATCACAAGTTGAAGTGGTTACAGCTAATGGATTTTCTACTTTAGAGAAAGGCAGTTCCTCTCGTACATCTACGTATGAGGATCTTGTCCAAAATTCTGAACTTTTTTGGGATACGCTCCGAGATTTTTTCCAATCTTCTGGTCGAGAACTTAAGTGAGTTTTTCTTTTTTCCTTATATGAAATTTTTTGTTTAGATTATACATTTTGTGATGAAATTACTTGTTTACAAATTATGATTGTGAATGTTAAACCCCTAGAATACATTTCAAGCAATTTTGTTCGCAATCCTGTGTGTGATGGGTTATAAATGACTTGTATACTAAGTGTTGCTTGGTCGAGTGGCGTAGGCATGGTCCTTCGAAAGGAATAGAAAGACGTGATTCCCTATGTTCGAAAGACGCTCGTAGGGTGGTGATTTTTCTATAGGAAAAAACTAGAAAGCGATAATCCTATGAAAACAAATTATAAATGGGCCTTGGCCCAATAATTATTTTTGAAAAATAATAACTCTTATTATTTGTTTCTTGGCCCAATAATTACTCATGTTATTTGCTTATATGAGCTGATTTTTTGTTGTAAAAAAAGAAAAAGACAATTGCTCATGTTGTACAAAATTTATTGAAGCAAAACTCATTAGGTTTGGGAATCGTTAAAGCAAGGAAGTGTGTGTGGCATATAGAACTGGATCTAGTTTGTTCTTAATCTGTTAGTCAAATATATATTTTTTTTTTGGTTTTCAGAAAATTTTGAAATGCTAATCCATGAATAGGTTTAAGAATGTTTTTTTTTTTGGGTTACCGTTAATGCAATATTGTTTCAAAGGTGTTGGGAAATGGAAATTGCTTTTATCCTTTTTTAATATGTTCATTGTATATGCTTTAATTGATTTATTTTCTTGAATAAGATTTCAGTTGATCATAGAATATTTCTGATATTTTTGGCTTTTGTCAAGGATTCCTGTTGTGGAAAGAAACAAACTCGATCTGCATCGGCTGTTCATTGAGGTCACATCTCGTGGTGGTCTTGAAGAGGTAACAAATAATTCGTTTTGAAGCTATCTTTGTTTTAATAAAATAATTTATACAATTTATATGTTTAATAATTGTATCATATTTGATTCTAGGTGATCAACGGCCGCAGATGCAAAGAAGTGATTGAAGTATTTAAGTTTAAGAAAGCAGTAACAAATGCAGCACATGTTTTAAAGACTAATTACCGTAAAACGCTCCTTCAGTTTGAGCGTGCGTACTTCCAAGCTCCGCGCTCTAATACATTTCAGGGCAATGGCATGGGTACTTAAAAATTCAATGTTTTAATTTTGTCTATATATAGTCCAATTAATATGTTTCTTTAGGTTCTCTTCTTTTATCTGAATTTGTGAGTGTTTGAGATTTGCTTTCTGAATTTCATAGATATATACAATCAAGAAATGAAACCTGGCGCCATGGTTACTGGGAGGATTGATGAGAAGTTCGGAAGCGGTTACCTGGTAACCATGAAGATGGGCTCAAAAGAGTTCAAAGGAGTGATTTTCCACACTTCTTCTCAAGACGATCCTACAACTCGTAGGAATAAGAGAGCCAAGTCATCTCATGGACGACCTAAGTGCCCAAGAAGCGGTTATAACTTCTTCTTTGCCGAGCAACACGTGAGGATTAAAGCTGAGGGCGGTGGACGAAAGGGACCTTTCACCAAGGAAATTGCGGAAATGTGGAAGAATCTCTCTGAATCTGATAAAAAGGTAAACACATGAAAACTTATTTAAACTATATCTTAAGCCTTAAAAATAAAAATGATGATTCTATATTAAACAACGTTTTTAAGTTCCATTTTTCTCGAATGAGATTTAATGGATTTGGTTTATTAATTATTTTTAACCAGGTTTATCAAGAGATATATCGTATGGATAAGGAGAGGTACAAGATGGAGTTGTCACAGGACAAAGCTTCAAAGTATTCTTATGCGGCGAAAATTGTAGCTGCGACTGATGCAGTGGAAACTGTAGCTGAGACCAATGCGACAGAAACTGTAGCTGCCGTCAATGCAGCGGAAACTGTAGCTGCAGCGGAAACCGTAGCTGCGACCAATGCTGCGGAAGCTGTAGCTGAGACCAATGCAATAGAAACTGTAGCTGCCGTCAATGCAGCGGAAACTGTAGCTGCGATCAATGCTGCGGAAACTGTAGCTGCGACCAATGCTGCGGAAACTGTAGCTGAGGCCGATGCAGCGGAAGCTGTAGCTGAGACCGATGCAGCGGAAGCTGTAGCTGAGACTGATGCAATGGAAATTGTAGCTGAGACTGATGCAGCGGAAACTATAGCTGAGACCGATGCAGCGGAAACTGTAGCTGAGACCGATGCAGCGGAAACTGTAGCTGCGACTGATGCAGCAGAAACTGTAGCTGTGACTGATGCAATGGAAATTGTAGCTGAGACCGATGCAGTGAAATCTGTAGCTGAGACCGATGCAGCGGAAACTGTAGCTGCGACTGATGCAGCGGAAACTGTAGCTGTGACTGATGCAATGAATATTGTAGCTGAGACTGATGCAGCTGCAAGTGCAAGTGCATCGGAGACTGTGGATGAGACAAGTGAGTAGTGTTAATCTCTTTATTTGTTGGAACTTTATGAGAACTTCCGTCTTTAATAAGTTGTAGAACTGGCCATAGGCAACTTTTTCATTCAACTATTTCTGTTATGAGAACTTTTGTTTTATTTTGTTCTATTTTTACCTTTATTACTATAATTTTGCAATCTAAAATGTCAAACATTGTGCTTCAAGAGTTGAGTTAGCTCGTCCTAACAATATTGTTGATCCTATATAAGTCTAGACTCCAAATTTGAACACACTTTGACATGCCGTTTCTCAAAGTAGCATTGCATGATTGATGATTGTATATAAATTAAACCAACTTTCTTGTGGGTTACGTAGGCAGTATAGGCTTCTACATTTCTTTTTAACATTAGAAAAGGCTTTCTATAAGCATAACCGCTTACTTGTAATATATGACTAAACAATTCATACTAAATACTAGAAGTTATTTCGTGCTACGCACGGATTTATTTTTACTTTTATTTTACAATCAAACCCGATATATTAAATTATTAAAAAGACTTTTTCTCTCTTCAAAAGAGAGTTACCCACAAGTTTAAGTGAGAAAAATAGAAACCTCCTGTTCTTGTAAATTTCACTTGGTACATATATTATCCTTAAGAGATATGTCTAATACTAAATTCAACAAATCAATTTCTGAAAACCTAGAATCATTCAATTCTGATGAAAATATCAGAATTGTCGATATTTGACATCATCATCACAAGGAGATTTGAACAATCCATAGCATAAATAATAATTTATCCATACCCAACCCCAACCGATACTCTATTACTAAAAACAAATCTTGATGTATAATTTAATTTATTAGTCTTGTTTAATCTATTAAATAACAAAATGTATAAAAGATTAACATATCTCTCTGTTTTACAATTAGAATGTGTTGTTTTGGGATGCTACCAATTTGTAATATATATACGAAGAAATTTGAAATTTGTACTATCTTCTGTTTACGTGGCTTGAACTTGTCTTTGCTTTGCAGATGAAACAACAAATGATTTTATTCCGTTTTCCTGCTGGTTTCTCCCAACATCAGAAGTTGTTTTACTTTTGTTGTTGTATTTCCTGTCAACAATAAACCAGTAATGTTAAAACCCCAATCAATATCTTTATCCTTTGCAAATCTTGGAGAGACTTCTTGAACCTCAGTTTTAAGCTTTGGTTTACATCATTAGTTATTATCTGTTAAAATAACAAAGGGAAAAATGTAAAATTGAAAATGTTAAAATTCAAGCGTAAATGGTTTATGATTCCTTGTCGAATTTTTTTCACATGTGTGTCTCAAGTTCTAAGGGTAAGTTGTGTTGATCTTCTTTGATAGATGTGACAGACTAACAGTGAAACTTTGGTACATAGAGCCTTGAAATTGTATGTAGACTCTTTGATATTGGAATTGAATGTCTTCCCTATTAAGTCTTTGATGAGCTAAGCCACCTCGTCGTCCAATTCATTTAAGTTGGCCTAAGAATAAAAAAGTGACTTGGGTTGGCAATTTTAGTTGAATAGTACCTTCAAATAGTTAGTACAGAAAATAAAATAAAAAAACATATGAAAAGAACTATGAAACAACAGATAGCCACACTCCGGACTCATTGAAAACAACACACCGAAGTATTCCCACAGATTCGGATGGAGAGAAAGTGTGACGTGTCAAGGTCAAACCAGAGTTTTTTATTTTCAAATTACAGTTAGTGCATGAAATGTAGTGCCACCTATTGCGCAATACACAACTTCAACCACTTTCGCTTTACACCAAAAACAAATGTTCCTCAAAAATATCAAGACGATGTTTTAAGTAATAGTAGTAAAAATAAAATATAAATTGGTCATATTACCTTGCCTCCATCCTTGTTGTTTGACGTAAGTCTCTATTTTGTTCAATCATGTACAAATCTTTTGGGTCTTAATAAATTTTGCCAACTAAAATTCACGGGACATTACTTGCCTTGAAATAGTTAATGGGGAAAATATTAATATAAGATTGTTGTTCATTTTAAAAGATTATTGTACGAATATTGGAAAAAACTGATGTGAAAAGTAAGACAAAAACTGATTTAATTGGAAGCAATATATATTACATGTTGCTCGTATGGTTGCGTGGAATGGGCAAGCAGCGGGTCTTTGTGTTTTTGTCAGCTTACCTTAGAAACACGGGATCATCTTTTCTTCGCCTATCCTTTTCTCGCGACTGTGTGGTCTGCTCTTGCCAAAGGATTGATGCAGACACTTTTTACCACAGACTGGTCTTTCCTTCTCGATTACATCTCTAACTCGAATCTTCAGCTGGTGGAAGGTTTTCTTATTCGCTACTTATTTCAAGTAGTGGTGTATACGGTCTGGAGGGAAAGGAATGGTCGTAGGCATGGTGAGCCACCAGAAGCCTGCAGACACCATCATTGCGTGGGTTGATAGGCAGGTTAGAGACCAGCTTCTTGCTATAGGTCTAATGGGTGATCGGAGATATGACGAAGGTTTTCAAATGTGGATGCAATCCCGAGTTTAGCACAAGTTTTCTATTCTAATACTTTCAACACATTTATTCTTCAAACTATGTTGCACAAGTTGTAAAAACGTTTTATTTTTCTTTTGAATATAATTTAATATTAGATTCAGAAGAAAAAAAAACAAATACAGAATTAACCAAATGTATATGAAGTATAATATTTTTTGCGGAATTGTTGGAGTTCAAAAAACATTGGGTTGACGATGTTGCATTCAAATATAAATAGTCTGCCCAGAGTGTAAGAAGTTTGGCATGTGTTTCAATGACAAGTTTTTCCCAAAGAGAGAGACACTGCTTTCGCCGAAAAAACAGATCTTCGAACTTAGATAGGCGAGTTGCATGTCTGAAAGCAAGTAAAAAATTAGTTAGAGAGGAATTTTTTAATATACAGTAGGTGAGATAGGTGTGGTGTGGATTAGGTAGTTGATTTACCTTTTCGTCTAGAAAGAGACATTTAAAGCTGAGTAAGAGATTATTTCTTCTAACGTATGGAGCTTCCCAAAAACAATCATATTTTTACCGGTGGTCATCGTTAGAGAGTAACTCTAGAGTAGAGTAGAGAGCAATTTTTTTAGGTAGTAACATTTTTAAAAGCGTAGTTAGTGTGTGGGGTAGGGGTGTTGATTCCCAGTAGATTGAGGGAGAGAGATTATAATAATAAGAAAAGTAATCAGAAATTGAATTCTACTGGATTATAATTTTATGGAAAACAGATTACTAATATGTAATTGGAAATATATAAGAAAGCAATTATCAAATGACTTAATTTACTTTAATGGTAAGATGTTACGTTTTTAAAAGCAGAATGCAAAATTGAAACTAAATTTGAGCTCGAATTTAAATACCGTATGGGAGGAAGAGAAACACATGGGCTGCATGTTCATATCCTATTTGTTTGTTTGTTAAGACAAATTTTTTAATTACCAAAGGATTAAGTTGACAATTGTGTCCATATTTAATTAGCAATGGACAAGTGTCAACTATATTAAGCGCCAGATGTCACCACATCAAACAAAGTTTAGAAGAAACCTTCTCTTATTATATAAGATGGTCATCGTTAGAGAGTAACTCTAGAGTAGAGTAGAGAGCAATTGCTTTAGGTAGTAACATTTTTAAAAGCGTAGTTAGTGTGTGGGGTAGGGGTGTTGATTCCCAGTAGATTGAGGGAGAGAGATTATAATAATAAGAAAAGTAATCAGAAATTGAATTCTACTGGATTATAATTTTATGGAAAACAGATTACTAATATGTAATTGGAAATAAATAAGAAAGCAATTATCAAATGACTTAATTTACTTTGATGGTAAGACGTTACGTTTTCAAAAGCAGAATGCAAAATTGAAACTAAATTTGAGCTCCAATTTAAATACCGTATTGGAAGAAGAGAAACACATGGGCTGCATTTCAGATCCTATTTGTTTGTTTGTTAAGACAAATTTTTTAATTACCAAAGGATTAAATTGTGTAACATCCGCGAACCAAAAATTGGGGATTTTGGGATGGGTGTCGATCGACACCAGGGTAGTGTCGATCGACACCAGGGTAGTGTCGATCGACACCAGCAATTCTTGGTTCGACCTAATTGTTTTAATAGTCGAATTTGAGCGGTTTGATTTAAGTGAAATATCTAAACCAAGGTATTTAAAGGGAAAGTCGACCTAGGGTCGTGGGTTTGAGAGTCTGGCCGTTTTCAGAGAGTTTGTGGAAAGGAGAAAAAGTTTTAGAGAGTGTTCTTGAGAGTTTTGGGAGTGTCTTGGCTTGGATCGAGAGATCTGTTGCTGTGGAGTGGAGATCTCGTGCTAGGAACAAAGGAGAAGGCTTCTAAGGGTTGGATTCGTCGCTGTTGGGTCAGAACTTTCTGCAGAAAGAGGTGAGTGCATGACCATGGCTGATCTAAGCCTGAGAATCATTTGTTTTGCTTGTTTTATTGTTGTTTGTGTTGTTTTCTTGTGTCTTTGTGGTTGGATGTTGGATTCTATGAGTTTCCAGGAGTTTTGGATGAGTTTCAGACGTTTTGGAGGACTTGGGTAATGGATCTTCGACTTTCGGCGTCGTGCAGAAACGAGTTGCAGAGCCGGTGTCGGTCGACACCAAGTAGGTGTCAGTCGACACGAAGTGGGGAGTGTCGATCGACACTTAGGTAGTGTCGGTCGACACCACTTCCTGTCAGCAGCGGCTGACGTCTGTTTTTCCTGGTTTGTTTGTGCTTGGTTGTTATTTGTTAAACATTGGTTTCTCAGTTGCTTGTGTGTATAGCCTAGTAGATGGGAGGATTGCCTCACTAAGTATTTATGATAATACTTACGCATCTCAATTGTTATTTGTGATGTGCAGGTATGTGACGTGGAATCATGGCGATGAGGAGGAGGATGATCTAGAGTCTCGTTTGTGTGTTGTTGGTTATGTTATTAATGTTGGAACCATTGTTAGAGTTTGTTAGGTTATTGGATAGAACGATTAGGAATGTGATTGCATTGATGATGTGTTGGTTCTGTATGTTTGGTATGTTTCCGCTGTGCATATTGGTTGTGATTGGTTTAACGAGGAATTGTGGTTTGGGTGGTTTAACTAAGTAGTATGATATGCTTAATTATATATTGTATTATATTATTATTGTAAAAAAAAAACGGGTCTGGTCGTTTCAAACAAAGTTTAGAAGAAACCTTCTCTTATTATATAAGATATTCATAGTGTTTTTTTTTTTGGTTACAAATTCTATTTTTTTATTGTATCTAAAAGTAGTTGAATATCTTTAAATCTAATAATATCAAATATGTCTACTTTGACTATATCTTTGTGAATCAAATCATTTTGTATTTTTAAAAAATTCCCAAACTGTCATATAATGCTTATAATGATGCCATGTTATTTAACAAAAAAAACAGTCTTATAGTATGTTTTAAATTTCTTTACTTCTCCAATGGACGTTGGGGAAAATTAAACCTCCCCTAAAGTTATAGAAAAATATGATGAATTTTATGGACAGAAGAGAGTATGTTGTGTTTTTTGATCAAATCTGTATACTTCTTTTTTCTGGTCAACCAAACATTAATTAGAAAAGAATTTCAAAATTGGTAGCTCAAACCATTTCTGAAATTAGCGATCTGGAAGATCGAGCGATATAAACGAGGAATCTTCAACAGGGTAAAGGGCAGAAAAGAATCTCAAAGCAAATAGAAGTCATCGAGAGGTTGGAGAACGTTTGTCAATCTTCAAGGGGTTACACCGCGACTAGTTCTGTACAATCTGTCTCCAAGTTCTGCCAATCAATACCTCTAGAAAGAATATTTTCCATGGCCTTAACAATGTTTCTAGTTCTGAAATGAAGGGGGAAGAACTGCGTCTAATTAAGACATTTTGCTCCCAACAGTAAAGTCATCCTCGTTACAACACCACAATCCCAAACCTGAACTGACATCTGTTGCTTACCAAAAGTCATCTCTCCAACCTAAACCTCTTTGCGGGGAAATTGAGGTGAGCTTCTGTATTTGATTATTTTTTAACACCAACACTCTATCTATTAAGTACTAAGTTAGGGAACGTGATTGGCTAAAGTCTATAGAGGAAGCTAAACCAGTGGCGGAGCTATGAAATCAGTTTATCAGGGTAAAAAAAAAAAAAATCAAGGGGTCAGTTATATTATTAAATTTTTTTATAGGGATCAATTTGAGTGTTTTCCTAATATTTCACCTAATTTTATAAATTCACCAGGGTCAATTGATCCTTATGACTCTAAGCACTAAGCTGCCTCCGCCCCTGAGCTAATCGGACATAGAAATGTTTACATAAAAATATAAAACACTTCGTGTCCAAGAGTTTTTGACATGGAAATTTTTAGCGATTTCAAGTAGGCTTATAGAATATAAAGAGCATGTGAACCCTTGTAGGTAAGATATGTATGTTTTTATTCAAGATTTACATGAATGGGACAGTACCAATTATCATGCGCAATAAATGTTCTAGTGAGCATTTCCCATGGCATTTTTGTTGATTGGACAGTTTTCTTTATAAAAACAAAAAAAAAACTAAGAGAACAAACCTGTTCGCTTTCCCTAGGCATGGCAATTAACAGAGATCTTTTAGAGCTGGTCCTAGAGAAGCATACTCGTTTCTTCTCTATTATTCCTTGTCTATACTCGTTCTTCTTGTGTTGACTGTTGTTATTGGTTACTCGGACAGATTCCAAATTGGTGTTTGTGTCAAGGATAAATGAATTTTTTGGTTATAGTTAACCAAGTAAAAGAAACGTGGAGATTGTGAAGATATGGACAAGATCAGTCAGTTGCCTGATGATGTGCTCGTGAAGGTACTATCATTTCTTACAACAAAAGATGCTGCAAGAACAAGTATTGTATCGAAGCGGTGGGAGCTTCTTTGGATGTGGCTGCCTAAGCTGGACTACGATTATAGTGACTATTCAGTGTCTCAAGGCCGGAGTTTACAGAGATTTATTGATTTGAATCTGCCTTTACATCAAGCTCCGATCATGGAAAGCTTACGTCTCAAGTTTAGCCATGGAGCAGTTGGATCAATCAAACCTGAAGATATCGAAAAATGGCTTTCAGTTGCATTTCATTTCTGCGTCCTTGAGTTAAGTCTTGAGCTTTCTTCTTTTGCGAGGCGTAAAACTAAACTGCCTAGTAGCTTGTATGTCAGCAAATCGCTTGTGATCTTGAAACTGGAGGACGAGGTTCTCGTGGAAGTTCATCGTATGGTATGTCTCCCCTCTCTCAAAACTTTGTCCCTTCGACGTGTGACTTACTCTTCTGAAAACACTCTTCACCGACTTCTTTCCAATTGCCCTGTCCTTGAGGATCTATTTGTGGAACGAGATAACATTGACAACTTGGGAATATTAAGAGTAATTGTCAAGTCATTGCAGAGACTAACCCTAAAGATGTCTAGTCCTTGTTATCTTGATGGGATTATGATTGATACACCTTCTCTTATGTATCTGGAAGTCACTGATGAAAGACTAGAGAGTGATAGTGATGATGAGAGTGACAGTGATAGTCCTCGATTCTCCTACTCTTTTGGAGATATGCCTAAGTTGGAGAAGGCTAATTTTGTATTGACATTCCAAAATATTAAAAAGTATTTTACGAAAATCACATCTGTTAAGCGGCTTTACTTATGCTTAGGAGTCTACACCGAAGAGGTATAATCTGTTTCCATCCGTATCTCTAACAATCTTGTCTTTGAACAATTAATAAACCAAGGTTTTCTTGAGGTTGAATCTTTTTGTTACCATGTGTTGCAGGCTTTTTATCAAGAGGGTATTGTCTTCAACCAACTTGAACATTTGAGGATATGTCCATGTGATTCAAGTTGGTCAATTTTACTTGCTCGGTTACTCAAGGACTCTCCTAATTTACGAGAGATCGAGGCCACTCTGACATATGTAAGTTATTTTTTTCGTTAGAGACATATTATGTTGGGTTTACTTTACTATATATCTGTTATATAAAGCCAGATCTTCTCATGTTTGATCTCAGCATGAGCCAGATAGGCTTTCGGATCTACCCAATAATTGGGACAGACAATTGAACAACTGTGTTCCTAGATGTTTGTTGTCGAGTGTGGAAACTTTCAGGTGGATTGATATGTTTGGGTTGCGGAACCAGATGGATGTGGCGAAATATATCTTGAGAAATGCTCGCTGCTTGAAGACTGCCACAATCTTGTTTTCGCCAGACTATTCTCAAGAAACAAGAGATGAGATGATCCAGGAGTTGTCACTTTCTTTTCGAGGTTCAGCAACATGCCAACTCCTATTTTCTGAAGGATGTGAATCATAAGGATTCAGACTTGCTTTTCTACAGACACTACTACCCTCCGTATTACAATGGTTTTTGTTTTGCAGCCATAACTTGATCTAAACTTAAGGTTTTATTTTTTATTTTTTGCATACTTGAAGAGATCTTTTTCTCAGATTTTAACATTGCGCTTTACCTTCATTTGAGATCTCAACATCTAGACTCTTTAGGTGTCAAACTAGCTTCACGAACAATTTAAAAACGATGACTAAATCGAAATCTTGAGCCTAAATGAAAATGTAATTTTAATCTCTTTTTCCGTTGTATATGTTCTTTGTAAAACTTTGCAAACCCATCTTTGTAAATGGCGAAATAAAAAAATTGCAAAAAGAGGGACAAGTCTTAGACAAGAGCAACAACAGAGGAATATGGAGAAACAGAGATGGGGAATAGATTAGATAGCTTGCGAAACAAGTCAACCATATACATATACGAGAGAGAGGTAAAGAGAGGTAAAGAGAGAGACTGAATGAATCAGCCGAAGAAGCTAGGGTCGTATCCATTGCTGGAAGTAGCCAAGATGTAGTAAGCAACGATGTGTCCAATAGAACCCCAAGCAAGAACATCAACGATGTTGAATCCAATTGGATCGTTCGATTTCAAGAGGCTGACGTATTCTTTGGCACGATCATCTCCAGCTTCGAAGTGGGTCTTCCCGTTCTGCTCCAGTAAGCCCTGTTTCGCTACGTTCTCTCTCTGGAAGTTGAAGAAGACGAAACGGCCAAGGAAGAGGGAGAGACCTGTGCTGAGGCTTATGACGACGGAAGAGCTAAGCTCAGCTCTCACAAGGGCGGAAGAGGATTTTTTATTATTTTATTTAAAAGATTTTATTAGTGTAAAGCTCCTCAACTTATATTTTTACTCTTAATGAAGGATAAATATTATGTTTTAAAAATTAAATACCAAATGGACTAGTAAAAAATTATATCGAAAGCTTACTTTTATATATATGATTAATTTAAACAAATTCAATGGGAAAATATATGACCAACTTTTGCAGAGTCTGAGTTTTTAGAGCATTTCATAATTGCTCCTTAAATAATTATTTGGCAAAATTTACGCTCTAAATTCAATGTTTTAATTGACTATTTGTACATTGAAAAATATTTGACCAAAAAGTTTTTGACAATATTTTAATAGAAGAAACTATTTTATTTCATAAATAAATTCAGTTACAAACTTTTTCATTTCAATTTCTTTCTCCAAAAATCAACTATGATATAACCAAAAATCAATAATGGCCAATTTATTTTATTTGAATACAAAAGCAAAAATTTCACTTTACTTAATATTTTAACTCTAATAAAATCTTATTCTCTTAATATTACATTTAAAATATTTTCCAAAAACCGATACAATTATTTCATTATTATGCTATAAGCTGTAAATTAAAATTAATTAACGTGTGGACTATGTAGAAAAGGGAAAGAAATATAATGTATTTTTATGTGGTGTAGACAGAAGGACAATTGTATATCCCCTAACTCCAGATAAGAAGAAGATTATATAAGAAAATCATGCTTAAATGCTCATTTTATCTCTGAAAGTTGAACACTATTTCTACCTCTCGAACAAAAACACCCGAAAGGAACTGATGTCGACAGGTAAATCACAAGTTGAAGTGGTTACAGCTAATGGATTTTCTACTTTAGAGAAAGGCAGTTCCTCTCGTACATCTACGTATGAGGATCTTGTCCAAAATTCTGAACTTTTTTGGGATACGCTCCGAGATTTTTTCCAATCTTCTGGTCGAGAACTTAAGTGAGTTTTTCTTTTTTTCCTTATATGAAATTTTTTGTTTAGATTATACATTTTGTGATGAAATTACTTGTTTACAAATTATGATTGTGAATGTTAAACCCCTAGAATACATTTCAAGCAATTTTGTTCGCAATCCTGTGTGTGATGGGTTATAAATGACTTGTATACTAAGTGTTGCTTGGTCGAGTGGCGTAGGCATGGTCCTTCGAAAGGAATAGAAAGACGTGATTCCCTATGTTCGAAAGACGCTCGTAGGGTGGTGATTTTTCTATAGGAAAAAACTAGAAAGCGATAATCCTATAAAAACAAATTATAAATGGGCCTTGGCCCAATAATTATTTTTGAAAAATAATAACTCTTATTATTTGTTTCTTGGTCAACAATTACTCATGTTATTTGCTTATATGAGCTGATCTTTTGTTGTAAAAAAAGAAAAAGACAATTGCTCATGTTGTACAAAATTTATTGAAGCAAAACTCATTAGGTTTGGGAATCGTTAAAGCAAGGAAGTGTGTGTGGCATATAGAACTGGATCTAGTTTGTTCTTAATCTGTTAGTCAAATATATTTTTTTTATTTGGTTTTCAGAAAATTTTGAAATGCTAATCCATGAATAGGTTTAAGAATGTTTTTTTTTTTTTGGGTTACCGTTAATGCAATATTGTTTTAAAGGTGTTGGGAAATGGAAATTGCTTTTATCCTTTTTTAATATGTTCATTGTATATGCTTTAATTGATTTATTTTCTTGAATAAGATTTCAGTTGATCATAGAATATTTCTGATATTTTTAGCTTTTGTCAAGGATTCCTGTTGTGGAAAGAAACAAACTCGATCTGCATCGGCTGTTCATTGAGGTCACATCTCGTGGTGGTCTTGAAGAGGTAACAAATAATTCGTTTTGAAGCTATCTTTGTTTTAATAAAATAATTTATACAATTTATATGTTTAATAATTGTATCATATTTGATTCTAGGTGATCAACGGCCGCAGATGCAAAGAAGTGATTGAAGTATTTAAGTTTAAGAAAGCAGTAACAAATGCAGCACATGTTTTAAAGACTAATTACCGTAAAACGCTCCTTCAGTTTGAGCGTGCGTACTTCCAAGCTCCGCGCTCTAATACATTTCAGAGCAATGGCATGGGTACTTAAAAAATTCAATGTTTTAATTTTGTCTATATATAGTCCAATTAATATGTTTCTTTAGGTTCTCTTCTTTTATCTGAATTTGTGAGTGTTTGAGATTTGCTTTCTGAATTTCATAGATATATACAATCAAGAAATGAAACCTGGCGCCATGGTTACTGGGAGGATTGATGAGAAGTTCGGAAGCGGTTACATGGTAACCATGAAGATAGGCTCAAAAGAGTTCAAAGGAGTGATTTTCCACACTTCTTCTCAAGACGATCCTACAACTCGTAGGAATAAGAGAGCCAAGTCATCTCATGGACGACCTAAGTGCCCAAGAAGCGGTTATAACTTCTTCTTTGCCGAGCAACACGTGAGGATTAAAGCTGAGGGCGGTGGACGAAAGGGACCTTTCACCAAGGAAATTGCGGAAATGTGGAAGAATCTCTCTGAATCTGATAAAAAGGTAAACACATGAAAACTTATTTAACCTATATCTTAAGCCTTAAAAATAAAAATGATGATTCTATATTAAACAACGTTTTTAAGTTCCATTTTTCTCGAATGAGATTTAATGGATTTGGTTTATTAATTATTTTTAACCAGGTTTATCAAGAGATATATCGTATGGATAAGGAGAGGTACAAGATGGAGTTGTCACAGGACAAAGCTTCAAAGTATTCTTATGTGGCGAAAATTGTAGCTGCGACTGATGCAGTGGAAACTGTAGCTGAGACCAATGCGACAGAAACTGTAGCTGCCGTCAATGCAGCGGAAACTGTAGCTGCAGCGGAAACTGTAGCTGCGACCAATGCTGCGGAAGCTGTAGCTGAGACCAATGCAATAGAAACTGTAGCTGCCGTCAATGCAGCGGAAACTGTAGCTGCGATCAATGCTGCGGAAACTGTAGCTGCGACCAATGCTGCGGAAACTGTAGCTGAGGCCGATGCAGCGGAAGCTGTAGCTGAGACCGATGCAGCGGAAGCTGTAGCTGAGACTGATGCAATGGAAATTGTAGCTGAGACTGATGCAGCGGAAACTATAGCTGAGACCGATGCAGCGGAAACTGTAGCTGAGACCGATGCAGCGGAAACTGTAGCTGCGATTGATGCAGCAGAAACTGTAGCTGTGACTGATGCAATGGAAATTGTAGCTGAGACCGATGCAGCGAAATCTGTAGTTGAGACCGATGCAGCGGAAACTGTAGCTGCGACTGATGCAGCGGAAACTGTAGCTGTGACTGATGCAATGAATATTGTAGCTGAGACTGATGCAGCTGCAAGTGCAAGTGCATCGGAGACTGTGGATGAGACAAGTGAGTAGTGTTAATCTCTTTATTTGTTGGAACTTTATGAGAACTTCCGTCTTTAATAAGTTGTAGAACTGGCCATAGGCAACTTTTTCATTCAACTATTTCTGTTATGAGAACTTTTGTTTTATTTTGTTCTATTTTTACCTTTATTACTATAATTTTGCAATCTAAAATGTCAAACATTGTGCTTCAAGAGTTGAGTTAGCTCGTCCTAACAATATTGTTGATCCTATATAAGTCTAGACTCCAAATTTGAACACACTTTGACATGCCGTTTCTCAAAGTAGCATTGCATGATTGATGATTGTATATAAATTAAACCAACTTTCTTGTGGGTTACGTAGGCAGTATAGGCTTCTACATTTCTTTTTTAACATTAGAAAAGGCTTTCTATAAGCATAACCGCTTACTTGTAATATATGACTAAACAATTCATACTAAATACTAGAAGTTATTTCGTGCTACGCACGGATTTATTTTTACTTTTATTTTACAATCAAACCCGATATATTAAATTATTAAAAAGACTTTTTCTCTCTTCAAAAGAGAGTTACCCACAAGTTTAAGTGAGAAAAATAGAAACCTCCTGTTCTTGTAAATTTCACTTGGTACATATATTATCCTTAAGAGATATGTCTAATACTAAATTCAACAAATCAATTTCTGAAAACCTAGAATCATTCAATTCTGATGAAAATATCAGAATTGTCGATATTTGACATCATCATCACAAGGAGATTTGAACAATCCATAGCATAAATAATAATTTATCCATACCCAACCCCAACCGATACTCTATTACTAAAAACAAATCTTGATGTATAATTTAATTTATTAGTCTTGTTTAATCTATTAAATAACAAAATGTATAAAAGATTAACATATCTCTCTGTTTTACAATTAGAATGTGTTGTTTTGGGATGCTACCAATTTGTAATATATATACGAAGAAATTTGAAATTTGTACTATCTTCTGTTTACGTGGCTTGAACTTGTCTTTGCTTTGCAGATGAAACAACAAATGATTTTATTCCGTTTTCCTGCTGGTTTCTCCCAACATCAGAAGTTGTTTTACTTTTGTTGTTGTATTTCCTGTCAACAATAAACCAGTAATGTTAAAACCCCAATCAATATCTTTATCCTTTGCAAATCTTGGAGAGACTTCTTGAACCTCAGTTTTAAGCTTTGGTTTACATCATTAGTTATTATCTGTTAAAATAACAAAGGGAAAAATGTAAAATTGAAAATGTTAAAATTCAAGCGTAAATGGTTTATGATTCCTTGTCGAATTTTTTTTCACATGTGTGTCTCAAGTTCTAAGGGTAAGTTGTGTTGATCTTCTTTGATAGATGTGACAGACTAACAGTGAAACTTTGGTACATAGAGCCTTGAAATTGTATGTAGACTCTTTGACATTGGAATTGAATGTCTTCCCTATTAAGTCTTTGATGAGCTAAGCCACCTCGTCGTCCAATTCATTTAAGTTGGCCTAAGAATAAAAAAGTGACTTGGGTTGGCAATTTTAGTTGAATAGTACCTTCAAATAGTTAGTACAGAAAATAAAATAAAAAAACATATGAAAAGAACTATGAAACAACAGATAGCCACACTCCGGACTCATTGAAAACAAGACACCGAAGTATTCCCACAGATTCGGATGGAGAGAAAGTGTGACGTGTCAAGGTCAAACCAGAGTTTTTTATTTTCAAATTACAGTTAGTGCATGAAATGTAGTGCCACCTATTGCGCAATACACAACTTCAACCACTTTCGCTTTACACCAAAAACAAATGTTCCTCAAAAATATCAAGACGATGTTTTAAGTAATAGTAGTAAAAATAAAATATAAATTGGTCATATTACCTTGCCTCCATCCTTGTTGTTTGACGTAAGTCTCTATTTTGTTCAATCATGTACAAATCTTTTGGGTCTTAATAAATTTTGCCAACTAAAATTCACGGGACATTACTTGCCTTGAAATAGTTAATGGGGAAAATATTAATATAAGATTGTTGTTCATTTTAAAAGATTATTGTACGAATATTGGGAAAAACTGATGTGAAAAGTAAGACAAAAACTGATTTAATTGGAAGCAATATATATTACATGTTGCTCGTATGGTTGCGTGGAATGGGCAAGCAGCGGGTCTTTGTGTTTTTTGTCAGCTTACCTTAGAAACACGGGATCATCTTTTCTTCGCCTATCCTTTTCTCGCGACTGTGTGGTCTGCTCTTGCCAAAGGATTGATGCAGACACTTTTTACCACAGACTGGTCTTTCCTTCTCGATTACATCTCTAACTCGAATCTTCAGCTGGTGGAAGGTTTTCTTATTCGCTACTTATTTCAAGTAGTGGTGTATACGGTCTGGAGGGAAAGGAATGGTCGTAGGCATGGTGAGTGATATATCATGGTTTTTAGGTGTTTTTAGCCATGATATAAGTCTTATCTATAGAGTCTTTTGGTGTTTTTAGAGTCTTTTTGAGTCTTTATAGGAATTAACATGGATGGGAGCTTAATGGAGCTAAATATGAAGATTTGGAGCTTAATCAAGCATTGAGGCAGTTGGGAGACGAAATTTAGAAGAGTGCATCGATCGACACAGTATGTGCATCGATCGATGCTAGGCCAAGTTCAGAATTGGAAGTTTTCCCACAAGTTTTGAAGATTTACAAATCTGCCCCAAAGTCTTCCATATTTGCATCATTAGTCCCTGGACGTTTTTAGGAGTATAAATAGGATTTTTAGGGTCATTGTTTAGACCTAAGCTTTATTTTTCCCTGCAACTTTTGAGAGCAAAACCCTGTGAGAGATTTTTAGAGAGCTTTTGGAGAGAAGAATCAAGACTCCTTCAGAGAAGATTCAGAACTCCTTTACTTCTTCTTTAATCTCTTTCTTAATGCAATTTATTCAGAAGATGTTTTGTGTTCTTGCAATTATGTCTGAGTAGATCTGCTTGTTAGGTTTAGGGTTTCTCATTAGGGATTTCATGGATTGTTAGATCTGTTAATCTAGGATTCATTATCTTTCTTGTTCTTCATCATAGGATGTTCTTAATGCTAGATCTTTGATTAGTCATCTGGATTTAGATCTTAGGATTATTAATTGATATGAGAATATAATTGATTTTCCTGATAAAACCTTTGGTGAGCAAAATTACTTTTTGCAAAGAGATTTGGATTAGTGATTTTGTGAACTTATCTAACCTGAATTTAAAGCTGATTTATTACCTAGAATTTTGCAAAGAGATTTGAATTTTCTGGTTTTAAATTTAGATAATATTTGCAGTGAGAACTGATTTATTTTATAATTGTGTTTAGAGTTCAAGAACGGTGCTTAATTGTTGAATCCTGCTTGTTTAATTAATAGATCTGATTTTCCATGATTTCCTGAGAATTTCCCTAGGCCTAGCGTTTTTAATTCCTGAATTTACAACACCTTTTAATTTTGTTTCTGCATTGTTTTTAAATTAATATTTCTGTTTAGCATAATTAAAAGATTATTAAATCTATTGTGTGAACTAGAGTCTCTGTGGATTCGATCCCTAAATACTACAATTGACCTCTTAATTTGAGAGAGTAGCTCAGGGTTAAATTTGAGCATATCAAATTTTGGCGCCGTTGCCGGGGACTCTTTTGATTCACCATTAGATTAAAATCTTTGATTTTGTCTAAATTTTTATTTTTTTTGTTTTACTTACACGCTTTTGTTTATTTTCTCTTGTGTGTTTCAGGTACATGCCTAAGCCTAGCACCAGGAAAAATCCTACTGGTCCAGTTGTTAAGCTTACAAACCAAGAGTTAGGACAACTAGAGCGTGAGAACACCAAAGCAGCCAAATCAGCGAAGATGGCCAATATAATCATATTGAGACCTGATGAGGCTGGGGTTTTGAAGGATCAAGAGGGTAATGTGCGCAACGAGCAAGGCCAGAAACTTGATGCTGAAGGACAGGTTATTGAGGAAGAACCTGCTGTCGTTGATGAGAATGCAGATGGCGTCGATCGACGCAATGTCGGCATCGGTCGACGCAACCAAGAAGGCATCGATCGACGCAATGTCGGGGCTGGTGCGAACGGAGAACAGAACCTTCAGCCACGACGGGACAACAATGGAGAGCTTGTCAAGACTCTTGCGGACTTCAACAGACCAGACTTATTTTATGAAAATCGCTCCGCAATTGTCCCTCCTCCATTCCCAAGGAATGACTTTGAGCTGAAGCCTGCCTACTTCGCTCTTGTTGGACAAAGGCCATTCCAGAATCTGCCAAATGAGAAGCCTCTAGATCACATAGAGCACTTTGAGGACATTGTCACTAGCATCAAGGCTAATGGAGTCACAGAAGACTACCTCTACTGCAAGCTTTTCCCCTACTCTCTAGCTGGGGAAGCTTCTCATTGGCTAAGGCAGCTCAAACCAGGATCTCTGACAACCTGGCATGACATCAAGGTGGCATTCTTGAACTATTTCTATGATGATGCGATGTCTGATGAGCTGAGGATCAAGCTTTCTACCTTTAGACAAGGACCAACTGAATCTTACAAAGCTGCTTGGGTAAGATTCAAAGCATACCAGAGAGATTGTCCGCATCATGGGTTTTCAGAGGTACAGCTGATTAGTATCTTCTTCAGCGGGATTGACTGGAGGTATCAGATGGCTTTGGATGCTGCTAGCGATGGGAACTTCAAGACAAGGTACCCAGATGAGGCTGAACAGTTGATTGAAAGGTTAGCATCAAGCAACAGCACCAAGAATGCAGACTTAGAGCGGAAAAGAGCACATGAAGGCAATGGTTCAAATCAGTTTGCTGCAGTGAATGCTAAGTTGGATACAGTGCACAATCTTCTTGTGGGAAAGAAGTCTGTCCATTTTGCTGAAAATGTTGAGATTTTTGAGCCACAACCAGAGAATACAGAAGCAGATGTCAACTATGTGTATGGAGCTGGCTATCAAAATCAGAGATTTGGTCAGAAGAATTCCTTCACAGGAAATCCAAACAGCAACTTCACAAGGAACTATGGTTCTTCTTCTTACCAACCCCTCCCTCCACCCAGTTCAGAGAGCAAGATGGAATCAATGCTTGGACAGATTTTGGAAGGTCAACAGAAGTTAACAGTAGACTTCAATGGAAAGATTGATTCTGTTTACACTGAGCTGACTGGGAAATTTGAAGCTCTAAACACTCATGTCAAGAAGCTAGAGAATCAAGTGATTCAGACTGCTGGGTCTGTTAAAAGACAAGAGGAACTTCTTTCTAGAAGAACAGAGATGGATCCAAGGCATGCTTGCAATGCGATTTTGGTGAAGGCAAGAGACGAAGATCCGTCAGTTGATCCAGCATCGATCGACACTACACAAGAGCATCGATCGATGCAATCATCATCAAGTGTCGATCGACACAATGTCAGCATCGATCGACACCCCCACAGACAGCTACGGTTTCTGTTCCAGTTCAACCATCCGATTCAGAGCAAGCCTACAAGCCTAAGGTTCCTTTTCCTAAGCGTAGGAGGTCTAAGCAGGAGATTGAAGAAGCTAGATGCAAAGCTATGATGGACAAGGTAATGATAGAGATGCCTTTGATTGATGCTGTCAAGTTTTCTCCTAGTATTAAGAGATATGTGAAGAGAATGGTCACCAATGGTTTGAGTCCTGAGGAAGGAGCACTGCTTACAAAGGATGTCAGTTCAATTCTGTTGAAGCAGCCTCCACAGAGGAAGAAAGATAAGAAGCAGGAGGTGGTTGTCTCTAAGGAAGTAAGTGCAGTGATTCAGAGTAAGATTGCTGAGAAGTTACCAGATCCTGGAAGTTTTGTGTTGGATTGCTCTATCTCCACAGGAAGGTTTTCTCATTCACTTTGTGATCTTGGTTCTAGTATTAACCTGATACCACATTCTGTTGCTGTGAGACTTGGGATGACGGATTTCAAGCCGACTAAGATATCTCTTATCCTAGCTGATCGTTCCAGAAGGATTCCTGAAGGTGTCTTAGAAGATATTCCAATCAAGATTGGAGATTGCATGATTCCCACTGACTTTGTGGTGCTGAAATATGACAAGGAGCCAAGTGATCCTCTCATCTTAGGACGCTCTTTCTTGGCTACAGCTGGTGCTATCATTGATGTTAAGAAGGGACACATAGCTCTGAATGTAGAAGATTTGGTCATGAACTTTGAAATGGACAAGCTGAGAAGGGTTCCCACTATTGATGGTCAGACATTTTCTGTGGAGATAGCTTCTGATGATGATCCACTAATAGAGCTTCCTGAAGACATTACTGCTGGGTATGTCAAAGAGTTGGAGACTGTTGAGAAAGTGAGTAAACAAGCTGCTAAGCTTGAAGATTGGAGTGGAGATCATCTAATCAGTACTAGAGACCATGATGAGGTTCTGATGCATGACAAGTCGCTGGTAGATGATGTTTTTGTGCTGGAAACACGGATTTCAGAGGAAAGCTGCAGAAACGTTGAAGAAACACGAGTTGCAGACCAAGCATCGATCGATGCAGCTGTTGCATCGATCGACACACCTTCCAGAGTCGGCTCAGACTTGTCCAAAATCGAAGATTCTCGTGTTGGATCCTTAACTGCAAGTCCTAGACCAGATGTAAAGCTGAAATCTCACCATTCCACAGTCCAGAACCCACAGGTAAGGCCAAGGTATGCATCTCCTTCTTCCAAACCTTCTCCATTCATCAATAAGAATTTGAAAGGTACAAAAACTATTGTCCAGTTAACCAAGCCACGAGATTATCGTAGAGCGCTTGTTTCTTCTGTTGATGATTTTGCAGGACTTAAAAGAAAGCCACCCATACCTCAGTCCCGCCCTGGTCCTGTTCCTCATGAAACTTGTAGACCTCATTCATCTGCTGCATACACACCCCCTTGGAGAAAGAGGACATCCTCTCAGAAGCATTCACTGCCATGTTCCGATCCACCGGATGCCTGAGATCCGACACAGTCAAGCTAATGACTGAAAACAAGCGCTTAGTGGGAGGCAACCCACTGGTAGGTTTTTCTTTTTCATTTTTTCTTTTGAATTATTTTTATTTTTATTTTTATTCGCCAATCTCTTACTTGATAGCACTGGGGACAGTGTTGTTTAAGTCTGGGGGAGGCAGTTACTAACTACGTTTTTGTTTTTGAGAGTCAGTCGAAAAAAAAAAATAAATGGTTTTATTGAGTCAAAATTTTGTTGGGAACTATGATTTTTCTTTTTAGTGTATTGCCTTGGTTGATTAATGCTGCAGATTGAATCCACAAATCCGACTAATGAAAAATCCAATGGCTGACCAGTGAACCAGAAACATCCAAATTTCCAACAGGATCCATAAAAGCTTGAGGTAATTTCTGTACTTTTCTTTTTAACTCATCAAGGAGATTGATTTTCATAGAGCTTGACTCCTTGTTCATACCTGACAAGTAAGATTTTAGAAAAGAAAAGATTTGGTACTCCTCTCCCTTATTTAAATTTAAAATATTTTTCCTGAGAGCTTTGTTAAAAAAAAAGAGAGAATAAAAGATGAGATGATTTTGATTAGTTTAGAGAGGTAGGTAAATTACCTGTGACCTCGTTATTCTACTCTTAAGTCAAATGATCATACAAAGCTTGGAAGCGAGGGGTAGGTAAATTACCGATGACCCCATTATTCGCCTACAATTTTTATTAAGAAAAAAAAAAAACAAAGCAAAGCTCTAAGGAAAATTAAAAAGAATAAGTCTGGGGGAGAGAAAGAGTACAACATGTGTTTAAAAGATATGTCTTGCTTGTTATGGTATTGTACGGGAATGAGTCTAGAAGGTTCTTGATATTGATCAAATTGATGAGACCCACCAATGAAAGCTTAATGGAGGAAGTGGTGGAATTTGGTTTGAATTTGGGATGCTATGAAAGTCAACGGAGAAGTACATGGTGGTTCGATTTGGATTTATCTGCTAAGCATGTGGATTAAGGTTTGGATGATCATGGCATTACTTTAAAAAGAAAATGAGTTCCTGCGTTTTCAAACCTCTTTCACAGATGAAGTTTATGTTTTGCTTGAGGGCAAGCAAAGGCTAAGTCTGGGGGAGTTGATATATCATGGTTTTTAGGTGTTTTTAGCCATGATATAAGTCTTATCTATAGAGTCTTTTGGTGTTTTTAGAGTCTTTTTGAGTCTTTATAGGAATTAACATGGATGGGAGCTTAATGGAGCTAAATATGAAGATTTGGAGCTTAATCAAGCATTGAGGCAGTTGGGAGACGAAATTTAGAAGAGTGCATCGATCGACACAGTATGTGCATCGATCGATGCTAGGCCAAGTTCAGAATTGGAAGTTTTCCCACAAGTTTTGAAGATTTACAAATCTGCCCCAAAGTCTTCCATATTTGCATCATTAGTCCCTGGACGTTTTTAGGAGTATAAATAGGATTTTTAGGGTCATTGTTTAGACCTAAGCTTTATTTTTCCCTGCAACTTTTGAGAGCAAAACCCTGTGAGAGATTTTTAGAGAGCTTTTGGAGAGAAGAATCAAGACTCCTTCAGAGAAGATTCAGAACTCCTTTACTTCTTCTTTAATCTCTTTCTTAATGCAATTTATTCAGAAGATGTTTTGTGTTCTTGCAATTATGTCTGAGTAGATCTGCTTGTTAGGTTTAGGGTTTCTCATTAGGGATTTCATGGATTGTTAGATCTGTTAATCTAGGATTCATTATCTTTCTTGTTCTTCATCATAGGATGTTCTTAATGCTAGATCTTTGATTAGTCATCTGGATTTAGATCTTAGGATTATTAATTGATATGAGAATATAATTGATTTTCCTGATAAAACCTTTGGTGAGCAAAATTACTTTTTGCAAAGAGATTTGATTAGTGATTTTGTGAACTTATCTAACCTGAATTTAAAGCTGATTTATTACCTAGAATTTTGCAAAGAGATTTGAATTTTCTGGTTTTAAATTTAGATAATATTTGCAGTGAGAACTGATTTATTTTATAATTGTGTTTAGAGTTCAAGAACGGTGCTTAATTGTTGAATCCTGCTTGTTTAATTAATAGATCTGATTTTCCATGATTTCCTGAGAATTTCCCTAGGCCTAGCGTTTTTAATTCCTGAATTTACAACACCTTTTAATTTTGTTTCTGCATTGTTTTTAAATTAATATTTCTGTTTAGCATAATTAAAAGATTATTAAATCTATTGTGTGAACTAGAGTCTCTGTGGATTCGATCCCTAAATACTACAATTGACCTCTTAATTTGAGAGAGTAGCTCAGGGTTAAATTTGAGCATATCAGTGAGCCACCGAAGCCTGCAGACACCATCATTGCGTGGGTTGATAGGCAGGTTAGAGACCAGCTTCTTGCTATAGGTCTAATGGGTGATCGGAGATATGACGAAGGTTTTCAAATGTGGATGCAATCCCGAGTTTAGCACAAGTTTTCTATTCTAATACTTTCAACACATTTATTCTTCAAACTATGTTGCACAAGTTGTAAAAACGTTTTATTTTTCTTTTGAATATAATTTAATATTAGATTCAGAAAAAAAAAACAAACACAGAATTAACCAAATGTATATGAAGTATAATATTTTTTGCGGAATTGTTGGAGTTCAAAAAACATTGGGTTGACGATGTTGCATTCAAATATAAATAGTCTGCCCAGAGTGTAAGAAGTTTGGCATGTGTTTCAATGACAAGTTTTTCTCAAAGAGAGAGACACTGCTTTCGCCGAATAAACAGATCTTCGAACTTAGATAGGCGAGTTGCATGTCTGAAAGCAAGTAAAAAATTAGTTAGAGAGGAATTTTTTAATATACAGTAGGTGAGATAGGTGTGGTGTGGATTAGGTAGTTGATTTACCTTTTCGTCTAGAAAGAGACATTTAAAGCTGAGTAAGAGATTATTTCTTCTAACGTATGGAGCTTCCCAAAACAATCCTATTTTTACCGGTGGTCATCGTTAGAGAGTAACTCTAGAGTAGAGTAGAGAGCAATTTTTTTAGGTAGTAACATTTTTAAAAGCGTAGTTAGTGTGTGGGGTAGGGGTGTTGATTCCCAGTAGAATGAGGGAGAGAGATTATAATAATAAGAAAAGTAATCAGAAATTGAATTCTACTGGATTATAATTTTATGGAAAACAGATTACTAATATGTAATTGGAAATATATAAGAAAGCAATTATCAAATGACTTAATTTACTTTAATGGTAAGACGTTACGTTTTTAAAAGCAGAATGCAAAATTGAAACTAAATTTGAGCTCGAATTTAAATACCGTATGGGAGGAAGAGAAACACATGGGCTGCATGTTCAGATCCTATTTGTTTGTTTGTTAAGACAAATTTTTTAATTACCAAAGGATTAAGTTGACAATTGTGTCCATATTTAATTAGCAATGGACAAGTGTCAACTATATAAAGCGCCAGATGTCACCACATCAAACAAAGTTTAGAAGAAACCTTCTCTTATTATATAAGATGGTCATCGTTAGAGAGTAACTCTAGAGTAGAGTAGAGAGCAATTGCTTTAGGTAGTAACATTTTTAAAAGCGTAGTTAGTGTGTGGGGTAGGGGTGTTGATTCCCAGTAGATTGAGGGAGAGAGATTATAATAATAAGAAAAGTAATCAGAAATTGAATTCTACTGGATTATAATTTTATGGAAAACAGATTACTAATATGTAATTGGAAATAAATAAGAAAGCAATTATCAAATGACTTAATTTACTTTGATGGTAAGACGTTACGTTTTCAAAAGCAGAATGCAAAATTGAAACTAAATTTGAGCTCCAATTTAAATACCGTATTGGAGGAAGAGAAACACATGGGCTGCATGTTCAGATCCTATTTGTTTGTTTGTTAAGACAAATTTTTAATTACCAAAGGATTAAATTGTGTAACATCCGCGAACCAAAAATTGGGGATTTTGGGATGGGTGTCGATCGACACCAGGGTAGTGTCGATCGACACCAGCAATTCTTGGTTCGACCTAATTGTTTTAATAGTCGAATTTGAGCGGTTTGATTTAAGTGAAATATCTAAACCAAGGTATTTAAAGGGAAAGTCGACCTAGGGTCGTGGGTTTGAGAGTCTGGCAGTTTTCAGAGAGTTTGTGGAAAGGAGAAAAAGTTTTAGAGAGTGTTCTTGAGAGTTTTGGGAGTGTCTTGGCTTGGATCGAGAGATCTGTTGCTGTGGAGTGGAGATCTCGTGCTAGGAACAAAGGAGAAGGCTTCTAAGGGTTGGATTCGTCGCTGTTGGGTCAGAACTATCTGCAGAAAGAGGTGAGTGCATGACCATGGCTGATCTAAGCCTGAGAATCATTTGTTTTGCTTGTTTTATTGTTGTTTGTGTTGTTTTCTTGTGTCTTTGTGGTTGGATGTTGGATTCTATGAGTTTCCAAGAGTTTTGGATGAGTTTCAGACGTTTTGGAGGACTTGGGTAATGGATCTTCGACTTTCGGCGTCGTGCAGAAACGAGTTGCAGAGCCGGTGTCGATCGACACCAAGTAGGTGTCAGTCAACACGAAGTGGGGAGTGTCGATCGACACTTAGGTAGTGTCGGTCGACACCACTTCCTGTCAGCAGCGGCTGACGTCTGTTTTTCCTGGTTTGTTTGTGCTTGGTTGTTATTTGTTAAACATTGGTTTCTCAGTTGCTTGTGTGTATAGCCTAGTAGATGGGAGGATTGCCTCACTAAGTATTTATGATAATACTTACGCATCTCAATTGTTATTTGTGATGTGCAGGTATGTGACGTGGAATCATGGCGATGAGGAGGAGGATGATCTAGAGTCTCGTTTGTGTGTTGTTGGTTATGTTATTAATGTTGGAACCATTGTTAGAGTTTGTTAGGTTATTGGATAGAACGATTAGGAATGTGATTGCATTGATGATGTGTTGGTTCTGTATGTTTGGTATGTTTCCGCTGTGCATATTGGTTGTTATTGGTTTAACGAGGAATTGTGGTTTGGGTGGTTTAACTAAGTAGTATGATATGCTTAATTATATATTGTATTATATTATTATTGTAAAAAAAAAAACGGGTCTGGTCGTTTCAAATTGACAATTGTGTCCATATTTAATTAGCAATGGACAAGTGTCAACTATATAAAACGCCAGATGTCATCACATCAAACAAAGTTTAGAAGAAACCTTCTCTTATTATATAAGATATTCATAGTGTTTTTTTTTTTTGGTTACAAATTCTATTTTTTTATTGTATCTAAAAGTAGTTGAATATCTTTAAATCTAATAATATCAAATATGTCTACTTTGACTATATCTTTGTGAATCAAATCATTTTGTATTTTTAAAAAATTCCCAAACTGTCATATAATGCTTATAATGATGCCATGTTATTTAACAAAAAAAAACAGTCTTATAGTATGTTTTAAATTTCTTTACTTCTCAAATGGACGTTGGGGAAAATTAAACCTCCCCTAAAGTTATAGAAAAATATGATGAATTTTATGGACAGAAGAGAGTATGTTGTGTTTTTTGATCAAATCTGTATACTTCTTTTTTCTGGTCAACCAAACATTAATTAGAAAAGAATTTCAAAATTGGTAGCTCAAACCATTTCTGAAATTAGCGATCTGGAAGATCGAGCGATATAAACGAGGAATCTTCAACAGGGTAAAGGGCAGAAAAGAATCTCAAAGCAAATAGAAGTCATCGAGAGGTTGGAGAACGTTTGTCAATCTTCAAGGGGTTACACCGCGACTAGTTCTGTACAATCTGTCTCCAAGTTCTGCCAATCAATACCTCTAGAAAGAATATTTTCCATGGCTTTAACAATGTTTCTAGTTCTGAAATGAAGGGGGGAAGAACTGCGTCTAATTAAGACATTTTGCTCCCAACAGTAAAGTCATCCTCGTTACAACACCACAATCCCAAACCTGAACTGACATCTGTTGCTTACCAAAAGTCATCTCTCCAACCTAAACCTCTTTGCGGGGAAATTGAGGTGAGCTTCTGTATTTGATTATTTTTTAACACCAACACTCCATCTATTAAGTACTAAGTTAGGGAACGTGATTGGCTAAAGTCTATAGAGGAAGCTAAACCAGTGGCGGAGCTATGAAATCAGTTTATCAGGGTAAAAAAAAAAAATTCAAGGGGTCAGTTATATTATTAAATTTTTTTATAGGGATCAATTTGAGTGTTTTCCTAATATTTCACCTAATTTTATAAATTCACCAGGGTCAATTGATCCTTATGACTCTAAGCACTAAGCTGCCTCCGCCCCTGAGCTAATCGGACATAGAAATGTTTACATAAAAATATAAAACACTTCGTGTCCAAGAGTTTTTGACATGGAAATTTTTAGTGATTTCAAGTAGGCTTATAGAATATAAAGAGCATGTGAACCCTTGTAGGTAAGATATGTATGTTTTTATTCAAGATTTACATGAATGGGACACTACCAATTATCATGCGCAATAAATGTTCTACTGAGCATTTCCCATGGCATTTTTGTTGATTGGACAGTTTTCTTTATAAAAACAAAAAAAAAACTAAGAGAACAAACCTGTTCGCTTTCCCTAGGCATGGCAATTAACAGAGATCTTTTAGAGCTGGTCCTAGAGAAGCATACTCGTTTCTTCTCTATTATTCCTTGTCTATACTCGTTCTTCTTGTGTTGACTGTTGTTATTGGTTACTCGGACAGATTCCAAATTGGTGTTTGTGTCAAGGATAAATGAATTTTTGGTTATAGTTAACCAAGTAAAAGAAACGTGGAGATTGTGAAGATATGGACAAGATCAGTCAGTTGCCTGATGATGTGCTCGTGAAGGTACTATCATTTCTTACAACAAAAGATGCTGCAAGAACAAGTATTGTATCGAAGCGGTGGGAGCTTCTTTGGATGTGGCTGCCTAAGCTGGACTACGATTATAGTGACTATTCAGTGTCTCAAGGCCGGAGTTTACAGAGATTTATTGATTTGAATCTGCCTTTACATCAAGCTCCGATCATGGAAAGCTTACGTCTCAAGTTTAGCCATGGAGCAGTTGGATCAATCAAACCTGAAGATATCGAAAAATGGCTTTCAGTTGCATTTCATTTCTGCGTCCTTGAGTTAAGTCTTGAGCTTTCTTCTTTTGCGAGGCGTAAAACTAAACTGCCTAGTAGCTTGTATGTCAGCAAATCGCTTGTGATCTTGAAACTGGAGGACGAGGTTCTCGTGGAAGTTCATCGTATGGTATGTCTCCCCTCTCTCAAAACTTTGTCCCTTCGACGTGTGACTTACTCTTCTGAAAACACTCTTCACCGACTTCTTTCCAATTGCCCTGTCCTTGAGGATCTATTTGTGGAACGAGATAACATTGACAACTTGGGAATATTAAGAGTAATTGTCAAGTCATTGCAGAGACTAACCCTAAAGATGTCTAGTCCTTGTTATCTTGATGGGATTATGATTGATACACCTTCTCTTATGTATCTGGAAGTCACTGATGAAAGACTAGAGAGTGATAGTGATGATGAGAGTGACAGTGATAGTCCTCGATTCTCCTACTCTTTTGGAGATATGCCTAAGTTGGAGAAGGCTAATTTTGTATTGACATTCCAAAATATTAAAAAGTATTTTACGAAAATCACATCTGTTAAGCGGCTTTACTTATGCTTAGGAGTCTACACCGAAGAGGTATAATCTGTTTCCATCCGTATCTCTAACAATCTTGTCTTTGAACAATTAATAAACCAAGGTTTTCTTGAGGTTGAATCTTTTTGTTACCATGTGTTGCAGGCTTTTTATCAAGAGGGTATTGTCTTCAACCAACTTGAACATTTGAGGATATGTCCATGTGATTCAAGTTGGTCAATTTTACTTGCTCGGTTACTCAAGGATTCTCCTAATTTACGAGATCGAGGCCACTCTGACATATGTAAGTTTTTTTTCGTTAGAGACATATTCTGTTGGGTTTACTTTACTATATACTGTTATATAAAGCCAGATCTTCTCATGTTTGATCTCAGCATGAGCCAGATAGGCTTTCGGATCTACCCAATAATTGGGACAGACAATTGAACAACTGTGTTCCTAGATGTTTGTTGTCGAGTGTGGAAACTTTCAGGTGGATTGATATGTTTGGGTTGCGGAACCAGATGGATGTGGCGAAATATATCTTGAGAAATGCTCGCTGCTTGAAGACTGCCACAATCTTGTTTTCGCCAGACTATTCTCAAGAAACAAGAGATGAGATGATCCAGGAGTTGTCACTTTCTTTTCGAGGTTCAGCAACATGCCAACTCCTATTTTCTGAAGGATGTGAATCATAAGGATTCAGACTTGCTTTTCTACAGACACTACTACCCTCCGTATTACAATGGTTTTTGTTTTGCAGCCATAACTTGATCTAAACTTAAGGTTTTCTTTTTTTATTTTTTGCATACTTGAAGAGATCTTTTTCTCAGATTTACATCTAGACTCTTAAGGTTTCAAACTAGCTTCACGAACAATTTAAAAACGATGACTAAATCGAAATCTTGAGCCTAAATGAAAATTGTAATTTAATCTGTTTTTCCGTTGTATATGTTCTTTGTAAAACTTTGCAAACCTATCTTTGTAAATGGCGAAATAAAACAGTTGCAAAAAGAGGGACAAGTCTTAGACAAGAGCAACAACAGAGGAATATGGAGAAACAGAGATGGGGAATAGATTAGATAGCTTGCGAAACAAGTCAACCATATACATATACGAGCGAAAGATAAAGAGAGAGACTGAATGAATCAGCCGAAGAAGCTAGGGTCGTATCCGTTGCTGGAAGTAGCCAAGATGTAGTAAGCAACGATGTGTCCAATAGAACCCCAAGCAAGAACATCAACGATGTTGAATCCAATTGGATCGTTCGATTTCAAGAGGCTGACGTATTCCTTAGCACGATCATCTCCAGCTTCGAAGTGGGTCTTCCCGTTCTGCTCCGGTAAGCCCTGTTTCGCTACGTTCTCTCTCTGGAAGTTGAAGAAGACGAAACGGCCAAGGAAGAGGGAGAGACCTGTGCTGAGGCTTATGACCACGGAAGGGCTAAGCTCAGCTCTCACAAGGGCGGAGGAGGATTTTCTTCCGGATGTGGTTGATAGTTTGGGAAAGGCGGATGAGGAGGAGCCACCGAGACGGAGAGGGCGAAGGCCATGGAATGAGAGGGAGTTAGGGTTCTTCTGAGAGATTGCAGTGGAGAATGTGGTTGGTGAGAGCAAAGCAGATGCGCTTGTAGCCATTTTGCTGCTGTTTCTTCTCTATGAAATTTTTTTGAGTGAAAGAGAAATGAGTGGTTTTGGATTTATGATCTTTTTGAGTGATCTGTTTTGGCTTCTGGGATGCAGAGGAGAAGAAGCAGATGCAGATTTTGTTTGTGAGGATACGATTACGGATGGATGATGTGGCATTTTCTCGTTGGTTCTTTCTGGATTATGAGATTTTCAGTCAAATATTTGCGTCCAACCCCTTGTTGTTTAAAAGGTTTTACTTAAAGGACGTTAGTGTTTTTATTGAGTCTGGATTAGTTGTTAACAACCTACAATACGTTCAGTCAAGAAAACAAAATTATTCTGAAATATTATATAATTGACCCAACAAATGGCAGAATCAACTCTGAAATTAGGTTCATACAAGAGACCGTAGCCAGATAAAGAACAAGCCACATACTCGACCCATGTTGTCTCTTGCCAAGAGTTGAGACTTGGTGCATGCAAACTCGCCCAACACTTATGTACACATACATGAACTTCAACACTCGAGATAAATGAAAATCAACTAACTAAATCGGCTCTCTGTCCTAATACCACTTGCACAACACATCATTTACACCATTAGAGATCGACTTGAGTTTATGTTTTTTTTTTCCCGTTCTCAGGTTTCTCAGTTTAACAAAGCGACAAGAGAGTGCAGCACATATGTATAGGCTCTTTTATTCCTCTGGTATGTCGGGTGATTATAGAAATGAATCAAAGTAGGAGTAGTTGTGGTGCCGGGCATACTCAATTAGACTTCCGTAAGTGCGGTCCCAAACGCCAATGAAGAGCGCTTCTGTGTCAGGGCTAAAGGATATCCCGGAGATCTCCCCAAAGAAGTCAATCTCTTGCTCCGTTTCATACCCTTTTGAGACATCGTACACATGGACAAAGTCAGCCGGCTCAGCCATGGCCATGTATTTCCCATCGGACGTGTAGCGGATGGATCGGATTGCTCCAAGGTTACCCCTCAAGACAGCAACAGATTTTGACAGGTTGCGAATGTCCCAAACCCGGCAGGTCTTGTCCTGGTTACCCGTGGAGAAAGTAACCCCATCTGGGTGCCATGCCGATGCAAAGGAAAAGTCCAAATGTCCTGATACCGTTCCCAGCGTCTGTCGGATATTCCAAACACTGAGTTAGAGAAGCAAATTTATTCAGGGATACTTGAAGACAGAGATTGTATCTGTACCTTTCCTGTGTTGGGGTCTACCAGAAGGCCTTCTGGGTTGTCTCCCACAATCGTCAATAATTTACCATCAGGACTTAAAGATGTGTGCTGTCAATAAACAAAAGAAAAGCCCTCACGTTAAATGATTTCTGGGTACAACTACATTTTACAATTTCGTAATGTAAAAGAAGATAATAGATTCCATAAGTAATTGTAACTGAAACTTACTACCACAAGTGCTAAAGCCTACAGGTCAACTTATACCAAAGCTAAAACCAAAAGATCAAGAATCACGTAGGGACTTACATTCACCGGCCAAGGAAAGCGAAAATGGTTAACAAGCTGGTATCTCTCCATATCAAAATCTCTGACTCCACAATCATTATTTGAGGCAGTGAAATGAAGCGCCCCACTGCAACAGACATGCGCCAAAAGGTCAGTTAGAAGCTGTAAGTTGCACAAGTTGGCAAAAAAATCTCAAGCAAAAGGCATGCAAATACCTGGGTTTGTTATAAATCTCAATAGCATTGGTTATAGCATTGTCATCATAAGTTGTACGTGAACAAAAGCTCACACCAGGTCTATCAAGATGCTGCATCAAATCAATATGGAAACAGATGAAGATCCTTGATTAGATTGTGTGCAACAGTTGTGTGAAATCCATGAATCGTGGAAACCCAAGAGCTTACCTTGCATATAAGTTCTCCTTGAAACCCGCCTGCAACTAGAAATTTATCTCTCACTGCAAGTGTACTCACTTGAGTCTTTGTAAATCCCTCCAACAAACTTCCAGGATGTTTCTGCACCCACACAATAAAAAGAAAAAGAACCACCATTAACTGATGTACGTATATAAAGAAGAAACTTTTATCAATCTGGAACAAACTAACCTCGGATGGGGAAACATGACCTTGAACATTGAGAACTTCATGCTTTCCGGATGTCAAAGTAGAATAGTGGCTCACCAAATATTGTGACATAAGGTAGACATCGTGCTTAGAAGTTGCCCAAACCAAATTCCTCAACTTACACAATACAAAGCAAAAACTTCTAATTAGACGTCCAGATAAAAGCTTTTTAGCAGAATAAACAACATTCTCCGAATCCATGTCTTTTAACTTAGGTAGACAATTGTAGCAATTTGTACACCCTCATTACCAAAACACATGATATATATACAGATTAAATTACCAAAAAGAAAGAAAAAGATATTGCTTCAATGATATGAACCTGGAAATGAAGAATACTTGATTTGATAGATCTAGTATTCCGCCAGAAATCATAAAAAAAAGCCCCTTTCTCTGTGACCATGCATTCCTGTGTTCAACAAACAAAAAGGATTCATATATGTATCTTTCCCTGATCTTTCAAGTGAATATAAACGAAACAAGTTGACAACAAAACTGAAATGGAAGAAGGACTTACTTTCCCAGAGGATTCACCAGAATTAGGAACATTTTCATAATTTTTATACTGTTCTAGTCTAGTTTGTCTGTATTTCTCTCTCGTAATACTAAGCCGGTCCCAAGGAATCCCCTGGATGTCTTTCCCTTTCCGGGCTTGGTCAGCTGAAGTATCAGCTATTTTATTATTCTGAAACCAAAGAAAAGAATCCACACAACAGAGTAAGAGATTGCAGAATTATTATCAAATTGATGATACAAAGGGGGGGAAAAACATACAGAGTAGTCAAACTCGTCGACATCGGAATCGGATTCAGCCGAATCATCGCCACGAAAATCCTCATCGAAATCATCATCAACATCTTCCATTTCACTATCTTCATCTTCTATGAACTCAGCATCGTCCCCTTGGTAATTTGACATTCTTCAGTTTGATGAAATTAAAGACAAGGGCACCTGCATCATCAATATCCCGAAAAGCACAGTTTTATTAGTGAAATCTGAAAGCCATCATGGAACAGAGAAGCTACACTTTGAAACAAAACAAAAAAAAAAACTCCAACTGAAATGTAAAATAAAGTGAACAATCAAAGTATCTTAAGATTCTTATAAATATGCAAAGTCCATATCTGAACAATAATGAATCAAAGTCCATGCCCAGAGAAACCTAAAACTACCGACATAACCGCAGAGGAACGAAGAAACGAAACCTATAACAAATAAACTTCAAAGCACAAACCCTAACAACCGTAAAATCGATTCCAAAAACTCAGGAACTTGTGCAGATATTTAAAAAGAAAAAAAAAAAAATCAAAGGCGGAGAAAACCTAGGATCGATAGATTAACCTGGCGAAGGCGAAGCAATTTGGTGCAATTGAAAACGGAGTTTTCAGCGGAATCAAGGGGGAAATTTATATGAATCCTAATTTAAGTTTCGAGTCTCATAAAAATATCATCGGATCGATTGAGAGCGAGTTCAGAACACGAACGGAGAACAAGAGAGAAGAGAGAGGAATAGCGAAAATTTTATTTTATCTTTGGGGGGGTTCACAGTGGAAAAGGACGGTCTCAATTTTTTCCTCTATTTTTTTTTTTAAAAAACACACATCTTGATCTTACACTGCGTTGACGGTTTTACCCTTGCATAATTCCTATACAGTGGTTTTGATTACGAGGGCTGTTTTTGTCTTTATCTCATTGCTTTCGTATGTGTCTGTCGCCATATATCATTCCATTATTATTTTATTATTATGCAACCTTTTTATAAACTCTCTCTAATCATATAATAATAACATTTTAACCACTGCAAATCCACTTGAAAGATCAGATTCTAAAAAATATAAAATCATATATACAGTAAAACTTCTATAAATTAATAATGTTGGGACCATGACATTTTATTAATTTATAGTGATATTAATTTTTCTATAATACTATAAAATAATTATTATTATTAATTTAAAGATATATACTTTAATTGTTTAATTTTTTTAAATTATGAATTAAGACAATTTTAGCAAAACAAGATTAGACTTTAAGATGTTATCAGTTTAGAATTGAATTTGTAATATTTAGAAAACATTATTGACAATAAATTACATAACTCTATAAAACTATCAAAATGAAAATGGTGCATATGTAGAAATTGAAAACTTTAAAAAACCTTAGCTACATTTATGACATGTTATAAAGTATTCTTTATCATTTTTTTTTGTTCAACCTAGTATTTTCTATCATTATAGTTTGAAAATACAACATAACAATTATTTATAGATATGAGTTGTAAAAGAAAATTCAAAATTTTAAAGCATACATATGTCAACATATATATATATATATATATTAACATGATTATTAATTTAAGATATAGTATTGAGACCATATTTTACATGGACCTTTCAAAAAAATTATTATCTTATTATCTTATCAAATTTTGATATTTTTACACTTATCCGACTTGGGACCAACAAAATTTATAAATTTATAGTGTTTATTAATTTATAGAGTATTAATTTATAGAGGTTTTACTGTAGTTTGCTTACAAATGGATTCTTCAGAGACTCCTCTAAAGTTTCTCAATTATATTATCACTATATACCATCTCATCTCATCTTAATGTCAAGTGTTCATCATCTACATCTATCTCCTCATGAGTCTCCCACACCATATTTGTCAAAGAACCTCAGCTTCTGTACCCCATTCAGTATCATTCAAAAAAAAAATTTTTGAGGCATTGTGAAGGGAAACAATTTGTAGATAGCTTAGACAGTCTACTACATTCTCCTGCTTTGCTTTTATCATCCCTTACCGTTTTCATCGATTTGCAAAAACCAGTTGGCGTTTCATGTTAAACAAATGGATTCTTCCGAGACTCCATTATCAATATACCTTCAAAAGATTTACAAAATCTCATCTGTTTAGCTTATAGTGTAGTTTCTTAACTACACCACATTAGTCATTACAACAAAAGGTTTGGTACTTAAAACCATCTGATCTCAATCTAAATTATCAAAAGACAGGATTGATCGATCATCAGAAGTGGTTTTCTCCGTCCTTATCTTCTTCCTTTTCTTCTTTTTTATAACTTAAAAGAAGAAGCAGAGGGACCTATTAAATATAAAAAAGGAGAGAAAAGTTGTGAACAAAAGTTAGAGGAGATGGGAAGGAGCTAAAGAACCTGTGTTTTGTTTTTGGAATCTGTTCTCTCTTTCTCTCTCTCTCTCTCTCTCTCTCTCTCTCTCTCTCTCTGTATGTGCAGATTTGTAATTGTGCAAAACTCAGATGTTCTCTTAAGGTTGGTTTTTAACAGAACAATCTTCTTCTTCTCTGCACAAAAGAACAGTTTCGAGTTGTTAGTCATCCTCCCATCAACATGTTCGTTGCTATACTGAGGCAATAAGTACTTACTTGAAGTTGCGAATCTCGTAAACTTTGCAGCATTTCAGTAATCTCCATCTGTTTCATCACCGTGGCGTGTAAAAGCTGCAACCAATGGGAAATGTTTTCAGTCCATACTGAATATACAAAGTTTGAAGGTTGAAAACATCTAGGAAAGGTACCGTACCCTCTTTGTTTTATCGAGATCAAACTCAACCGACTTGATTCTGTCTAAAGAATCCATCAACATTCTTTCCTTCTCTACAGGTATTGCAACGGGTTTGTTCCGGATATCCTCGTAAGTTTTCTCTAGTTTCTGAATACGTTCCAAACATGGTAGAATCCGGTCTTTCATTGTGGGCTGTCTAGGGGTTGGGATGAGGCTGCACCTACTGTCATCTTCTGTTGGACTTGAAGAGCTAACTGTAGTCTGGCTTCTCAGAAGCTCAAACGGAGTACAACGGAAAACAGCAGCTAGTTTCAGCATCAAAGAAAGTAGCCTTTTCGCTAGGTTCTCACATTTTATCTTGTCAATTGTTCCCCTTAAACCATGAAGCCTAGGAAGAATGATGGGAGCACCTACGACATACCAGACGGAAAATGAAATTCAAAAAGGTTAGAAAATTACACAGGAAATATGTTGATTACAGAAAAGAAAAAAAAAAAGCCATATGTAATGGAATTGTTTTAGCAGTAAAGCATGAATAAGAAGTATAACCTGGTGGAGATGTTTCGCATTTTAAACCGAGAGGTGTTTGATTGAGTTCGAACATTTGGTAATGGGATTGCTTTTCTTGGCCTTTTCGGTTACCAGCTTTGTCAGGTACGGCAAACTTGTCATCGCAACTATAATAGCCGTTAGCATCTGATGCTCTAGACTGCATAGATCATATTGTTCCGGTCAGTATTAAGAAACTAGAGTAGTCTGTGATACAAATGTACCAATACAATAACTCACTTCCTCATAAACTGGATTGACATGAGCAGAGCACATTCTCCCAGTTGGAGAAGTAGGAAAATCAGAACAAGATACTGAATCGGCCGCTGAAGTCTCAGCTTGCATAGCCTATAAATCCAAAGTTACACTGTCATATTACCGGGAAAATGTTCTATAACAAACAGAAAAATTGGTCTGGTAGAGCCATTTACCATCGATGGATGTATACTTATGTAGGAGGAAGAATTCTGTGGGTCACTCAGCTTCCTGGTGATTTGCCTAAAGAGTGATGATTCTCCATGGTAGATGAGCTAATCAAGGAAATAGATGTAAAATGAGCTTCATGTACAAAATCGGACTATAAGCTGACTCCCACTCAAAATGTGAGCATCCTCGAAAAGTAAAACAAAATTAAATAAGATGTAGATTATACCTTCATTATTTCAGGATCATTCCAGGGTCCTTTATTAGAACGAAGACACCCTCCTCCATCACCAAAGCAAGAGCATGACCCTCCAAGGAATTCTGGCAATTGACTAAAGCACAGAGCACCAGAGCTGGTAAGTATTGGCTAGACATGATATCCAGAAACTTTCAGGTATGGTTTAAATGGAAAGAAAGCTACCTTGAATCAATGACTTCATGTAACTTAGATAAAGATTTGGATTCTAGCACCTGCATTGACAGAGATAAGATAAACTACACAGAGTAATAGTTGACCAAATAGAAAACAAGGCTGAAAAGCTGTACATGTATTTTTGCAATGGTCTTTGCATCAAGACACTTCTGAGCAGCAGGCCAAAGCATCTTTTTGAAACCTGTTCCAGCATTTACAATGTACATTCTATGCAACGTCTGCAAAATAATGATATGACTTCAAACAACAGGGAATGCATGTGAAGAAAATATGAGAGATGTAAAACTGAAAAAATTAAGTACCTCAGGGTAGTAATTGTTGTCAATCTTCGATATGGCACCCACAAGATTTGCAGCTGTTGGTGTAAAGTTCTTAATCCCCTGTCATCAACATGACACTGCAAAGATGAGAATCTAGAACCACTAAAGAGAAAATTCTGCTTCAAAGCATTTCCCAATGCAGATAATATTCCTAAGCTTCGTAAGAACTAAGATAGTTACCAATCCTTGCACATCTAGTATTGTAGTCGTGGAACAGATTCTACGCTTTGCGGCAATTGAGCATGCAGGGAATTTCTCCAGGAGAGCTCTCTCAAACTCCTGCACATGGTACTTTAAATATCTATCTATGGTGGTGATACGCATAAGCTTAGAAGGATGAGCTTTTCCAAGTCTTTCAATGTAGACAGGTCTTCCTTCCTTATCAACTCCATGATAGCCTTGAGGATAGTATTGCAAAACTTCTTCAAGCTCTTCGAAATCAAAGTCCTACCATTCACATACAAGAATAGAAATGATAAGAGCTTGATTTAGAATCCATCAAGTAACAAAGAAACTAAATAGATGTTTGCATCCTAATATCAAGAATATCGTCTTCAACCATTGTCTATTGGTTTTTAACCTAACTGTGCACGAGAAATTTACATGGTTTTTATATGACATAACAAACAAGCTGAACTTGAATCTTTAACTCCTTACCTCTAGTATGGTATCTGTCCCATACTCTTTTCTCCATCTTAGCATTTCTTCCCACATCTGGATGGTTTTTTCAATGTTAAGATCCCTAGCTTTCAAAAACCTACATTTTTCAAAATGAATCGTTGGTTAGCTTGACAGTATTAGCAAATAGCAAGGCATCATATTTTCATTACCTAAAGCGACCAGAGTGTGTATGTAAGCTAGCTACTAAAGAAGGAAAAGACAAACCTGAGAAGAGTATGGTATTCATCATGTCTAGGAGGTAACAAATCTCTCTGAAGAAGGTTACGGCGAAATTCAAGCACAACGCTCTCCTCTTTTTCGTCCCTTACATCTTCAATGGAGACAGCAGGAATCCGATAGTCAATTTTCCTTTTACCCCTTTTCTTCAAAGAATGAGTGAACTTGGTTGAAGCATTGATGGCCTTCTTCTTCAAATTCCCTATTTTTGAGCGCCGTCTCTCATCTTCCGAGATTTCAAAGTCTGATCTTCTCTCCCTAAACTCGTCAAAGGTGCCGATCTCTTCAATACCTTCAATAGATTAAAAAAAAAAAAAAAAAAATCAAAAGTAAGTATCTGCAAAGTCTCAATATCTAATTGTCAAGATTGATCCCCATGGCAATCAAGAAGTTTCCTTATTTCATCATCCACAGGGAAAACAAAAACGGAAACTTGAGAATATATCAAAACTAAACATCAAAAATTTACCAGACATATCAACTCAAAGGGAAAGCTTCTTGATGCTGAACAAATTTAGAGGAGATGCATGTGAGTCATCATACGACCATCAAACACTTATGAGACAAAAACAAACCTGGAGAAACAGAAGACAAAAAAAACTGTCAAAAACAAAAATTAAAATCAAGAATCATCAAAAATCTTTCTTGGGTTCTGAATCAAAAGCATAACATTAACTTAAATGAAAACCAATAAAATCTTTTAGCTGTGATGGCATTAAATATATCTCTTTTACACAGTGACATAAACTCTTTCAAAGCTGAGATTAGGTCCCCGTGAACATAAGATATTTGCCTCAGCCATCCATTACCACCAAAAAAAAAAAACAGTAACATAGAAACAAAAAAAGCTAACCTTTTTTGTTTGTTCTTCAGGGTTAAGCTCTCTAGATCTGCAACTAAAATGGGGAAGAAGAATCCATCAACACGGTTTCTCAGCATTAAAGACGTAACTACACTTGTCTTCTTCTCTCCTAAAATTGAAAATAAAAAAAAAACGCATTACTACTTAAAAGCTTGGCCATAATAAATGCAATCTGAAAACTTTAAGTGAGACAGAAACAGAGAAACCGTTAAAAAAAACAAAAAAGATGAAACAGTCGTAGTAGTAGTAGTAGTATTAAATCTTCTCGGTACGCTCAGTGATTCGGAAACCCCCAAAAAGAGAAAACAAAGCAGCAATGCCGATTGAAGAAGAACAATACGGATCTAATTCTAACTAAACCCACCGACACACAAAACAAAACAAAAAAACAGAAACGAGAACAGACTCTGTTTTTACCTGAATGTGACAAGAGGATCTCTCCGACAAAAAAACTCAATGATCGGAAATCCAAATCCCAGGGAAGATAAAAGAGAGAGAGATTCTCAAACACGCAAAAAAAAAGATACGAGATTTTTCCAGAGAAAGTGAAAGTAACAAAAGGGTTCTGCTTCTTCTAAGAATTACACGAGGGTTGCGCAAAGGAGAGATGCGGAGAGAGAGAGAGAAGAGAGAAGAAAGATCTGAAATTTCTCGCGTGTTGTTTGTTCTTCTTCTGCTTCCTTTACTCTTTTCGAGTTTTCTTTTCGCCTCTACTACTTAATAATTTAATAATATTCTTTCTCTTTTCTTTTTCTTTCTTTTTTATTAGAAAAAAAAAAGGTGAAAATGGTTTAGGTTTGGTAATATAGCGTAGTAGTGTTGGGTCCAACTCCAACACAACACAATGGTCCCTTTGAGTAAAAACAATTAGAGAGTACAGCAATTGGGTGTGAAAGAAATCATATATATAAAAAAGTAGAGTTTCAGTCTCTCCTTATTGGTCCACTTGGTAATACAATTTTTAAAAAAATTATATTAAAACACAAATTTAAAACAATTAATTTTCACATTTAACTCACATAATATAAAACTGAAATCTTTATAGCTTCTCACTATAAATTATGCATTAAAATTATTTCTCCACTAAGTTGTATTAATCAATTGTATTAAAACAAAACAATAAATTAGAATTGTAACTCTAATTTTTCTAAATTTTCTAAATGTAATTTTTCATCATTTCTCTTCTTATAAATACTCATTATCTTAATCTCTTAGTCTATCACTCTTTCATTCTCCCATCTTCTTCCACTACTCTCAAATCTCTTTTTTGTTTTGTTTTGTTTTGTTTTGTATTTTTTTTTGTTATTGTTGTTGTATGGGTTATAAAAAATCAAATCAAATATCATTGTAAAAGCTTAGTTTTAGAGTTTGTATGATATGTATATCTTATATATTTATTTTAATCTTTTAAAATGTTTATCTCCATTTTCTATTTTATATTAACATCTTATAAGTCATTATTTTCATACTTCCTTACAATATTCACCACACAATAAGATCATAAAGTTGAAATGATCCATATGTAATTATCTATTATGTCTCTGGTTATCTCACATATTCATTTATCATTTTTAATAATTTATAAAGATCAATATAATATTTAAAGATCAATATAATTATCCATTTATCCATTTATAAAGACTATTTTGTTTTGTGATCCAATTGTTAAATCTGCAGAGATCAATATAATATATATATTTTTATGATTTGAGGTTTTTGAAAACAAAAAGAACATAATTAAACAATTGGTTTTTTGTGTCTTTAATCAAAATAAAAAATGATCCAAAAAATAAAACATATTCAATTGGAACTTAAATATAAAAATAAAATATCATTTTAAAAATATCATTTCACTAAATTCTCTAAAGATGAAACCATTAGTATGAAATCTAGCACTATAAATTAAATTGATGAGTGAAAACCAAAAAAATATAAGTTATCCATGGGATTATAAAAATTATTGAGATTGAAGAATTCATATAATTTTATAAGAAAACTAATTTAGTTTGTCACTTAAAAAGTAATATTTTTTATTTTGAAATATTATGTGTAAGTGTTGAGTTTATATCAACAAACAACCAAATCATGTGAATTTTGATTCAGCCACTTGGTATTCCTTTTATTTTAGGTTATAAAAAATTAAAATATTTATTTATAATTAAAGACATGTAACTCCATTTAACTCAAATGTAACTCCTATCTAATAATTGTACATTAATTCATTCCTCCTACTAACTTATTATCTTTCAAGAGAAATTATTTTTGGTTAAATTTTAATATTATTTATTTATTTTGGTTGGCTAAACTTATATTCATATTTTGGTTGGCTAAATTAATATATTTCTCATGTAAAATTATTGTTTATAATATATTTATCATTTCAAAGTTTAAAGCAATATATCATATATATAAAAGTAGGGTTTTGGTCTCTCCTTATTGGTTGATTTTCATTTAATGTTTTCTATTTTTTTTTTTTTTGCTTTTTAATTGCTTTAAACAATATTTAAGATCCAATAAACACAATACATTTAACTCACACATTAAAATAAAATTATAACTGAAAATAAAATAAATTATGCATTAATCATATTCTACCACTCAATTTTATTCAAACACAATAAATTACTATTGTAACTCCATAGTTCTAAGTGTAAGTTCCATCATTTCTTATCATATAAATAAGTATTCTCTCAATCTATTATTCTCTCATATTGACATTCTTTTACTATCTCATTTTCACAATCTCTCATTCTCTTCTACAATACCTCAAATCATTTTTTGTTATTTTTTTGTTATTTTTGATTTCTTATTTTTGTTGTATTGGTTGTAAAAAAAAATGAAATATCATTGTAAATTGTTAATGCTAAATTTTAATTTTAGAGACTACATGATATATATTTTACATTGTTCTTATTTTAAAAGATTTTTCTCCTTTATCTAATTTGGATTATTATCTTATAAGTAATCATTCTCTCTTCCTCTCCCACCAATATCAAATGTTGTTATATCTCATATGTGTTGTAAGAGTTTGATTCTATATTTTAATTTAGAAAGTATTATATATATATAGATATTACATTGTTCTATTTTTTAAAGATTCATCTCCATTATCTAATTTGGATTACCATCTTATAGTAAACATTCTCTCTTCCTCTCCTACCAATATCAAATGTTGTTATATCTCATATGTGTTGTAACTTGTAAGAGTTTGATTTTATATTTTAATGTAGAAAGTATTATATATATTTAACATTGTTTTCAATTTTTATTTTATTTATATAAAAAAATATTTCTTTTATATTTCTTGCCTTTCTAATCTATTCATATTTATTTTTTAGATTTGCATAGTTAAATTTAAATTCACATATGTTGGTTTTAACAAAACAATCAACTTTATTTGAGAATTAGATGTTCCTATTCATTTTTGAACGATCAATGTGTAACATATAAGCATTTTGTCTTGCAATCACAAGTTCCATTTCCATTGCTTAACTCCATGGTTAAACTATAATATATGTTGTTCTATTTGTAGGAATAACAACATACTTATTTAATTTATTTAAAAGAGCAGATGATTAAACAAAATAAACATTTCTCCAAATTTTATAATTCAATCAGTGAGTGTACTTATTACTTTGAAAAACTTTTATATTGAAGTTCATAAAATCATATATGAAAACTAAAATACTACTATATCACTTCAAATTTGGAAGGAAACACTTGGTATTCCTTTTTAAAAAAGTCAAGACACATATAAAAATTTATTAATATTTCACTCACTTGAAAGACATTAAAGGTCATTTAACTCAAAATTAACTTCTATCCAATAATTTCATACATTCCTCCCATAAATAAAATATATATATATATATATATGTTCAAGATTGTATTTAAATATTACATAATTTTTAGTTAGCTAAATTTATAGTCACATATATACAATATATATACGTAAGAATTTATATTACTTATTAACACCATAATTCGACCTATTATTTGCTTAACTCAATATTGGTTTCAAAACCAACTAAAGAAAAACAGAAACGATCTTATTGATATTAGACCAAAACATGGGCATACAAACATAATCACTTACACGGAAGATATTAAAAAAAAATAACTTATTATTGCAACATCAACGTATGAAGGGTTTACATAAGCAGTTAATTAGAAAATCTATAATACAATAAATGTATTGGAAACAATATCAGTCAATGATAAGATTGGATCATCAAAAGCAAGAAACAACATCTTCATAATTCATAAAAAATAACGCCACAATTATACACATCTGAACGAAATGGTATAAACATATAGTGTATAAATAAAAGTGACGGCAAAGCCCGTATGTGCCTAATTAAAACGAAATAATACAAAAGAGAAAACGAAAAAAACCAAAAAAAAAATAAGAAAGTGCCAACTACACTACATCCCACGCGTTGCGTGGGTAAGCATCTAGTAAAGTGTTATTCGTCAGTGAGCTTCCCTTTGGGTCTCTGCCTTCATTTTGCATGCGTGTCCTTTTCTTCCCTTCTCTTCTTCCCCCATGTATATCACACTGTATTTTAATTATTGTGTTACTTACTTGTAGTATGTTGTGTACTAATATATAGTAATAAATTCAACCACTCAACAAAATATTCAATTGCTGGCAAAAAAAAAAAAACAAAATATTCAATTATTTTATAGCCAAACTGTTAAATATATGTAAATACATAATATATGTGTCACATAGATTTATTCTTTGATCAAAATGTATAATATTTTTTTTATTAGAAAAAAAAAACTTGTAGATGACAAATTGGACCACAGAATCAGACCTTTAAGATAGTGGTTTGTTCAAGCTTATGATCTTTAGTTTATTCACCTCATTTTCGCATATATCTTGAATTTTCTTATTTATTCATCGCTTTACTAGTTTAAAAAGGAAAAAAATTACTAGTTGATATGCGGAAAATATCTAAATATCTTCGGTCTTAACGTAGAGTGTTTATAGTAGTACTTGGATAGTATCCCAAATTACTACTACTATCTTTTTCATCTAATTTGTTTTGACGTTTTATCTAATTCTATAAATATATATTTAATGACGCTAGCAATTAAATAGGGGTATATTAAATCATTAGTCATTGAACTAATAGAAAATAATTAATAAGTCAATGAATTAATAAATTAAAATGAAATTGTAAATAAAATTAAAAGATTGAAGAATAAGTAATTAATTGGCCAAAGAACTTTGTAACGTATACCCTGACGATATGACGACAATTAGTAAAGTTTTTTTTTTGCGTAACGTTTTAAAAAGGGTGGTGGTAATTAAACAAGGAGTAAGTTGACTTTTTTGATATGGATATGGACACGTGTCAAGATTCCTCAAAGCCTAGTAGTTAATTAAATGCATGCATCCCATCATTTTAGATTCATACTAGGATTGTTGATTTCTTAAGCCATTAATGGAATATAACATTCTTATCATTTTTTTTATTTATTTAAGACAATTATTGTGTTCTTCTCATAAATATACTCCACTATACTTGTAGTAGTAGTACATAGTTTACATTACTCATCTCCATATATCAAATATACTAGATTAGGACTCGTGCTAGAGCACGGGTTGAATTTTTTTTATTTATATTGTAATTTATATATATAATCTAATTTATGTGATTTATTTTAAAAATTGATGTGAATAAAACATTATGCAATAAAATCATCTACTAAAACTGATGGATCCGTGCTATAGCACAAATTTTTGTAATTTTTACTTAAAGCACTACAAATGTGATTGTTTTATTTGTTTTAAAAGTTATTTTTTTTAGAAAACACTATGCAAATAAATCATATGTTGAATATGACTTATGGAAATAACGTATATTTTGTATAGATTTTGATCCGTGGTACACCGCGAATTAAGTTATTTGATATAAAATAATAATTTGTTTGTTAATTTTTGTTACAGTATTAATTTAATCAACTTAATTAGATATGTCTATTAATTTAATATTCATCTTATTAACAAAATAATGAAATGATATTTACCCGTGTAGCACCGAATTAACAAAAATTTAAATTTATATTAGTATCTACTCAAACACTTCGTGTCATATAACCCCGTCGTGTAATATTTTAACTTGCAGTCCACCATGAATTGTAATGTACTAATGTGTATAAACATAATAAGCATCGTTATAAGTATGATAAAATTGAAAGACATGAACCGAAAGATGATACCTTATCAAAAGGTAACGATAGATTATTGATCGGTTTATTTTATAATATAATCGGAAATCACTCTCAATCCGTGGAAGAGTGAATTTTTTTTTAGATTTGTTTGCCAATATATATGGTTAACTAAATATTTTTTGGAGATTTTATATTATTCTTTCGATAACTTGTTTTAAAAGATCTTAAATCAAGATTAAATATTTGAAGGATATATTTTGGTATAAAAGAGAATTAAGATTATTCTCCTAAAATCTTGCGAAAATGAAGAGTTACATATTAAGACTTTCAACATGATGTAACATATATCTAATACAAATTAATATTAACTTTTTTTAACCCATTTGTAACCTACTATTAAAATTATATAGTCTACAAAATTGAAGTTGTGAACTTCCGTTTTATTAAATATGGGATGTTTTTTTCTTCCGCAAACAATGTATTTATATCAATTGTTTTCACTCTGTATATACTTTTTAAAAATTTGTTTCACTACTTTTTGATTTGTTTGTATTTTGACAAAACAAAACGGGTCCAGCAATAAATGAGGAATGTCCCATCGAAACATAACACAGTACGTTCTACAAAATTGTACAGTTTAGAACAAAAGTGTATATAACTAATTCAGTCGGCAACCAAAAAAAAATAGTACATCATTATCAAATGATTTTTTACTTTTTTACCACACTAGCGAATAAAACGATACTACAAGACACTGTCGTTTTTTTTTTGGGTTTTCTCTGTCCAAAAAACGCATCATCAAACCATCATTCGCCATTAATAATTTCAAAAAATGCACTTTGAGTTCTTCAATTCAATTGCTTGCCGACAAAATAAATCCGAGTTTAGATCATTTAATGCTCTGAAACTTTCACCAACAAATAACCACATTTACTTATTGTACTTCATTATTGGTATAAGTTTCCCATGTTTTTTCTTACTTGCGGAAAGTCGAATATATAAAACACACTTTTTAAATTTATGCATGAGTGAAACTAATTTCAAAGATGATCCATCCATACTATACAGTAATAATTAGAAATATTCAAAATAAAAAGTGGTATATATATATACTTGGCAGAACGAGATAAAGAAAAAAAAAGAAAGATATGGAGAGAATCCAAGAATTGAGAGCAACTTGACATCGTGACAAAGAAGATGGCGAAATCTCCGTTTTGCAGTGCCTGCTGCTGCTGACCCCAAAAGTCCTTTTTGAATAATAATAATAAAATTACAAAAACCAACAAATTAAATAAAAAAAAATCAAGGAAATGTCACTTTCTTCACAGTGTAATTGACAGCCATAAAATAAGTAGTAATAAATATCTTACCGTTCCAGTGCCCCAAATATTCTGCAGTTATTAGTCGTTTTCATTTCCTTGCACATTCTAAATCTTTATACACATGTACAGTTTAATAAATTGTTTCACTACGCAAAGAAATATCCGATCACACTACATGTGTATTTTCGGAAATATATTACGGAACTATACATACTAACTACATATCAACCATAACATATAGATGCTTATCGAAGAGAGACTATATAATTAAGATTTTTTTTATAAAGGTTTGGCTATTGAAAAATTAATGTTTACATACTACGACTTTTGGTCATATATAGTCAAGATTTCTTTTGTAAGCTAATCAATAAAGATTTTGTATACGTAATTAGAATATTTTTTTCAGAAATGTGGTTACTACTTAATGGAATAAACATTCAAACTACTAATAAAATAGTTTTTCACCATACTAGTAGTTTTTTTTTTGTCAGAATTTGTATTCTCAAAGACTTGCGTGATTTGCTTTTCCTGATTCACAAGCAATCTTCTTCTTTCTTCTTTCTATATATTTCTCGAATTCCAATAACCTATTAAGGTCAAATGCGCCACGCCAGTAATCTTCTTTGTTTATAAAGAACAAAAGAAAGTGCCATCTCTCTCTCTCTCTTTCTCGATCTCTCTAAAATTGGGTGATACTGCAGGGTCCTACAACGTAACTTGATGTAACAATGATTCCAACAAATTTAGTGTTTTTAGTTTAAATTATTCTTTGTGAAAATTAGCATGAGATTATTCAATAAGTATATCGTGTTATTTATTAATACACCATGACAACTATTTCTTCCGTATATACATGCAAAAGTTCATCTTTCTCGTTTTTTATTGACAACTATTACCCTTTGTTTTTTTTTTTCCTATTTTTCATGCTATAAATGACAGTTCCTAAATAACTTTTCCTAATTTGTATGTATTTTGGTAAGTTTTTTACAAGCGATTCTAAGTCAATTGTGATGAATGTTCTATAACTCTTCCAACCCCTTTCTAAAACACTCTTTGTGGTATTTTTAAATTATTTTGAAAATTTGTGGTAGTTTAGAAAAAGTCTAATATGAAGATAACATTTTAAAGAATTACCTTTCTACAGATTATTAATTAAGTAATAAATATTATTAGAATAATCAAGACATCCATGTTGGGGTTTTGAATCGCTTTGAGAACAAGCCTGACAGAGTCTCTTTAATCCATGGAGTCAACTCTTCGGCCTTCTTTTCATTTTCACCTTTTCAAGTTTTGAACTGTTGTGTTCTTCCCGTGAATGCTACAATCGATGAACATTTTTAAATAAAGTATTGCACACAATACCAATGTCACATGTACAGTACTATTCTATTACAATATGTGTCTATTTACGACGATTGATAATGTAGAAATTATTAAAAACACACATATTCATTAGGAGATGGACTAGTAAGTCAAACTGTAACTAATCAAAAAATATTTAAATAAATCCTTACAGTAGTGAGTAGACTAGGTTGGTAATATGGTGGTAACTGTTAAAAGCGTATTATAACTATTCTTCAGACAAGAAGAGATGGGACTCATACAAACGTGTCCCACAAAGTGAAAAAAAAGAGGATGTGAAATATTTCACTGTTTAACTTTTGGTTAAGTAACTGAATGGTACTATAATAGTATTTACATTTTTGACTGTTGGAACCAAAAGAGATTTTCAAGGACCAGACTATATAAAACGACAGGTGGTTTTAGTTCTTTCTGCCTATATATGGAGTATTATACATATGAGGCCCACTTCGTATACATTATAAGTTTTTGGAGGTATTGAAAACGATCGACATGCCACAGCTCATACCCTCGTTTTGCAATTGACGAGTTTAACTTCTCGTCGTTTTGCCTCGTCCCAAACCACGTGCATTTCTCTTTCTTGTCATTCCCCTTTTTCAGTATAATTTGAATTTAATTAACACACTACAAAACTAGTTTTAATTTTGGTATTATTATGTTTTTGACGTCTCTACTTTCTATGTCATTTTACTATATATATATTTGATTTCAACAAGTGAATAAGATGTTTGTGGATTTGATATTATTTATGAATCCCTATAATTTATATAGCGAACATGAATGTTTTAGAAGAGGTTCTTCACTAGTGGATCCATAACAAAATTAACAGTTTTACAAAAGAAAATGAAACAAATAATCTATATGTAAATTTTACAATTGTTAATAACAAAAACTTTTACATTTGAATTTCAAAAAAATTGAGAAACTTTTAGGGTGTATTCCACTAAACCACTTAAGACTTAAAAAACTAAAATTAAAAATAATTTTTGATCAAATAATGTGCATTTTCTACAAGCTTTTTAAAAAATCATTATAAATAATTACTTTCAGCTCCCTCTCTACTCTGGTCAACCATCACCATCACTAGTCATTTACATCACCATCCAATCTCACTAAATATAAACTAGATTTTTTTTTCGACAATGTAGGCTATCATATTTATTTTTTACAACCGCGATTATCTAAAAATTTATAATATTTGATCATTTTGGTAACGCACCACAAATTTTAAAAGTACCATTTCAAACATACCACTTTTTTTTTTCATTTTTTAAAAGCGCAAAATACAGATTCGTATATATAGATGTTTTAAAGCTTGATATAATTTTTTTTACGAAAATGTTTATAAAAATTTATAAGAAAGAATTATATTTTTTATAAATATGTATAAACTGTTATATTGTTTAGAAGGTAAATAGTACTTTTGAACAACTTTTTATCAATAGTATTTTTGAAAAAGTAGTATCATATGTAAGTGCTATTATTAAAAATTACATTTTTTTAATAGTATTGATAAAACATAATCTAAATAGTATTTTTGAACAACTTTTTTATCAATAGTATTTTTGAAAAGTATTGTCATATAAGTGCTATTATTAAAAATTACAAAATTTTTTTTTGACATAAAACCTAATATTTTTTAGTTTCTTAGCCGGTCTTGATGGCAGAACACCTTAAGCTTGTCAACAGAAATGAAAAATGATATAATCCTACTATATTAATTGGGAAGTACAAATATGAAACTAACCTTAAAATGTGTAAAAAATTACATTCAATTGCCATTAGAAAAACTTAATTAAGATTAATTAATTAATTATATTTAATTAATTAATTAAAAACGAAAATCAGGGACACATCAAATAAAATAAATTGTAGAAAAGAAAAAAAAAAATCTATTAGAACTCAAACTAATTCGTACTTCAAAAACAAAAATTAACAACTAAGGTTTTAAAAATTCAATCGAATAAAACCTATATAACTACAAATTTCATCAAAAAAATTTTGCATCACGGGTTAAAATTTTTATCAAAAATCTAATCGAATAAAATATATAACAGTTCCGTTTAACGCTTAGATTTTAAAAATTAATAAATAAAAGATATAGATATAGTATCTTATCATTTTCTTCTTTAATTTTCCCTATCTTTATTTTATTTGTTTGAATTACTCAGTTTCAAATACAGAGAGAGAGAAAGAAAAATAAATATTAGACTTTAGTCATTACATGCAAATGTTTTATTGATAGGTTTTCAATAAACAATTTTAAAATACAAAAATTATAATATTAAACAAACCAAATTTTCAATCACAAACCATTATAAATAACATAATACCAAAATAAATTATTACAAATTTTCATCAAAAAAAAGTTCAGCCCGCGGTTTTTCGCGGGTTAGTACCTAGTTTGTTTGAAAAGAGGAGCAATTTGAAATCATCATCTACTGTATTTTGAAAAAAGAAAAATAAAATTTATTGAAAATCATGAATTACTCCCTTTTCATGATTTTTAAATTAGAGGTGGGCACGTCAAACAAACGACGAAATGAAAAAGGCTTAGAGGGGGCGTTTTTATGTTGGGGCGTTATGAACACTCTCTAATCTTTAGATGTTAAAAACATAAAAAGAACTCTCTAATCTTTATTTTGAGATTTGGTTATGGGCCTGGTACCGGTCCATTCACTGGTCAACTTTTAACTAAAATATCTTTAAATAAGCCGTAGGAGGAGAACCGAGAAAAACTGTTCAAACTGAAATTTGTTTAATCCAAAAACACTCTTGATTTTATTATATTCTTCAATCACAAATCAAGTGGTTTTGAGAAATGATTATTTGTAACGACAATCTGAAAACAGTCGCACCTAAACTCATATATATTTTTGTGAAACCGAACGAACCAAACCAAATAACCTATAGTAACTAGTTGGTGTCAGTCACTTGGAGAGTTTATATATATTTCTAAACCAACAAATTGTTTACATTAATGAAAGACCAATGAATTGCTTCTGGACAAAGTCGTTTCTTTTAGTTTTGAAAATATAATATTTTGCAAAGAAACCTTTTTTATATATACTCGTGTTGTTTTGATTAATTGCAGGTGAGCAAAAGACATCAGCTTATTACAAAGTCCTAACGAAGACAAACCTCTCCCTATATTTCTCAAGGACTCTGTCTCTCTCGTTTGATGTTTCTTTTATTACAAGATATCATCTACTGACACTCTTGCATGTAGTCGACACTTAATAATCTAATTTGAAGATGTGGATGGAGTATGGTAATGCATTTAATGTAGTTAGCAAGTGACAGTGACACCGCACCTTGTCTTAAACAAGTAATTCCAAGAACAACTTTGTCCAATCTCAAAAGTAAAAATAATTAAAAAAAACACCGTCCATTGGTCTTTGATTAATATGTAAAACAATTTGTTGGTCTTTATAAATTACTAAACTCTTTCATCGACAGCTAATGGTATGGTTACTATGGTATCCTATGATTAGAAAAGTCTTGCCTCACGCTACAAATTACAATAAATAGGACGGAGCCTAAGAAAATATGCAAATCTAAAACTTCTTCACCTTCTCCTTTCAATAAAAAAAAAAAAAATGGAAGAAAAGACATTGAAGTTTAGTTCTCGTGCTAGACTCATTGGTCATCAGTCTGATCCATCTGAGCCGACACACTTCCTTTGTCGACGATATGGTCGACGAATGTCTAAATGCATCATATGCAGATACAAGAAACAACGCACTAAGTATCATCTCCATTGTGACACCTGCGATTACGACGTTCACAAAAACTGTTATGTCTTACCAAGATGTCGTTTATCGGATTTGACTAGGCCTCACTTCCTTCAAGAGAGATATCATTATTTCTCTAGTTGCCATACATGTGGAAGCGTGGGATCCGAAGATGATCTGAGCTATTACTGTGCTACTTGTAAACTGTGTTTCCACAAGGTTTGCAACTTGTACCCGCCTGAGATCAGACATCCTTTTCACGCTCAGCATCTTCTAAAACTCACCTATCAGATTCTTCCTTTTCTGATTTGAAGCAGTTGCCCACTTCATGGCAAGAGGAACCCTCTGATTCTGAAACAGAGCCCGATGATGTATCCGTCTCTATATCCGATTTGAGATGCAAATGTTGTCAGGGGCATCTCCAAGAGGTATACTATCACTGTTCTACTTGCAACTTCAGCCTAAACCTCACTTGTACTATAAACCCACCACCTTTCACCATCTTTCATCTCAAGAGCCTGGGCATCCCCTCTCCATCTTTCCTAGACGAATCCCTTCCCCATGTGATGCTTGTGGCTTGTCTATTGAAAACACACATGACCTCGTCTATGCTTGTCTTTCATGTAACTTCATGGTCCACAGGGCATGTATCTACTTACACCGTGTTATTAAAATCACCCGTCATCCACACCGTTTGTCTCTCTCTCCCTCTCTTCCTTCCGGGTTATTCCGTTGTGGAGTGTGTCGTCGTACCTGTAGGAGCTAGAAATTTGCCACACTATGTAAGAGGTATTGATTTTGAGAAAACACACAAACGTTAGGGAAGAATGGAGGCGAGACCGAAATCTCTTTCCTTAACTCTTTGAAACCCCGCAGTGCGACGGGATTAGTGGTTACAAGAGTCCCATGATACAACCATACACAATCGGGTTTGCTAATCACTCAAACACCGGCTCTATACGAACTTCTCTCTACGATACTCTCGAAATGACGACACTTACTTTGTGAGAGAGAGATTGCTGAATGTTTTTGTTCTAAGTCTTTCTTATCTTCGTTGATATCTCGATCGGTGATCGGTTACGTGATGAGACTTGAACTTGTGTTTATATAGAGGTCTTGGATGACTTGGGTTTGAAATAGATTCTCCACAACCTTATCTACTCCATCGCAAATCTAGGAGGTGGGCGACGTGAAGAAGCGACGATCTCTCAAAGAAATCCAACTCTCCACAACTCTCCACTTGATCACGAAAACAAAGAGACCGAGTCTCACGGAGTTTTGACTCTATCCAATCTGACCCCCTCCTCTTGGAGCTCCATCTTTAGCAAGACCAAACCATTAAGACCTAATTACTCATTCACACAATCCAATTTTTACTAAGCCCACTAAGCTTAAATAAATTGAGGTCCAACAGTACCATCGATGTCACCTACGGACAGTTTTCTTGCAATAAGGGATGTCACTATGCTGTCCATTCTAGATGTGCGGTACAAGAAAGAGTATGGGACGGAAAAGATCTTGAAGGAGTTCCAGAAGAACCCGATGAATACGTTGAGCCATTCGAGAGGATCGATGACGAGACAATACAACATTTCAGCCATAAGCATCATCTAAGACTCCACATGAGCGACGGAGCTTGTGATGAAAAGAAGTTCTGTCAGGCATCAGGTAGTTGGTGTGTTCAAATTTGGAGTCTAGACTTATAGAGGATCATCAATATTGTTAGGACGAGCTAACTCAACTCTTGAAGCATAATGTTTGACATTTTAGATTGCAGAATTAATTATAGTAATAAAGGTAAAAATAGAACAAAATAAAACAAAAGTTCTCATAACAGAAATAGTCGAATGAAAAAGTTGCCTATGGCCAGTTCTACCACTTATTATTAAACGAAAGTTCTCATAACAGAAATATAAAGTTCCAACAATTAGATAAGAGAACGATGGAGAAATTAACACTACTCACTTGCCTTTCCCACAGTCTCCGATGCACTTGCACTTGCAGCTGCATCAGTCGCAGCTACAATTTCCATTGCATCAGTCACATCTACAGTTTCCGCTGCATCGGTCTCAGCTACAGCTTTTGCTGCATCGGTCTCAGCTACAACTTCCATTGCATCAGTCACAGGTATAGTTTCCGCTGCATCAGTCTCAGCTACAATTTCCGCTGCATCAGTCACAGCTACAGTTTCCGCTGCATCGGTCTCAGCTACAGCTTTTACTGCATCGGTCTCAGCTACAACTTCCATTGCAACAGTCACAGCTATAGTTTCCACTGCATCAGTCTCAGCTACAATTTCCATTGCATCAGTCTCAGCTACAGCTTCCGCTGCATCGGTCTCAGCTACAGCTTCCGCTGCATCGGTCTCAGCTACAGCTTCCGCTGCATCGGTATCAGCTACAGTTTCCGCAGCATCGGTCTCAGCTACAGCTTCCGCAGCATTGGTCGCAGCTACAGTTTCCGCAGCATTGACGGCAGCTACAGTTTCTGTCGCATTGGTATCAGCTACAGTTTCCACTGCATCAGTCGCAGCTACAATTTTCGCCGCATAAGAATACTTTGAAGCTTTGTCCTGTGACAACTCCATCTTGTACCTCTCCTTATCCTTACGATATATCTCTTGATAGACCTGGTTAAAAATAATAAACCAAATCCATTAAATCTCATTCGAGAAAAATGGAACTTCAAAACGTTGTTTAATATATAATCATCATTTTTATTTTTAAGGCTTAAGAGAGAGTTTAAATAAGTTTTTATGTGTTTACCTTTTTGTCAGATTCAGAGAGATTCTTCCACATTTCCGCAATTTCCTTGGTGAAAGGTCCCTTTCGTCCACCGCCCTCAGCTTTAATCCTCACGTGTTGCTCGGCAAAGAAGAAGTTATAACCGCTTCTTGGGCACTTAGGTCGTCCATGAGATGACTTGGCTCTCTTATTCCTACGAGTTGTAGGATCGTCTTGAGAAGAAGTGTGGAAAATCACTCCTTTGAACTCTTTTGAGCCCATCTTCATGGTTACCAGGTAACCGCTTCCGAACTTCTCATCAATCCTCCCAGTAACCACGGCGCCAGGTTTCATTTCTTGATTGTATATATCTATGAAATTCAGAAAGCAAATCTCAAACACTCACAAATTCAGATAAAAGAAGAGAACCTAAAGAAACATATTAATTGGACTATATATAGACAAAATTAAAACATTGAATTTTTTTAAGTACCCATGCCATTGCCCTGAAATGTATTAGAGAGCGGAGCTTGGAAGTACGCATGCTCGAACTGAAGGAGCGTTTTACGGTAATTAGTCTTTAAAACATGTGCTGCATTTGTTACTGCTTTCTTAAACTTAAATACTTCAATCACTTCTTTGCATCTGCGACCCTTGATCACCTAGAATCAAATATGATACAATTATTAAACATATAAATTGTATAAATTATTTTATTAAAACAAAGATAGCTTCAAAACGAATTATTTGTTACCTCTTCAAGACCACCACGAGATGTGACCTCAATGAACAGCCGATGCAGATCGAGTTTGTTTCTTTCCACAACAGGAATCCTTGACAAAAGCTAAAAATATCAGAAATATTCCATGATAAACTGAAATCTTATTCAAGAAAATAAATCAATTAAAGCATATACAATGAACATATTAAAAGAGGATAAAAGCAATTTCCATTTCCCAACACCTTCAAAACAATATTGCATTAACGGTAACCCAAAAAAAAAAAAAAACATTCTTAAACCTACTCATGGATTAGCATTTCAAAATTTTCTGAAAACCAAATAAAAAAAATATATTTGACTAACAGATTAAGAACAAACTAGATACAGTTCCATAAGCCACACACACTTCCTTGCTTTAACGATTCCCAAACCTAATGAGTTTTGCTTCAATAAATTTTGTACAACATGAGTAATTGTCTTTTTCTTTTTTTACAACAAAAGATAACATGAGTAATTGTTACCAAGAAAAACAAATAATAAGAGTTATTATTTTTCAAAAATAATTATTGGGCCAAGGCCCATCTATAATTTGTTTTCATAGGATTATCGCTTTCTAGATTTTTCCTATAGAAAAATCACCACCCTACGAGCGTCTTTCGAACATAGGGAATCACGTCTTTCTATTCCTTTCGAAGGACCATGCCTACGCCACTCGACCAAACAACACTTAGTATACAAGTCATTTATAACCCATCACACACAGGATTGCGAACAAAATTGCTTGAAATGTATACTAGGGGTTTAACATTCACAATCATAATTTGTAAACAAGTAATTTCATCACAAAATGTATAATCTAAACAAAAATTTTCATATAAGGAAAAAAGAAAAACTCACTTAAGTTCTCGACCAGAAGATTGGAAAAAATCTCGGAGCGTATCCCAAAAAAGTTCAGAATTTTGGACAAGATCCTCATACGTAGATGTACGAGAGGAACTGCCTTTCTCTAAAGTAGAAAATCCATTAGCTGTAACCACTTCAACTTGTGATTTACCTGTCGACATCAGTTCCTTTCGGGTGTTTTTGTTCGAGAGATAGAAATAGTGTTCAACTTTCAGAGATAAAATGAGCATTTAAGCATGATTTTTTTATATAATCTTCTTCTTATCTGGAGTTAGGGGATATACAATTGTCCTTCTGTCTACACCACATAAAAATACATTATATTTCTTTCCCTTTTCTACATAGTCCACACGTTAATTAATTTTAATTTACAGCTTATAGCATAATAATGAAATAATTGTATCGGTTTTTGAAAAATGTTTTAAATGCAATATTAAGAGAATAAGATTTTATTAGAGTTAAAATATTAAGTAAAGTGACATTTTTTGCTTAGTTGATTTGTGGAGAAAGAAATTGCAATGAAAAAGTTTGTAACTGAATTTATTTCTGAAATAAAATAGATTTTTCTATTAAAATATTATCAAAAACGTTTTGGTCAAACCTTTTTCAATGTACAAATAATCAATTAAAACATTGAATTTAGAGAGTAAATTTTGCCAAATAATTATTTGAGGAGCAATTATGAAATGCTCTAAAAAATCAGACTCTGCAAAAGTTGGTCATATATTTTCCCATTGAATTTGTTTAAATTAATCATATATATAAAAGTAATGTTTCGATATAATTTTTTACTAGTCCATTTGGTATTTAATTTTTAAAACATAATATTTATCCCTAATTTTTTTGAAAAGCCACATTATAAAATATGACATTGTTTTGTAGGGAATTACATACCTATGCCATTGGTTTTTAGACCATTTAAAATAATTTCATTAAGAGTAAAATTATAAGTTAAGCTTTAATTACACTAATAAAATCTTTTAAATGTAATAATAATAAAAAATTTCAATATAAGAAAAATATATAATATTATTATTTCTCAGGAAATGTTTCATGGCTCGGATACTAATCGGCGGTGTAAATAGGATTTTCTGGCCTTTAAGACATATACGAGTAAAGCTTCTGATCGTGTGGAATGGTCGTTCCTGGAAGCGGTCCTCAGGCGGTTGGGTTTTGATGGTCAATGGATTACGTGGATTATGTGGTGTGTCAGTTCAGTCTCTTATCAATTCCTTCTTAATGGTCAACCTCATGGTTTTGTTCTTCTAGAACAAGGTTTACACTAAGGAGATCTTTTTTCTCCGTATTTGTTTATTCTTTATACGGATGTTTTGATTGCTAGTATTAAAAAGGCTAAGCGGGAAGAAAAGATTTTGGAAATCACGTTAACTCGGGATTGCTCCCAAGTTTCTCATCTGTTATTCGATGATAGTCTCTTCTTTCTTAAAGCAGAGGAGAAAGAGTGTAAGACAATTATTGATATTATTGGCAGTTATGGTAAAGCCTCGGAACAAGAGGTCAATCTTGATAAATCCTCTATTTTGTTTGGGAAGAAAATCCCGAACCATACTAGAGAGCATGTTAAAACCGTCATTAGTATTACTAAAAAAAGGGGTTGGGCTCTTACTTGGGTATCCCTAAAAGCCTTCAGGGTTCTCGTAATAAGGTTTTCAGCTATGTTAATGATAAATTAAGTGATTAGGTGAATGGTTGGTCGGCAAATATTTATCTAGGGGTGGGAAAGAAATTATGATTAAATCTGTTGCTTTATTATGATTAAATATGTGGCTTTATTAAGTTAACAAGTGCTAAATCAAATTTTTGGTAGAGGTCGGGTGAGAAGGAACGGATTTTATATTAGGGGTTTTGAGCTTTGTATAAATTCAACTAGGCCTGGGCAAACGGTTCATACCGAAAGAACCGAACCGAGAACTAGCAGAGATATGATGACACAAAAGGTTTTCTTGTTGGATATTATAGTGAAGAAGAGAAATAGCAAATTCAACACTAACCTTGATGAGGATCTTCGTGTACGAAGAAACTAGCAGCGACTATCAAATAGCAAAGTATAAGCATCAACCCTTTGAAATAATTCGATGTCCCTTCCTGCATTAAAACAAACACACACAGAGACCTTTAACAACTTCATGCTGATACACTCAAGATTGGTTTGATAATTAGCTTCAAGATTAACCGACCTGGAGAAAGAATGCTACAACAATAACAGTAATGAACAGTGTAGCCGTCTCAAATAGCTGGAAATTTAGGTCCATTTGTGCACCCATCATCCATCCGATCACCACACAGAAAGGAACCTAATATCCAATTCGACAAAATCAAAACTATCAGAGAATGCTCAGTACTAGACCCAAGTTCACATTTCATATACGTACATACGGCAAACATAGAAATCTGAATGGAGGATCCAATAGCCACTCCCAAAGACAGGTCCTGTAGAGAGGAGAATACACAGTTAAGAACCTAATGCAGAGAAACATGGACATCAGAATGCAAGAGACTTGTATGCGTACCAGCTTGTCTTTCATGGCAAACATAATAGCTCCTGCATGCTCGGCCGCATTCCCAACTATAGGAAGCAAGATGACACTGATAAAAGAGATTGGTATCTTCCATGATACCGAAGCACCCTGTTAACAGATTCAAAAACAATGAGTCAAAACCATAAGCCAAACTCATAAACTAGTATTGCAATGTTGTCCTGATCATATGGAAATGAATAACATGCCAAAAAAAAGAAACATGTCGCTATTTACCTCTATGGCATCAACAAGATAGCCGGAAAGAAGAGAGACCCAAGCCGTAAAGATTGAAAGCCAGATGATAGCTTCCCACTTGGAGATCTCAGGATCTTCATCATCTTCTGACATTTCTGTGTTCTGGTTTCTTTCCTATAATTTACAGCAGAGATAAGTTAAAGTAGAAGAGAGAGAGTTGGCAACTCTCATTGGACAGAGCCCGTAAAACTGGCAAGCATCATCTGTGGTTCTAGTAGCTAATGAAAACTCCAAATTTAAATGATGAAATTGGTTGTAACTAGTAAGAAACAGTTTTATAGTTGTAGTTAACTTAAAAGACAAGGAACCTCGGTATAAACACTTGGCTGGCTCTTTAACTGGAAAAAGAGATAAGCTGCATAGGCAACGAGCTTTATGAAACTGATAAATCTTGAGAGAGCAAGCTCTGATGACCCAGCATGAACCTCACTCTGAGTGTAATGAAGAACTGTGGGGAAAAGTAGCCCCATGACTGCCATCAAAAGCATGCCCGAACTAACAACTGCATTTCCCTGTATTGCAGAAGAAATAAGCTCAGAAACAACAAGAACAAGATTGACCAAAAAAATAGAAAAAGAAATAATGATACGCCTACTTACTGTGTCGAAGACTTGATCTTTCCGGAAAACACAAGGCCGCCGAAGAAAAAGGCACAGCCAAGTACAAGTAACATGTTAGAAAGAATTGAGCCTAGCAGCGTCAACTGTACAACGCGTATCATCCCTATTTTTAGAGCCATAATCGATATGATCAGCTCTATCACGTTTCCAAATGTAGCATTCAGGAGGCCTCCAAGGCTCCAACTGTGTAAAATTGTCTAGCACGTCAAAAACATATATCAGGAGAAAAGAAGTGTAACGAAAGAAACAAGTCATACCGGTTGAACCTGTGTAGCAAGCCAATTGCCTGATACAAAACTAAACGATCAGTGTTTGATAATATGGTAAGTAAAGAGTTACACGTGCAGGCAACGACTTACTCTGTGGCATATCCCAGACGTTCAGCCAACGGTGTGATGCCTACTAAGCTTAGTAAGAAGAACCATCCCTGAGCCACATCAAGAATCATTTCTTGAGACTTAACAAGAAGAAACAAAAATGTTACGAATAGTACCTGAAACCATGCACTACTACTCACCTTACTATCTGTCAAGTAATGGACTAGTATTGCCAAAGGACCGAAAGGCAACAAAAGATTGAGTTTATTCGATAAAATCACGATCTTAAAGCTCTGTACCACACTCTTCCTAGGTGCTTTAGCCTGCGTTCTCGATGCAATCCTTGCTCCATCAAAGAAGCTGCATTTGTTTGTGGCGAATCTGTTTCTTGTTCCAGAAGGCTTTTAAGCTCAACTTCATTAACCAACTCCATCTGTTTACAGTAATAATATTTTTCTTAAACTGACATTGAGGAACCAAATAAAACTGAGACAAGACATGATCATGAACTAACTTACTTCTACCTGCGCCTGCAACTGCATAAGAGACGAAACCTTACAACAACCGATAGACTTGACCAAGTTGCTCAACATCAAATATAGTTCCCTACAAGAGATTTGTGATCTCATTGATCTGTGCTCAGAAAGTCAAGTCCTTGTTCACTACTATATACAATGTGACACATGATTACAAGCACGATAAGCATCCACTCACTCATTGCACGGGGAAGAAGATACAACAAATAGTCTTTTAATTGTTTATCGAACTCAAGTACTAAAGTATTAAAAGATATCCATTTCTTATATTCCTTTGTTCCTTAAAGGTGACTACACGAAGCACGCTTCCATATCTTGAAGCTCAAACTTGTTTTGCAGCTTAAGGTCCGATGCTGCTTTTTTAATCCACATTTTCAGCAAATCCAATCTGGAACTCATCTTAAGAGCTACTAATCAAACCATCCAAGAACCACGATACAATCTTTGCAGAAGAATTTCTGCAATCTTACGCCAAATTGCTCACAATATTGTTTGAGTAAGACTTAACTGTAGGTAGTGTCATCTTGTTTAAACCTTTTATGAATATCAAATTCAACATAAAATCGTCCATAACCTGTTTCTAAGAAAAGAAGAGACCTTCCAATCTTCCCATCATAGTAGTTATCAAGGTGATTTTACAGATTTGTAAACCTAAGCCCCTAAGGGAAGTACACAATGTAAAGGAAGGTAAAAACCGTAAAGTGGGGCTACTTTTCAAATGTTATGCAACAAACTCTAGAATCTCAAATGTACATGTAAAATGGTGTGTTCCTGAGGTCATCAGGGTTTACTTTTATGACACAAACTGCTTCGCATATTAGATTGTGTTCTTTCTGGTTGGTTTATATATCATCTGTCAAGAGATAAGAAAACAAAAACACGTTTCAGCAGAGATATGATGACACAAAAGGTTTTCTTGTTGGATATTATAGTGAAGAAGAGAAATAGCAAATTCAACACTAACCTTGACGAGGATCTTCGTGTACGAAGAAACTAGCAGCGACTATCAAATAGCAAAGTATAAGCATCAACCCCTTGAAGTAATTCGATGTCCCTTCCTGCATTAAAACAAACACACACAGAGACCTTTAACAACTTCATGCTGATACACTCAAGATTGGTTTGATAATTAGCTTCAAGATTAACCGACCTGGAGAAAGAATGCTACAACAATAACAGTTATAAACAGTGTAGCCGTCTCAAATAGCTGGAAATTTAGGTCCATTTGTGCACCCATCATCCATCCGATCACCACACAGAAAGGAACCTATATCCAATTCGCCAGAATCAAAATTATCAAGAGAATGTTCAGTACTAGACCCAAGTTCACTTTTCATATACATACCGCAAACATAGAAATCTGAATGGAGGATCCAATAGCCACTCCCAAAGACAGGTCCTGTAGAGAGGAGAATACACAGTTAAGAACCTAATGCAGAGAAACATAGACATCAAAATGCAAGAGACTTGTATGCGTACCAGCTTGTCTTTCATGGCAAACATAATAGCTCCTGCATGCTCGGCCGCATTCCCAACTATAGGAAGCAAGATGACACTGATAAAAGAGATTGGTATCTTCCATGATACCGAAGCACCCTGTTAACAGATTCAAAAACAATGAGTCAAAACCATAAGCCAAACTCATAAACTAGTATTGCAATGTTGTCCTGATCATATGGAAATGAATAACATGCCAAAAAAAAGAAACATGTCGCTATTTACCTCTATGGCATCAACAAGATAGCCGGAAAGAAGAGAGACCCAAGCCGTTAAGATTGAAAGCCAGATGATAGCTTCCCACTTGGAGATCTCAGGATCTTCATCATCGTCCGAAGATTCTTCGTTCTGGCTTGTTTCCTATAATTTACCAAACAACAGAGATAAGTCCAAGTCGAAGAAAGAGGTGGAAACCACCAAGTTTAATGGCCATCGATTAATACAAAAGAAATTGCACAGATCCTGTAAAACTGGCAAGAATCATTTGTGCTCATGATCTAGTGAAAAACTAGAAGAACAAGAAACAATATTTGTATTTGTAGTTATCTTAATCTATCGTTCTGTGTGATACAAAAAAAAAAAAAAAAAGACAAAACCATCAAAGGTCAAAGAACAACAAACCTCGGTAAGAGGAGTATAAGAACTCGGCTGGCTCTTTAACTGGAAAAAGAGGTAAGCAGCATAGGCAACGAGCATTACGCAACTGCTGAATCTTGAGAGAGCAAGCTCTGATGACCCAGCATGAACCTCACTGTGCGTGTAATGAAGAACTGTGGGGAAGAGTAACCCCATGACAGCCATCAAAAGCAATCCTGAATTCACAACGGCGTTTCCCTAGTGTTACAGAATAGATAAGCTCAGAAACATGGTAACACATTACAGAACAAATACATTGAAGAAAAGAAGAGAACAAAGGAATGATATGCCTACTTTGTCAAAGACTTGCTCTTTCTGGGAATATACAAGCCCACCACAAAAAAAGGCGCAGCCAAGTACAAGCAACATGTTAGAAAGGATGGAGCCGAGCAGTGTCAGCTGAACAACGCGTATCATTCCAGTTTTAAGAGCGAAAATCGATATGATCAGCTCAGTCACGTTTCCAAATGTAGCGTTTAGGAGTCCTCCAACTGTTACATTTGTATACCACGTCAACAAGATATCAGGAGAAAACGAGGTAAACACCGAAATAGAATGGTTATCAAAAGAATCATACCAGTTGAACCCGTGTAACATGCCAATTGCCTGAAATGATTACTTATACATAAGTCTCGCTGATTGAATGATAACTCAAGAATTACAAGTGCGAGAACCAGCTTACTCTGTGGCATATCCGAGACGTTCAGCTAATGGTGTGATGCCTACTAAGCTCAGTAAGAAGATCCATCCCTGAGCCACAGGAATCATTTCTTAAGACATAACCAGAAGAAATGAAACTGCTATGATTAGAAAACGAAACTACAACTGCTCAGTGCTCACCTTATTATCTGTCAAGTAATGAAGTAGTATTGCTAGAGGACCAAAAGGCAGCAAAAGGTTGAGCTTATTAGACAAAATAACGATCTTGAAGCTCTGGAGCACACTGTTGTTAGGTGTTTTAGTAGTAGCACGTTCGCGAAAACTTGGAGAAAGTGATCCTTGTTCCATCAAGGAAGATGCTTTTCTTTGTGGGGAATCAGTATCTCGTCTGAAAAGGCTTTTGTGCTCAACATCATTAACCAAACCCATCTGTTCAAAGTTGTAATCTTTCCATTAAGCTGAGAATGAGGGAGCCAATATAACTTGAGTGAAGACGTGATAGATGGTGAACTATATATATAACTTACTTCAACCTGCGCCTGAATAAGAGCTGGCACCTTACAACAACCCATAGACTCTTGCTAACAACACATGAAAAAGAGGATGCACTCTTCTTCTAGAACCTGAAGATGGAGAAACATTCTAATAAAATGTAAAACCCAAATCTTGAAATGCTTAGGGTATGAAAGCGACCAATTCATCAATATCAAAAGATCATTGCTTTTACAAATAAAGAAGAACATTGCAATCAAATCAGTACAGTGAATCAGTTCATAACCCCGACGGTTTGAAGATGACAACTAAAGAAGATCGAAGGGACGATTAAAGAGAGATGAGAAAGAGGTTTACCTAGAAGTCAACCAAGGGTCAGAGAAGAAAGACTTGAACAAGTTGCAGAAATCAAATCAAAAGCAATTATAAACTCAACTCGACTCCAACCAAAAAAAAAAAAAAAGAAACTTTGAATTCGTCTTCTTCTTCTTTCGATCTGTTGGAGATGGTCCAATGGTATGGAGAAGCCTAATCAGTCTACGAATATTTGATATATGGATCGTAGGGGATTGGTTATAGTTACAAGACGAGAGAGAGAGAGAGAGGGGTTTGTGATCTGAGTGATAAAAGAATCTCCCAGAGATCTCAGAGATGTCAGTAAAGAGCTGTGATCAAGGAACTTTCCTTCTTCTTCTTCTGCTATTTTTTTCATCACCCCAGTTGAAGAGAAGACCAGTTTCTATTTCTTTTGCTTTTTATTTTATTTTTCTTATAAAAATTAGTTTTTTTTTTCAAAAACTCTATATAATTAATTAATTAATTGATTTTTCCCCATCAATTAATTGATTTTTTACCTTCAAAAGAATTGGACATTTTATCTAATTTCCAATTGTTTCTTGACTGAATGTTATGAATCATCAAAATATATGTGAATTGTGAATTACCGAATCAAGAAAAGTAAACCCTCAAACGTGACGTGTTACCATAGTCCAGAATAAAATAAATAACTATATATCGACCGCATCACGTAATCCCATTATCTTTCTATTGATCTGATTACAACGTGGACTAATAATCCAAGTACAAATTACGTGATTTGTGATCTTAAAACGTATCAAAAGGAACAATAAAAGGTATATTACAAATACCTCTACGTTTGATCTGATCAATGACTTCATACTGATTAACACAAATCAAGATACATAGCTGATACAATCATACAGATCAATATAAAATCGATAGATAAACCAAATACTTAATGAGAGAGCTCGCCACAATCTTGGAAGGTCGTCACAGTTGAATGACCACGTCCCAAAGATACAATTCTTTCTCCGGAACTCCTAATGTAAACGTAACCAACCCCGATCCCGGTTCATACCGGTACTCCACATCCTCTGAATCCACCTTCACATTTCTTGGTCGTCGAACAGATGAGTAAACACCGACCAAACCACTGCCTCGAAGTTTCATCCTAACGACAAAGTTACTACTCCCTTCATCATCATCGTATCTTAAACTCACTATGGCTCCTCCAGAGTTAAACATCTCCATAAGTCCCACCGGAGCAAACTTACTTCCATCGGTAAACTCCTTCACCGGAACCACAGTGAAGACTTCGTATTCACGTGACTTCAATGTGACTGTTAGTGATGCATCCTTGGGAAGATACACCAACTCTCCTGGTAACATAACTACACATTAAGAAAGTGATCTTTTTTAAAAAAAGTGAAATCAGAGTATTTGAGTTTGTGTACTACCTCTGAGATGGGAATAGACGATTGAATCGCCTGACCACTCCTCAAAGGCTGCGACTTTATGGATGTAATGAACATCATTGGTTCGGACATAACCAGAAATTGTCCCAGGTTCTTGGTCATGGATCAAGTTTCTCTTCTCCTTCTTACACCATCCAGCGCCTTGGCAGTTAAACACTCCCATAACACCGGTGAATTCGTTCAAGTTCCATATTTTCATAAGACTTGCAAAAGTTACAATCAACAACAGTTAGTTAAAGATTCTTCTCTTTCCAGGGCAAGGGAATGCTAGCTAGATAGATACCTTTTATTGTCTCTGACTGGATCACTGAAGAAGCAATCACGGGTTGGTCTTCCCGGAAGCTTTGCTCTGAGTATCGAACCATCTCCAAGTACTAGCTTTCTCAAAAGGTTGAAGTCATGTTGTCCTGGTTTGTCGCTGTTTCACAAGTTTTAATGTCTAGAGTTAATTAATTACTTGCAACTCATTTTACCTTTTGTTTGTTAAATGCTATTGAACCTTATGATTACCTGACGTAAATGGCACATCCTCCAACCGCACGAGCTGCTGCATGATATTCAGCCATCGGATGCAAACTCTGCAGTGAGAAACAAATTGATGCATTCACAAGTTCAAAAAAGTTTTGTTAGTGTTAAATGTAGTATCATTTCAACGTACATGAAACATGTCCCAATCCGGCTGCATAAACTCCCCAAGGAAAAGTGTGTTATATGCAACAGAAGCAATGTGGATCGTGTGTGAAGCCGGATCTCTAGGCCAGAAATCGTCTGATGCCCTTATAACAGCCGTCTTTTTTGCGCTATATATAAGTACCGTTTTAAGAAGAAGAAAACATAAGAAATTGTAATTATTATTGATAAAATCAGTGTGAGAAGAACAATGTTGCAAGGCTCACCTGTAGAGACCATCTGTGTTATGACTCATGCAAGAGATGATACCATTGTCAGGGAAGTTTCTTGAAATGGAAGCTTCCAAAGCCTGGTGATACTTCTTTGCTAGTTTGACCCTACCGCCATGCCCAGCTCCAAGAGTTTCCAGAATGTTTTGGACGTCTACTTTGACACCATCTATCCTAACGGATGCAAGATACGAGTGAAGGTCGTTATAGAAGCTAAAGACTTTTTCAGGATTCACCAAACCGAGTCCATTCTTAGTAATGCTTTCTAGACATCCACATTTCTCGTTGGACATAACTCCTGGTGAAGAAACTGGATAGGCAACCTTGGATTCGTAGTGTTCCATACCAGCAACGCCTGGTTTGACTCCTCCCCAGTATCCCGTTATCGCATGCCAAACATAAACATACTTGAGTGAGTTGTTACTCTTAATGTCTGTGATAACATGTCCAAGACTCAATGCAGGGTCGTCAACCCGGTGGCCCTCTTTGCCATCTTTCTGAAACTTGTGGTTCTCCTTGATGTGAGTTAACCTGTTTGCAAAACTGAAGAAAACACAAAAAGATAGAAACTGAGTGGCTATTAGCTAAAAGAAAGTATGAGATCCATGACAAAACAGAGTGTTTTCAATGAGAGCTTGGTTAATTACTTACTTGGCAGAATTATCAGCGTTAAATTCTACACTAGTCTCATCCATGCCAACAGATTGCCATCCATCATCAATTATGACAAATTTTGGGGTTACCCCACCAGCTTTGAGGCTACAGACAATAATAATTGCAGGTTTTGGTTAAGTTCACAATTTACATGTTACTTAAAGGCACCTGAAAAAGCATGAAGTGTGATTTTGAGTCAAGAGTCATACTCATGAGTACCTTTCAAGACCTTGCTTGACGTCTTTGGCTGTGACATTAGTATAGAATGCATCCCAAGTGCACCAACCAAACCAGTTCAACATATCTGGCATCTGAACACCACAAAAAACAGGGGAAATTTCAGAATTTTACTTTTATTTAGATAACCAAAGATCACATAAAAAGTCTAATGTGTGTTCCTTACTTTCTTTCTCTCCCGGTGTGAAAATGTCTGAAGATGTTGTTCAACAGTCCTAGCAAACAAATCATACAAAATTTCTTAACAATCATTTTTTGGATATAAAAGAAATCAAACAATTTTGAGTTAAGAAACGTTACATACTTGACAGCTTTGGTAATGACATCAAAAGGGTCGGAGCCAGCAGCCACAAAAACCAAATGACTCCCCTCAAATTGGTCAACAGTTGGATCACCTTTTGACCATACAACAAATACATATAAATCTCAGGAGATAATCATACAAAAAAAAAAGTTCCAACTTAATAATCTAGCTAGCCGGTGTGAATTACTAAAAGAACTAATTGGATTATATTTACCGCTTTCAAGACAAATCTCTAGCTCATTGGCCTCGTTCCCTTGCAAAACAGCCCTGAAGTCTCCTTCGAGTATAGGCAAGAATACAACGTACGAGGAAGCTGACTGATCTCCTCCTCTTCCTCCTAAATCAGATCCTTGGTTTGCTTCCACGATTAGAAATTGAGTCTCGCAAGGAATCTCTTTCCCATTAGTACCCATTCTTTGTGTCATCCACCATAATTTAAACCGGAAGACGCACATAAACCTCAAGTCTCTGCCCAAGAAAAAATAAAAATATATCGAAAACAGACATTTTATACCCTAAGCGTCAATGTTAAAATGTGACATTTAACAAGAGAAGTATAGAGAAGGGATTGAAATAGAGTACTCGAGTTTGCCTAGGGAGAAGACGCGGTGGCTTCCGGTTTGATCCGAGGTGACGCCGATGAACGCGCCGTCGGTTAAGGCGTTTCCTGAAGCTGGAGTGACTAAAACATTCTCCGGCATGCCGTGAAGAACACGGTGACCTAGCACCACCAAATCGGAGTTGGTAACGCTGATTCCGGCGCCAACGGTCATTGTTACTTTGTAAAAGTAGTAAATAATGAAACCTCGAGACTCACGCTAGACTCGAGACTGAGTTAATAAGTTGGACAAGAGAAGGGTATTACTTATAGAACGTTATCGATGACGTTTTCATTCATATATCTAGCGGACACGAAAATGCAAAATAAAAATACTATAATAAGAAAGACGTTCATATGGTAACATTTATTTGAATAATAGAATTTGGAAATTTCGGTAAATTTCTATTTCTTGTAATCAATATTTTTGATTAGAGAATAACGTTAGTCAATTGTGTGGCATAAATCCGAAACATATTTAAGAAAAAAAACGATAATCATTTTAGCTTACGCGGACGTGATTAGATAATCAAAGTTTTGACATACTTATTGCATAACGGATATGATTCTTGACTGTGTAATGGGGCTCGAATATGTTTTTTCTGTTTACTTTATTTCTGGTCAATTTTTTTTATTTAACCATTGAAATATCATGCCAAATTTCAAACACTCTTCTCATAGAAATCAAAATTTTCTTGTCAACAAAAATATTTGCAGATGACCAAAAATTATTGAAATCGCCGTTAAAAGAACTAAAAAAGAAAGCATACAGAATGAATATCTCAACTATTTTATCCATTACTATTTGGAACCTTTTCTTTTAATCATGAGTATGAAAAAAATACTATTATTTAACATGTTTTTCCAATTTGTATGAACTTGATATGCTCAAATTAAATCCTAGAGGCTAGAGCTACTTTCTCAAATTAAGAGGTCAATGCAGTACTTAGGGGTCGAATTCCACGAGGACTCTAGATTACACAATAAATTGTAGAGTTTTATAATTATGCTAAACATGTTAAATTAAAAGAGAAATAACAATGCAAAATATTAAATAAAAACTGTTGTAAATTCAGAAGATTAAAAAGCTAGGCTTAGGGAATTTCTCAGGAAATTATGAAATATTAAATCAATAAATAAATAAGATTCAAGCAATTAAGAACAGATCTAGAACTCTAAATACTTTTGTAAATTAAATCAGTTCTCACTGCAAATAATATCTAAATTTAAAACTAGAAAATCCAAATCTCTTTGTAAAATTCTAGGTTAAAAATTAGCAATAAAATCAGGTTTAGATTGTTCACAAAATTATTAAATCAAATCTCTTTGCAAGAAATAATTTTGCTCATCAAAAGATTTTATTAGGAAAATCAATTATATTCTCATATCAATTTATTTTCCTAAAGTATTAATTCTAGGTGATTAATCAAGAATTAATATGAAGAACAACCTATGATGAAGATCTAGCAAGATAATGAATCCTAAATAAACATATCTAACAATTCATAAAATCCCTATGAAAAACCCTGAACCTAACAAGCAAACTACTCAGACATATTCAATGAAGAACAAGACATAATTCTGAATAATAAGCAATTGAAATTAAAAGAGATTAAGAAGGTGTTCAAGAACTCTTCTCTACAAAGCAGATCTCTCTCTCCCAAAAGCTCTCAAAATCTCTCAGGATTGCGGGATAAAATAAAACTTGATAGAATACAACTTAAGGGTTTGCAAAACCTAAAAATACTATATATATGTCCTAAAATACGTCAGAGACTTATGTTGCAATTATGGAAGACTTTGGGCAACTTTTGTAAATTTTTCAAAACTTGGGTCTTGAGTCGGCAGAGAGGGGTGTCGACCGATGCTATTTTGGTGTCGGTCGATGCTCTTCATAGGATCAGACTCCAAATTGATTTCCTCCGTTTAAATGCTCCAAAACGATACAAATTGCTTAATTTCGTTACTTTTATGCCAAAATCCTTGAAAACATGTAAAGACTCAAAACATTTTAAAAAACAAATCAAAAGACTCTAAAAGACTCCTTATATCATGGTTAAAAACCACAAAAACCATGATATATCTGAATTAATAAACAATAGTTTTAATTTTATTTAAAACGCTTATCTTAATTTTTTTATTTTCAAGCATAGTAAATCGAAATTTATATGATATAAACGATAAACGAACATAACCTCACTACAAATGCTTGGTACTTGTTAAGTATAAAAGATTCTCCACCTTCACATATAAAAATCGAAAATGATATGAACCGAACATTTGGGGGTGTTTATTATCGATCATAATATGCGTTTTATAGTGAAAGTTAAAGGGGAAACAATAATTACTCGTATGGATTATGAAGTAGTATTAGAATAGTAGTATCTTTTAAGAGAAGGAAACAAGTAAAATATATTTGCATGCGGAAAGATCTATTATTGAATTGTTGTCAGTGATCATTAATAGAGCGGCGCAGATCTGGAATGTACTGAGCCCACCACATGCACGACCATTGGACGGTTTGTTCTAAAATAAGGTCACCCACATCTATTACCAGTGCCAACAACACTTGAACCAAGTGAATTTCGATCATTTGTCGGAAATAGTATGTATATAACTTCGACACAAAGAAAGCTTACTTCCCTACTACATTCATTAGTAAAAGAACATTTTGAAGGAGAAAAAAAAAAGAAAAAGAAAAAGGAAAGAAAGAAGCTCAAATGAGCCAAGTAAATAAAAACCGCCTTTGGACCATAGTGCTTTATGAATACCCAATCCTCTAGTAGTTGTTTTTATGTAAAACTCGAATTATATATCTCTGTAGTCTATATAGTGAGAAAGTCTGATGGAATAAACGTAACTGTCCTCTAGTCTCTAGAATGAAAGTGATAGAATAGAGCTTTTTTGTTTAACTGAATGTAAAAATTTAACCAAAAAAAAAACGTTTTAACATGGAGTGCAACTTACATAGATAAGTTCTTTTCCCCTTCCCTTTGCTTATGGAACTTGGATTTTGTATGTCAAGGTTGACAAGCGATGAGTAAAGGTAATCATTGAAGTCAAAATATGACTAATTGGATTTTTTTTTTTTTCAAGTATGCAATACAACATTTGTCTTCTGAGTTCGAATTTTGATATGACATCGCTATATATACAACATCTTTTAATAATCGGTTGAGCTCAAACACATGAATAAAATTAAAGAAGTATGATACAAGTTTTTTCTATAGAAAAAAATACGATCTAGAAGAAGACGAGTAATTACCTAGGCTATATATACCAAAAGTTAGTTGGATGTTTTTTTTGGTTAACTTTAAAGCAAGAAACAGAAAACGTCCACGCACCAATCTCTTATCAATCCATTCACTTAAATATTTTCCTCTCTTCGAGGTCTCCTCTCTCCCCACGTTTCTCTCCCAGTCTCCCACATTCCCACAACCAACAAACTATAACAAAAACCTCTATATAGCCTTAAACCCCAAACACTATCCAAATTTCCTCATCATCAGAAGTTAAAAAAAGAGAGAGGTAACGATCAGAGGTTGTGTTAGATCGCAGAAGAAGAAAGATGTGTTGTGGAAGGATTTGCATGATATGCACGTGCCTTGCTTTGGTGGTGATTGCTATAGGTTTGGTCTTTGGTTTTGGGGTTTTCAAACACGGTTTCCACAAGATCCATGAAACTATTCATCTAGATTGTGATCCGAGAGTCGGCTGCACTGGCGGTAGCCGCCGCGCTTACGGTTTCATAGCTCCTCCAAACAGATTCTAGCTGAGAAGGAAGACATAAGCTCAACTTATAGATTTAGACGTTGTATTAATTATTCATTCTCATTGGTTATGTACTGGATTTCGTCTTGTGTCTTCTTTCTTTTTGCCTTTATTTTTCTTTATGTTTAATTTCTAATTTCGAATGTTTGTTTATTTAGTGATTTGATAATTATCATAAATCCCTTTGAAATTTATTTAAACGAAGTCTTCTCTATTACGAGCCCACTGTAAAACATACACGATCTATAACCTAATAAACAGTTAGAGCACCGGGAATTTCTTGTAGCAAAAGCAACACCCTGAATTGCTTTTAAGATTGGAAAGATTCATAGCTTACATAAGTTTACCAACCTGCATATATAATTAAACATAATTTGGGATTGTTTGTTTTGATGATCTTCGATCATTATCCCATTGAAAATCTATGCAATCGATCACACACACGTTCTACCTAACAAAACCTACTAGTGGCTTGTATAGCTGCCCGTCGAGCATCTTAACTAATCACATTACAAAACTAAAAATTCATCCCCGTCACGCAGATGGAAGCCTTTCTCTATAATTGCCCCATGGTTACATACGTGTTCTAACCTAACTAAACAAATAGAGCATTAAGAGCTTTCTTGGAGCTTAAGCAACTTTCTCAACTTCGAACCAAGCCCGTCGGCAATCTTATCATTTGCTCACATTACAAAATTAAATGTTCAGCAGCTGGTAAGTTCAGATCGAGTATTCTGTCGAAGAAAATGTCTTTCTTCTCTCCCAGTACAAAACGCCTCATTGACACCAAAGAGAAAGACAAAAAGAAGAAAGAAAAAAACTTCTATATATAAGCGACTTTTTTTCTTTCTGTATCTCAATGTTCGGACAAAAAGAGACAAATGAAAAAATCTCAAAACCACCAACTAAATGAAAAAATTCAAAGATCTTGCAGAGATTTATATATTTTTGTCTTCTATACGAACCCATTTGGTCTTTCGCCGCCGCTGCTCTTAGCTGATCTTCTCTGCAGATCTGCTTCGTAGTGTTGAAACGCAGCATCAAGAGCCTGGCAAAGAGAATCGATTAAGATCAATTTTAAACCGCACTCTTGGTTTGGCTATATAAACTGGATATAGATTCAATAAGAGTTGAAAATATAAACTTAACCGAGACACAATGTAATGCAACTCTTTCTGTATATATTGGAAGAAACTAACCTGTTGCATTGGACGAACCAGTAAAGAAACCTGATGCCGGAGATCAGATTGCACCGACTCTTTCATTGCCTGTGTTACATTGAGTTTAATATCAAGGAAACCGTACAGTATACCATATACAATAAGATTCGACTTCAATCTAATTTACCCAAATTTCATTTTCTTAAACGCATTGGTACAAAGAGATTAGGATCTACTATTCTACTGTTCTAACAGATATACTCCCAGTTGCTTATTTTGTCAGAAAGATGAAGAATATCGAAGCTTACATCGAGTTTTGAATAAGTATTGGACATTGCATCCTTCAGTTTACCAACCTGCATAATAACAAAACATCACAAGAACCCACAAAAGAGATTCGGTATAATAACTTGCTCTTGGTGTATAATAAGTAAGATTAAATGTTCATCGAGAAAGCCTAGGAATCAATGTTTGTAGCAAACTTTGGGATTGGGAGATTTGAAAACTACAATAAATTACCTTGGTATGAAGATATGGGGTCGTTATCGGATAAGATGACCAAAAATGTCTTAGTAATTCTTGTATTGATGTCCAATGCTGTAGATGAAAGAAGAAAGTCCTCTTATCCATAGACATTACTACCCAATCTTCACTAATCAGTACATATAGAGCTTCTTGTCACTTAGGACACTGGAAAATGTCGGACTTACGTGTAGAACTTCATCCTTAGTGGACTTTGGTAATCTGTCTAGAAAACTCTCTCGTGGGTTCTTCCCAATAATATTTTTGGCAGTTGAGATAGTACGGGTTAACGAACTGAAAACCTGAATAGGGTCAGCAATTTTTAGCTCAGGCAACAAAGCAATAAGTTATGGTTTCTCTAACCAGCACACATTTTATTATGAGATAGAATAGCACCTCGAAGGAAACTTCAGGCTTAATCAACGGATCACTTAATCCTGTAGCTCTAATCTCCACAATGGATTCTTTTAGTAATCCATAAGCTTCATGGACATTTCTCTTTAATCCCTTTGCTCCTCTGGGTACATTGACGACGTTTCCTTGTTGAGATTCAAAGTAATCACGAGGATCCTGATTCCAAACAAGAAAGGGTAAGGGGTTTAACGCAGCATCCATCATCAATTGTGAAAACCTTTTATATTGGCAGAAAGCCAAACCTTGATAGAAAGCGGGGCTAACGGGAAATTTTGTGGTGCTTGAAGATCCTCCATTCCTGCTACACGGGACATTCTTTCCAATCTCTCCTGATTAGCGTCCTTGGTGGTCTCCCCATCAGCTTTACTTACTAACAGGGGTAAAAAGAGACATGGATAGCAAGGTCAGATGAATATATAGTAAAAAAAGAAGCAAACGTGAAACATAGTAGAATGAAACATCAAACCTTGTTTAACCCGTGTGAGAGCCTCTGCAACGGTCCTCGTATCTTCTGAATCAACATCTGCTTACCAATTGAGAGGAATATTATTGTATATTTACCACCAAGAACTAAAGTCAACAGGCCAACATAAATGTTTACACTTCATGAACTGTCTACCGTTATAAAAGGTTCATTAAGATGAAAATATTCAAATGAGGTGCTTAGAGGTGTTTACCAATGCTTCTGCCTTCCAATACAACAGCAGCATGACGATTAAGATCTTGCAAAAGTGATCGTTTAAACTGGTCATTCTGTGGCTCAACAACATCCATGGTGCCATCACGCTGGATCCCGTGGTCCTGTGTTACAGGAATGTTAAATTAAGCACAATATAAGATAATTTGATACAGTATATTGTAAATAATCTTTCAACCGCATACAAAGAGCAGAATGCCAATGTTGAGATTAATGTTCTCTAGATATCAGTTTTGAGCTACTTCTCACACATGCTAATATAAAAGTATCGGTTCTGTGGATAAGCAAAAGCAGTAACTCAGAATTATCTGAAAGAAACTAAATTTCTTGATTTAACAATTCTGATCAGGTTCGCTAAGAATTCTAGAAAACAAAACATGTGACACACATGGTTACGAATTTGATTCTTAACACCGTTAGTATTGTCCCAGTTCGTGCCATACTATTTCTTTTAGGGATAGACAATACGTTAACACCAACACTAAAAAAATCGACGAAAGACATTTCTGTTTGTGTGAATCTGTACAGTATTAACTGAACATTGAAGTTTTCTTGCAACCGAACCATTGATGAGCTATTTTGAAATTATCAAAACCTTTCACATACAGTGGTAGTTAAGTTACTAACCATAAGATGACTGTAGTCGTCTCCCTCGTCAGCCTCCATGTCAAGAGTTGGATCAACCCGTCTAATCTACAGAAATAACATTTAAGTCAGATGGATATGCCACATATATTTTCTTTTCAAGCAAAATACATGGAAATGATTAATCCATAGAAGAAAACTAACCTTTTGACGAGTTTCCCGAGCCAATATCTCATCAGGCTTCAGAAATACAGCGAGTTCCTCGTCCTCAGCAGCTTCTGCTGCAGCTACTGCTGTATTTTTGGTGCTGTAAAGATACTCTGCTCTAAAATATTTTGTCCAGAAGTCTTTTTCTGTCATCTACCGTAGGAAATAACTACCAAAGCCAGTTAAGATTCGTCTTATTTGAAGAGTAAACCTATAAACAAAGATTGTCACGGTGTGCTAGTTTTTGTTACCTTACTCGGAACATAATTTATGAATGCCTGCCGTACAGCTGGCTTCTCAGCAAAAATCTGAAAGCGTAATGAAAAAAACATAAGTGAGAAAAGGACTGTAGCATCAATGAAGTAACATTTCAGTATACTTGTAAGGAATTTACTGGCTAAGCAAGCACAACATAGAAGGTGGGCTGAAAGCTGTTAGAAAAGTTCATATTCCTCATTCATATTCTCACATTGGACTCAGAAAGTTCAAGCACATGATGCAACCTGAACACCTATCAATGGATTTCTCACCCAATCTATCACTAACTGCGACTTCAGCCCCATAAGTATACAAACTTATAATGACGACCTTTAAGAATCCAACTTGGATTCGGATTCAGAAACTTATAGAGCACTTACAGTAATAAAAAAAAAACACAGTGAACCAAAGAGCTCACCTGAAAAATCATCTCAGGTGTCAAGTTAAACGTCACTTTATTAGTCTGAAAGAAGAAAAATGAAGAAAGTGGTTAATAAACCAGCAGAGATTTTCACATGATAATATGATTATTATATCAACACATAAATGTAATTAATCCGAATACATCAGAGTAGGTGCATCGGTTTTTTCCTACACAATCATGTACATGAACATGGTAACTAAAGAGGCTGTACTAACTGCCAGGAAGGAGCTGAGAAAATGGAACCATACATACCCGTCCATCAGTATATGGTTTGATGCCAGAAGCCATCATGCTCTTAAGCCCGAGCTGCTGCTTTGACTTTCGGATGGAATCTTTACCAAGTAATTTCTACGATCAGAGTAAAAGTCAGTAACTACAACGACATTGAAGAGAACGAGAAGCAAGGGAAAACAAGTAACCTTCCTTGTAGCCCAGAATTCATCTTCCGTGAGGACTTTACTTTCCACAAATTGCTTATGCAATCTCTGCAGCTCACTTTATACCATGTATATATTACTCATATTAGCAAGGAACTTGATAGCCAATGAATCTTTAAACCAAAAAAAAAGGCAACTTGATGTTCTGATTACGACGTACCTATTTTCTTTAAGAAGCTTGAAGCGTAGCTCGAATTCTTTAATACTGAGTTGCTCGGTAGATGTCGAGACAGCTGCTTTCTTAGGATCCTCGTCACTTTTACCAAGGGCCGCTGTTTATAGTTAAAAAAAAAAGGTTTACAGACACACCACGAAAGAGACAAGAGAAATAGTTCCCCAAAACAAAGGCAGATGGAGCTTACTGATGAAATCACGGCAAGCATGCATGTCAGGATAATTTTCAAACTCAAAGATATGATTCCTTCCCTGTAACTAAAGATGAGGAGGAGGAAACTTCAATGAACACTGAGCTTAAAAAAAATCCACATATCTTAATACTTTAAGCAGAAAAATGCACAAGAGAAGAAGAATGACCTGCTTGATAGTGATATTGAGCCAAGGAGGTTTATTTGATCCTTCTTTGGTACATTTTTTACCTGAGAAAATTGAATGAAGAAACACAATTGGCAAAATTGACAGCAAATCATAACGAAAACTATAGGCAACATAGCACTGTGAGGAATGAGTCATGAATCAGAGAGAGAAGGGGGTAAACAACATACTTATGTTCTGAGTCTGCACTTTGAGCTTTGAATCTGATTTGGGATCATTAGGGACGAAGAGCAACATCCCTTCTTTCTGCGAATTTAAGAACACAGCAGTTAAGCAGATTGATAGATACAGTAATACGAGACTTAGGGGAAGTTATTATTGTAAATCTCTTTGCATACAATTCTGAGAAATCCAGGAGTTCCAGGATCTTTGACAGAGCTCTTGTATTTGACTCGCTTCTCCACTTGCTCACCAGCCATCTCCAAATCGGTGGATCAATCTAAACTAGAATCTAGGTTTTATAAACGAGACGACGGAGAGAGAGGTGAGTTCTTCCACTCCTCTGCTCTTGGGGGAAAGAGAGGCGTTTTTGTAAAACCGCCGAGCCCAACCAACACCCTTTCAAAGGATCCGACCGGAATCACTGTTTAATAAACCTATCCGGCCCATTAACAACTTACTTAAAATAATTTGTTTTATAAATACGGTGACGTATTGAATAAATATTGTTTCCGGGGGTTTGTTTATACCCTCAAACTATTTGAAAAACCATTTGGAAGAAGAAGGAAGTTACTATCTTGACATCTTTCTTGTTTGCCTCGTTTTGATCATCGGTCCAAGAACAATGATTAGGGCACGTCAAAGACTGATGGCCAGATTGGGTGATTGGGGGTTTGCTCTGATTACGGGCGTTAGTGCTGTGGTTTCTTTCACCTTCTTCCACTGGCTAGGAAAAAAGTTAGTGGGTGAAAAAGATGTGTACATTGCCTTCGCCTCAGTTTCTTTCTTTCTCTATCTCTTGTCCCTCCGTGTTGTCTACGAAATCACCGACGATCTTGGGATCGCACAGGGCTTTCTTATTTCAGGATACACCTTGTTGCTCCGAGACTACCCTGAACTTCCAAATACTATCTACATCAGTTCTGCGTTTACGCTTCTACTAGCCATCATGAACACGGCGCAGCCACCGCGGAACCAGCGTTACGACGAAATCCAATTGGATCCGACGGAGATGCCGCCACTGGAAGAGGATGATGAACAAGAATCCCAAGCTTTACAGGCACTAGTCATTGTGCGCATTGCCAATCCCGTCCCTGCGACTGCGATTCAGCCAGTTTGTTGACATTTTGGGACCTCACTTGTTGAGGTCAGTTTGCCTTCACACACTCTCTTATGCTCTGTTTCTATTCTCTGTTTTAACAGAAGCATAGAGTTACTCTCTCTATCTCTCTTGTTTTGTTTCTCTTCACACCAACGATTATTTACTAAGAGAGAAGAGAGAAACTTTAATTGTCTACATTGCATTCACTTAGATTGATTCTTACAAGACCACACACACACATACATATACTACTTCTACTTGACACACACATAATTGCACCATGCTTCTAGACCATACTCCTACTAACTACTCTCTTACACAAGACAAGTAGCCACTGCTCATTGGAACTCTAGTTCCTTGATTCACTCTTACACATTCAACAACTCACTTATACTCTAACTATGGCTAACACAACACACTTCCTTAAGATTCTAACAACATAGTTATACTTAAACTTATTTGGGCCTTTCTTCATCTCTGCAGCCCATTACAACAAAACACAAAGTCCATGTTGACTTTGCTCTTCTCCTTCTCCTTTGTCGTTGACTTGTTTCACGACTTCTTCTTGCTTCACTTTTCTTCTCCTACACTTGGAGCTTCATCTCTTTTCTTCATCACCTTCTCACAGATTCTTCCTTTCTTTGTTGGGATTTAATCAAGAACTCAATTCTCAACACTCCCTCTTGAGTTCTTTGATTAAATCCCCAATTTCAATTTAGGGATTTCAACCCCATAGCTTCTTTCTTCTTCGCTTCTATCGGTTCACCTCTTCTCTATGTGTGAATCCTTTTACGACATAGACACAGCTAACTGCCACTGGTAAGCTTGCCTTCTTTATCTCTCTCTTGTTCGAACCTTCACGCATGTTTTTTTTTTTTTTTCGATTGTGTGAAGTTCTTCATCTTTCCCTCTTGCTTCGATTCTTCTTAATCGAGCTCCTTCTTTCTTTTCTGCAGGTTCTTAGTTTTTCCAACGACAGCTAGAGGTCACAAACTCTCACCGATCACCTGTCACCGTCACGGTGAAAGTCTCCGCCGTCGTCTTCAACCACCACATCATCTGAGACCTAATTCAAGTCTCCCTCTTCGACGAGACCGACACTTCACGTTCGTCTCTTCCCATTTATTGAACCACCACCATCTTGGTAAGTTGGCTCTTCTCCCTCTTAATCTGAATCTCTATGGATCCAGTTTCTTCCTCCTTTTTTTTGTGCGATTCTCTTTGCCATCTCTTGGCTGTTTTTCATCGCAATCTCCTCCGTTGTTTCGCTTGATCATTCCTTGACCAAGTTTTCTCTTTTCTTGCAAGAAACACTTCAAGTTTTCATGTCTCCTCAAGTCATCTCTTCTCACTTCACCACCGTGCTCTTCCGTCACGTCTTCTTGACTGTCTCCGCAGCCTTTATCAGCTTCCTTTCTTTCAGGTAAGCTTCTCTTCTCTCTTTGCTTGGTGTTGTCTTTTAACACCAGCCTTGCATCACCTCCCATGTGGGTGAGCCTTCTTCTCCTTTTTTTTTTTGATTCTTAGAACCATCACTTTGGCTTAGCTTAGGACCTTTTTGACTTGAACCATCAACTCGGCTTTCTCCTAACCGTAGTATGATTGGATTCTCCCCAAGTCATCACCTTAGCTTTCGGCCTTAGTAGTTTGACTCCTTGAACCTCCACCTTAGTCTTCTTACTTTGGTGTGTTTAGGTTTTTGAATCATCACCTCAGCATCTCTGGCCTTTGTCTGTTTGATTCCTTCACCATCACCTTAGTTTTCTAACTTTGGCTTCTCTCCTTTTGTCTTGAGCACAGGTCCACTCAAGCTCTCAACTCCTTGTTTCACCTTTCATGAGTCATCGTAGCTTCTTTCACGTCGCTCAGCCGGTGACACAGAGTTGCCGTCCTTCTCATCTCAGGAGAAGGTTGACATGTCCACCGATGTATAGCTGCACTGTTGCTACAGAAGTCGTCATGGCTGGCTTCCATAGAATCTTCTTCTTTGCCGTCTAGTCACGGCTTCTTCTTCTTGTTTCAGTTGAAGAACCACTCGGATTCTGAACTTTAACAAGCATTTTCACCAAGATGCATCGAACAAGATCAGAACTTCTCTTTCACCTTCTTCACACCGTTGTCTTCATTGCTCTTTTCAGAAGATCTCCTTGTCTCCATGGACGCACCTGAAGCCTCCTTCTCTAAGGTACGGTTGTGAGTGAGTTTGTGAAGCTTTCTTTCTTTTCTTCTTCAACTTGCAATTCTCAGCTTCTCTTCTTCATTTTCTCTCAGCCTTACACTTCATCTTGTCGTAGCTTCTTCTCATCATTTCCTTCAGCAACCACTGGCTGCAAGGTCTTCACTTTGGAGGTTCTTCTTTCCTCCTTTTCTTCTTCTTTTGTTTTCTTCTTTGCCGTTTCTTCTACGGCTCACCATTCATCTTTTCTTCTCAGCTCCGGTACAGCTGTGTCACTCTTGGCGTCTTCTCAGTGACCACTAGCTTAACCAGAATCGTGGTGGAGCTTCACCATCTCAGGTTTGCTCCGTTCTTTGACACCTCTGTGGCGCCTTCTTCTTTCTTCTTCAGTCTCTCTACTAGACTTGCTTCTCTCCCTCTCGGCATCAAATTCTTCTCATTGTTGCAGGCTCCAAGACCATATCAGCTCTGATACCATGTTGACATTTTGGGACCTCACTTGTTGAGGTCAGTTTGCCTTCACACACTCTCTTATGCTATGTTTCTATTCTCTGTTTTAACAGAAGCATAGAGTTACTCTCTCTATCTCTCTTGTTTTGTTTCTCTTCACACCAACGATTATTTACTAAGAGAGAAGAAGACTTTAATTGTCTACATTGCATTCACTTAGATTGATTCTTACAAGACCACACACACACATACATATACTACTTCTACTTGACACACACATAATTGCACCATGCTTCTAGACCATACTCCTACTAACTACTCTTTACACAAGACAGTAGCCACTCTACTTGCTCATTGGAACTCTAGTTCCTTGATTCACTCTTACACATTCAACAACTCACTTATACTCTAACTATGGCTAACACAACACACTTCCTTAAGATTCTAACAACATAGTTATACTTAAACTTATTTGGGCCTTTCTTCATCTCTGCAGCCCATTACAACAAAACACAAAGTCCATGTTGACTTTGCTCTTCTCCTTCTCCTTTGTCGTTGACTTGTTTCACGACTTCTTCTTGCTTCACTTTTCTTCTCCTACACTTGGAGCTTCATCTCTTTTCTTCATCACCTTCTCACAAATTCTTCCTTTCTTTGTTGCAGGATTTAATCAAGAACTCAATTCTCAACACAGTTCCGGCGCTGCCGCTTGCACCGTCCAACCACAGAGCTGGCCATGGCGGTTGGGCCCTACCCGAGAGCTCGAGATGGCGTTTAGCCCGGCCCGATAGTACCAATTGGCGATTGAACCGGCCCAATAGTATGAGTTGGTGATTTGCTTTTGTTGGAGAAACTAGTTCATAGTAGTATATAGAAGAACATTTTCTATAGATAATTTTTTTTTTTTTTTTGGTATTGATTGGCTTCAAGCCTTCAACTGTAGTTGATAGAAATCTTTTACCAGGATCAATACAATGTATGATAAGAGTATTAATATCGCTGATCAATGTTACTTTCATATTGTTTAAACGTGGAAAGAGTGGGAAACACTGTGATGGATTATGGATATGCAATAAGGTAGTCGCTTGTGAGACATTCACATGTACTGTGTACACTAGAGGACAAAAAAAGCAGTGGAGACTGGAGAGATCATTTGACTGAGTTATGAAGAGTTTTTGACAATGTAGAGGAAGTCAAATGGTTTGTTTACTCTAGAGCCTGAGCCACATCTGACCCTTTCCGGAGGATTTATATGCTTCTTCTTTATATGCTTCGTGTCTTTTGACCTTTTTGTTAGTCAACTCAAGTTGGATGTTTATTTTATATACAGTTAAGAAATTGGATTTTTAATATATAACAAAAAAAAAAATTGTCCTCGTGCTCTCTATTTTATTTTTCTGGTTTAAATTTATAATTCAAAACATGTAAAAAGATATTAAAAAAAAAAAAAAAAATTGAGGAAGTTCCGTTTTTTCTTACTGATATCTTTTTTGTTACAAGTTTGTTAAACAAATTTAGTTATGTGGAAGAATATAATTGGTCATGTGATAAATGAACAAAAATAATGAGGGGCTTCAAAATAAGAGTAAACCCTTTGTTAGCGCACACTGCACAAAAAGAAACCCTATTTTTTTTTTTTTTTTTTGTGGTAAAAGCAGAAACCCTATTTTTCCTATCACACAACAACAACAAAGAGAAATGATGATGACTCTTGAGAGGAGGATTTGGAAAGTAATAGCCCTGTTGTCTCTATTCACAATCTCCATATCACTCTACAGCCTCTGTCCTTTATCTTCGTGTTCGTTCTGGTACGCGGCCATGGGTGCCACAATCTTGTACGTGGCGTTGCTGCTCATCTCGCACTTGGGCACCAATATCCGCATCTACAAGGAAGAAGAGCCTCCTCTACCTGCTACACGAGCGACCTACTCTGTGATTCTTATTGCAGCCATGTTTTATTTCCCTTACTATTACTCCACCATCCATGTCTTGATGTATGTATGCTCCATGTTTGCCTTTGGTATCGCCATATTCCAGCTAAATTCCCCCATGGACACTAAACACGCTTTCTCCACCTTATTCTTTGGTTTCTACTCTGCTTTCCAGGGATTTGGGATTGGTAATTGGCCAGATTCACAACGTTACTTTGGGTGGGTTATTGTGTTTACTTTTCTTTTTGCAAAGCTCATCTTCCCCATTAACGGCATCTATTTTTAGAGTATCATTCTGATTTGAATTTGGAATTTTGATGTATCCTCTACAATATCGCTCTGATTCTTTTTCCATTTCATTTCATTCAAGATATTCTTTTTATATGTGATGGTTTCAAGTATATATAGAGAGAAGACTAAATATATTAGGCCCCATGCTCTCTCTCTCACTCTCTAGTGTGCCCGCTAACACGGCGCATAACAAGTTCTCTAGCCTGTCAATTCTCGTTTGAGTCACTGATAATAGTTATCAGTGTTGTTGTGGTGATCACCATCTGCATCCAGAATCCATAAAACTGATGGCATCTATATTGTCCAATGAGAGAAATATATATATATATATATTTTTTTTTTGATCAAATGAGAGAAATATATTTATACTGCCAAATTCCTTAGTTATTTACAAAAGAATCAATCAACAAATTATATAAGAAATTTGGCAGCCAATAATACAAAGAATGTTGAAAGAGAAGTTAAAGAAAAGATCCACCACCACGACCTACTACATGTTATATTTGGCTTATAATCCTAACTTCCTTCCTAATCCTATCAACCTCCTCTAATCCTAACTTATAGTAAATTAGTAAGCAAGCTGCTGAAGAGACGTACAATATTAAACACTTCCTTTCGCTTCATATATAGTCTTCCTTTAATTTACACAAATAGTCTTCATTATTGATTAGAGACTTTATGTGAATGTTCGATTTTTCTGGTTCATTAATATGCATTTTCCACCAATCATTTCTTTAGACTTGACTACTTTGGCCAATAATAAGAGTTGTATCCAAACGGTGCGGATTAATATGATGGGCCTTGTTTTTGAGGAAGAGAGAAAAAAAGAAAAGGAAAAAAACACCTATGGTTTCAAAAGATTTGATTTGTCTATTATATGTTTGGGTTCTGCTGGTCTGTTTGTAAAGAAAGGTTTGTTGTATGAAGCAATCCTCAGTTTTGTACCTTTGTAGCATCATCAACCAAGAGAAAGAGAGGTTAAATAAATGAATTCATTTGTTTATATTATTTCAAGACATATTCAGATTGAAATAATAATAAAATAGTGATTTGGAAATCTAAAGTTTCTTTTAAGATAATAACCGTAATTATGCAAAGCATTTCACGTGGTCATTGAGAGTGAGTGAGGAAAGCATAGCATCTCTTCTATATTAAAGGATTTAAAATAAATAATGACAAAGAATGACTGACCTGGCACGTTACAAAAAAAAAAAAAAAAAAAAGTAGAGGTTAGGGACATGACACGTAACAAAAAACAAAAACAAAAAGCCACAACCACAAGTTTTTTCTTCTACACTATCTATCTATATAAAGGAGAGGAGAGATAAGCAGCAACACAAACCTAGCCGCTTTTTAGAACCTGAAATTTTTTTTCTTCTTCTTCTTCTTCTTCTTCTTCTTCTTCTCTATTCTGAAAAAAATGGCGTTCTATTGCGATCTGTTGCCAATGGGTTGTGAGAAAGTCGGCGATGCGTGGGCTTACAAGACACGTGGCAAATCTGCAAAGATGTATCCGTACAAGAATAACAGAAAGAGAAAGAGGAAAAAAGTGGACGCTCTCTGCTTTGCTCTGCTCTAACCGTCTCCTTCTCTAACAACACAAGAAACAAAGAGTCCACCATTTACAGCTGAAAAAACCTCTTGCGCTCCTCTCACTTTTTTGTCTTTTCTGTTTCGTAGCTTCTTCATCCTCTCTCTCTCTCTCTCTCTCTCTCTCTCTCACTAGTTTCATTTCGTAGCGAACCATCCCGACGGAGAAAATAAAATCCGATGACGAATCCCACCGGCGTTATTGCGAATCTTGAATCCGTGGAAGAAGAAAAACTCGGATCGTCTTCTTCGTCTATCATCGCAGGTGAGATACCGTTTTTGCATTCCTCTCTCAGTTTTTGCTTTTTTCTTGTTTTTCTCTAAGTTTCTTATCTCCATTCATCCGCTTCCGTAGAGAACCATCCCGACGGTACCGGTGATGTGAATTTTGACACAACCGGTGATGTCAAGTTCGACGGAGGAGAAACGCGTCGATCCCCGTGCTCTATCATCGGAAGCAACAGAGGTGAGACCGGAGGGGAAACTCAGATGACGCATCTCACAGCACCAACCGCTGATGCCGATCTTGCACTTCGATCCTCGTGCTCTACCATCGATATCGCAGGTGAGAAATTGATCTCACTTTCGCTGTTAAGCTTTTCTAAGTTTCTTTATCTTGATCCTCTTCTCTCGCTTCCGTAGCGAACCATCCCGACGGTACCGGAGGAACAGGATCAAGCATCATCCCAAGCAACAATTTGGCTTTTCTCAGTTTCTTATCTCCTGACGGTACTGGATCGAGTAACAACCGCGTAGAGCTATGGGATTTTGAACGTGTGGCTAGTTCATCGGAGATGATGAACAAGTTAAAAAATCAGTTCTACAGATGCTTCAGCGATTCTGAAGGAGTTACTACTGATGCTTTAAAGAATCGGTCTAAAGGTACAGATCAGATTGAGATTTTGAGATATGTGTGTGTGTACTTATTTAGGTTTTTGGATTACATTTAACTTCTTCTTCTTCTCTTCCTCAGGTAGTCTGTTTATGATGACGCTGCCACAGATTCAAAATCCCAGGTCTCTAATGCGCTTTTCTGAGGTTGAAAGAAGATTTCACATGTTTTCAAGGGAAGAGCAGCAATCCTTGGATAGTGCCAGTGCCAGTAGTGCTGTTGTGGTAGCTATGGAGAAGGAGGAGACGAAGGAGAAGAAGATGGCTGGTGCTGTGGTGGTAGCTAAGGAGAACGAGGAGACGAAGGAGGAGAATATGACTGGTGCTGTGGTGGTAGCTAAGGAGAAGAAGATGACTGGTGCTGTGGTGGTGTCAAAGGAGGATACTGTGGATAGCCTTCAAGCTAGTAGAAGGCAGTACCTACTTTCTTGTCACGAGTATAAAGTGCATATTAAGAAGATTGAATCGATCCTGCCTAGATCGATTGATATGGAAATGAAGCAGCTTTTGGAGACTTACATAGCAAGTGCTGCTGCTGCTCTTAAGGAGTATGAAGCTTCCTTGGGGAATAATAACTCGGAATATTCCTGCGACATGCTGATGGAGACTCTGAGCGTTGCAAAGAAAGAAGCAAGAGAGACTTTTTCATCAGCTATGGAGAAGATAATGGATAAGGAGAAAGAGGAGAAGAAGAAGAAAGACGACTACCTACGTTCTTGTCACGGGTATAAAATGTATATTAAGAAGATTGAAGAGATAGTCCCAAGATCGATTGATATGGAGATGAGGGAGTTTTTGGAGACTTATATTGCAAGTGCTGTTGCTGCTCTTAAGGAGTATGAAGCTTCCTTGGGGAATAATAACTCCTGCGACATGCTGATGGAGACTCTGAGCGTTGCAAAGAAAGAAGCAAGAGAGACTCTTTCATCAGCTTTGAAAAAGATAATGGATAAGGAGAAAGAGGAGAAGAAGGAGAAGAAGAAGAAAGACGACTACCTACTCTCTTGTCACGATTATAAAATGCTTATTAAGAAGATTGAATCGATCCTGCCTAGATCGATTGATATGGAGATGAAGCAGCTTTTGGAGACTTACATAGCAAGTGCTGTTACTACTCTTAAGGAGTATGAAGCTTCCTTGGGGAATAATAACTCGGAATATTCCTGCGACATGCTGATGGAGACTCTGAGCGTTGCAAAGAAAGAAGCAAGAGAGACTCTTTCATCAGCTTTGGAGAAGATAATGGATAAGGAGAAGGAGGAGAAGAAGGAGAAGAAGGATAAAGACGAATACCTACTCTCTTTACACGATTTTAAAGTGCATTTACAGAAAGTTCAAGATATAGTACCTCGATCCATTAATATGGAAATGAAGGAGTCTTTAGAGGCTTATATAGCAGGTGCTACTCATTGTCTTGAAATGTGTGAAGCTACCGCGGGGAATAAGAAGTCAGAATCTTCCTACTATAAGCTGATGGAGAGTCTGAGCGCTGCAAAGAAAGAAGCAAGAGTGACTCTTTCATCAGCTTTGGAGAAGATAACGGATAAGGAGAAGAAGGAGAAGAAGGAGCAGAAGAAGAAAGACAAGAAGGCGAGGGAAGATAAGAAGAAGAAGTGACTCTGATGAGGTAATTTGCTATTCCAGTCTTGTGAACTGCCTATGGTTACTACCTTATATTTGAGCAAAGCGAATTGCATTTACCAACTAACCTCTTATATATCTTACAAATCTTATATTTGATATATCGTTTTCAAGTTTTTTGCCCTTACTTTATAATAGTAATTGAGTGTACGTTTTTCCAATTACATAAAACAACCCTTTGCTCTTGCTTTTTATCAGTAAAAACGTAGTACGTGTTATAGTGATTTAGACAAATATATTTGTATTTTCCTCTTGAACATGAGAAATAATTTGCTTTATGGTAAGAAAACATGGAGGATAGAAGAGGAAAATGAGAAAATACGCATGTTTAGATAGTGGGTAGATAGTTCGACCACTGGATGGATAGCACACATTGCAGTAACAGGAGCCTGATGATAGATTGTGGTTAACTTTGAGTTTTGGTATCCCCTTTTCAGATATGATGAACGTGTTTTGAATCCCTGCTTTTGTCTTGCCTACCTTTAGATTCTCGGATTGTTGTTACCTGTTCATGAAATGTCTACTTGTGATTGGTATTGTTATCTTTGTTGCCTTATGGTCTATCACTAATTTTTGCATAAATTTATCAGATAGTTCGACCACTGGATGGATAGCACACATAGCAGTAACAGGAGCCTGATGATAGATTGTGGTTGACTTTGCGTTTTGGTATCCCCTTCTCAGATATGATGAACGTGTTTTTAATCCCTGCTTTTGTCTTTAGATTCTCGGATTGTTGTTACCTGTTCATGAAATGTCTACTTGTGATTGGTACTGTTATCTTTGTTGCCTTATGGTCTACTTTTTCATCTGCTACTTCTTCTTTGACACGAGAGCCATCATCGGAGATTATTAGTTTATAAATAAACTTTGGTTTTAAAATCCACTTTTTCTTTTTTTCCGGTTTGGTTTTTCAGATATAAAAATTAAATTCATTTAAACCACACTAAAAACATGGTTCGGTTGGGTTTATCCGGAGTAGACTCCCTTCACGTTAATAGAGCTCGATTGGTTTTATCGTTCCATTGGAGTTAGACTATCCTCATCAGTAAAAATTCCACAAAGTTTCTTAAAAACAAAAATAAATTAATATTTTAATTATTTGATTATATTTAATTTTTTAAAGAAAGTTGAACCAATGAGAATAGTCTAACCAATGAGGATAGTTTAAAGAAAGTTGAACGTTTCTTTCCTCCCTCATAACATTTCATTACTTTTTGATTTTTTTATTGGAAAAGTTTCTTATAAGAACCCCAATGAGGATAGTCTTACGTCAATGGTCAACTGGAGTAGAGAGAGTGAGACACACGTGGATGATGGACCCAAACCAACTGTGTTTACATTACTTGGAAATTTGTTTGTTGGTATACGTATATGTGTGATCATTATGAAATCCGTATAACATATTTGAAAACCAAAAATAATATCAAACTTTTCAGGAGGAAGGCAAAAAAAGATCTCTCACAGTCTCACTCATCATCCGTCCCAAAATAGCGGTCTCCAAACTCCCCCATACCGGGAACAACTCGGTATTCATCATTCAATCCGATGTCTATCTCAGAAGTCACAATCTTTATCCTTGGGAACTTTTTGCACACCACATTTACTCCTTGAGGTGCCTGAACCACACACAACAACAACCCACATACCATTTTAACAGTTTAAGCTATGTAGAGAGAGAAAGAAGCCACAACGTTTTTGCTTTTCAAACTTACAGATATGAGATTGAGAAATATGATGTTGGATTCAGGCACGCCTTTGCTTATGAGCAGTCTTATCGCTTGCACCGCCGAGTTTCCTGTACACAGAAAACACAAACATGCTCTTGTTATCTTCCTATTATATCTTGTCTTTTGCTCACCACCAGTAGTAGTACAGAGTTCACAGAAACACAGACCTGTCCCCAGGATTGGGTCTAGCAAAAGCACATGCCTTTCCAAAATGTCTGAGGGTAGCTTCTCGTAAATAAGCTGGTGAATGCCACAAAAGTAGTTAGGACCAAGTGATGAACAGAGGAATAACACAAACAAGTTTGTACAAACCTGTTGACCGTTGTCCCCTTCTCTATGAATCAGAATCTTTCCAATTTTGATTCCTTTGCAGCATGCTCTAAGAGCGTTCTCCATGCTCTCACCGCTGTGTTCAAAGACAGAATCATTATATATATATGGTCTTCTTGACCACAACTATCTTGTGTCAAGTGTTTGAGCTGTACCTTCTGATAACTGAGACGCCACACAGCCTCTTACAGAAGTCCACACCCGAATACACAGATCCTAAATTTACAACCCAAAGAAAATGAGTTTCTTTTCTCACTCTGGTTGGAGATTCTGCTGCAAGATTACAGTATGATATAGGCCCTGTTCTTTTTTAAGTCGCTCACTGAGCGACTGCGACCGATCAAAACGACTTTGACAACGGCAATTAAAAACTAAAACGACAACGGAGAAAGCAAGATGACGATGCAGATGTTTCTTTTAAAGTAAGAAAAAGTGTCGCTGGAGAGAAAGATGAGTCGTCGGAATTTATAGCGACCGCTGCGACAGGTTATTTCAACAGTACGGCAACTTACGGCGACTCTTTTCACAACGGCAGCGACAGTTATGATTCCGTTTATGTCTATTATTTCTGTCGCTGTCGCTAATCCAGCTACTTAAAAACAAACAGGGCCATAATCTTTGTCATTAGCTAACCTGTGGGAGTGACAACTTGCTTTTCTGTAAAGGGAAGGTGTCCAAGGCCGTGCTCAACCACCAAACGAATCAATCGATCGGAGTAGAAGATGAAGTCATGCTTTGTTGTTTTAGAGTCTCGGATTAGAGTGTGCATCCCACGTATCTGTAACCAACCGGCTAAAGTATCAGTCTTTCTGATCATTAAGCCAGAAATTATTACTGTTGGTTGATTAGACGAGAGAAAGGAGAATAAGTGAAACCTGAAAAGTTGATTGAATAACATAAAGATTTGGATAGATTTTACAGAGATCATGTTGACCGAGCTTCGTGTGGATGTGTTGCACAATCAAATCAATAGCAACATGGTTATCACCTCCTCGGGGAATTATTATATCTGCGTATTTCTTTGTTGGTAGTATGAAATCCTCAAATGCTGGCTTCACAAACTTCGAGTACTGCATACATAAATGAAGAGCCAGCAGAAAACGTAAATAATGTGATATCAACGAGATTCTTTGCTTAGAGCGACACAAACCTGGTCAAGAACAGTGGCAATATCTCTGCCCTTCTCAACAGTGTCGCGTTTAATCCTTCTCGCCAAACGCACATCAGCATCTGCATAAACAACGACGTGATGTAGAATAAGGACCAAATTAGTTACCATCATACACTAATACAACTAAGAGGCCGTGTAATGGGCCAGGCCCATTAAATTTGTTCAAATCAGCGCATCAAACAAATCGTATTAAACCCCCCCCGAAACCCTAGTTTCGGCTCATTGTATTTATCTCGCTCAGTAAGTTGTTAGGGTTTTAGTTTCTTCTCCTCCGAAAATGGCGATGTATTTGCAGTACGAATCTTCTTCAGGCTATGCCATCTTTGAGGTGCACGGACTAGATGAGATCGGACAGAACACTGAGGCCGTTCGGACCTCCGTCACTGACCTCAGTCGTTTTGGCCGTGTAGTTCAGCTCACAGCGTTTCACCCCTTCGAGTCTGCTCGTGATGCTCTCAACCAAACCAACGCCATCACCGAAAGTGACTCTTCTTTACCCATTTGTTCCTTGTTTTGTATTTGCATGTGTTGTGTTGAGTTTATCTTATTATATACACTGCTTGTTCTTCGATTTAGAGCTAGAACAGAGACTTTTTACTTCGGTGTTTGCTTCAGCTGTAAAAATAAACCCTTAGAATTAAACCCTCATAGTTCAAAACCCTTCGATGTATATTGTAAAAAGCGCTTCAATTTATCGTTGTTTCATATTTTTATTTACGTCCTGCTTTTGTTTCATTGTTTTGATTATATCATTGATCTCTGGAATTGGATTTATATGATGTTGGTAGGTGTTATGACTGACGAGCTTAGAAGTTTCCTGGAGTTGAATCTTCCTAAAGTCAAGGAGGGAAAGAAACCCAAGTTCAGCTTAGGATTGGCTGAGCCTAAACTCGGTTCACATATTTTTGAAGCCACTAAAATCCCATGCCAGAGCAATGAGTTCGTACTTGAGCTTCTCAGAGGTGTACGCCAGCATTTTGATAGGTTCATCAAGGACCTAAAGGTGTGCTATCCTTCTTTGTATTTAAAGGCCTTCTCTTGTCTTTTTTGTTTGTAACCTATGGTTTGTGTTCTCATAAACGTTTTCTATTTATGTAGCCTGGTGATCTTGAAAAATCTCAGCTTGGATTAGCTCATAGCTACAGCAGAGCCAAGGTGAAGTTCAATGTTAACCGAGTGGATAACATGGTTATTCAAGCTATTTTCCTCCTTGACACCCTTGACAAGGATATCAATTCCTTTGCCATGAGAGTCAGGTTTGTTTTGTGCCTTTCCCTTCCAGATTCTATGTTGCAATTTACCTTTGGTAGCTGAACTGTTTACAATGGTCTTACAGGGAATGGTATTCGTGGCACTTCCCCGAGCTAGTGAAGATAGTTAATGACAACTATCTTTACGCCCGTGTTTCAAAGATGATTGATGACAAGTCAAAGTTGACTGAAGACCACATCCCAATGCTTACTGAAGTCTTAGGGGATGAAGATAAGGCGAAGGAGGTCGTCGAAGCTGGAAAAGCTTCCATGGGTATATTTCATGAGCCGTGTTTTTTTTTATAGCAATGAATAAATGAGTGTTTCTAATATCAATTGTTCTGAGACGGTTATTCTCTTACTTGTTCACAGGCCAGGATTTATCACCGGTTGACCTGATCAACGTACAGACCTTTGCTCAGAGAGTTATGGATCTTGCTGACTACAGGAAGAAGCTCTACGATTATCTCGTTACTAAGATGAGCGACATTGCCCCTAATTTGGCAGCTTTGATTGGAGAAATGGTTGGTGCTCGTTTGATTTCACATGCTGGAAGTCTGACTAACCTTGCTAAATGCCCATCATCCACCCTCCAGATTCTTGGAGCTGAGAAGGCGCTTTTCAGGTGCAGTATCTGGCCCTGTCTTTTATAATTTTGTTTTTCTTTTAGTGTTGCGTGTGACATGAACTGCTGTGATGTTTCAGGGCACTTAAAACACGTGGAAACACTCCCAAGTATGGGTTGATTTTCCATTCTTCCTTCATTGGCCGAGCCTCTGCTAAGAACAAGGGTCGTATCGCTCGTTATCTTGCTAACAAGTGCTCCATAGCATCCCGGATTGATTGTTTCGCTGGTAAAGTTCTGAAAACCTTGGAGAAGAGCTTTGGGTTGTGAGATATGCTGTTAAGTTTTACATTATGTACCCTGATTTGTCCTACGCAGATGGTGCAACTACTGCCTTTGGTGAGAAGCTTCGTGAACAAGTTGAGGAAAGGCTGGAATTTTATGACAAAGGTGTTGCCCCACGCAAGAATGTTGATGTAATGAAGGAAGTCATTGAGAATCTGCAAAAGAATGGTATTTCGTGTATAGCGTTTTTTTGGTTGAAAACAGTGTTCTCTTAAGAGTGATGGTGGACTCAGTGTTTGATCTGTTTCCTGGTTTAGATGATGAAGGGAAGGATGTCTCAGCAAAGAAAAGCAAGAAGAAGAAGGCAAAGGGTGAAGAAGAAGAAGAAGAAGAAGAGGTGGTGGCAATGGAAGAGGACAAGTCAGAGAAAAAGAAGAAGAAAGAGAAGAGGAAGATGGAGACAGCAGAGGAGAATGAGAAATCAGAGAAGAAGAAAAAGAAGAGTAAAGCTGGAGGAGACGAGGAGACTGATGAAGGCCACAGCACGAAGAAGAAGAAAAAGAAGTCAAAGTAGGGATGCAAAACATAACAAACCCTGTTTCGTTTTCTTAGAGCATGTGCATTGGTGTAGTACAATTTTTGGTAATTTTATTTTGAGAGTTTCTTAAGTTTGGTATGATGACTCTCTCTTAGTTGGTCTCCTCAGATTTTTACCGTTAAGAATGTCATAAAAAACAAGTATCACAGGCTGTTCATGAATATTAAAGTACAAAAACAAGTTACCGCTTAAGAACGTCATCAAAAATAATGTTTTGAAATTAGTAAAAGTTATTCATAATGTTTATTTTGTATATTAATATTGTATTTTGCTTCTTTTGATCTATTTGATATATTTTTAATATATAAATGTAATTCTAGATAATAATTCATAAAATCTAATAAATTTTCGTTTACAATTAATATATCTTAGTTCCTACCTTCATATTACTTATGTAAATAATGTTCCTAAAAGAGCTAATATATATATAAGTTGTTGACAAAAAAAAGAAGTTATTATATCTATGCTACCAGTTTCAAAATATATTTCCTGTCCTTTTTATCCAGTTTATCATGTAGGTTGTTTTTGTTTTTTTTTTCTAATGCATGATTTTAGTTCGGTTTTTATTGCTTCCAATTTAAAAGTTTATAATCTATTTATGTTGAGATGAATGAGTGTTTATGGATAAATATTGCTTGTACCTAGTAGAATTAAGGAAGTGATCATGTATGTAACTAATGTGATGATGAAGCTGCAAGTTTTTTCCATGAAGAGCATTGGAAAAAATGTGGCATTCGGAAGTCGAGAAAAAGAGACTCATCAATAAAAAGGGCCAGCAGAAGATGCGCTGTGAGAACCACTTACCAGCACTGGATATGATTGCTGCTGCTGCTAAGAACGGTCTTTTGGCCCGTATGAAGATAAAGATACAATAACAGTTGTGCTGCTTTTGGCAGATGAACTCCTCTTCTGATTTATCAAGCACCTCTAGATTACTTGTTTACATTTTCTTTGTTCTGTGATCTTTTATATATGTATTATTTGCAAGACATGTTTAGATTGAAATAATAATAAATAGCGATTTGGAAATTTAAGTTTTCAAAGATATTATTTGAGATAACCGTAATTATACAAAAGCACTTCATGATGGTGGAAATGTATGGTGGATATGTATTTTTTACCGAGTTATAAAATAAATTAACTGGTAAATTCTCTATTTATTGTTGTTGTTGAAAAGCTAATTTAATCTTTTCAACAACAACAATAAAGTAGAGAATTTACCAATTAATTTTATTTTACTATTTTCCTCCCTCTCAAGTCTAACCACATCATTTTCTTTAACAACTTCTCTATCCATTCAAAAGCTGATGACAACAAAACCAAATCATTGAAGCCAAATGAACTTTGCCCAGAATATGTATTTATGGTTTCAAATGATTTGGCAACTAAGGTGATTGGTGTTATGGAATTATCTTGGTCATGCCTCAGTCTCAGCATCTAAAAACAATATACCACATAATAATGTATAAAATGAAAATTAAAGTGAAATATTAGTTTCTAAAAACAATATACTACATAATTTTAAAAAATTAAAGAAAAATAAAATTAATGACTAAACTCAACTTAAAATTATTATTTAAGATAAAAGTATTGTAAAGGTCACACTTTCTCTTGTGAAATTATGTAAAAAAAAACTGAAATTTTTAAAACTTTACAATCCATTTTAATAAATAATTAAATAATTAATGATCACAGTATTCATAAGTTTTATAACAAAATATATAAAAAGTGAAATGTAAGTCATTAAAAAACTAATATGTATTATGTTGTCTATTTCGAGAGAAATACCTATTTTCAAGTAGAACTACAACTTTATAAGAGCTTGGAAGCTTCTAACTCAAGAGAAGCAATACAAAATGATAACTGCTAGATAACTCTCCAAATTCTCCTTTCTATTAATCGATCTAAGGACGATGTCTTGAATCTTCTTTAGTTGCGTTATATATATAATCACTGAAAGAAAGTACTAATTGTTTCACTGAAAGTAATTATATAATCATTGAAAGTAATTATCTAATCACTGAAAGAAAGAACTAATTATCACTGAAATAATCACGATGTCTTGAATTTTCTTTAGTTGCATTATATAATTACTGAAATAATCACTAAGCAGTACAAAGAAGATTCTTTAGTTGAATCTTTTTTCCTTTAATAATACTCCCTCCGTTTCACAAAGAGTGTCATTTTGACACTTTGCACACAAATTAAGAAAACATTGAAATATACATATATGCCCTTATTTAATAGGTTAATTTAGTTATAGATTAAGGGTAAAATTAGAAAATCTAATGTAAAATATGCATTGGAAATATAAAATAATGCATTGAAATTGTAAAGTGACACTCATTGTGAAACAAAGAAAAATCTCCAGAATGACACTCTTTATGAAACGGAGGGAGTAATAATTATCACAATTTATTGCATATTAATTCCTTAGAATGTAACTCCATGATGTTGACAAAAATTCAAAAAAAAAACTTTCAACATATTAATACACTTTAATGTATTAATTTCATACAATTTCTGTTATACAAAAAACAAGAAAAAAAACTGATAACCTCCCATGATCCTAAAGATATATTGATATCACAAATTTCTCACAAATTCTTCATCAAACATTATATTCTACCTCTCACATACATTTTTAAATTTAATAATATATTTGTATTTTTTTCTCTCATTTATGTGAATTTTGTAGGTTTTGAAACATATAAGTAAAGTCAAAATTTTGGAGCATATGTGAAAAAACTAGACGAAGAAAGCCTAAGGCGTATGACATATTCTCACTAATAGAAGAAGATACACAAGGTCTTTCGTATCTTCTTCACCTTTCGCTTTCTACTTTTTGTTCATGTTTTGAAATTAGTAAAAGTTGTTCATAATGCTTATTTTGTATATCAATATTGTATTTTGCTTCTTTTGATCTATTTGATATATTTTTAATATATAAATGTAATTCTAGATAATAATTCATAAAATCTAATAAATTTTTAGTTTACAATTAATATATCTTAGTTCCTACCGCCTCGTATCACTTATGTAAACAATATTCCTACAAAGAGCTAATATATATAAATTGTTGACAAAAAAAAATTAATATATCTATGCTACCAGTTTCAAAAACATATTTCCTGTTCTTTTTTTTTGCCAGTTTATCATGTAGGTTGTTTTCGTTTTTGTCTAATGCATGATTTTAGTTCGGGTTTTAGTGCTTCCAAGTTTTAAAAGTTTATAATCTATTTATGTTGATATGAATGAGTGTTTATGGATAAATATTGCTTGTACCTAGTAGAATTAAGGAAGTGATCATGTATGCAACTAATGTGATGATGAAGCTACAAGTTTTTTCCATGAAGAGCATTGGAAAAAATGTGGCATTCGGAAGTCGAGAAAAAGAGTCTCATCAATGAAAAGGGCCAGCAGAATGCGCTGTGAGAGCCACTTGCCAGCACTGGATATGATTGTTGCTGCTAAGAACGGTCTTTTGGCCCGTATGAAGACAAAGATACAATAACAGTTGTGCTGCTTTTGGCAGATGAACTCCTCTTCTGATTTATCAAGCACATCTTGAATACTAGTTTACATTTTCTTTGTTCTGTGATCTTTTACATATGTACATAAATGACCAACAAATCCCTTTTGCACAAAAAAATTAGTGTCCACAAATCTTCTTGTATAAATAATAATAACAATAGCACACATAATAATACCAATTCTGATTTCCTCTAAAATCCTTTCCAGGTACCGAGGACTTCGTGGAAGACTTCAGAAATCAAATCTCTGTCTGCACATTGCATGAATACGTTGAATTCATCTCTGATCTCAAATATCTTACCAAACTTCACAAGATACCTCATGCAGCTAGCCTTCAGCTCAGGTAACTGATACAGATAAGCATTCTGTAGTCTCTCCAGCACATTCTTTGTGTCGATATCGTCTAGAAGACTCAAGTGGCAAGCTTCTTTCAAATCAGCAATATCATATTTATCAGCTGCTTGGAGGAGTGCTAATCTGTGCATAAGAAAGTCTTCGTTCTGGATATTGCCGTAGATATAACTGAGAAAAGCTTGGCAAGCATCAAGTGGCATGTCCAGTATGTTTATCTCTGATAGCTCTTTCTCTTTCAGGTCATGTAAAAACATGCTGCGGAAAACAGGTGAACGAGCAGCAAGAACAGCTCGGTGAGCACCAATGCTTCCACCAGCTGCATTGATCATTATGTCTGTGTAAATGCTTTCTGACAACATACGTCCAAGGGATGTTACCGCTGTTGCTTTCGATTGATTCTCGGTTGAACCGTCTGCCCAAATAGAGTAAAATTCTCCACTCTGCCAATTCAGGGTAAAACATCAACAACTCAACACATATGTATATGTTCCACCAAACATATTGATTCAATCTCTTAAGTGATGAGACAGAGACACTTACATCTTGAGACAGAACCTTCAAGTCAAGAAACTCAACGTCAATGATGATTTTTCCAGTTAAGGGAACTTCAATCGTCCAAAGAAAATCTTCGTTTGTCTTAATCCGCTTATCAATTACTTCTACATTCGAGTAAATCATTACAGAACCAGAGTCAGCATTCTGATTCATCCATTTTCTTGAAACAGACACAAAGGGAAACCATAATCAAACTATTGGATCAAACAAACAAGTTCTTGTCTACTACCTGGATGAGATAAAGCTTTCCTATCACCAGCAGAAGAGATAACACGAAGAGCAAAGGAAGCAAGTGGTGGATTGTCTCTGGTAAGGTTTGATACCTCTGGATACAACTTAACATTTAATAGCGTCTTGCTTTTCTCCACAGACAAGTGCCTTCAAATCAAAAAAAAAAAAAAAAAAAAAAAAAAAACCCAAATTGTCAAAAAATCTATCTTATTATCATTACCAAACACAAAAAAGGTGTCCACTTTACTCATTCATCATGTCGGATCATAATTGGTTCAGGTGAAAAAGAAAAAGAGAGATACCAATTCCAGAGACCCATCTTGAAAGGATCGGACTTGCGGTAAGTGGAGGAAGAAAGGTTGTGGATTCGCCATTGGGCGAGTCTAGAAATGGTGTCTACTCTGTAAGCAGAATCAGTCATCCTACTAGCGAAAGCCAAAGCCGCAGTGATGTCATGGATACAATCCAACAAACCCTCCAGCAGATTCTCCCCTGATTTTCCCAGGTTTGCTCTTTTCTTCCCTTCTTCTTACCATATATATAAAAAAAAGTTGCCCTCTTCTTCTTCTTCTCCTTACAGATCAAATAGTTTTAGATGAGAGTGATCTTAGGTTATGGAGAGAGAGAGAGAGAGGGAGGATTTGGTTTGATGTGAGTTTTACATTAAGATTTGTGCATACACTCTCATATACAAACCTATATGCATACGTGAGATTTGGGGTTAAGGAGAGGAAACCTCAATTGTTTAATGGAGGAATCATTAGCTTTTTTCTTTTCTTGGATTGGTAATAATAACGGGGAAGCAAAGTCAGTGTTTTTGCTTTTACGTCATTCGAAAGGTTTGTTTGCTTTTTTTTTTTGGTTGAGGGAGAGACAGAGAAAGAGAGAGAGAGAGTTAAAGTGTTTGGTGTTATGTTCTTTTGGCTTATTTCTCTAACTGGGACAGTCGTATGGGACGTGTGTCTCATTTATTGGAGACTCTTGTCTCCAAACTAATTTCAGACTTTTATGTTTATAGATAGATAGATACTTCAAATTTTCCTGGATTAGATATGGGTTCTAAATTACATAATTGACCCCATGCATTATCCTTTTCTTAAGAAAATTAAACCAACTAGAGATTGATCCGATGAATTTATACATGTCTTGGTGGTGATTAGAAATATTGACTGATTAAAAAAACTAATTACTTTAATTCTATAGATTGTGAGATTAGCTGATAGGAGTGTGATGGAAGCAATTGGAATTTTTTGTGCTTCCGGGATAGGCAAATCTACTTTTAAAACAATTTATTTATGCATATAATTATGTATAAACAAATTTGCGTGACAAAGAAGAATTTGCATAGATTAATGTGTAAGTATTCTTTTTCAGCTCACACTCCATAGATTTGCGTGCATCCTATGTCAACTTGGTTTCTTTGCCCACTCTCCCTTTTCAACTTACAAACTCTATCGGATTTTTCAACTTGAATCTCCCATACAGTACAATTTTCTCATGGGCACCTTTTATACTATTGAAATTAAATCCTTAACTAAACCAATCATGTTTGGATGCTTTGAAAGAAAACTAAAAAGAATGTCTTTAGTTATTATACATATCCTTCCTAGCTACTTTAATACTAGAGTATGATTAGTATAATCTAGTTGGTTGATAAATATATACTAGTAATTTGATACGTAGATATTTCAAAAACTGAAATCAAGATTCGATCATTGTTAAGAAGGAAAAGGCAACAAATGGTAGGGTCTTTAGTGGAATCTATGAGAATACCTTTACAAGAGTGCAAGTTTTGTCTAATGAACTCATCTTGATGTGCAAGTTGTTCCCAATTGACATACATAATTTACAATATTCAAAACTAAATATTATTTCAAGTTGGTGTTAATGAAAAGGGTCTATAGTTTATATAATAAGATGTGAAATTACTTTTTGAGCTCTGATTAGAAAGGATCTTGACTGATTAAAAATCTAATTACTTTAATTCTATAGATTGTGAGATTAGCTGATAGGAGTGTGATGGAAGCAATTGGGATTTTTGTGCTTCCAGGGTAGGCAAATCTACTTTTAAAACAATTTATTTATGCATATAATTATGTATAAACAGATTTGCGTGACAAAGAAGAATTTGCATAGATTAATGTGGAAGTATTCTTTTTCAGCTCACACTCATAGATTTGCGTGCATCCTATGTCAACTTGGTTTCTTTGCCCACTCTCCCTTTTCAACTTACAAGTCGGATTCTTCAACTTGAATCTCCCATACATTTCACATACAGTACAATTTGTTCATGGGCACCTTTTATACTATTGAAAATTAACCAATCATGTTTGGATGCTTTGAAAGAAAACTAAAAAGAATGTCTTTAGTTATTACATATCCTTCCTAGCTACTTTAATACTAGAGTAAGATTAGTATATAATCTAGTTGGTTGATAAATGAGTATGATTAGTATAATCCAGTTGGTTGATAAAGATATACTAGTAATTTGATACGTAGATATTTCAAAAACTGAAATCAAGATTCGATCATTGTTAAGGAGGAAAAGGCAACAAATGGTAGGGTCTTTAGTGGAATCTATGAGAATACCTTTACGAGAGTGCAAGTTTTGTCTAATGAACTCATCTTGATGTGCAAGTTGTTCCCAATTGACATACATAATTTACAATATTCAAAACTAAATATTATTTCAAGTTGGTGTTAATGAAAAGGGTCTATAGTTTATATAATAAGATGTGAAATTACTTTTTGAGCTCTGAATAAAAGGAAGATATTGATATTTTCATGGAAATTAAATGAATTAAAAAGCTTAGAACAAGTGTGAATATATAATTGGTACAAGTGGAGAAGAAAGGTATCTTCGTTTTGTCAGTTTATGGGACAATATTGAATCTAGAATCTATCCAACACTAATCTTACAAGCAACCACTCTGATATGACGTTCAATTGATCGCGACCGTACATTTGCTAAAAATATCAGTTCAGATTTTCACCAAAATTTGACACTTGAATACTCTGATCACCTTAAAATATTTAGAATAAAAATATAATTTAATTTTATTAATGTTGATCTTTAGTGAAGAATAATCAAACATTGGTTACGTTGTAAATATGGTAGGTCAACGACTAAGTTTGGAGTTTTGGTTTTTGAGTAGATAAAAGTTGCATGATGGATCGAGTAGATGTCCACCACTGGTTTCGTTTTCCGTTGGATTTTTTCCACCATTGTGTTTTTGCTTTTTACATAAAATTTCTACGCCGCCTAATCATAGTGTCCGCCAAGCCGTGAGACTTATTCAACGTACCGGCTTCATTTGTATAAACCAAGTTGAATTGAACTGGAAAATCTCAACTAAAAATTTGGGTTGGACCACTTAAGACTTCTAAGCTTTTTGAACAGAAGAAATTGGGATTTTAGCATTGTTTGTTAAGCTCTATATACGGGCTTCAACAATTTGGACCCAAGAGAGAGTCTCAAGGTGGGCTGTTCTCTAACATTGTTAAGTTTATTCAATGTAAAAATAAAAAAAAACTTCTCATTGTTTTTGTTTTCTTAACTGGATTAAACTCATATTTATCCAAACAACAAACAGTTAACCAAAAAAAAAAAAGAAACAAAGAAAGAGGAAGAATATATTATACATTACATTCAAATATGTAGGGGATTAATTAATGAATTTGATCAAGTTAACATTTTGTTAATCATCAAAGCGTTTTTGCAAAGCTTAAGAAACATATCGTTCCTCTGCGAAAGCTCCACATCGTTCCCGGCACGTGACTCCAACGCGTTCCCACATGACTCGATGGCGCTTATCGCCGCCTTCAGCCAGACGTCGACGTCCGCGTGCGCGTTCGCGAGCATGGCTGAGATCGAGTCGTCGAGCTGCTCAACGGCGTCTAGGTAATTCTTCTGACAGTCCTCGAACGTGGCCTCAGTCGCCGGCTCAAGATCCTCGTTGCCGAGCTTATTCTTGATATAGGCAGAAGTGGCTGAAGCGTTGGCCGATGCGGCGGAGATAGCAATGATCTCGATCTGGTTGCTTGTCCCTGCGAACTCGCCTGACTCGGGACGTGAAATAATGCTGGAGAGACAGAGTTTTGGATCGTCGGAGTGTTTGCAAAGATCGGAGATCATACCGGTATCAGCATTTCCGAGGACGGAGGAGAGGAGACCGATGCAGAGGAAGAGAGCTCCGGCGAATTGAGTCATCTTTGATTTGAATTGGCTTTTGGAATTGAGGGTTGTGGTGTTTATGATTCAATCATGCATGCGTAGAGATTTTATATTTGGAGGAAAAAACATGTAACGTCCAAAACAATATTTGAAGAAATGAGTTTTTATCGTTTTTGTTGTTGTTTGTTTGTTGAAGAAATCTGTTATTTTTTCTTTCAAAAATAAGCGGGAAATAACAGAAAAGCAAATATCATCAACTGATCTGTGCTGGCCTAATATGATAATGGGCTATTCATCCTTCCTGAAGAACACAACTTGAAGTCATCAAGAAATGCTTTGAATCGGATCCGAGAGCCAATGTGGTTTGTATATTTAGCCCATCTTAAAAAGCTTCGACCTCTATTTCTAGCATTGTTCTTTGACCTTGGACTAACGCTGCCACTCATCCACAATACCTTTCCGAGCTTTTCTCTCAAGACCTAATCTAATCCACACTTATATCTAGCCTTTAACCAAACCCCATCAACATTACAGTACTTCTGGTCTTCCCATTTCATATTCCTCGAGTCCTCAATCGGTTAAACAAAGTTTGTATGAATTCTTTCTTCAACCTGTTCCTCAGCATCTTCATATGCCCTTCATCATTATAACTTGGGGATCAGACTCAAACCCTTTGGAGATTATATCATTTATCATTTATGGTCTTCCACTATGTTCAGAGGATCCAAGGTTAACAGATTAAAACTGATTGACAACAATATTTCACTTTGTAATATCTTAGATTTTTTTTTGTCTGACTTTAGATATATATTATCATTATTTTGAGGTAGTTGCGTATTTATTTTGTTTATAGTATTCATTCGTTACATTTTTGTCTATAATATTTTCTTTAATCTGAAAAGACGCATTAAATAATGGATATAATGACGTTGACATTGTAACGCTTCCCGTGTTTGAGGGAAGAGAAGATACGATAAGGTCATGGGAATGTTTGGAAATTTGGACATCTCTCTCTATCCAGGAACTAGTCCCCTCATTGCACATGTCATCACATTTACAATGTCCGTTTATATATATGATCGTCGTGGGTCGTGGACTTACTTCATCACATTACAAAGATATAAACACAACTTACATATTCTCTTATAAAATAATCCAGTCACAATATTTACATTTTATATACAACAATTAGTTCAAAAACATAAACAAAACATTTACAGCATCACGAATTTAACAATTTTTGTATTTTACTACATCATATGATCAGAATTATTATAAGAATATCTTTTTTCTTTTTGATAAAAAAAAAAAAAAAAAAAACTCAACCCAAAAAGATAAAAACACTCAAGCGTCACATCACAAAATTCTGCAAACATCGGTCTCCTCACGACAATAGAGCACCGGAGGAGGAGGATACTGGGATGGTACCATATGATAAGTAGTGTGTTGCTGACTCATAGAACAACATAATCCGCAGAAACCTGAGTTTGGTATCTCACAAGTACATCTTCTCGGGTTGTACTGGCCCATAGGATGTGGCTGCTGTTGAGGCGGCGGAGCGGCCTGCACGGTGATGATACTCGTGTTGCAAACTTTCTTCTTGAGCTCACGTGTTAGCTCCGCCAAGTCAATCCCTTCTCCCAACAAAACTAGCTGATCATTCTGTCCCTGAATCGAGACCGATCTCACACCTGCCAGACAGTGAAATAAATCAAGCTTTTTCTGAAAGAGTTCACATGGCCTAACTTCCTTTGCAAGTTACTCGCAAAATTAGTCATAGAGACTAGAAATGTTTAATTACCGTTTTTTCCAGATGCGATTTTCATAGCTTTCTTCATCGATTTCTCACCATCACTCATATCCATCTTCAGAACTATTCGTTGCTGAAGAAAGCACAGATAAATAAACAAATATAAGTTTCGTGTTTTGCAAGAAACTAGTTTTCACCTGATGATAAATTAATAAAAGGAACATATGTCGAAGGAAGTAATGGCAGTTACCTTCATCATATCGCCGGAGAGAATATTCCGATATCGGTGTGTGATTGAGGAGAGATACCAAGATTTGCTTGAGTGTTTACCTTGATCTATTAAATTGTGACTGTATAGAACATGAATCATCTACTTAATTTATAGAACTAGCATAAACCTATTATAAAGACAAAAAAAAAGCATAAATTTAATTATAAGGAAGTTTAATTATTTTAAATTCGAACGATAGAAACTCTTTCGTAGTAAATTCAATCATCATAGTTTTATGATTTACGCGGGACTATAGATAGACTCAGTCATCATAAGCAGATTCCTTGAAAGTTAAACAGTTCTATGTATATTTATGTAATATTATTATATTTTTCAATTTCCATGCAATTTGCTTGACATTTTCATCTTCAATATTATAAAGTAATTATTTATTTATTTGATTTGATTAGAAGTTGAAATTGAAGAGTTTTTTTGCTGCTAGAATTATTAGGATAGTGATTGTTGCCTTGTCGGCTAAGCTTACGTTTAAATTAGTCTACAAGAAATGATAAAATCATATTGTAATTAAGTTGCTATATTTTACTATAAAACAAAACGGTTAAAGTGTCGTACCAAACTTTCCGGTCCAGATGGTGTCATAGAGTGAATCAGTAGTACGAGAGAGGCTGTTTGAAAAAAGGTAAGTATTGAGAAATTATCTTGCAGCAGCAGTGATTAAAGATAAGTATCTCCTTAAAACAATGCAAGTCGCAAGACTCTCAATCACTACCATTTCTAGGATACTTCAAAAATTAAATATACACACAAAATTACCCCCAAAATATCATCTCCACATCGAGATCATCACAGTTTCGAGTTGACACTTGTCAGTAGTTAACTTACTGCCATGCTAATAGATAGACACATAAGATAAATTACACACCATCCGTAGAGATTCTTCAGTCATCATCTTCAGTCACCTTGTTTCCATCAACGTATCCTGAGAAGTTCTTTAAAGATTAGTTACCTAAAGAAATTTTCATATCGATTATGCAAAAAAAAAAAAACAATGATTTACCAGTGCTGTGGAGGATGAATGTTGTGGTTGCTCTGCCTAGTGAAGCTTCGTTCTTGTGATTCTCCAGTGTACGGATGGGGAAAGCTGATACTTGTTGACATTCTTCCTACTTCCCAGTCATAAATTTCATGAGAAACTCCACTCGAGCGGTTAGAGCATTCGAATAGTGGTTCTTGACTAGCTTGAACTGGAAAGTCTTGACAAAGCAGGCGGTGTCGTCTTTCTGGTGATCCTCCAGCGTACAGATGAGGAAACCTTGTCCGATTTAGCATTCTTTGTATTATCCCCTCATAATTATCAAGCGGAACTCCATTGAGGCGGTTAGAGCTTTCATAGAATTGTTCTTGACGACGCTGATTTGTTTGAAAAGGAGAGTCTTGACAATGCAGGCTGCTTCTTTCAGTGTATCTGTACTTGTCCAGCTCTATTAAGCTGTCATCAAAATAGGCATGGTTTCTTCCAAGAGAGAAGTGGGCATCCTCAAACTGTGAATATCTATGTTCTTGGTAATCCAATGGAGATGTTCTCTGTCTTGATTGAACACAAGGATCTTGGACTTGCCTAAGATCAAACGGAACTGGTCTTTGGCTAACACCGTGAAATTCAGGTTGTTGGGGATACCCATGATCAAATGACACTGCAGGCTGCATATTTATAAGACCTTGGGGACGATTTGATGCTTGTTCCTTCCCTTTCACCTTCTCTGCATAAAGCTCCTTAGCGACGCGAGAGAATCTGAACTTGAAAGTACTGCACTCTCCCAAAAGGAAAGGTTGGTCACATCTAGTCCCATCTCCTCTCTTATTCTCATAACCAGGGTAACTGCTCTTCTCGAAGGCCACACGTTGAATCAACACAAGAAAGCATCTGCTAGCGAGCTCCTCAAGATTCCAGTTACAGAAAGGTGCTTTGTTCTTGTGAGAGACATGGACTTGTCCATTATCTCTAAGCAAACGGCTTGCACCATGGAAAAATCCAAACACCAGCTCTCTATGCTTCCTAGAACAAACATACAGACAAAGAACATCTCTACAAATTTGTTACACAAATTCCTCAAAAGTTGCAGCAGCTAGCCAGTCTACACGTTTCAACTGCAAGAAGAACGTATCTGTAATGCCAAAGAAACGTTGAAGTTCACTCACCGTATAAGAGAGGAATCAGACTCTTTGCCGTGGAAACCGGCGTGGGGGAAGTTGAAAATGACACGATCAAATCTTCTATAACGAAGATCAGGATGAAATTGCAGTGTGGTTGCATCAACTCCATGTAAAAGTAATGCTCCAAGTCGCTTCAAAGCTTCAAGGTTTGATCTTGCCTTCTTGTACTTTCTAACCACAGTATCTGCTTCAATCACCACAAAGACATGAAGTAACAGAGGAACATAAAGCTACAACCTTTAATCAGTACAAAGATGAAAAATCACATCTTTCATCACCGGAAGCTCCATATAATCAGTAGAGTTCAGTTCACCCTATGAATTGATTTCGATTCTTTCTCACAGACAAGTCTGAGACAGTCTCATGCTAAAAGAGGCATTAAAAAAAACCCTAAAAACTCAGACATAGAAAACTCAAACGAAATCAAAAACCCTAAAAATCTCAGTGGAAGCAGAGGAAATGTTACCGTATGAATCGAGAGAGGAAGCGCAGATATTGGAAGCAGAGCCGAATCGAGTGGCTAAGCTACAAGAGAATGAGAAATCTCCTTCGCCGACGAGAAGTATCTGATGGTTCGATGAGTAGTGTTTGACCCATACTTCTTCTTCTTCATCCTCTCTATCTCTCTTAACCTCCGAGAGCTCTCTCTTCGCCATTAGAGCAATAAAGGATGAAACTTTAGAAAGTTTTGTCTTTTTTTTTTCCCAATTTTCAAAAACAAAAGTAACGTTTATTAGTAGTACTACTGTACTGTATAAGTCCAAGAGAAGAGAGACGGTTGAGTTTTCTCATCTATCGAAAAATGGAAAAAGATGATTGGGATTTTACACCGATATTAACAAAGACGATCATTGATTGATTACTTTCGTATATTGAGCCCATTTGAGTATACACAGAAGTACCTCTGTTGCTCTCATAAAGGCGTTTATTGTTAAAAATGAAATGATTGGAACATGCGTTCTGATTATAGTGTTAGTATCAAGAAAACACAAACGGGGAAATGGGTGTAAATACTAATACTAAACTTTGTGACTAAAATCGTTTGATAACACTTCAAAACGCGACTATCCGTATCCAAATAATTCGCCAGTGGCTAAGCTACAACAAGTATTAATTAAAATCATGTGATTAAGTTACACAAAAACAAATTAGTAATTACTAACTTTACTAATAATGCGTCCTACCAAATTTTCTGCCTAAGCGTTCCGTCTAGAGTCTTTTGATAGATGGGATAATATCACAAGAGAGTCAAAAATGAGAACTTTATGGGATTCTCTCCTTAAAGGCAATGCACAAGTCGCAGGACTCCAAACTCCAAAACTACAACAAAATATCATCTCCAGATAGAGATCATTGCATCAGCCTAATAAACATAAGAGAATATAGAATGCAGCTTTGTTCGTGCGTCCAAGTTTCAGTCACCTTGTTAGCTTCCATCAAAGTTATCCTCAGAAGCTCCTTTGAATACAACCTACAAATATCCAATTCTGATATAACGCTTTTGTTTTCATAATTATAAGCAAATATCAAGGATTTACCGTATTTTGAGCTTGCTCTGCCTAGTGCCTACTCATGCTTCCGTTTTCGTGATTCTCCCCTGAGTGCTGTTTCGTATTAACATTTTTCGTACTCTCCCCTTGTGAATTCCATGACAAACTCCTCTGAAGCGGAGAGAGCGCTCGGGGAACGGTTCTTGACTAGGTTGTACTCCAAAGTCTTGACACTGATGAGGAACTGTCCTCCGTGTTACCATCCTTTGTAATTTTCCATTATGCATTTCTAACGATACTCTATTGAAGCGGTTGTATTCAAAAGTTGTTCTTTACGATGAGGTTTTCTTCTTTTAGTGTATCTGGGCAGTTCAAGATGTATCGAGCTGTCTTCAACACGGACATGTTTGTTATCCATCGCCCGAGTTGTTGGAAAGCTTGGTGACACTCTGATTCTCGTTCTTTCACTTCTCTCCATCTCACCTTCTCTGCATAAAGCTCCTTAGCGACACGAGAAAATCTGAACTTGAAAGTACTGCACTCTCCCAAAGGGAAAGGTTGGTCACATCTGGATCCATCGCCTCTCTTATTCTCATAACCAGGGTAGTTGCTCTTATGGAACGCCACACACTGATCCAATACAAGAAAGCATCTGCTAGCGAGCTCCTCAAGCTTCCAGTGACAAAAAGGTGCGTTGATCTTGTGAGTGACATGAATTTCTCCATTAGCCGTTAGCATATGGCATGCACCATGGAAAAATCCAAACACCAATTCCCTATGCTTCCTACACAGACAAAGAAACAACAAATGAAATCTTTACAAAAACGCCCCCAAAGTTGCAGCAGCTGGTCTACACATTCAACTGCAAGAAGAAAGTATCTGAAACACCAAAACGTTGATGATCTTACCGTATTTGACAGGGATCAGACTCTCTACTGTGGAAACCGGTGTGCGGGAAGTTGAAGATGACACAATCAAATCTTCGGAAATGAAGATCAGGATGGAGTTGCAGTTTGGTTGCATCAACTCCATGTAAAAGGAAAGCTCCAAGTCTCTTCAAAGTTTCAAGGTTTGATCTTGCCTTCTTGTACTTTCTAACCACAGTGTCTGCTTCAGTTACCCACAAAACACATGAAACAACAGAGGAAATCAATCTAAAAGCTACAACCTTTTTAACTGGTTTATAAAGCTATGAACATGAACAGAGAGGAACAATGCAAATGTTGGAAAATCAATCATTCACTGGAAGCTCAATAAATCAGTGGTTCACCATAAAAAACCTCACAATGTTAGCTAACCAAGTGTATACCATATGAATCGAGAGAGGAAGCGTAGATATTGGAAGCAGAGCCGAAGCAAGTGGCTAAGCTACAAGAGAATGAGAAATCTCCTTCGCCAAGGAGAAGTATCTTATGCTTGGTTGAATAGTGTTCAACCCACTTTTCTTCATCATTGTCTCTATCTCCTTTAAGCTCTCTCATGTTTTGGGAAGTTTTTGTTTTATCCTCAGAGTTGAAGACATATATTAACGTACATATTTCCGCTCTGTTGATGTATAAAAAACTTAAAGAAGAGGGACGATTTAGTTTCCTAATAAAAATGGAAAATGACGATTCGCTTTACCCACAAATCAAAAAGGTGATCACTGATTTGAAGCCATAAAATATGTTTTTGTTGCTAATAAAGGTGACATGGCGTTCGCGATTAGAAAACGCAAACGCTGTATATGACAATCGCTGAATTTGAATGGGCACTTGCACTTGGAAGAAGAACGAGACTGAAACATAGAAAACAACAACAACTTATTTGCCTCCAAGCTAACAAAATACATGGCACAAACCGGCTTCATTGTAAATCATAAATGTGCTTCAATAGATGAGGAATCAAACTGGGGTTTCTTTGTTCCATTGGGCAGTCTCAAGTCTCCACGCAATTTCTCGTTATCCAGTGTTAGGGCGTTGAGTAAGCAATTGCTCCACTGTCCATTACTCCATCTCCACCACTCCTCCAGTGGCTTGTACTCAGTGCCCTAAAGAGAAATTGCGGGGAAACTGCCCAATCGAACAACAACAAACTCTTCGCTTCCTTCAGCTCATTGCAGCAAATGAAATGCTAGATCATTTCATAAAGCTTTAGGAACCATATAGTTTTGCTTTCTAAAAAACACACAGAACTCGAACTAAAAGCAAGTGTCTTTGTTTGAAGCTGAAACACCTACTACCATCCAAAAGCAAATACAAATCCAGAAACAACACACACACCATCAAACTTATGACAAAAATATGAAGAACTTGGTTCTGCGATAAAATCCAAAACAGAGCCTTTGATGGGGAAAAAATCCAAACTTTGAATTGGTTGTAACAACAAATTCTATAAGCATCAATCAATTAAGAAGGAGGAGACTCAGACGGGGTCTTAGAGACTATAGAAAGAGCGTGTAATCCAGTATCCAGCTCTTCCCTGAGCAAATCGTAGACCAACCTATGCCTCTTCACCAGATTCATACCTTGGAACCCTTTCGAAACGATCTTCACGTTGAAATGCGTCTCTCCGTCAGTTCTACCTTTCATCCCGGCGTGACCAGCGTGCTGATACGAGACATCTTCGATCACTAACTCCACTGGTTCGAGCTCTTTCTGAAGCTTCTCTCTCATCCTGCTCGCTCGACTCTCGATTGCTCCCGAATCCGACCCGGTTTTCTCAACGCTGCTGCTCATCGCGACGGATCTTGAACCAGTTCCCGTCGAATTCGACTCTGAATTGAAGAATTTAGGTACGGAGACGAAGACGCTCGGAGGATTCAACGGGGAATTTAGGGTTTGAGTCCGGTGGAATCCAGATACGATTAACCTAATCGAAGATGAAAACATTGTCGAAAACTCGAAAACAATATGAAACGACGTAGTTTATTAATTAAGGAGTACCAAAGGGGAAAAAAGAAAAAGAAAAAAACAAATGTTCCATATATTGCCCAAGAAAGGAAGAAAAAAAGAAAAAAGGACAAAGAGGTGATCAAATGGTATAAAAGGCGAGAAGTGTTTGGGAATTAACTCATTGGGATCTTAATTATCTATGTTATAAATTTTAGTTTTTATTTGTAAATTAGTTTATAATTACTTTTTGATAGAGAGAGAAAATATAAACCAATAACAATTCAAAAATTTAAATATTTTTAATGATTACTACTTCAAGTTTACAAAACATCAATCTTTGTGGGACAAAAAAATATCCCAAAACATCAATTTTTGTGAGACAGAGGGAGTATGTGTATCCGAACAGATTGTTAGACCTGTAAATGAAATCGAAATCAAACAACATTATAATCCAATCATCTATCCTTTTCTATATCATATCACACAGCAAAATAAAATCATAAAATTAACTGAAAGTGTAAAATATTCTCATTTCTATCAATCGCAACAACCCATAATCAATATTTACCATTTTTGGTCGTAATTTAATATGCTAGAGTTAATTCAAACCAAACAATAGCTGACTGTTAATAATATCAATTATCTCAACTAAAATAGGAAACAGTTTTAATCCAATCTCTAATTTTACTGTAGTTTATCATATCAAACCAACAATCAAAATCAAAAACAGAAAATCTTAAATTGATTGCATAAGACCATCTCCAATGTATATCTCTATATTTTCTCTAAAATAGAGTAACTCTAAAATAGAGCATTGTTTTCCTCCAATGTATTGCTCTACTTTTAACTCTAAAATAGAGTTAGTGTAAAAAAGTAGAGGTGAGAATAGAGTTGTTGTATATATAGAGCAATCCTATCATTTTCTCTATTTTAGAGGAAAATATAGAGTAGGTATGGAGCAAATATTGCTCTATAATAGATTTTTGACTTTAAAATAGAGTGGGGTTGGAGATGCCCTAAAATATTCTTCATTTCACACAAACCCAACGACAGATAACTTGAACTACTATAAAAACCATATAACACAACATAAATAACAAAACACATCAAACATAAAAACAAACATATTAGAAATTCACCTTAGAATAAGTCATGACCGCCACCGACAGTTTCACTCATGTCTTCGATCTCAAGCAATGTTTTTAAACCCGACCCGGAAAGCAAGCCGGATAACCTTCCGGGTCACCGGATCACCGGGTCGACCCAGTCAAACCGTGAGTCACTAATTTACTGAATTTTAATATATATTATAGATATATATATGTTCATACTTTGGTTTTATGAATATTCAAACAAAATTTTCCATATCTATCAGTTATTAATTAGTATATATTTTTGAACTATAATTATAAAATTCTATATCTTTCATTTTTAAATCCAAACAAAAACAGCAAGATATAATAGGAGAATATCAGAATAATAATTAAAAAGTTATTTCTATCTTCATATAAATTAATATTATAAAAAGATTGTGATTAAATACAAAAAAAAAGGAAGCCACGTACCCTCAAAGTTTGTCCCACATCGGGAGAGAATAGAGGAAAGGAGTACATGATTTCTTATATATATATGCTCGTCTAACTGTCTAAGTTAAAATTGACCTGGACCGCCGGTTAAACCACTAGTTAGCGGATTTTAGCTGGATTTTTCCGGTTTTATCTGGATTTCTTAGCATCTGGTTTTTAAGTAATATTCGGATCGGGATAGCTTCTGGTTCATGGTTAAACCGGTTTGACGGCCGGTTCGGTCCGGATTTCAAAACATTGATCTCAGGATTTTTAAAACAGCATGGAAGATAAGAGTCAAGATCGTGCATACATGAAAGCAATATACCACATACACTGGAGAGACAATAGAGATGATATTGGCTGATTCTACAGTAAGTTTTTCTCCTTTTGTTTATAACTTTTAAAAATATTTCCTATAAATAATAAAGAACTTACAAGTTTTAATAACTATGTTTAATGTTTCATGTTAGGGTTCTCACATTTTGCCACGGTTAAGAAGCAACAATTGAACAAATTCCAAAGGCTATTTGTTTTTGGAGAGTAGAAAATAATAGAGAACTTTCAACTGACAAGAGCATCATGAAAGTTTTGGGCAACCAAACATCCATACACGATACCCATCATGAACTCAACCGTCATAACCCGATGTGCTTTTTTTTCAACTGGTTTTTATTTGCATCTACCTTCATACGAGAACATCCTCGCAGAAGATGGTTTGAATGAACACATTTCGATAGGTACTTCTACTATATTCTTTGGTTTAGATATATAGTATTATATGTTAATTCTATACTATTAACTGAATCGATTTTCTTTTCCTACTTGAGACGTTGTTGGACAAGTTGTTTCTATTGGTGAAATGAAAACATCTGAGCTCAATGACAAACCAAAAAAGAGATTAAAGATTGTGTTGCGAGATACCAGGTAATAAGATCAGATTTTGAATGATGAGTATTTACTAAGAAAACATTCAAAATCTGATCTCATTACCTAGTATCTCGCAGCACAACCTCTAATCTCTTTTTTTTTTTGGTTTTTCATTGAGCTCAGATGTTTTCATTTTGCCAATAGAAACAACTTGTCCAATAACGTCTTAAGTAGAAAAAGAAAAGCCATTCAGTTAATAATATAGAATTAGCATATCATACTATTTATCTAAACCAAACAATATATTAGATGTACCTATCAAAATGTGTTCATTCAAACCATCTTACTGTGAGGATGTTCTCGTATGAAGCTAGATCCAAATAAAAATCGGTTGAAGAAGAATCACATCGGGTTATGACGGTTGAGTTCATGATGGTTATCTTGTATGGATATTTGGTTGTCCGAAAATTTTCTGATACTCTTATCAGTAGAAAGTTCTCTATTATTCTCTATTCTCCAAAAACAATAAGCCTTTGGAATTTGTTCAACTGCTGCTTCTTAACCGTGGCATGAATGAGAGAACCCTAACATGAAACAATAAACCTAGATATTAAAACTTGTAAGTTCCTGTTCTTTGTTATTTATAGAAAATATTTTTTTAGTTTATAAGCAAAAGAAGAAAAACTTACTGCAGAATCAGCCAATATCCTATATTGTCTCTCTAGTGTATGTGAAATATTGCTTCCATGTATACACGATCTTTACTCTTATTTTCCATGTTGTTTTGAAGGTCTTGAGCTTGGAGACATGAGTGAAACCATCGGTGGCAGCCATGACTTATTCTAAGGTGAATTTCTAATATGTTTGTTTTTATGTTTGATGTGTTTTGTTATTTATATTGCGTTCTATGGTTTTTTTATAGTAGTTTAAGTTACCAGTCGTTGGGTTTATGTGAAATGAAGAATATTCTATGCAATCAATGTAAGATTTTCTGTTTTTGTTTTGATTTTTGGTTTGATATGATATACCCTAGTAAGATTAGGGATTTGATTAAAACTGTTTCCGATTTTAGTTAAGATGATTGATATTATTCATGGTCAGATGTAAAAATGAGTATTGTTTGGTTTGGATTAACTCTAGCATATTAAATTACGAAAATGGTAAATATTGAATATGGATTGTTGCGATTGATTGAAATAAGAATATTTTACATCAACTGAAAATATTTTTAATTAATTTTATGATTTCATTTTGCTATTTGATATGGTATGGAAGAGGATGATCAATGATTGTATTTAAGTAGTTGCTGTTTTTATAGTATAACAACAGTGGATATGAGGGCCATCAGGCCATCATCAATCAACACTCATCTATCTATACATTTTTGGAGTACAAATTTGTCTCCTTCTTTTTCACACCCGGGTCGAGTTTTTTAAAGAATTTAAACCGACTCAATTAATTGGATATTTCCTTACCTTATCACACGGGTCGGGTTATTTTAAAACAATTTATCCGTTTGTGGTAATCGGATCTTCCCCCATTTGATAGATAAAGATTGAGAAAATATAGGAAGCATAAAATTTGCTACACTAAGATTCCTTATCTAAAATATATTATGCTTGCTCTCCAATTTTCTCTTGATTCGCAATCACACCTAAACTTGGCCTCATCAAAGATCTCTATAAAAGCCTGTCAATAGAAGGTAGAAAAATCATATGAGCATACACAATTTACTTATAGCAATCCATAATAAATTTAAAGATATAAATAGCTGCCTCATTTGCTTACCTAAGTGATTGGTGTTAGCGCAAGTGATTGGTGTTAGCCGATAAAAAAGCAGATCTCTGTCAACACTTTATTTCGTTTTTTCATGTATACATATATCATTATATGTTATATATTAATTAACTACTAATAGCACTTCTTGCTTTCTAAAAAATTTAGGGTTTTTATAATTATTTTTTCTCAACAAAGAGGCAAGATTAAAACACCAACAACTAATGTTGTGTTTAAACATGTCTTCCAGAATATGGAGAACAAATATGTTGAATAAACATATTTCTACTTAAAACTTATCTTTATATAACTCTTTCATCCATTTTATGTTAATAATAAAGTTAGATTATTGAAATTTTACAAAACTAATAACATGATTTACTTTATGTTATAAAATTACTCTTTAAGTTTCAGCTTCTTTATATATATATTATTATGCCGGCTTTCAGCTTCTATTAGAAAATTGAGTGAAGATGAATAAGGTAGAAGCCAAAACTTGGTCTAATAAAACGCATGTACTGGGAACATATTTTCTTTTTATAACTTTCTTCCATCCAAAAATTATATCAAGCAAATTTACATAAAATAAATTAATATAGTTTGATATCTCTAAATGTATTATAGTTCAGCAAATTCATAAATATATATAGTTAGTTTGATTAAAAATACTAAAAACATATAATGTATATATAGCAAAGTAACATATGTAACTTTTATGAAACTAAAACATAACTATGTCAATTGTATGAAAACTAATAGTGGAAGAGTAATTTAGGAAAAGGAGAAAAAAAAAAAAACAATTGCTCTGTGGTGTACCACGGGTAGATCCTAGTAAAATATCAATTTTAGTTTAATATCTAACTTTAATATACTAATTCTCTTTCTTATACTTTATAAAAAAAATATTTATATGCCTATTAATATTAATAGGCTCAACAAACAAATACACTTACTTATAATATATGCAACTCGTATGTATAATCAGCTTAACTCTAAACTAAGCAACTATCCAAACACATCTGAATATGTAGAAGACACCAACTAGTACTCACCTTAGCCACACAAATCACTTCCTCAGTTAACACTTGCAACAATATATTCCGTCTTAACAACGAACTCGATCTGCAAAAGTTTAGAGTTACCGGTCACATATTATTTTTCTAATAATATACAACATCATTATCCTTGATTGAATCCATTAAATAAGTCTAAACCAAGTCTCCAATTAAATTAACAAAATATAGCTTAATAATTAAATCAAACCAAAATCTAATAATTTAACAATTCCACGTGACCACACCAAACCAACTCACGTCCTTAATAATTAAGATCTCGTTTTGTAATTTAATTACAATCCTTGGTTTAGTAGTCGGTTAAACTTCTCGGTTCAGTAAACAACACAACACAAACACGCACGAGACTAAGCTTCGCCGTTTACCTCTCTTTGCAACTTCTCTCGGCGGATCTCCTCGACGGCTCAACGTGACGGTTTAAGCCCACAGTAACTACTCTCCCATGGCTCAGCAACATACATCAAAAGCAAGCAACAGATCGTGAGACGACATCATAAACTTCATGCGCAAGTTACAAAATACATCTAGGGGTTTCCTCCTTACCCTTAAGGATCTCAACGACGGCTATGGCTGCTCCGGTAACAGCAGCTGATATTTCCGGTGATACACGGTGGGTGACTGACCAACAGTGGTGATCGGTGGTGTCCGACGATGGTTAACGGCTGATGTTGTTTAACAACGCCAAGACAGTCGCCAACATCGCCTCTCCATTATTACTTCCCTTTACTAACAACGACACCAACACAACTTTAGCATTCCGGGCTCAAGGATCAAACTGCTGGTCTGATGTTAGGGTTTTGGTGTGCGTTTCTCTTTGACGACAAATAAACGACACACAACACACGACGTTCATTTAGTCGTTTAATCATTTTGCTCCAATTTGGCCTTTAATGGGCTGAAATTCTCAAAATGATCCACATTTGAATTTGGGGATGTTACACTGAATTTCTAATGGCTTTGATACTATATATGTTGAAGCAGAAAATAACATAATAAATATTTTAATAGAACTAAATATATATATATATAGTTGATAATTGAACCAAACTCTTTCGGTCACAAAGGTCCCAAGAGCATTTCACATTTTCTTGCTTCAATCCATGCTACATACATATAATCACACAAAGTAAATAGGCATTATCTATGATGATTGATGCCAAGCTATATAATTATGATTTACAGGATTTCCTTAGATTTCTCCAAATTTTGACTCATACGGAATAGCCATTTTTTTATTGTTTTAGCTAGAAATGGAGAGATTGTTTGAAAAGTTTGAGGTATTGTTCTTCTAGCAGAGCTCCCTTTTATAGAAAAGTATTAAGGGTTTTTGATAATAACTAATATTTTTTATATTGGCAATTCCGGATTTAGTAATTGGTGTATATGGTGATTGTTATCAATGATTGCAATGATTTGAAAGTTTGTAAGATTTTGTATAAATTAGAATAAGTTACTAAAAAATAAGTATAATATATAACTTGCAAATCGTTTTTTGGAAACATATCTTCGTGATAATATAAAACAATGGAGATCCGAATGAATTATTCTTGATCCGAATGATCTTATAACTGATGATTTAACACACTTAGGGTCCGCGGCTTCCACCTGTCAAGATCCGAGTCACTTATTCTAGATCCGAGTCACTTATTCTAGATCCGAATTACTTTATAACTGGTAAGTGAAAGTTTTGTTTAATTTTTCTCTTAACTACCCTTGTTCTTATTTATTTTTTCACACATAGTCGATTTTGCCAAGGGCATTTAATTGAATTTTTCTGCTTATTTTCAAAAATCTCTGCTTTGGACTCTCCAATTAATAATATAGATTAATACTATAGATGATTGGATTAGATGTCGTTTGATTTCAATTTCATTTACAGATTTGACATAAAGGAACTGTTTGGATATACATATAACACAAATAACTAAGATCTGAATGAGTTAATCCCCAAACACTTAGATCCGTGCCTTTTATATCCATTTGACTAATAATAGTATAGATTGTTCTTTGCGAGAACTTTCCGCTCTCATCTTCCTCTTCTTTGATGTACCTCTGTTTCCTAAGTGTTACAAGATATTTTCTCTGATTCTAGCTAAATTTGGCAATTGAATTTAGAAATGCTAATTAAGTGATAACAAGTGTAATGTAGATTGCATATTGGGTTATTGATTCAGAACAAAATAGTATTGGATAATTTTTTTTTTTGAAATGATTGCGATGCAATTTGATGGTATTATGCTATAACATCAAAAAAAAAAAAAAAAAAATACCATAGCCATGTTTTGAAGAAAAGACAACATCGTGGATTTGGGCTATGGTTTGTGTTAATACTCTTTTGGATATATAGACATAAATGACTCAAAAAAGCAAAAAAAAATTAACCTTCGAGTTCTAGAGATGACAATCGAATATTCATAGAAAGTTTTTAAAGTATTAAATAAGTAAAATGATATGTTTACAGAAAAGCAAAAATCAGGTCATAACCAGTGTACAAGAAAGCGTTAAGCGGTATGTGGATGGTGATTCAGCGCCTATCGCATAATCGGGGTTTAGACGTTTCTAAGTAGTTTACATGTTTACAATAAAAATATTATATATATGATATAATATATAAAATTATAAAAAATATGTTAAAAGAAATAAGTAATAATAAAACATAAACTAAAATTAGTTTAAATAAAACCATTCAGGTGGGTCAGTGGTAGGATGGATTTCGGGTTGAGGGTGAGATTCCCAATACTCCCGGGTTCGAATCCCCACGGCTGCAAACACCTTAAGTGGCCACCGTAGAAAAATTTAACATTGGGCTATGCGGCCTCCAGGAACCACTATTACCGCCTTCAGGACGCACGCCAAGCCTTCTGGTTAGTGGGCTAGTCAAGACCTACTGGGCTTTGAATACCTGGATTATAAAAAAAAGTAGTATAAATATATCTATTTAATTTTAAATTAATAATTATTAATATGTATATAAATATAAAACTTAAAAATTTAAATATATATAGTTAAAAATAAAATAAAAATCTATATAATAATAACAATCTGAATAAATGCGAAGAACAGTCGCATCTTTTCATCGTGACTTTTTATTTAAAAAAATTCAGTTGCATCTTTTCATCGAATAGTCGCATCTTTTCATCGTGACTTTTCATTTAAAAAAATTCAGTTGCATCTTTTCATCGTGACTTTTCATTAAAAAATATTTTTTAATTATTTTTTGACAAAATAATTATATGATTGCGTCTCTTTAGAAAGTTGCATCTGTTGAATGTAGAGTTGTGTCTCTTACAAACAGTTGTGACTTTTGTATATAATATTAGCAATATAAATAGATGCGAATATTAGTTGTGTCTTATCATCGTGACTTTTCATTAAAAAAAATTTAGTTGCATATTTTCATCGTGACTTTTCATTAAAAAGAATATTATTTAATTATTCTTTTGACAAAAAAATTATATGGTTGCGTCTCTTTAGAAAGTTGCATCTGTTGAATGTAGAGTTGTGTATTTTACAAACAGTTGAAATTTTTGTATAATATTAGCAATATATATAATAATAGCAATCTGAATAAATGCGAAGAACAGTCGCATCTTTTCATCGTGACTTTTCATTTAAAAAAATTTAGTTGCATCTTTTCATCGAACAGTCGCATTTTTTCATCATGACTTTTCATTTAAAAAAATTCAGTTGCATATTTTCATCGTGACTTTTCATTAAAAAATATTATTTAATTATTTTTTGACAAAATAATTATATGATTGCGTCTCTTTAGAAAGTTGCATCTGTTGAATGTAGAGTTGTGTCTCTTACAAACAGTTGTGACTTTTGTATATAATATTAGCAATATGAATAAATGCGAAGAACAGTTGCGTCGTTTCATCGTGACTTTTCATTAAAAAAAATTCAGTTGCATCTTTTCATCGTGACTTTTCATTAAAAAGAATATTATTTAACTATTCTGCAAAAAAATTATGTGGTTGTGTCTCTTTAGAAAGTTGCATATGTTGAATGTAGAGTTTTGTATTTTACAAATAGTTGAGATTTTTGTATATAATATTAGCAATCTATATAATAATAGCAATCTGAATAAATGCGAAGAACAGTCGCATATTTTCATCGTGACTTTTTATTTAAAAAAGTTCAGTTGCATCTTTTCATCGAACAGTCGCATTTTTTCATCGTGACTTTTCATTTAAAAAAATTCAGTTGCATCTTTTCATCGTGACTTTTCATTAAAAAATATTATTTAATTATTTTTTGACAAAATAATTATTTGATTGCGTCTCTTTAGAAAATTGCATCTGTTGAGTGTAGAGTTGTGTCTCTTACAAACAGTTGTGACTTTTGTATATAATATTAGTAATATGAATAAATGCGAAGAACAATTGCGTCGTTTCATCGTGACTTTTCATTAAAAAAAATTCAGTTGCATCTTTTCATCGTGACTTTTCATTAAAAATAATATTATTTAATTATTCTTTTGACAATAAAATTATATGGTTGCGTCTCTTTAGAAAGTTGCATCTGTTGAATGTAGAGTTGTGTATTTTACAAACAGTTGAGATTTTTGTATATAATATTAGCAATATGGATAAATGCAAAGAACAATTGCGTCTTTTCATCGTGACTTTTTATTCAAAAATTGTGATTTTTCGTTAAAAAATTCAGTTGCATCTTTTCATCGTGAATTTTCATTAAAAAAATATTATTTAATTATTCTTTTGACAAAAAAATTATATGGTTGCGTCTCTTTAGATAGTTGCATCTATTTAATATAGAGTTGTGTCTCTTACAAACAGCTGTGACTTGTGTATATAATATTAGCAATATTATAAGTAGTAAAAAAATACTCTATAAGAATTGTCAAAAGATTTAATGACTTTAGACTTTTTTATATATCATATGTTTTGTCTACAAAATGATAGTTGTTTGTATATATTCATCTACAATTCCACCTCTATGAATATAAATATATTCATTTTTATTCATGTATATTATAAGTGAATTATAAGTGAAATGTGTGATAATTTTTGTTTATTTATATTTAAATTTGAGACTGATTGGTAATCTTCTTATTCTTAACACTTATTCTTTAATAATTTTAAAAACCAGCGACCAAATATAGTGAGAGAGATGACGAAAATCAACACTTGTGTCGCTTAAATACATCGCCAAAAAAACCAGTGACAGAAACACGATGCACTGATTCACAGAAGATTGATGGAAATGATTAAAAGAGAAAATTGTACTACAATTACAGTCGTTAGAAGGTGTCGCTGAGACTCACAAACGAACAAGGCTTATATCTAAAAGAAATAAGGTTATTAATTTGATAAATTTTGATTTATTGATTTCAGAAATATAAATATGTAAACATATTCATTAATATAAATATGTAAACATATTCATTTATAAAAATATATTTGAGTTATGTGAAACATTTTGAATAATTAATTTAATTGAATTCAATATTTAATTTGAACAAATTAACAGTATGTCATTTTATGAGTGGTCTCAACTAATTTTTAATATCTTTTCAATTTTTTATACGACTTTTTGGAAATTTATAGTGTTTTTATACAATGTATTCATGTTTTTAACAATTAAAACAAAAAATAAAAATATTTAAACTGATAAATCTAATAAATCTTTTAAAAAAACCATTAGAGTTTAAAATTACCAAATAAATAATTTTATATTTCTTTCAAATTAACACTCTATATGGTGATGTCATATGTAAACATATAAGCATTTATAGATATAAATATGTTTAACTATATAACTATGTGGAAATAAATATAAGAATCTACTTATCTTCAAATGTATAATTGTAGGCAACGAATAATTATATAATATTAAAATAGAAAACACAATTAAATAAAATATGGAGATTTAATTACATTAAAAATTATTTCAAAAATGCAACTACCTATTATATGTTTATAGCACTAATCATTTTTTATTTAATCGTCAAGATTTGTATCCCTCATTTGCATATTTTAATTGTAATTTTTCTCAAAATAATTGAATGAAATACGTGTAAGTTACATCAATGGCAAAATCTGTAAATATTTTAGTCAAATGGTAACTCACTAATTAAATGAACTTAAAAGTTCATTAAGAACGATACGTCAACATAAAATTTCCGTTAATCACATGTAAAAATAAATCATTTTTAGGAATATTTCTCAAAATATTTTTAAGAGTTGTATTTTTATAATTTATTATACCATAATTTAATAAAAATATATTAAATAAATTTTGTAATAAATATTTTATTAAAATGAGTTCCCCCGCGATATCGCGGGGGCTCAATACCTAGTATATTAAAATAATAGTCTGTGATATTAGACGGTCTAAGACCATGGCCAGTGGAGTAACCCATATGGGTTACTTCCAAAAAAATTATTCATATAATTATTATTAATCTAATCATAGCAACCCACTAAGTACTTGTCAAAATTATCCTTCCACTAGAGTAATCTTCATAGGTTTTTCAATCATTAAAATATCTTTTTTTTTATAATTATTGTTTATTAATTTGCAAATTTAAATAAATTTAAAATGAGAAATAAGTTTTATTAATTACTAATATTACATTTAAAAGGAAAACAAACATATTTTACAGAATTTGGAAATATTAAACAGATCGATGCAGCGACATCCATTCCAATGACAACTTTGCCAGTGTATCCAGCCTTCTCGATGGCAGTCTTGAGCAGTCATGTTAACCCCCAAGGGATCAATCAGTACAACAAAAGACATGTTGTTTGACTTAGAAAACGTTATTAAATCATAATTCACCTAAATGATTCTATGATTCAACATATATGTCTACTACATAAGACAAACCTTTAAAGATGGAGCAAACTTTGTTGGAGCAAACACATTGCCTCTCTGTTTGGATTACGAATCCTCCATGTAAGGAACAAACCAAGAGCCACCAGTCGCATAGCACAATGAGTAATCTGTTTCGTTACACACAAAAAAATAAATCAAAACTTTAGCAAAACAAAAACAGAACATAGTAAATCAACTCTATCAGCATAATTGACACATCTATCTAACGAGTGTGATCAACCAACGAGTGTGATCAACCAAAACAAGAAACGAGTGTGATCAACGAGTATGACACATCTATATAAGCAACCAACGAGTGTGATCAACCAACAGAACATAGTAAGAGATCATTCAACACAAAACAAGAAACATTTCTGTCACCTGTAAGGACTGATAATAGCAACCAACGAGTGTGATCAAAGTCTCCAGCTTTAAACGACTTGACAACGGAAAGCCTCTTGTCAAGCTTTGAATCACCCATCTGAGGAAGAGGTTTAGCCTCATCTTCTTCCTTTGAAACCACACTCACATCTCCCATGAACAACCTTCTCATCACAAACAAACCAAAAAATATCAGTCCAACATCTCTAAGAAGACCATCGTTCATCACCAAAAGCTAAACCCTATAGATTCGATCACACAAAATAAAATTAAAAAAATGAACAGAGCAATTGAGAAATAGACTTACAGATCGAGGACGGCGTTTTCATCTTCCTCGGCGGTAGTGACGGCAACCACCTCAAGCCTAACGATCGGAGCAATCTGAGCTCCGGTGTCCTCAGCTTCGTTAGCTCCTGCATCTTCCTCGTCTCTGTTCAGCTGCCCGGAATAAGCAATCGATTGAATTGATTGAAATCAATTAAAACTGAAGAGAATCTGATTCACCGTTTCATCGATTTAGTTTCGTTTTGTTTTTACAAGAAGTCGATGAAACCGAGAGAAGAAGAAAACGAGAGAAAAAAAAGAAGAAAACGAGAGAGAAAGAAAAAAAAATAGTCTTTTGTATTTTATGAAGCCAATTACAAGTTGACACGTACCGTGTCTTCACTGTTCCTTCCGATACTCGGCATAACAACGATTCTACAAAATTGTGGGCCAACTCTTTTAATTTTTCTTTTCTTTTGGGCTTAGAAATGGACAGAGTACCGCAAAAAAACTCCACTGGCCATGCTCTAAGTGGTCATATAAGCGTTTAGTAAGAGTCTAGATGGTTGGCTAGACAGCTTTCTTAAACACCGGTAATAACAGATTTGAAAGAAACGTACATAATAATGTTAAACTAGGTATTAACCCGCAGAGAACCGCGGGCTGAACTTTTTTTAAATAAAAATTTGTAATAATTAATTTATTATTTTGTTATTTATAATGATTTGTGATTAATTTTGGTTTGCTTATATTATAATTTTTATATTTTAAAAATGTTTATTGAAACATTTGCATGTAATGAATAAAACTGTTTAAACCTTTGTCAACTAAACACAATCCTTACTAACATGTAAAAAAGAACAACTAAATATAGCTAGTAATAGTTCTAAAAACCTCTTTGAAAACAACATTCATTGTTTTTTTCTAAACTGTGGTGAAATTTTTTTGATACAATTTGTAGTTGTATATTTTATTTGATTTGGTTTTAAAATCTTACCTGTTAAATTTTTTTTTAAGTACGAATTAGTTTTGATTCAAATAGATTTTTTTTACTTTTCTACAATTTATTTTATTTGAGGTGTGTCCAATTTTCATTTTTAATTAATTTTATTGATTTAATTAATTAATCTTAATTATTTTTTTTTAATGGCAATTGAATGTAATTTTTAAACATTTTAAGGTTAGTTTCATAATTGTACTTTCCAATTAATATAGTAGGATAATATGGATAGAAGTGAACAAAGAAAAACTTGTAGACGTAATCAGAAATAGTTCCTATTCTGGTGACAAAAAATATAAATACAAAATAGTAGTAGTAAGTAATACTAGTACATATTTTCTTTTTGATGTAAAGTGTAAACGAAAATAAAGAATAAATAATAAAAAAATTCGAAGATGAGTAAAGCAGTCGATTCGACCATCACTGCGTTGTTTAGCTGCAGCTCTCGAAACTAGGTCCCACAATTCCTAATAGGATCTGACGTGGATCCTCGATCCCTCCCTCTCCCCTTTTAAAGCACCCGAAACATACTCAAATTTTACGACAACTGCCACCACCAAACACCAAGTAGCGTACTGTATGTCTGTATATAACGTTGTCTGTGGGAAGGGTAGTTTCGTCAAAATGCAAAAACCACTTTCCGGTTTTCGTGAAAAACCCGTCTCCAGCCGCTGCATCCATCCTCCCATTCTCCATTATGCTCTCTCTCTCTTTCTCACCGCAAACATATAATATTAGCAGTAACGTATTATTATTATATATGTAACTCAGGTTTTGGTCTGTGCATCGAGTTAACACAGGCAATGCTCGTGTCTCCCTCTCTCTCTCTTATATATATGTTATGTTTTTAGATGAGTAGATTCTCTTTTTTTATATCTGTTGGAACTGGAGAGCTCTTTGTGTTTAGCTAATCGCTGATCTCGAGAAGCTTTTTTATTGAATCCCTTTTCTTTCATTTTCGTGAGTTTTCTTAATCAAGATTCGATTTTTTTATTGATTTGAAACGTTTCTTCTCATTCTCTTTTGCATGTATTGATCTAATATTATATAATCTGGCTTTCTTCTCTCGGCTGATCTCTGTTTTCCTTTTTCTTCCCGGGGGAAAAAAATTAAAGGTTTCATGTTTTGGATTTATCTATTATCTGGTCGGTCATATATGATTGGTTGTTTGCAGTTCTGTGCGTTAAACGTGATTTTGAGGTCATGGGTATCACGGCATTGGTACTTGTGGAATCTACTTATGTCTTTTAAAGTTTGATTCTTTTCAGGATACCTTTTTTTTTTTTTTTACTGGAAGCATTTAAAAAGAAAGAAAGAAAGAAAGAAAGTAGTGTTCCTTTTTGGTTCTTAAGATTAGATGGTGACAACAAAAAAAGTTGATATATTGGCATTTTTCATGTGATCTTAGAATGCATTTTTTTGTTGTGTTGTAGGAATGGCTTCAAATTCGGCTGTTGATATTATAGAGACATCTTCCAAGGTTCATTTCTCAGGCTTTCATCAAATGGATGGTTTAGTTTCGAGTATATCAGATCAGTTGGCTGAGGAAGAGGAACATGGCCAACCTTTTGTGATCGGTGAGAGATGCTGGCAGATTTTTATCTAATGGTTTGAAGATGGTTAGAATCAGACAATGTTAATAGGATGTTTGTTGTCTTTTCAGGAGTTGCTGGAGGAGCAGCGTCCGGTAAAACTACTGTTTGCGATATGATTATGCAGCAACTGCATGATCAGAGAGCTGTTGTTGTAAATCAGGTACTCGAATGTGATCTATATCCATTTCTGGCTTTTTTAGTTCTGAATTCTGATGAGTGACTACAAGTGGTTGTTAGTCGAATATATAATGCATTGAGGCTGATCTTTTTTTTCTTTGTTTGCAGGATTCTTTCTACCATAATGTAAATGAAGAGGAGCTTGCAAGAGTTTATGATTACAATTTTGACCATCCTGGTTAGTAAGTCTCTGAATAGCCAAAAACTAATTAATGGGTCTCTTGATCTAATGCAGACTGCTGTTCTGTGTCGCTTAGCCTTTTAAATATCTGAATTTATAATATGCTAGCTTGTACATATGAATCTTGCTCCTTGTCTTGTAGACGCTTTCGATACCGAGCAATTATTGTCTTCGATGGAGAAGTTAAGAAAAGGACAAGCAGTAGATATTCCCAACTATGACTTTAGAAGTTACAAGAACAATGTTTTTCCACCTAGAAGGGTAAGGAGCTTCGTAGAATCTTTACTTTCGTGTCACTTAGTCACACTTGGTATATATATGTGTGCTGGTTCTGAGTTCTGACATTTGAAGCTTGCTTCTTATTTCTGAATATCAAACTCATGATGAAGTGATTAGCTCTCTTTTTAAGACACATAAACTTGTTCATCATTTGCAGGTAAACCCTTCTGATGTTATAATTCTGGAAGGGATACTCATTTTCCATGACCCTCGGGTGCGAGATTTGATGAACATGAAGATATTTGTAGATGCAGGTCTTTCTCATACCGTAACCGCTACACTTATTTAGCCAAATCCATAGCAAATATGAGACGCTGCACTTGTGTATTACACATGTAACAAGTGTATATATAAACATGATGGTTATAAATTTGGTTTCTTATTCTACATCATGGTGTTATTTATGCAGATGCTGATGTGCGTTTGGCGAGAAGGATTAAACGCGATACTGTTGAGAAGGGCAGAGATATTGCCACTGTTCTTGACCAGGTTTGTGTCGCTCTGTGCAAAGAACTTCGTTAATATCACATCATTTATGTTTTAATTTGTGAAACTTCTATGCAGTACTCAAAATTTGTGAAGCCAGCATTTGAGGATTTCATTCTACCAACGAAGAAATACGCAGATATAATAATTCCCCGAGGAGGGGATAACCATGTTGCTATTGATTTGATTGTGCAACACATCCACACGAAGCTCGGTCAACATGATCTCTGTAAAATCTATCCAAATCTTTATGTTATTCAATCAACTTTTCAGGTTTCACTTATTCTCTTTTCTCTCGTCTAATCAACCAACAGTAATCATTTCTTGCTTAATGACGAGAAAGACTGATACTTTAGCCGTTGGTTACAGATACGTGGGATGCACACTCTAATCCGAGACTCTAAAACAACAAAGCATGACTTCATCTTCTACTCCGATCGATTGATTCGTTTGGTGGGTGCTAAATTTGATTTTTGTTTCGTATTATTTCGCTATGTTTGCTTTATTAATGTCCTCTGGTCAGGTGGTTGAGCACGGCCTCGGGCACCTTCCCTTTACAGAAAAGCAAGTGGTTACTCCCACAGGTTAGCTAATGACAAAGATTATATTTTACTGCAATCTTGCAGCATAAATCTCCAACCAGTGAGATAATAAACTCATTTTCTTTGGCTTGTAAATGTAGGGTCTGTGTATTCTGGTGTGGACTTCTGTAAGAGGCTGTGTGGCGTCTCAGTTATCAGAAGGTAAAAAAAACCAGCTCAAACACTTGACACCGGGTAGTTGTGGTCAAGAAGACCCATATAATGATTCTTTCTTTGAACACAGCGGTGAGAGTATGGAGAACGCTCTAAGAGCATGCTGCAAAGGAATCAAAATTGGAAAGATTCTGATTCATAGAGAAGGGGACAACGGTCAACAGGTTTGTACAAACTTGTTTGTGTTCTTTCTCTGTTTCATCACTTGGTCCTAACTACTTTTGTGGCAACCACCAGCTTATCTACGAGAAGCTACCCTCAGACATTTCGGAAAGGCATGTGCTTTTGCTAGACCCAATCCTGGGGACAGGTCTGTGTTCTGTGAACCCTGTTGTACTGGTTGTGAGCAAAAGACAAGATATAATGGGAAGATAACAAAAGCATGTTTGTTTTTGTGTACACAGGAAACTCGGCGGTGCAAGCGATAAGACTGCTCATAAGCAAAGGCGTGCCTGAGTCCAACATCATATTTCTCAATCTCATATCTGTAAGTTTGAAAAGCAAAAACGTTGTGGCTTCCTTCTCTCTCTACATAGCTTAAGCTGTAAAATTAAAAAATGGTATGGGGGGTTAATAATGTGTGGTTCAGGCACCTCAAGGAGTAAATGTGGTGTGCAAAAAGTTCCCAAGGATAAAGATTGTGACTTCTGAGATAGACACCGGTTTAAACGATGAATTCCGAGTTGTTCCCGGTATGGGAGAGTTTGGAGACCGCTATTTTGGGACGGATGATGAGTGAGTGAGAGAGACCTTTTTTGCCTTGCTCTGAAAATTTTGATAAATTATTTTTGGTTTCCAAATATGTTATAACGGATTTCATATGATCACACCTATACGTATACCAACAAAACAAATTTGCAACTCAGTTGAAATTTCCAAAGTAATGTATGTATACACAGTTTTTGGGTCCATCACCATCATCCATCATGTGTCTCTCTCTACTCCGGTTGACCATTGAAGTCAACCCCAGTGAATACGATAAAGTTAAAGTCAATCGAGCTCTCTCTATTAACATTAAGAGAGTCTACTCCGGACAAACCGAACCGAACCGAACCGAACCGAACCGAACCATATTAACATTAAGCTTCGGTCGCTTTGGTTGCTTAGGAGGAGGCGCTTCCAATTTCAATTTGCTTCTCACTTTCTCTCTCCTCCCGCTTCTCTCTTTCTTTCTCTTACTTACAATTACAACAAACAACCATGAGCTCCTCCGGTGGCGGCTCCTCTAGGGTTTCGATTCCTCGCCATCTTCGCAAAACCCTTGAGAGTATCAGAGAGATTACGGGCAAACAACACTCCGACGAGGATATCTTCGCTGTCTATAAGGATTCCTTCAATGATCCTCATGAGACCGCTCAGAAACTCCTCTTTTTAGGTTCTCCCCTCCTTGTTACTTACTAATCATCTCTCTGTCTCTCCTCCACTTAGGGTTTTTGATGATTTAGTATTTCCTTAATTTTGCCTTTCTTCGATTTGCTCTGTACCGTACGATATAGGGTTTGTTGATGTTTTGGAAGATTAGATCATGTGGATTTGCTTGTGTTTTTTTTTTTTTTTGCCTTGGAACTGTTACAATATCGAAATCTCTGTTTGGATTAGGCTTTCTTGGAATTATTGACAGAGAGAGATCTTTGTCATTTATTTATTTTTGGGTTACCCTTCAAAGATTCTAGTTGGTGTTGGTTGGACTATTTGTTTTTTTTGTGTCTAGATGTCAATCTAAACATTGAGATATTTTGGGTTGTATAGATTAACAACAATGCAGCTTCTTTCGAAATTGTATTCTCGTGTGAATATATAGCTGAATGTATTTTACTTTGTTCTTTATTATGAGCCATGTCCTTATATACAGTGTTGAAATATTGCAGATACATTTCATGAAGTGAGAAGTAAAAAGGAGAAAAGGAAGGAGGCAAGTCTTCTTCTTTCTTTCTTTCAGTTATTATTTGTCTTTAGATTCAACATATCAATCCTTATAACTACTGTGCTCTTATGATAGCTTTCCTTTATCTCATATGATCACTCTCTGTCTGCCTGCAGAATATAGTGCCAATTATCCAAACAAGTGGCAGAGGTGGTCGGAGGAACTTTGTTTCAAATAAAGCTTATCAAGGTAGTTTTTTTTTCTTTTATTCATATCTTAGAAATAACAATTGCCATGCTCTTCCCTTTTTTAAGCTCTTTGTTGACATTCCTATACAGGTAATGGAAGAAGCAGTGCATCTTTTAAAAGGGAAAATGGAGCTAATCATGCAACTGGAGGTTCTAGAACTGCTTTGCCTGCCACTAACAAAGCAAGAAACATCACAGTACCTAATGATGTAAAGTATGTTTATTTTGCATATCATCCTTCTTTGTCTCCACCAATATGGGTGCTTTTCGTTTTTCTTCCTCCTATTCAGTTGCTAAGTATCATATTATACTTTCTGCAGGGATTCTGGTCCTACTAGTCTTCCGAGTGAGGTCAATCATAAAGTTCAAGATGATCCTTCTTTGATTTCCGCTTCCTGTAGCAGTAGCCAGTCAGATCAAGGTACTGTATATTGTCTTATCAATCTTTAGTTGGCTTCAAATTCTTCATTTGAAGTAGTTTTCAGTTTATAATTATGTTGTCTAGTTAAGTCAGTAATTGGTGCAGAAACTACGACATGGTATTTGATTCAGCTTCTGGTTTCTTTTTGTACCAGTCACAGAAATTGAGACTGCATCCAATAAAGTCAAAACTCAATCGCTTCTCAAGTCAGATGTTAGCGAACAATCACACGTTACATTTCCTTTCCACCTTCAAGATGCCAAACTACTGCAAAATGGTCTGACATTTGGCAGTTTTGATTCCAATTTCATGAACGAGGCATCTTCTAACAATGGTGCCAGTGGCGAAGATGATGAGAGAGAACCTTCTCCTACTACTGATGCTATTCCTGGGGTTGCTTCTGCCAGGTTGGTGACTAAAGTACTTTCACTTTACATATTGTCTTCTTTAGTTATTGATCTACTGCAATATCTATTCAAACACACTGCTCTGGGTTTCAGTTAAGTGAGACTACTCAGATAAGCATTTTCAAGTTCAATTTTGGAAATGGGAAGGTCTTTCCTTGTAATATAGTTGTCGAGGTGTAATTTGTTTTTTGTTGGCTTATCCTTTTAAATCTCAAATTTCGTGTTTCGATCTCATTACCATACCGTCCTGTGCAGAGAAGAAGCATCAACTTTTTCTGAAGCTAAGGATCATGGAATTTCAAATTTGGCACCTGAAGTACTGAGGGAGGAAGCTTTATCAAACACAGAAACTCATCAAATTGCTTATGGTCAAGAAGCTCCACTCAGTATGTTTGGTCTTGTCCCCTCTATACCAGCATTAGGTCAACCTGTAAACACAGAAGCAGCAGAGAATCAGGTACGTGGAATATCTTGTCACATTATATGCAGTCAAACGATTCCTTCATTTGGTATATAATTTTTTTGATAGCTGTTACTTTTTTCCAAATTGCAGCCTGGAGTTCCAGCTATCTCATTAGTATCATATCCTCCAGATCAGGTCTCCATAGCAGCAGCAGCCTCTCAACAGGCAAATCTTTATAGGCAGCAATACCCTCCCAACTTCTTCCCTTACAGTCCCTATTACTCACAGTTTTATATACCACCGCCGTACATGCACCAGTTTGTGAACCCAAACGGGATCCCTCAGCAGTCTTATTTTCCACCAGGAGCTGCTCTCACAGCACCTTCTCATGTAGGCAACACCGAAAACCCTTCCCTCACAAATCCAGCCCTACAAGCTTCTTCCACTGTTGCTACTCACATCCCATCTGCAACCGCCTTAAATTCTATCCATAGTGAAGAAAATGCATCACACCTGGTCAGTTTTTTTAGTGTTCTATCCTTGCAATGATATATATGTAGACTATATTTTAACAGTTGTGTGTACATGATATTGTTGTTGCAGACTGAAAGTGCAGCTGCATGGATTGGACAGGGATTTGGCAACCTGCAGGTGAATCCAATGTACAACTTAGCATTCCAAGGTCCGCCACTCGGTTTTCCAGTTATGCAGGGTGGTCATGGTGGCCTCATGGGAATACACCAACCAACACTGCCCATGACCGCTGCTTCAACTACATATCAGACTTTACCGCCAGGGCCACACACCACAACGGCTATGGCTGAACCCGTAGGACACCCGCACATCGCTTACCAGCAACATCAAGCTGCCCCAACGAATTGGGTCAACAAATATTAGCTCAATGGGGTATAGAGTTACACATCAAACGCGTAATAGAGATGTTAAAGTCTGGATTTTTGGGTGTAAATACTTAGGAACCATCATCCCCAGAGAAATTTAGGTTGACAATTACAAGAAGGAAGAAGATGTGCATCATAGTAGCAAACCTTTTGCCACATTTTTTGTTGTGAGACCATACAGAAATACATAAAAGAATGTACTGGATGATCCCTATGGAATAATTTTTTGAAATATGCAGCCTCTCTATATGCATGCCTTGTTAGTCTGAATGTGACTTAAACCGAATCAGCTTTAGGCTCTCTTTAGTAGTCGAGAAAAGATTACACACATTCCTATACATAAACACTTCCTCAAAATTTGAAAGCACATTAACGGATGATTTTCTGATGACCTCAAAATTCTACAAAAAAATGTATAAATTAATCCAACTTCCTTGGCCACATGGTTATTTCTTTAAGCTATCGTTTTCTTTCCTGATGGCATCCAGATCGGCTTGTAGTTTCTCTAAACTCATGCCTCGAGCTGTAATGGACCCCAACTTCTTTTCATAATCGGCTGTTTCTCTTCTAAACCGATCGGTCAGGAGAATTTTCTCAGAGATTTGCTCAAAAATACTGTGAATACTCGTCAGTAGCTTGTAGACCTGTCGTACCGATGGGTCTTTTCTCACTACCCTGAGGAAAAAGAAAAACTTTCATCATCATCACATTATAAAAGGTATACATGTTCTCTTAAGCTGAGCGACATGGCAACTTTTTTTTTTTGGTGTATATCTGACCAGACGATTCAAATATGTCAGACCAAAAGCTCATACCTTGTAACCATTTCATCCACAACAGCATATGATCGGTGCAGGCGTTCACGGATTGAGTTACTCTCTAATTGTAGCTCTCTGATCTCCCCTGAAATCCTCTGAATATCAGTGTCCAGTTTACGGCTGTTTTTAGTTATTTCTTTGATCCCATGGATATAAGACTTTCGAGGCGCTGCTTTTGGCTGCCTCTCAAGTTCATTGTATAGGTTACACCGTTCATCTTCCCTGTCGGGAAAAGATTAACACATTAAAATGAAACGAGAGTCTAGGGAATAACAACCTGATCGAGGTGACAGCCACAATTAGTTATACACCAAGAAAATAACTTAAGAAACATATATCTCTAATTTCCAAAATCACAGACAATGAAGAGCCATGTAGTAAGAGTTTTCTGGTTACCTCTTTTGAATTTCTGATGAGAGAGATTGTAAATCTAGTTCAGTCTTTCTCAACTTATGGAGTTTCTCTTTAGCCTCTGGTTCCTCAACATGAAGTTGGTCCAAGAGACGTAGCTTTTTAGTTTCCAAAGCCAACCTTACATCGTCCCTGAAGGAAGACATGATATACTTAGTAATCATGCTATACATAGTGTTCCGCCGATATCTATATCCATTTACAAATACAGGGATTGTACATATATATTTCAAGTTAACTGAATGCTTTTAACTTGAAAATAATAGAAAAGTGTTCATACCATTGCTTTTTAATATCCGTGATATTGCACCTTTTGATCACCAGTTGTTGACTAAGCTGTTCAAGATATGACCCACCCGTCTTTTTGTCTGCCAATAACCTCTCCGCCGCCATCTTTAATAACTCCAGCTCGCTGTCAAGACTAAATAACTCTGAAGATCCAGATTCCAGTTCCTCCAAGAGTAAATTATGTTGATTTTGTAACTCAACAGTCTCAAAATTTGTCTACAAAGCATAAGAATGATAAAGGTTAAGCCATCAGCATTCATAAAACGGATTTAAAATAATTATTCCTATGTAACTGTTCAAACACATGCCCATATACAAAAAAAGAAAAGAAGATATAAGCCCACAATAAGCAGAAGAAACAGTACCTCAGACGGGAGTTCGTAAGAACTATCTTCATATCGAGATGACTCTCTTAAAAAAAGATCTGATGGTACATCATTAACATGGTCCTCTGTCTTTATGGGGAAAATGTTAGCATTGGCGGAACCATTGGTTGATGTATCTTTTGCAAGAGAGTCTGGTAAATGGGAGATTTCAGAAGTCATTGTAAGATCTTTAAGAACAGCTTCAACCTTCTGTATATGCATATCAAAAGTCTCATCCTTGTCCTCCTTAACCATCATGTCTTCTAAGTTATCTCTAAAATTCTCCATCTTCGACCTGCTAGCTAAATCACCAGCTGGGGAAGTCTTCACCCCTTCGTTTTTCTCCGAAAGCCTCTCAACCAGAAACCTAACCAACCTATACGAGTCATCTTCAGATGGATGCAGAAACTGCCGCAAGCAACACATACAATCTGTTTCAGCATATGATGTCACACATATAAGAAAAGCCTTGCAAGCCAGAACGAGAAGACTCTAACAAAGACCAAAAGGACTATCACAGCTCACAAGAACCCATCTCACATGCTCACAGCACCCTACCCACATCTAATCTACAAATTCCACTATCAAATCATATCTCTTTCAGAGGTTTTAAACCCTAAAGATAATTTCTTTAATCAAAAGACGAAAAGCTCTATCCTATCAACCAATTCTTAGATTCTCGAAGCATTCTGGTAATGATGGAGTGAGGATTACCTTATAATAGCTCATTTCGCTGATGTAGCCTAGATTCTTCACAGAATGAGCGATGTCGGTGCAGATCCTGAACCTATCGGGGAGAGAATCAGGGAGCTCATCGCAAAGCGACGCCGATGGGTCAATGAGATTGAGCAACTGAGCACAGATCGAAACCAACGCCTCCGGGGAAAATTCGCCGACGGAAGAGAAGTCTCCGGGAATCAAAACCCCAGATTCGATCAGCGTTGACATCAGTATATCTCGCGATTCCTCCATACTTCTTCTCTTCTCTTCTCTTCAAAAGACCCCCAGCAATGGAGGAAGAAAACACCACTGTTTGTTTGTTTCGTCAGCACACGACACCGTCTTGATTATTAGTATAAAATAACGGTAAAAAATAATAAAATAATAATCATTATTTACTTGGGGAAAAATGAAGAGTTGACTGTAGCAAGCAACGACCTAATTCTTGGTTTGATGTCAAACCTTTTGTTAACTTCTCGTTATTTTAGCCGATAAGAATCTGACATGTTATAATATATTTAAAAATTGATTTATTATAAAGAAACAAAATCTGTAAAATTTAAAACTTAAACCGTTTATTTATAAACTCAAACCGATATATAATTTCATTCTAATTATAAAATCTAAACCATAACCATCTCATTTGTAAACCCAAACCGACATATAATTTCATTCTAATTATAAAATGTAAACCCTAACCATCTCATTTGTAAACTCAAACCGACATATAATTTCATTTTAATTGTAAAATCTAAACCCTAACCACTTCATTTGTAAATCCAAACTGACATATAATTTCGTTTTAATTGTGAAACCTAAACCCTAACCACTTTATTTGTAAACTCAAACCGACATATATTTTTGTTTGAATTGTAAAATCTAAACTCTAATCAACTTATTTGTAAACCTAAACCGATACATCATTTCATTCTAATTGTAAAATCTAAACCAAGCCAATATTTAACTTTACTTACAAAATATACAGAATTTGTTTCCTTAATCTGTTTAGTTTTTTTAATTTAATTTTGATTTATTCTTTTAAATAAAATAATGTATAGAAGATTCTGATTGGTTGAAAAAGAAGAAGTGAACAAGAAGGTTCACCCTATAAGTGAACCTAAAGGGGTGGTATTGGTTTGAGATTTATGAATATTTTTGAAGAGTTCAACAAAATCATTAAAAATGAATAAGTGAAAGATTGTTAATTAGTTTTCTAAAGATTGCTAGAGAGTTTTGTTGATTAGTTTTTCAAAATCTTGTAAAGTCCTCCAAACAATCCCTATATTTTTATGATATTTTCCATGACTTTATTCTGTAAAGAAAATGTCTAAAATCATGAACCAATAACATAATAATTGAACTCATTAACAATCCTAGATTCTTTTGTTTTAATTGAATAACACAAAACTTTTAATGACTTTATAAAAGTCTGAATCTAATAACCCAGATTTATTAAGATTTTAAATGACTTTTTAAAAATCACAAACTAATAACACTAAACTTTAACAGAGTTAATAAAATCTTGATCTAATAACAACAGATTCTACATAACATTTAAAATATTTAAAACTCTATTCAAATTTTAAACCAATAACCTCCACTAAGTATTTTCCTTCCTAGTTTATGCTTTAAAACGGAATCTTTCTATACATTTGTGACATCTTTGATTTACAATCTAAAAAGTTTCATCTCTTCACTAAACATCACGATCTATCGTGACACAATAAGACAGTGTGGTTATTGGCTTATTGCCACAACCAACTGTGGTTAACTAATGCATGTTCCCTGCGGTTTTGAGACTTTTACTTCCAAGGAGAATGAGTAGGAAACACAAGTACTACTACTATCTTAAAATAGAGGCGATTAATGTGAAAGAGTTAGGACTCTCTAAAGATGTCTCTCGTCACACACGAGAATGAATGGGGAGGTAGTTTCGATAAAGAAAAATATCACCAGGAGATGAAGAAAGACTTGTATGATTAAATAGGGTTGAAGGATAAATGATTAGGATTTGTTGAGTTGTTAGGGTGGATGAGAGTTCTTATTAGTGCTTCACAGTTAAGCATAAGGATTAAACTAAGAGAGCTGCTATGATCAATAATTATGGTGTTTTTCTTCTCACATGAGGCTATCTATATGTATGTTAAGGGTAACTAATGGATCATGATCATTTTTTAGCATGCATTTCCACATGGTAAATATTGAATAACATTCTGTATATCTTCTATAAATATTGAATAATAATTAACCACTTGAACAGAAAATTTTCCTTTTTTTTTTTTTTTGTTGTATATAAATTCAGTTTTTTGAGGAGCATAAAAAAGATCATGTATGATAAAAGCATTCGGAGAAAATTATTTCTTCAACGGTATAATAATTTTTTTTTTAATGCCCACATGTTAGGTCCAATTTCACTATTTTGGAAGCATTGTTTTTCAAAACGGAATATGGGAATATGTTCTGAGGATATTAAAAATCATTATATCAAAAGGGAAAAACAAAATATAATAAAAAGAGAAAAAAAGGTAAGATCAGGAAGAAGATGGTTGATTGACGATGATGATGCATGTGTCATATGACTCACATAATGGGGTCTTTAAGTTTTTGTGATTGAATGAGAGGAGAACTAACACATGGCTCATGGACATTTATGTTTCTTTATTAGTATAATTTTTTGAAATTTACTTACTATAATAATATTTGTTAAAAATAATGAGTTTTGTTATTTACCTTACGAAACATTGTATGGAGCATGCATCTTATTCTCTTTTTAGTTGCAATCTCAAGCAAACTATTTTTTTAAATATTTTCTTTTGGTTCATATCAAAAAGAAGTATCTAACATATATAATATAATATATTGTGGAGTGTACATGTCCTTATTTTAGTTTTTTGGTAGTGCGTATGTATTGGATATCAACGATCAAAAATTCGAAAGAACTTGATTCCATATTATTTACTACTATTATTTATGGCATATTTAATTTTAAGAGCATGTGCGTCAATTTATCATCATCAACTGGCTCTAATTTATAAAATTACTAGTAATCAATCAACAAAACATTTATGGAGTTACCTAAAGTGGTTTACGCATGGAACAAGTCATTAAATATTTTTTTACTTAGTAAAGTAAATTAAAATTGAGATTCTCACTTGACTTTTCTTAAAGTAAAAAAAAAAAAAAAAAAAATCAGAAAATGGAAAAAAAGAAAAAGGAAAGGTTGCTCGATATTCGTAAAAATGTGTTAAAATTGGAAAACTTTTTTTTTAATTATTATTATTATTATTTTTTTCTATGGTTCAATTTTTATTACAAGGAAAACATCATAATAACCATATCATGATGATGATATGGTGGTATTTATTCTAACTCTTTTGGTCTCTTTGATTCTTGAAGAAGAAGAAGAAGAAGAAGAAGAAGAGAGAAGAACTTAACTGGTCTCTCTCTCTCTCTTTCTCTTTCTCTCTCTAAAGTTTTTATTTTTATAAAGAACCTTTTTTTTTTTTTTAACTCTCTTCTCCTCGGAGGCACTATTGTCCGTGAGATCAGCAGAGAGATTTAAAACCCTCTTTTCGATTTTGCGCTGAAACTTTTGTTTTCTTCAAATCCGAGCTCGCTGAGATCTCTCTATCTAGAGAGAAAGAAATGAGCATCACTAATGAAGAAGCTATCAAGCAATTACGTGCTTTAATGGAAGACGGTGTGTTGTTTTGTTTAAGCTTTGCTTTTCGTTTGAAGATCGCCGACTAATTTTAAGCTAATCTTACTTATCTTTTTGGTCTCTGGTATTGACAGTTGATGATTCACTGAGAGAGCCGTATCGGGTTAGTAAATTTACTTGCTTTTAGATTCTTTGGAAGAAAAGATTCAACTTGTCAACTCTTTCTTTTGCTTCTTGAACCAAAGATTGTTACTTTCGAGTTTGGTGTATATATCTTGGGGATTACTTTTCTATAAATAGGGTTCCAACCAAACCCAAGTAAAAAAAATCCCTTTTTCTTCGTGTCTTTTGTATTTTGATTGGTTTTTTTTGAGTGATCTGGATCTAGATTTGATTCATTAGCTATTTGGATAGATCCGTTTTGATTCAATGTTGTTGGATCTGTGGAGTTGTAGTTTAGATCATTAACTGATTGGGGGTTCTTGGATCTTATGCTATCTCTAGCTTGAGACTTAGCGAAAAAGACTCTATTTGGTATATGATATGGTGGAATTTATGAGTGTGCTTGTTGTGTTATGCTGCAGAACATTCATCAAGGGCATCCAACAGAGACTTTGATACGCTTTCTTAAAGCCAGGGATTGGAATGTTCAGAAAGCTCATAAAATGGTTTTTAAATCTGATTGCTTTGATATCTTATAATAGCTTTCTTTGGGGGTTGTAAACTAATGACTGCAAGTGTTACAGTTGCTCGAGTGTTTAGAATGGAGGACTCAAAACGAGATCGACAAAATTCTAACAGTGAGTTTTCAGCTTTTGTTTATCTGATCATTGATCTGTGAAACCTTTGATCTCATTCTCATCTGATCATTTGATTTCTTTTTCTTGCAGAAACCCATTGTTCCTGTTGACCTGTACAGAGCAATCAGAGACACACAGCTTGTCGGTGTATCTGGTTACTCAAAAGAGGTACTACTATTTTGGGTGTCCCTTTCTTTCTTTCTTTCTTTCTTTCTTTAACTTTTTGAATTTTAAAAGCATCCAACACATGTTTGATCCAACTTAAATCATTTGACTTTTATTTTAGGGTCTCCCTGTCATTGCAATTGGTGTGGGGCTTAGCACATATGACAAAGCCTCAGTAAGCATCTCTATCATTTTCCACTAAGAGAGTTGATATGAAGTTGAGACTCTAACCTTAGGCTTTCTTTATCCTTCTTCATTCAGGTCCACTACTATGTACAGTCTCACATTCAAATGAATGAGTACCGTGATCGTGTGATATTGGTAAGACCAAATAACTTTTTCCTCCCTACTCCTCCTCCTCTACATGTGCTTGTTGTTGTTTTTTCTATCAAATCTTGATGGTGTATTTTTCTTTGCTGTAGCCATCTGCTTCAAAGAAACAGGGACGACCAATCTGCACTTGTTTGAAAATTTTGGATATGTCTGGACTAAAGCTTTCAGCTTTAAGTCAAATTAAGGTATTATTAACAATGTCCTAATTGCATTAACTTGTCTGATTTAATATAACTTTGGTTGTTTTTTTATTTTTTAACCATTTTTTATTTTTTTCATCTTCTGCAGTTAATGACTGCAATAACCACAATAGATGATTTGAACTATCCAGAGAAGACTGAGACATATTATGTTGTCAACGTCCCGTACATATTCTCTGCTTGTTGGAAAACCATAAAGCCTCTGTTGCAAGAGAGAACAAAGAAGAAGATTCAAGTGCTGAAAGGCTGCGGGAAAGATGAGTTGCTGAAGGTAAGCAATTCATTTTCCCGAAGGAGAAGAAGTGTAACTCTTTGTGCAAGAAGACTGAACAGATTTTTAACCTTTTGATATGCAGATAATGGACTATGAGTCTCTCCCACATTTCTGTAGAAGAGAAGGGTCTGGATCTGGTAGGCATATCTCAAACGGAACAACAGACAACTGTTTCTCTTTGGATAACTCTTTCCACCAAGACCTTTACGATTATGTCAACCAACAGGCTCTTCTGGTTAAAGGGACAAATGCACCGATCAGACATGGTTCAGTCCACGTAAGGTTCCCTGAGCCAGACTCCGAAGGCAACAAGATCTTTGATACCTTAGAAACTGAGTTCCAGAAGCTTGGGAATGACCACAAGATCTGATTTCTCTCGGCCCCACGAGTTTCCATAAAAGACCGGATTTTGTCTCTGGTTGATGAGCAGTATTTAAGATAAAGAATCACCTTTACTTGTATTACTAAATTTGCTTGCATCAGCTAAGATGCAGCTTTTGTTTTTAAACACAATTTCCCTGGGATGGATCTTCTGATCTAATATATATATATATATATAGAACTCAAATATTTCTATTTATTTACATCCGTTTGCAGATAGAGAGGCTCCCTCTTGCTCTTGTTTCTTACTTCTTTTAACAATTCCTTTTTGGGATCGCGTACGTACGTAAACCAGATTGCAAATCTGCATGCTTCTTGATTCTTTCTCCAATGAAAGACGACTCCACCGACACTTGGGAGGCCTAAAAGTAGTTTATTTGAATTCTGCTTGTGCAGTGTCGTCCTTTAATATCAGTTCAAGATAGATACGAAATAAAAAGCAAACTTGGCTACTCTTTCGAAATCCACACAACAGTGTCCAAACTTGATATCAGTTCATAACCAACCAACCATTTGCTTTTAGCACTCTTTTTGGTTGTTGATAAGATTATTGTAATCTCAAAAGATAGATAATCATTGACGCTACCTTCCATTATTTGACTGTAATAGAAACATTGTAGCTGACAGCTCCAGTGACGTAAGCTAATGTCTCGAGATCCACACGACAATGTCCAAACTTACGGCCACCACAAGTTTGGTTCGTATATAAAGTCCTAACCTTTCCACTTGTCTGAGAGACACTTCTCCTCCTCTCACGTTTTTCATTTACACTCGGTGGTACTGGTCGCTTCAAAGAGATAAAACAAGTCATGGCCATGGGAAAGGAAGATGATAACCGGTGCAAACCGGTTCATGGTGGCCACAGTGAACCGCTTTTTGAGACCAGGAGGAAAACCGGAAGAGTGATTGCGTACCGGGTTTTCTCAGTCTCGGTTTTTGCGTGTATCTGTTTGATTTGGTTCTACAGAGTGACCGTACCGATAAAGATTGATGGTAACCGGACCGGTATAGATCGATTGATTTGGTTGGTTATGTTGGTTGCGGAGATTTGGTTCGGTTTGTATTGGGTCGTCACACAATCTTCCCGGTGGAATCCGGTTTGGCGATTCACCTTCCCCGATAGACTCTCCCGGAGATATGGAAACGATCTTCCAAGGCTTGACGTTTTCGTCTGCACGGCGGATCCGGTGATTGAGCCGCCGTTGATGGTGGTTAACACAGTCTTATCTGTGGCGGCTCTCGACTATCCACCGGAGAAACTCGCCGTGTATCTTTCAGATGACGGTGGCTCTGAGCTCACGTTCTATGCTCTCACGGAGGCGGCTGAGTTTTCTAAAACTTGGGTTCCGTTCTGCAAGAGGTTCAACGTTGAGCCGACATCTCCGGCGGCTTACTTGTCTTCCAAGGGAAATGGTCTTGATTCTACGGCTGAAGAGGTGGCTGAGTTGTATAGAGAAATGGCGGCGAGGATTGAAACGGCGTCAAGACTCGGACGAGTACCGGAGGAGGCACGGTTGAAGTACGGTGAAGGGTTTACGCAGTGGGATGCTGACGCTACTCGAAGAAACCATGGAACCATTCTTCAAGTAAGTATTGGCTTTTTTTAGTTATGTTCTGTTTCTTTTTTTTTAATCTGAATGTTTGGTTTGATTACATAATTCTCAGATATTGGTAGACGGAAGAGAAGAGAATACAATAGCAATAGAAATACCAACGTTGGTGTATTTATCGAGAGAGAAGAGACCTCAACATCATCATAACTTTAAGGCTGGAGCCATGAACGCATTGGTAATGGTTTCTTGCTTTGCTTGCTTCATAAGGCATTCTGATTTCTTAATTTGACTTGTTTTTTTTTTTTTTTTTTTTTTAACAGCTGAGGGTTTCTTCGAAGATAACTTGTGGGAAAATCATACTAAACTTGGACTGTGATATGTACGCAAACAACTCAAAGTCAGCACGCGATGCGCTCTGCATTCTTCTTGATGAGAAAGAAGGAAAAGAGATTGCTTTCGTGCAGTTTCCGCAGTGTTTTGACAACGTCACAAGGAATGATTTGTATGCAACCATGATGCGAGTAGGAGTGGATGTAAGTTAACAAGAAACCACTTTAAAACTACGTACATAGATTATGGATTTCTGATAATCCCTCTTAACTTTAATGTTTTGGGATGTGAAAAAAACAGGTGGAGTTTATTGGATTGGATGGAAATGGTGGTCCGATGTACATTGGAACTGGCTGCTTTCACAGAAGAGATGTGATATGTGGAAGAAAGTATGGAGAAGAAGAAGAAGTAAAATCTGAGCAAGTTCAAGAAATGATAGAGCCTGAGATGATTAAGGATCTCGCGAGCTGCACTTATGAGGCAAACACTCAATGGGGAAAAGAGGTATGGCAAGTGATCAATAATACTCACTTACTCAGACTGTTTACTATTCCTTTGCATGGCAGATGGGTGTGAAATACGGTTGCCCGGTAGAGGATGTGATAACTGGTTTAGCGATTCAGTGTCGCGGATGGAAATCAGCCTTCTTGAACCCGGAAAAGAAAGATTTCCTCGGGGTAGCGCCGACCAATTTGCATCAGATGCTTGTGCAGCATAGGAGATGGTCAGAGGGAGACTTTCAGGTTCTACTTTCCGAGTATAGTCCGGTTTGGTATGGAAAAGGAAAGATCAGTTTAGGGCTGATACTTGGTTACTGTTGCTATTGCCTTTGGGCTCCATCGTCAGTACCTGTGCTCGTTTACTCTGTTTTGACTTCTCTCTGCCTCTTCAAAGGCATTCCTCTATTTCCAAAGGTAATAATATATTTCCTCTGCTTTTTGTTTCGGTATAAGCTTGGAGTCTCATAGGGTACTTTGAATATATCCAGGTCTCGAGCTCATGGTTTATCCCGTTTGGATACATCACAGTGGCAGCTAACGCCTATAGCTTAGCTGAGTTCTTGTGGTGCGGAGGGACGTTCCGTGGATGGTGGAACGAGCAAAGGATGTGGCTATATAGAAGAACAAGCTCGTTTCTTTTCGGATTTACGGACACGATTATGAAGCTACTTGGGGTTTCAGAGTCAGCATTTGTGATAACATCGAAAGTTGCAGATGAAGAAGCAGCAGAGAGATACAAGGATGAGGTAATGGAGTTTGGAGTGGAGTCTCCAATGTTTCTCCTCCTCGGAACACTCGGTATGCTCGATCTCTTCAGCTTCGCCGCAGCGGTTATGAGACTTGCTTCTGGAGACGGTGTAGAGTTTAAGACGATGGGTTTTCAATTTGTGATAACAGGAATACTTGTTGCCATTAACTGGCCTTTGTATGAAGGTATGTTGTTGAGGAAAGACAAAGGGAAGATGCCGACGAGCGTTACTGTTAAATCAGTTGTTATAGCTTTATCTGCATGCACCTGTTTAGCGTTTTTGTAAAGGGGTCAGTAGTGTGTTTAAAATAATGCGCAGTAGTTATGTAATTTTCCTCTTATTTTGCTACTAAAAAATGGATAGCAAATAACAAACTACTAATATTTGGGAAGTTTGCAACTATTTTTAAAGGATTTTTGATTTACAAAATCTAAGGAGAGAGAGAGAAAGAAACCCTAATAATAGACTAATACTAACATATATGGACAAACAAAAATAAGCCCCCTTGAGTTTTCTATTCATTCTGCTGCAGTCTTTAATCAAAAGCTCTTTCTCCTTATCCTGCCTGAAAATCTTCGAGATCTGCCACAAAACAAGTGAAATCTTGAGATTTCCAAGCTAAGCAATTTATGGGTAAATCTAAAATATGTACAAGTGATAAGCTTTACTTACATGTACAGAGGAGTCAAAAGAATGAAGGATTGATGGGTTTTCACTGATTCTAAAGGTGACGGTTTCCAGAAAGAAGCTTTCTTCAGGCAAACCCGAAACCTTCACTCGCTTCATGAATGGCAAGTAGCAAGCGTTCCTGCAGTTGTTCCTTAGACTGATACTCAGGGAGGTCTAGTTGGTTAAAACTGCAACAGAACAAAATTGGCAAACATACTTAACGAGAAAGTCAAAAAACTAATCATTTCACTGAAAAAGGCTTTGTATTCTAACCATGTATGAGCTGATGGCAGCCGCTCCGGAGCTCCATATGCTTTGTGGATTTGTAGTCTTTGAGGGCCAGAAATACCATGCAGTGCCTTGAAGCCTTCCAAAGGAACCTGAAAACAGAAACACCGCTAGTTAAACAAAAAGAATCTTTCCTTTTTTACGATTTTGTAGCCTTTCAGAAAGAGAGAGAGAGAGAGAGGAAGGAGATCGAGATCATCAACCAACCAGACAAAAAAAAAAAAAAACAATGACAGATATACCAAAAAGAACATCTCAAGTGACTTGGACGGAAGCTAGCTAATATAGGTTTACCTTTGATGTTCCGGTGACAAATTGAAGAAATCTAGCCATGTCTTCTTTGCTAAAAGCTTTAACGACTTCCCAGAACCAATGAATAACTGGGGATCCTGCCGTGTAGCTGGTATACTCGGTATTGGTTTTTAGATCATCAACTAAAAAAAGACGAAATAACAAATGTCATAATACTTAATGCATAAGCAAATAAGTAGATACAACAATATTGAACAACAGAATCCAACTTACAGTCAATCTCAGGCAACCCACTGATTAGGAGCTCAAGCTCTTTATCGTTGAAAATCGATACAAGCTCACGAGGTATCAATTCATTAAAGCCCTCGAGGAAGGCGTTGATTTGAGGCCGAATAGCATTGGTAAGTATGTGGCCAGCCACAAGGTCAACATATTCATGTTTTGTTTCTTCTGTTACCCGTATGTTTCGTCCTCCAGGTTTAAGCTCATAGTCCGTCACCTTTGCATCAAAGATAGATCAAATTCAATATAGTAGGCACTTTGGGATTAAAAAGATAAAAAAACATATATCAGCACATACCTCAGTCTTTTCGTAAAGAATATGTTTTTCCTCATCGGCGTCCATACTAAATGTGAGGTCGAGTATGTCGCTCACATCATTCTGAATGAACAGAAAAAAGCAGGACCTGACTTCAATTTTTGAGCTTTGTAATAGATAAAGGTAAATAAAGGCTAGGTCCTCAAACCTCTAATAGCCACTTCAAATTCTTGTAGTAATCAGGATCCACCGCCTCAATGTCATGATAAGTCACCTTCACACCGAGTATGTGCTTATAAAAGGAACGAGTGAAATAGACATCCAAAAGCTGCCCATCAAACAATGCCTTTGCCACCTGTACATCACAAACACATCAGAGAGACCAAAAACAAACAATCCCGACATTGCATTGAGAAGGTCCTGATATATTACCATGCGACCAACAAATTTGAAGTATGATAGATGCTCCGTTTGATAAACAGAATTGGGATTCGGTTGGAAGGTGGCATCATTTCCAACAGTAGTGAAGAGCAACGCTCCTTTGTCAAATATAACTCTTGACAATAACTGATACCATTCTCTGGTAAGACCACCGGCATCAATACCTTCCTCACCTTGAAACTGCACATTCAGACGTCCTTTCAGATCCTGTGGGGAGCGCATACGTAACTGATTGTACGAATCTTCCAGAACGTAAGCTCGGCGGACACTAATACGCAATGGCCCAGAAATATGTTGATCATGTTGGTGCCTTATTCTTGACCTGAAGTACGCTTTCTTGTTGTCAAAATCAATCAGCCTAGGCGCCTTGAGCATCATAGAAAGAGACTTCTCTAGCAAACTCGGATTTTGCCTAACAAATGAATTCAAGAGTCGCCTATGCTTCTCCGCAAACTTTGCAAATGTAACAGAGCCATCCGACTTTTTCTGAGAATCTACACTGGATTTGGATGATGAACCATGAGCAGACGACTCCTTTACTTCTCCCGCTGTCACATTTGCATCCTGCTGTAACATTGACGGAGTTTGAATCTTTTCACAGAGTACAAAGAAAGCCTCAATAAGAGGCAGGAGCCTCTGAGTTCCAGGAGAAAGAGAGGATTGAGGAGAGATCCCTAGAACATGATCTCCGGGGTTAACATTTGTTGTAGCTGCAGTATGATCCAGCTGCAACTCCGTCATACTGATACACTGGCTAAGTTCCTGCCACAAGGGCTCTAATGCCACATTCAGTCTCTTCATAATGTTTTGTTCCTCCTGTTCAGTTTCCCTTTCAGTTCCCGCATTGCTATCCTCAATAGGGGAAGTTAGTGAGCTAAGCACTTGCAGAACACGGAGAATTGAAGCCCCCGCCATGGAACCTGTACTGTGACTCATCTTCTGTGTTTTGCTTAGTGTTGCCAGCTCGAGGACAGTTGAGGCACTCAAACCACTCGCTAATTCTGAGAGTTCTTTCGTGAAAAACTTGCGATGAGCCACATCTACAGCAGCCAACTTTTTCAGTACCTCTCCCGCTAATGAGTAAATTTTATCCGATAACCTATTACGGTAATAAAACATATGAGTTCGTCTAAAGCAATTCAGGGAAATAACTGACCAAGGGGAAAAAAGACACATTATGTAGACTACTATATATAAGAAGAAAGAGGAAGCTAAAGAAAGGAAGGAGGGTGTCTCTTACCCTTCATATCCAAGAAGAATGCAAAGATTGCAGAGGTCAGACTGTGGCAAATGCAAGAATATGTTATATATTTCAGCACAATTCTTTTTTCTTGCAACAGATAGCTCAGCTTCATCCACTCGCTCAGATTCAGCATCTTTTTGTGTTTCACTTGAAGCTTCTTCACCGACGGGTTTGTTTTCTGATTTCTCAGGTTCTTCTAATGACGGAGACCAACCCTCAATTCGGGATGCTGCTGTGTAGACAACAACTTGCAGCAAACCCATGACCTGAAACAAAACGGATGAATTAACAACCAAAACAACTTTCATGAGATCACCATGAGAAAAGACCTGCTGTTCTGAAAATCATGCTAAACATACCAGCGCTAGATGAGATGTACTCTGCAAAAGCTGAGGCCGGTTAAGCAGTTTTAGGAAGACAACCAGAGGTATCTCCAGATCCCGGGGATCTGCCACATGAGTAACTTTCTCTTTACCCTTGCCTTCATATACAGAGGGTTTTGGGCTTGACAACTCGGATAGAAGTGACGAATCAAAGTAAAACAACATGTCAGCAACAGAAGAATGATTTGTTGCCAAGTAAGTCAAAACCTCAAGCACCCGACGGAACACTAAAGGAGGAAGACCTGTGTTAAGAACAAATAAAGTCAGTCGGTGCTCAGGGTTCTTGTAAGAATAGCAAACAAAGAATTTTGGCAGGAAGTACTACCATTCAACAGCTGGGATCGACCATAAACAACATTTGATTGACAGCCATAGAGTCTTTGCGGATTAGTTATGGCCAACTCGCTTGGTGATGTTTCCATCTCTGGCCTAATCATATCCAGTAAAAGTTGAACCAGGTTTGCTCTTGTACCGCTGTGAGCACATAGATTTAATAGAACCCTCTGCAGAAGGCCTTTTCCCAACGGCTGTTACATTAAAAAGAACATCATTGTTAGCATAAAAAAGTTCTTGTGATACTTCAATTAAATTAGTCAATTCGGCATTGAGAAATACTCGCTAGAAGAGGTTAGGAAAGAAGAGGTTAGGAAAAAACAGGAATGCCTCTTACTTGTGCTAGTCGTAATAGCCTGATTAGTGATTTCAATGCATCAGCATTCACAAGAGCGTCTCCTTCAACCTCTTTAACTTTCAAGCCATCAGCAGAAGATGAAACAGCCCTCTGACCAATAGTAACTCCAACACCCCTGTCCATCCCTGTCAGCCTATTGTAACCCAAACCATTCCTCCGATTATTCAGCCTGTGGCTACTTCCAAAACCACTACTACGAGCCTGATAGTGACTCATTGCTCGGTCTCTGAGCATCTGCGCTTCTGCAAGTAAAGGTGAAGGCAAAGCTGCCAAAACTGCTTCTGAAGAAGTTAAGAGAACCTGAAAATAGCATACTTTAGATTGTTATAATCATTTCAAAATTCAAATAACCTAACTTCAAAATAAAGAGATACAAACCTCTTCACGTAAATCAGCAGGTAGAGTAGCAATAATTGAAGCGTTATCCATGTCAACTGGTTGTCCTTGTGACTGCTGTACCATCCTTTGTGCCCTTTGTTGAGCAAGAACTTCTGTTTGGATATCCGGGGGGAGTGCAGCCAAAAATTCAGGATCTATGTCGTCTACTGGAGGTGGTTCATAAGTTGGAGGCTGGACAGACTGAGCTTGCTGAGAAGCAAGGACTTCTGCCCGCAAATCTTCAGGGAGAGCTTCCAAAAACGTAGGATCGATGGCATTTGCTTCAGGTGCCCCACCATCCAAGCTACCTTCATCAACTTGTTCATCATTTCTCACATCTTGTGTAGCTTCCATGGATGAGAGCTCATTGTTGTCACAGTTCAAAGGTGAAGGTTGCACACTTTGATTTCCCTCTGCACCATCGCTACTCATATCTACATCCACACTTGGTTGAATATTAGAATCAGGATCATCAACTGGAGAAGGGGTCACGGTTACAGACACATCTTGACCATGGGCAGTGGAGATAAGATGCACTGTTTCGCGGTCTGCTTGCTCAATAGGTGCTCCATCACCTTCCCCAACTTCCATTCTATCAATCTCATTAGGTGTACTGTTCAAAGGAAGAGGCTGCGGACTTTCACCTGCATCTCGGACGACTGGAGAAGCTAGATTAGCTTGAGCCTGAGAGAAACTTCCAGCCGTTGCATCTGGTGGGTTATTAACATTTTCATTGTTATTTAACAGTTCACGTCCTTCACTTTGTTGACCACCTTCATTACCATCCCCCAAAACAGTTTCACTTCCAACAGATGGAGGAATAATTGGGTGCTGCTGCTCTTGGACTTCTGTGGTATTAGTCTCCCTTTCAACAATAGTATCTGCTGGAGCAGAAGCACGCAAGTTGGAAACAAAATGTTCTTCTATCAACTGGGCAATTGAAGCAGAAAGGCTACTTGGCTGAGGATGACCTATATCAGTCCACCGACTATCACCAACCCCTCTTCTTGATGAATCCATACCAACAACAGAATAATCAGTCAATGGAGGAGGTGCCCCACCACCTCCTAAACGATCACTGAAAGATTCAACTGGCACTTGATCAAATGGTAGAACCGGTGTATCAAACATGTAAAACTGTGCCACGTCATAGCTGCCAGCTTCTGAATGCCTGGATATGCTGCCAGCACTTGCTGACACTGACGCTGTATTGGCAGTTTGTGAAGGTCTGGAGAAGAGCGGATGCTGAAAACCATGTACTTCTGAACCAGATCGATCAAAAGATGATCTGCCTGTTTGACGTCTACGCTCGAAACCCAAGGGTCTCCGTAGAGCATACAGATCATCCACATTCACACCTTCAAAAGGCTCAGCTGTAATATCATCAATAAAACCATTTCCACCACCAGATCGCCCAAGAATCTGGAAGTGATCCAGGCCATCAAGAGCTTCCCTCCACTGCACCTCTATTACACGATTCTCGTGGAAATCATCCTCATCTTCATCAATCATGTCATCATTATATTCATCTCCAAGGCCAGTATCTTCAGGGTCTTCCACATCAGTTCCAGCAAGAGACATAACACCAGCTCCATCTTCCACTAAATCTGCGTCTTCATCATCTCCTTCATCATCGTCCCCTTCATCGCCCATATCATCATCTACATCATCGTCAGCCCTATTTTCAACATGAAAACTCATTTCTATTTGATCACCTTCAATCTCTTCTCGCATGAAATCCATCTGAATAGGCTCAGGCAGTATTGTCTCATTGCCCTCTATCCTCATCTCTTGAGGCATAGCCTGGGTTTGACTCGAACCCCTTTCACCTTCGCTTTGTGAGGAAACTTGAGGCTGCTCCTGTCCATTCTCTGCTGCATCTGGTACTTGCTGTAGACTGCTATTATTTTGATTCAGCTCATCAACTTCAGCCTCAGTTGAAGTTCCATGACTATCATGTATCTCATCAGAATCGGTGCTTTTTTTCCCGTTGGGTCTTTCTGACTTTAGCCGCTCAGCAGCATTTGCAGCCCTGGTTAATATTTCAAGAGACTTGAGAATAAGAGTGACAAGCTTTGGAGCATCAGGGTGGTCAAGATCAATCACGTTAAGGATGCTGGTCAGACACTGAATAGTTCCCCCATCTATCATGCTCTTTGCAACGTCAGGTGAGCAGCCACAACCAGGGGCATTGCTTGAAGATGAATTCTTTGTCAAGATCGAATAAACCAGGTCAGCAAAAGCAAGAACTCTTTTATCAGGTAACAGAACACTTTTACTCGAACTCCTTCCCAAAGACGCAAATACGGATAAAACCCTCGAAAGCTCATTGATTATTCTTCTACGCCCTTCACTGGAACGACTGCACAAAACGACCAGAAACCAGGAAGCCTTTTCAGACAGTTTCTCCTTCCATTCGTCAGGTCCAACAAACTTTTCGAGAGATATAGGAAGCAATCGGTGAATGACATGGTAAATTAACCCTCCATTTCCAGGTGAATCATCAGGTAGACTGGATCCTCGAAGTTGAGATATTTCTGTATCCCGCCTCAGTATTACACTGGTACCATGCAAGTACATGAGAACAATATCACTCAGCAACTTCAAAATGAATGTTACCCTGGCCAATTCTTCAGATTTTTCAGAACCAAGTTCTGCTTTCTCCGGATCACCAACTTTTGATTTACCCTTCACTTTAGTAGTCGGCACATCAACCTCCATCGAAATTAAATTGGTTTCATCATCTTCCTGCCTCTTCACCCTAGGAAAACTCAAGACAATGTCAATAAGCTGATCAATAACCTGGATGAAGTTAGCAGGGACTCTTCTGTGGCTTTTTGAACATTTTCCTGACCCATCATGAAGCTTGTTTTCAGTTATTCCAAGGGGTTCATTCAAAGAGATTCCGTGTTCACTGCCAGAAGCTTTTGGCTTTTCTTTTTCCTTTGACAGTATCACAAAGTCCCTCCCTCCTGATGACTCCAACTGACAAGTTGAAGCCACAGCTTTCATAAAAACAACCGGATCTCTTGAAATTACAGGCGCCATTGTTGTGAGGAATGTCCGAGGTAATACCCTACCTATATGTCTCTTCCCACTCAAGGTCTGTCGTATTTCAGATTCCATAGCAGTTTGGAGAGTTTGAGGATCTTCAACAAGATGCCGAACAATAACAGATGCAACAGTATCATACCCCGGGAAAAAACATTTTTTTGGAAGATTAAAAAGTGAAGATAAACCTCCATTTTCCAGAAACTGGATAGCTAAAGCATGTGTTTTCGTTAGACGAGCACATAACTGAAGCACAGCCTGCATGATCATAGCTGGAACACGTTGCTTTATGAGGCCACATGCGATTAGTAAAGCTTTTTGACCCTCTTCCATGGTCAGATAGCCTGTAGATTTTCCAAAAATCGATTCCAAAGCCTGGTTTGTCTCCCCTTTAGCAACATCTGAAGATAACGCGTTTTTTAAAGCTGCCGTAGAGTCTTGTGGAGAATTGCTCGGCTCTAAAGATCCACCTTGATTTCCTTCCACATATTCAGACGAGAGTCTTGTCTGTGCCTGCAGCATCATGCTCAAGACAAGAAGCAAAGCACTAATGCATTTTGGAGCTAGAATCTCAGTTGATTCAGATTCACTCTTAAGGTTGAAATCCGTCAAGATACCAATTGCTACGGTCACGATACCATCTTGTGCAGCAATTTCTCGTGTGTGATCATCTTCAGAGAGTACTAATGCTAAAATGTGTGGTATCATAGTCAAAGCACCAGTGTCCTTGGAGAAATCAAGTTGTACAAGCTTCAGTTGCTGAATAAGATACGACACTATCTTTGGCCGATCTTCCCCTTTGTTTCGGTTACAAAGAGTCACAAACAAATCGACCAACGGGAAAGCCATAGAATCATCACTCTGAAATAACTTCACTGATGCAGCAATAACTTCATCAACAGGTGGTTCTTTTGGCTCCGCTTCTTCCTGCGGAACATCTACAGGCTTTTCTGTATCCTCAAGTTTTGGAGTGTCAGATGAACTTCCAAGAGATAGGGCAAGTGCTTGAGCCAATTCGTCATCTTCCTGCACAGGATCCTCAGGATTGGTAAACAACCACTCCATAGCCATTTCAACACTGTTTGTTCCAACTCTTCGTAACGCGTCTTCAGCCCTTGCCCTTGAAAATCCCATTTCAACAATCATACCAACAATGGCTTCGTCAGGTTGTAGAGGCAAGGCTCTTTGGTTTGTACCCCGGGTAACACCACTTCGATTTTGTCTAGCATCCACAACACCAGAGTATATATGTGTAACAAGCGAGGTAACTGAAGCAACAAAATTAGGATTGCAATTTGGAAACATAGTGTGGTTCCATATAGGTAGTACGACATCCAGAACCTGAGACTGCAGATTTCGCACAAAAGTCTCAGGCTCCCTTGGTACATGATAAAGTCCAATCGACAAACCAACTGAATCTGGCTGCACAAGAAGCTGCGTTTGAGAGGTTGGGGATAAAAGATATGTAGAATTAACAAAATAGTCCAGTGCTCGGCAATAGTTTTGCAGAGTATCTACCAACCACGTACTGTGAGACCATATATTCCTTTCGCCTGCCTTCTGATTCTCAGTATTAGATGCAGGAATTGAAAACGGCACTGTCCAAAGCAACTGGCTTGTAGCTTCAAATGTTGTGAGAAGTTCCTTAAATGTTCCATGGACATAAAAACTATTCACCATAGTTGTAAAGCAGACCCTTCTTCGAGTATCAAATGTCAGGGAAGTGATGTCATCTACCACTTTTCCAAGGTATCGGCACTTCACTGACAGAGAGATGTCATGCCCAGCAGTAGCACCATAACCCTCGAAGTTAAGAGCTTCAAGAAATACTTTAGCTAAGGCGATACCAAGCGTCTTAGATGCTGAACTCAATGATGCTCCATCAATCCTACGACGATTAGCAGAGGTAAATCCTTTCACAAGGGCCGTGAAGAAAAAACGTAGTGTACAATTCAGCTTGTTTAAAATTTCAACAATGAGAACTTCAGTGCTTTTCTTTTTCAGCTCATGGGAAGATGACGTTTCTGGTAGATCAGTTGGAATATCAGAATCAAAATTAAAAGACTCCACATGCCGACGAGTTCTACCACCCCTCATTCGGGCTATTGCATGTCGAGTACGACCATGAATACCTTCGCCAGAACGCACAATAGACAGAAATTCGCGATCCCCACCCCAAATAGACTGAGAGCTACTGCTTCTAATAGATACAGGGTTTGTGTATCTGAATGCGGAAGCATTGTTTGAATCCTCATCACTCTCTCTTTCAACATTACTGGATGATGCTGAAACCGAATTGTCAGATCCTCGATCTACACTCTTTTTTTCATCTTCCTTGGTATCATTACACAAGGCCATCTGCCAAATCGTTTGCTTGTATGTTATACCAAGTTCTTTCAGTACATCAGCATCAGCAGCACTCAATTCTGAGATAACTGAAGCTGTTCCTTTCAACAAAAAGTTGGAGAGGGACAACATGCCTTCTAGGCAGGAAAGAGATCTCAAAATCTTCGTCTGGAGCGCAGACTCTAATTTAAGAAACTGAGTGCCTTCAATGGAAACCAAAAGACCATTTGTCTTCTTCAGATGTTCTCGTAAGTAGGAGCACACTATACGGGCTAGACCAGCCGAGTGCTGAGGGGAGAAGTTCTTAAAAGCGACAGAAAAACTTTGACCAAGGGAATTTGTTAGAGGCATAAGAGGTAAAGAGAATAGCTGCAAAACAGCATCGATTCCTTTCTTCTCAACAAACAGGGAACATACTTCCGCATTCTGAAGAACTGTTTCAAAAAGACGAGCAACATTACACACACAATCTGGAAGAAACAGCTCAGTGTTTGCTGGAGAAGTGTCAGAAGATGATTCCGCCTCATCCAAAACTGCCAAGCTCTTCTCATCAACGTCAATTTCCATAGGAACAGGAACAGCATCAGTAGGCACATCCGCTGACTTAGAGGTGGTGGCCTCCATCCCAGATCCAATAACCAAAATGGAATTGAGGATTTCAATGAACATATCAACTCCATAAGTGCGCAATGAAGATTGATGCCTTAAGAGTTCGTCAAGTCCACTTGACAAAGAACCAGGTGTATCGCCAGTAAGAGCCCGCAGATAAGACGAAGACGTAAAAATTTTCACAAAACACTTCAAGGCATTTCGGTCCTTTACAGCTTGAAGACCATTATTGTTGAGACACAGAGCATCCAGACACTGCGGAATACATGTTATGGCTTCTGCAGAGCAGATGACCTCATCAGATATAGCATCAAGAAATGCCGACGTTATACCAGCTGAATCTAAAGCATTGAAACAAGTGGGATCTTTATGAATGAGATCACTCATGACAGTAGCAGCAAGCGAGAATACTCCACCCCCAAAATCTTTTGCCCTCCGGAAGATAATGCATAAGCATTCAGGCAACAAGCTCTCCTCGGAACCATAGAGGTTAGTGTTACCAGGAGCATAAGTTCCAAGAGATATTGCACGTAACAAAGCTTTTAACAACAATCTCCTGTGATACGAAATTAATGCTTCAGAATAGGGAAGCTGTTCAGTATCAGGCCCATTACTATCAGAACTGCAATTATTTTCATTCACATCGTCTTCCTTGCAAGAGACTTCCAGTTTCAACCGAAAGATAGTATCATCTAAGCCACCCAAATCTCTGAACAAAGCAGCAGCTGGATTGCTGTAATCCATGAAGGCTTCTAATATATGCACAGCAGTACTGACCAAATGCAAGTGCTGGGGATCTGTATCTTTGATGAGAGGCACTAGGGTCGGAATAAGACCAGCTTCTCGCATGGCAGAACATCCAGACGATGCCGAAACCAGGACTGTAACAAGGGATAACAAGGCTTCCGCAAAACCCAGAGACCACTTGGAGGTATTACGAATAACAGAATCAATCGCTTTCTGCATTAGGCCAGATAGCAAACAACGATTCCCCCCAGATGTGACTGCAGTTATAACAGCCGGCTGCCGAGTTCGATCTTGCGATAGTGCAACCAAGGAAAGCAAGCATAGTATCCTTATTTTCTCTGGAACAGTATCCTCATAGCTTACCAGCGTAACTAACTCATTTACAAACTCGGGTTCGCCATTAAAGAAAGAAACAACATTCTCAGTGTCACCAGTTGCTTGAACTAATACAATGAAAGCATATAAGCGAATGCATGTATACTGCTGCCGGGTTGCCAAAGAAGAGAACGCCCTTGCAAATCTCAATCTGGTCAACAACGCAAATCGCAAACTGGGAGGAACATTGTGATCAATGACTAACTTGTTCAGAAGTTCCAGGTCAGACTCTGTACGCATGCTGACATCAGGTACATGGATAACTTGTAAACCGCCAGGAAGCTCACTTGATGATTCATTAGAAGCATAAAACTCAAAATGAAGAGTACAACCTAGCTGGTGAGAAACCTGATCACAACTGTCTTCTGTGGCACAGGACGTCAAGCCAAGGCCTTCCTCTTTTCCTCCCCAGCCTTGTGCAAGGGAAAACAGTTTCGAATTCAGGGAAGCATCTCTTATGGAGTACTTTCCAACTTGTCTTTTCAAAAAGGCAGCCAACGTCTGCAGACAAGCTTCAACAACATCTGCATCAGTAGATGCAAGCAGGAGAGAAAGATGCTGCTGCAGTTATGAAGAAGAAAAAGTGTGTCAGAATTATGCAGATAGACATAGAACAGGAGTTGATAAATATCAGCAATATAACTCGTATCTTGGGAAAATATCAATGAAATTTAGGGGGATTCTGGCACAGATAAGTACCTCATAAGAACTATAAAAATGTTTATTTGTGCAATTCTCTAAAACAACTCTGATAACTCGGAGAACTTGCAGAACAGCATCCTTTGGGAAAGGTGGATCAGATTCCTCAAAGTTTTCCTCAATATGCAGATCCTTCCTTACTTTAACGTGCTTCTCAAAAAATGAGTCAAAGTAATTGAAGAGGTCCACCCAGTGATGAAAGTCACCCTAAATAACAGAAAAAAACGCCACATACATGAAAACAAGAGTAGACAAGAAAGAAAAAAAAGGAAAACAGATTCACAAACAGGATATCAAATTACCTTGTCGAATTCCCAGCGGAAACATGCAAGGGGTTCTTGTATTTGCTCGAGTGGAACAGCAGTAACACTATTGATGAAAGTTTTGATTTTGAGAGGCTGGAAGAAATGAATAAAAGAAGGGTTAACACAGTCAATACAATAAAAGAATGGAACCGCACACAATAAAAGATACAAAACCCCCATTGGAAACCCATTTACCAACGCCACGAATGAATCAAAGATCATACGAATAAGATAGAACCCAACAAAATTCACAGAACCCCGATGATGTGTTGATCGAGTAAAAAAGATACATCAACGATAAGCCAGAGAACAAATATAACAAGTAGCAGAAAAAAAAGAGTGATCTAGAAAGTAGCTAAACACGCAAATGCAAAGAGAGATAAAGTAATCTAATATGATCAAAGGGTTTAATTACGTGGTTTAGGAAACACTCACCACTTCCGAAGTCCTTCTCCTTCTAAGCTTCATGATGATTAGATTTTAGAGGCAGGGGAGGAGCATCTCCTGAAGCAAAAAAAAAAAAGACTTAAGAGGATTAAGCACTGATTAAATCGTGAATTGATCAATACACTGAGATTAAGGAGGAATCGAATCAAAACAAAAAATATCAACGAGGGGGTGATCTGGTCTAATTACTTGGATTGATGGCGATCGGTGAGGCAGACGAACGAGAACGAGAACGAGAAGAGGAGGATAAAAAAAAAAAAGAGAAGAATTGAGGATCCTTGGAGAAATCGTAAGTGAGGTGGAGCGATCCGAAACTAGGGTTTTGAAGAGGATCGCGTGAGAGAAGAAGGGATTTTGATAGGGAGAGAGAAAGACGCTGAGAGAGAGAGAGAGAGAGAGAGAGAAGATTTCTAAGGAGAGCAGCTAAGCTAAGGCGCATTTGTGTTTTATACACACTCCAGAACATTTTTTCTTCCAATGCCGGTTTAACATTTATTTTATTATTACTTTCTTTTTTCTGGTGAAAATTTTAAAATATCTTATATTTTGAAAAATGGAGAGAGTATATTTTTTCCAATTTTCTTCTTTTACTAAGATTGGAGCTATTTTATTTTATTATTGACTTACCATAATATTTATCAAAAATCAAGTAAAAAAAATATAGAAAATTTGTCAAAATTCTTTACAGAAATATAAAAAAATGTTTTGATATTGCCGATTATTTATATTTATATATCCTGTGCATAAATCTGTTGCAGGATATATCAATGATCTTGATATAGCCATATTATTTTGATTTATCTATTTGTTTTATTATATTAAGCATCTTTTTAATTCTTAAACGAGTTTGATTAGAAAGTAAAAAAGAGAATCCTTGAAAAAAAAAAAAAAAAAGAGTAGAAGCAAAAGCTAAAGACAATTCTCTGATTCTTTTCTTCACATCTAATATGCCTTTTTTGATTTCTTCCCACATGACTTACAATGAATTATGAAACAGAAATCATAAAAACTTACTAATATATTTACAAACTATTTGTCAAAAAGAATCATCATCACTTGCACATCTACACAAAGCTACTTCTAGTGCAATGAGGCATTAAGGAGAGAGCTTAATTAAAACAAAAGAAAAGACTCAATCCTCATTGTCAGGTACCTCAAACACCAGAAATTTTGTAGCAGAACTGACTGTCTTACCATCTAGAGTCTTGCTTCTGAATATAGATGATGACAATGAAGAGGTAATATGACTCTTCCCGTGCATTCTGATGTTGTTTGCAGCCACAGTTACTTTCTTGCCTATCATTTCGTTTATATCCACAGAGTCTCCACGTTTCCTCTCCGGCGTTTTTGCTATGAAGCTGTTGTAACATTCGGTGTTTCTCATCTCAGCAGCACTCGCTATTGATGATGACGAGCTTATGGTTTCAGGTTCAGGTGTGGAAGGACCAAGAAACTCTCTCTTGTCAAAAAACGTTTGTCTCTCAGCAGCAAGGATTTTAGAATTTGGTTTCGCCCTAGACTTCTTTGTCTTCTTGCTTTCACCTTGTTGGATCAGCGCAGTTACTTCTTGAATGCTGTTAGATATGGAGATGCCCTGTCTAATTTGGGCCTTCTCAATGCTGTTAGATATGTTTGGCTCTTGTGATCCGTTTACAACCCGAGCTTTGGCATGGATAAACCAGGGCTTTTGGTTATCCCGGAAGACATACTTCATAGGCAAAGACTCGACAAGGTAATAAAAGCGAGACTTTCGTTTAACCTATACCACAAAAGAAGCAAACGTTAGAATGACTCTTTGCAAGCAATAGATTGAAAATGGAATTACTTGCTTATTTTCATTACCATCAGACCATAAACTTGTATCTCCCCCAAGCTCGATAAGCAACTTACATGTGTCTTCTCGAGTTTTCCTGCAAAAGAAAACATCTTGCATTGATACATGTTCTGATTGGTAAAAGGTAGGTATCAAAATAGTGTAACACAAACAAAAAAGATCATTAATCTTCAGTTTGAAGGCACAAGACAATACGTGTGCTGATGTGCAATCTCATCTCATGATGTCCTAGAGAAACATATTAACAAATGATACACATTCAAAAGAACTGAGAAAGGCAACTGTGCAGGTCCTCAAGTGTGTGATAGACACAGAACATCAAAAGAAAAAAACAAACACCAATGATGCAGAAGACAATGTGAAAAGAACACTTGTTTTAGTGTTCATCACTGGAATCATAACCTTGAAACTTATATCTAACATCCCACAAATGCGCATGCATATCAGTTTACTCATAGGCCAATACATTATACATCCAGTAAGATTGAATCGAAGAATCCTACCAGTACACACCTATAAGCCAAGTTTCGAAATTGAGAAACCGAGAAAGACCAAAACTTTATAGAACACTGTAGCTTACGGAATACAAAATCGAAAGAGCAAAAGAGGATTTTTTATTTAAAGGGTTGTCTCGAACTTACTTACTTTTGAAATCTGCTGCTTTGATATCCTGAGGAACCGTCATGACGATTCCAGTTCCCAAGTTGGTCTCAGTGAAGACAGCCACTTCTTCTGCAAACGCCATTGTGTAAGAGCGGTGGCGAATTTGGTTCGTTTTGTAAATTTGTTCATCGGAAAAATAAAACAAACCACGCTGTTTGAACCAAATGTAAAGACAAATGTGTGCAGTTTTATTGACTTAGAAACGGCAGACTGTGCAAGTGTATATTTCAAAAGACTCTATTTTTTGAAAACGGTAACGTTTTGTTATCGAAGTCTTCTCTCTTCCACCGATGAGCAAAAACCTAAACAATGGTCGTTTGATTCTCTCTCTCTCTGTCTCTGTTCAAAAAATGCGCCGGCACAAGCAATGGCCTTTGAGGCCTCTTCTTGCCTACAGCTTCTCCTCTTCTGCGGCGGAGAGAGTTAGTACTTCAACGGCTGCGGCGGCGGCGACGGCGGCTTTTCCGTTGAAGCATGTGACGAGGTCGAACTTCGAGAAAACGCTGAATGATCTGCGCGCACTCGTGAAGGCTGCGGATTTCGTGGCGATTGACCTAGAGATGACTGGCGTGACGAGCGCTCCGTGGCGAGACTCCTTAGAGTTCGACCGCTACGACGTCAGATACCTCAAAGTCAAAGACTCCGCCGAGAAATTCGCCGTAGTTCAGTTCGGCGTATGTCCCTTTCGTTGGGATTCTCGAACTCAGTCATTCGTTTCCTACCCGTTAGTGTCCTCTCTCTCTCTTTCTCTTTCTCTCTTTACCTTAAATTTTGTTGCTTTGCTGATGGGTTTGATTTTTTTGGGCAGGCACAATTTTTTTGTATTTCCTCGGCAAGAACTCACATTTGATCCACCAGCTCATGAGTTTCTCTGCCAGACGACTTCAATGGATTTTCTCGCCAAGTATCAATTTGATTTCAACACTTGCATACATGAAGGTACCTCCTTTCTCCTTTTTACATACCAAATTTTGGATGTTCTGAAGACCAAAACAGAGTTTACGAGTCAAGTCTGATTTTGAAAGTGTAGTTTAGTCCTCGAGGAATTCACATATTTGAATAATCCCAGGAATATCTTATTTGTCCAGACGACAAGAGGAAGAGGCAAGTAAGCGTTTGGAAACGCTATACAGCGAGGAGGGGATTGATTCATCGGGTGAAACAGAGGATTTAAAGTTGGTGCGATTGGCGGATGTTTTATTCGCTGAAAGGATGAAGAACATGTTGAATGAATGGCGGACTGGCCTTTTAAACGGTGGGAATGTGTCCTCTGAGTCTCCAAGGATCTCGAATGAATCAACTCAGAGTACTGAAACTGTGTTTCACCACATGCGTCCAGCTCTCAGCCTCAAGGGTTTCACTTCTCATCAGCTCAGAGTTATTAACTCGGTAATGCTCTTTGTTCTAAGATTGATCTCTGTTGTTCATCTTTTCGTTAGACTGTTTTTTTTTTCAATCTGTTGGCTCTGGATTTGACTTTTGCAGGTTTTAAGAAAGCATTTTGTAGATCTTGTCTACTTGCATTCAAATGATAAAAGTTCATGTTCACAAGACTTTGTAGTGTACACTGAATCAGAATCAGACAAGGAAAATCTCATGGTAAGGTAGCAGTTACATTGCTGGAAAGATATGTTACTATTTTAATCTTGACTGGGAATGATGAAGTGAATTTATTTGATGATCTAGCTATAATGTAGTCACGGATTCTTCTACTTAAAAGCCTTCTTTGATTTAGATATCATTACTGTGTGTCTATTCACAGAAGGAGGCAAAGGATGAGCGCAAGAGAGTGGGGGAAAGAAAAATACAATCTGCAATCGGGTTCCGTCAAGTGATTGATCTACTTGCTTCAGAGAAGAAGTTGATTGTTGGTCATAATTGTTTCCTCGGTATGCAAGCAAGTTGCTTCTCTATACGTCTATCAAGGTTTTGTAACTTAATGATCCCTCGCTCTAACCATTTTGTTCATCTGACACAGATATTGCACATGTATACAGCAAATTTGTTGGTCCTCTTCCTTCAACAGCTGAGAAATTCGTCGCCTCCATTAACAGTCACTTTCCTTACATTGTTGACACCAAAATACTCTTAAATGTGAACCCAATGTTGCATCAGCGGATGAAGAAGTCCAGTACATCACTATCCTCCGCGTTTTCTTCGTTATGTCCGCAAATCGAGTTTTCTTCAAGATCCTCGGACTCTCATCTTCAGCAGCGTGTCAAGATTGATGTTGAAGTAGACAACATTAGGTTTGTTCCTTCTTTATTCTCGGCATGAACCGCTTGACTGTTTTCTGATTTTAACTGTTTTTAACGGACGTTTTCTCTGCTTCAGGTGTTCTAACTGGAATGCAGGAGGAAAACATGAAGCCGGTTATGATGCTTTCATGACAGGTTGCATCTTTGCGCAGGCATGCAATCATCTAGGGTTCGACTTCACACAGCATTCGCAATCAGATAACTTGGCCCAGAATGAGAAACTTGAGAAGTACATCAACCGTCTTTATCTCAGCTGGACAAGAGGTGATATCATCGACCTTCGAACAGGCCATAGTAATGCAGATAACTGGCGAGTCTCAAAGTTTAAATACGAGAACATTGTTCTCATCTGGAACTTCCCACGAAAATTGAAGGCTAGAGAGATCAAAGAATGCATCTGCAAAGCCTTTGGCTCGGTTTCCGTCATATCTGTCTACCACATTGATGACTCTGCGGTTTTTGTCTTGTTCAAGAATTCAGAACTTGTCTGGGACTTCCTAAAGCTTAAGCGGCAACTGGAGTCAAGTGACGGTCCAGTTTCGGTTCTTCACCCGTTATCCAAGATCCTTGAAGGAGGAAACACTGGAGCTGCAGACTACGAAGCATACAAAGAGATTTGCAGCTCACACATCTCAGAGATCCTATTCTCCGACCAAGCTGAAACAGTTGGTGTGAAATCAAGAACAAGACCTGACCTACAAGATGAGACTGATAGAAGTGAAGAGAGCAAAGTCGCTAAGACTCACAAAGCATCGGATTTGATTGATGCTTTTTTGGCCAATAGAGTTGAAGTCGAAACTGCTACGACTAATTAACTAAGCTAGCTAACCTTTTGTTTTGTCAACGTGAAAACGCAATAGTTTAATACATTGTTTTTGCGTGACCAAAATTTCGAAAAAGAAACATGTGAAATAAAGTGCGAATCATCAGTATTAATCTTAAACAGTTGATCCAATGGAGATGTCAATCTCAATCAAGTTATCTTCTGCTTCAATTTCTTCCCATATCTCCATGATCATCATCTCCTCATAATACTCTTCTTTACTCATCAAACGTTTCTTCACACTTTCCAACTTCTCTTCCCTTTCTTCTTCCACCAGAGAAATTTCTATCAAACCATCTTCCTCTTCGTGTAGATTGGTTCTGGTATCCTGACCCTCAAGCTCCTCCTGATCATGAAGGTAAGATTTGGGTTTCTTGTTGAACACGTCACTTGGGTAGAGAATGTCAGAGATATACAAGATTGGGATAGTTATGAGAATGCAAAGATTCTTAAAGAAAGAAAGTGACGAGAACAATAGTTTCTTGTTGACTCCATTTGTTGCCATTGTTGGGGTCATTAGATCTTACACAAACCGACTTATATATGGAAGGATTTGGATATATATATGTTTATAAGAACTCTTGAGTTTCTAATAGAATGCATTGAACTCGGACAAGATCTAATGGACACAAAGACAAAATCTGATTACATGTTCCCTATAATCTTGTAATGGAGCCCATTAGGTCAGGACTTGTGGTCAATTGAAGAGACAGGTGTTAATTGCAGTTATGGGAGTTTCAGAGGTCAGACACATGTATTGTTGCTTTGACTTTCTCCCGTTGACTCCAGACGTAGCTATTGTCTAACAATCTTGAGTCCTACAAAGAATATGTCACCATCATGTGAACCGAGAAACCCGCTGCAGACCTAGGCTTGATGAAATCTGAAGCTACTCTAACAGATAGATAGTTTCACTTCACTTAATTCCGAGGAACTCTAATCCGATAGCGGTTGGACTCAACCCATATCGATCCAAGTACTTAGGGTCGTGAAACTTGCTTAGATGTCTCATTCCGCTATCACAAAGAATGGTGACAATTGTGTGACCAGGACCAAGGGTTTGAGCCACCCTCACTGCCCCAACACAGTTCATAGCAGAGGAGCTACCAAGAAAAAGCCCATCATTCTCCAGAAGAAACCTAGGAACATAAATTAAGAAAGATATCAAGATCCCAACTTCTACAGAATCTTTATCAGTACTATCTAAAACAGGTACGTAGAAACATATAAAGAATGAGCACTACCTCGACATCTCAACAGCTTCTTTATCAGTACCACGAAAACCGCCATCAATTTTTGCCATGAGGAAGTTTTTAGTAAGCCTGTTGATTCCTATCCCTTCTGTTATTGTATCAAATGGGTTCTTCAGTCGACGCCCTTCAGCTTCCTCTCTTGTGTACATCACTCCCCGTGTTACTTTATTGTACAGACCGGATCCAGGAGGATCGATCAGGAAGCATTTAACTCTTTCATTCTTATCCTGTTTTAAAGCGGAAGAAACTTATGAGCTTTTTGTGTTTATAACATACATGAAATACCCATTCATAAAGCTGTGATTAATATAAGCCATGATGAACCATACCTGCAGAAACCTTGAAACCCCAGCTAAAGTACCGCCGGTACCCGCAGCAGCAACAAAGGCGTCGATGTTGCCATGAGTCTGGTGCCAGATTTCAGGGCCAGTACCTTCATAATGAGCCCTATAATTTGCCAAGTTTTCAAATTGATCTGCAAAGAAGCCACCTGTAACTGAATCTGAGAAAAATGAAGGCTCTTTCTCTTCCGCAACTGTGCAACCATTAGTTTTCTCCTGGTGTATGCCATTTGATTCGCGTTCTAGTCTTCTCTTTGATGCTAACTCGTTTGCTTCCTCAGCCCGTCGCCTTGCAATGTTGACAAAGTGATCTTTGTGAGTTATTGACACTGGCCTCACTCTCTCAACAGAAGCTCCAAGGGCTTCAATTATTTGAGACTAAAATAAGTCCAACACAATACAAATTTGAGTATATAAATGCATATAGAGAAAATGTGTATCATCAAAGTGTTTGAAAGATAAAACCTTTTCAATAGCAGCATCGTCAGGTATAACAACATGACATTTACACCCGTATGCAGGAGCAACCGTAGCAAGACTAATAGCAGTACTCCCCGCACTACCCTCTGTTACAACTCCTCCCGGGAATAGCTTACCAGATTCTAAAGCCTAAACAAAAAACAAAATCAGGGTTCTTTGACTCTCTTCTAGATTCCACTTATACCATATAGACTAGAAGTTGTATTGCAACAGTAATATGAATAGCCAAGCTGATGATTGAAGACGCAATTAAACGCAAGCTTCTTTCTAACTAATTAGTTGAGAGCAGGACACAACCTAAAAAGTTGAAATTTGAAACCTTTACTATGTGTTACCTCTTGAATGATCTTCACAGCAACTCTATCTTTAACGCTACCTCCTGGATTCAAAAACTCGCATTTCCCAAGAATCTGAACACCAGAAGAAACAAAGTAGAATTTTTAAAAAATTGCAACTTTAACTCAAAGTTATAGTCAGAACAACAACTCGACACTAGATAAGAAAAAAATCGAGAAGAACCTCACATCCAGTAGCCTCGGAGAGACTATTGATACGAATCAGAGGAGTATTGCCAATGGCATTAACGAGCCCGTTTCTCATTCTCAGCTTCTCCTTCCTCTTCCTCTTCTTCTTCTCGGAGAGGCGGACGAAGAAGCTCCAGTAACAGTAAGAAGAAAGCATCACCATCGCCGCTGCAGCAACAACAGCGCCAGTTACCTTAACAGGCGCCATTGAAGCTCTCACCACCTCCTCCTCCTCCTCCTTCTCCAGTAATGTAATTAGGTCGTCGGCAAAACAACTCTCTTTCTTTTATTTTTTTATTCTAAACCCCAATCTTTCCATTAATTAAAAATACGGCACTAATTTTATAAATTATCAAATGCGTCCTTCTTTTGATTAGTTCTTATTCTTAAACCCCCGTCTCCTGAAAACCCTTGGCACACTCTCAAAAACGATGTCGTCTCTATCTCGTGTTCTCCGTGGCACCTTCAACATTTCTTCGATCCGCCGTTTTTCCTCCGCCGCCACCGTATCCTCCGAAACCACGGCAGTCTCGGCCGCGATATCGCCACCTCAAAAGTCACTTGCCAGTATAGTAAATGGCGAACGAAACCCCAAACAGATCGTGGAGAAATTCAAGAAGGCATGTGAGTCGGATCGGTTCCGGAATAACATAGCCGTGTACGATAGAACCGTGCGCCGCCTCGTAGCAGCAAAGAGATTAAACTATGTCGAAGAGATTCTGGAGGAGCAGAAGAAGTACCGCGACATGTCAAAGGAAGGATTCGCGGCGAGGATCATCTCTCTCTACGGGAAAGCGGGTATGTTTGAGAAAGCCCAGAAGGTGTTCGACGAAATGCCTGAAAGAAACTGTAAAAGGTCAGTTTTATCCTTCAATGCCTTGCTTAGTGCATATGGGATTTCCAAGAAATTCGATTTGGTTGAAGAACTTTTCAACGAGTTACCAGGAAAGTTATCAATCAAACCAGATATTGTATCTTACAACACTTTGATCAAGGCATTGTGTGAGAAGGGTTCTTTACCCGAAGCTGTTGCATTGCTTGATGAGATTAAGAACAAGGGTTTGAAACCTGATATAGTCACGTTCAACACAATTCTATTGTCGTCGTATCTAAAGGGACAGTTCGAGCTAGGAGAAGAGATATGGGCTAAAATGTTGGAGAAGAATGTAGCGATAGATGTCAGGACTTACAATGCTCGGTTGCTTGGGTTAGCCAACGAGGTGAAATCAAAAGAGCTAGTTAGTCTTTTTGAAGAGCTGAAGGCTAGTGGGATCAAACCTGATGTTTTCAGTTTCAATGCTATGATTAGAGGGTCTATCAATGAAGGCAAAATGGATGAAGCTGAGTCGTGGTACAAAGAAATTATGAACCATGGGTATCGTCCTGATAAAGCCACCTTTGGTTTATTGCTACCTGCTATGTGTAAAGCAGGCGACTTTGAGTCTGCGATTGAGCTCTGCAAGGAGACATTCAGTAAGCGGTATCTTGTCGGTCCAACAACGTTGCAGCAGGTAGTTGATGAATTGGTGAAAGGGTCCAAGAGAGAAGAAGCTGAGGAGATTGTGGAGATTGCAAAGACCAATGATTTCTTAAAGTTCAAGCTGAATTTGCCGTCCCAGGAAGAGTAGTAAATGGTTCATGGTGCTACTCTGACTCACACTCTAGTGTCTTGTTACATTGTGTGAGAGCCCCTTAGTTTGCGGATGTTGCCCAGTTTGTGGCTTTTCTACTTGTTTTGAACTTTCCTCTTATGGGAAAGGAAAACTTGTTTCTTTCTATGTAGTTCGGTAATTTGAGTTTGGAATAAAAAAACAGCATGTAGTCGAGTGTTTTAGTCAGAAGAAACGCTACACATTTGATAAAAGTTTGAATTATCTAAGGGTATTTTTTCTTAAAAAAAAAAAAAAAAATTGCATTTCCCTTGATCCTTGATATAAATGTTGTAAGAAACTTCATTAATTAGATAGTAAAATCCTGATAGAATAAAGGGAAAAAAATGTATTCACATATCTTCATAATTACAAAAATGAAATGATAATCTTGGTAAACAAGTAAAAAAAGAAAAAATCAATATTGGTGGCGTGGACAAAAAATATCGGAGTTGAAATAAACCGACTTCCAAACAGTCGATAAGAGTCTTTAAATGAGAGCCCATTGGTTAAACCTGTTACCAAACACACTTATTTGTTTATTGTTTTCCTTTTCTCCGATCACACACACAAATTCAAAACCCTACTTCAACCCTTGCTGCGATTCACAGAGAGCTCCGGAGGGAAGAAAACGCCGAAATCGGAAAATGGCGTCTATAGTTCTTCGATCTCGTATTTTGTCAAGATTGATGAAGCCTAGATCTCGTAACCTGAGATTATTCTCTTCCGCGGAAGCTTCTTCCTCGAATTCTACATCGAGGTATCAAGGAATCTCCTCTGGCCAGTCCGTGTTTTCTGATTTTCCACCGCCAAATCAGCCTCTTCCGCCTCCTCCTCCGCCACCTCCTCAAGCGGGAGCTGCAGCCGCGGCAACGGTGGGAAAGGAACGGAAAGGTCTTAAGTATCTTGGTTACGCACTCATGTGGGCACTCACTGGTGCTACCGCCGCTACTGGTTACGCAAGTTTTGGTCTGTACATTCATTCCCTTCCATCTATTAGATAACATAGATTACTATTTTTGATCGGCTTTGCAAATGTTGCTCTTGCTGTGAAATGCGTGTAAAATGTGTTGTTGTTTATTAATCGAGGCATTGCGTTCCAGTTTCTTTATGTGTGTATTTTGAATTCAGTGTTCTTCACTTGGTTGAAGTATGAATCACTCGATTGTTAACTCTTTTAGTTCTGATTCATACTTCTTTTGTTTCGTTGTACAGCTTACACAATAGATGAAGTGAATGAAAAGACTAAGGCGTTCCGAGAATCAGCTAAGAAGACGCCAGTTATTAATTCTTCTGGCATTGATGTGATTGATGTGAGTATCTCTCGAGTCCTTACTTAACCCTTGTCCTGTCAAGTTTCTCCGCTTTAAAAGATTGTTTTTATAAGCTTCTTTGAGTTAATGCTTGATGTACTCATCTCTCTGCAGAAATATCAAACTATGTTGTACTCTACTGCGATGACAGGTATAGTCCTTTCGCCACTGTCATCATAACTTACAGTAGTATGTGTTTAATTTAAGCATAGCATGAGTTGGTTTGCTTGAATTCTGATCAGGTTCTGCTAAAGCCATTGATAAGTATTTGGAGCTTAGGGAAATTGTGGAGGAACATGTGAAAGTACGTCCTTTCACCAAGACACAATATTGCTTTTTTTTCCTCTTCTAATTTCTTCTATAATTCTTATTTTCTTACCGTTTCCTAATAGGGGTTTACGGAACCTCTCTCGGAAAAGCTTCTCCCTGATTTGCACCCCTCAGAACAGCATGCATATACTCTAGTTCTTGATTTGAATGAGACACTGCTTTACACAGACTGGAAGGTAGCAATTTCATTGATTTACTTGTCATAAAAAACTTGCATTATAGACGTGAATATCTGGGCTCAGAGTATCTAAGCGGTCCTGGTGAACTGATTTGTTTTCTTAAGTAAAGCTGTATTTAACCTTTTCTGCCTTCATATTTGCAAAAATGTTTAGCGAGAAAGGGGGTGGAGGACGTTCAAAAGACCAGGTGTGGATGCATTCTTGGAGCATCTTGCGAAATTCTATGAGATTGTCGTGTATACTGATCAGATGGATATGGTAAAGTCCCCACTGGTTTGTTTTAGTTTTTTTGCTTGTAGTGTCACAGTAATGCGACAACTAACACTAGTTTCATTGCTTCTAGTACGTAGGGCCGGTCTGTGAGAAGTTAGACCCAAATCGCGTCATACGTTTTGCGCTGGGAAGAGTCGCTACTAAATATGTGAATGGAAAGCACTATAGGGTACGTAAGCAGCTAGTTTTATCTCTGTCAAATAATTTTTTTCCTACTTGCCACATTACATTAGCTGTTTCTCAACTGGCTGTTAAAAATTCCTGCTGCAGGATCTGTCGAAGCTGAACAGAGATCCGAAGAAGATTCTCTATGTTAGCGGAAATGCCTTTGAAACAACCCTTCAGCCAGAGAATAGCGTGCCAATCAAGCCTTACAAACTTGAAGAAGGCGACACGGCCCTAATTGACCTGATACCCTTTCTTGAATGTCGGTATTATGTACTGTGGAATAACATAAGTTCTAGTCCAGTCTTGTGAACAGCCTTTATAAGTGTTGTCTGGTTGATTCTTCGTGTTTTTGTTATGCAGATGTAGCACGTAACGGTCCAGCTGACGTCAGACCGGTTCTAGCCTCTTACGAGAGAAAAGATATTGCCAAAGAGTTCCTTGAAAGGTCCGCAGAGTATCAAAGGTGAGTCGATATATCAGAACTTTTTCTTTACCCCAGTCGTATCAATGCATTAATCTATTAGCTAGTGTCCCCCACTAAGACTGTTATATATATCTGTACGCAGGCGAATGCAAGAACAACGGGGACAAGGCCGATTCTGGAAGCGTTAAAGGATCTAATATTTTATGTATAGCGAGAGGCAGTTATATCGTCATTGATGCTGCACACTATAAAATAGGAACAGGAGGTACTGTTCATCGCTATGGGTTTAGGTAAAAATTCAAACTAAAAATGGATGGTGTCTTTCTCATCATAGAGTTGTTATGTCTTTGCCCAATTTTCCTCGCCTTTGTCTCTGCTTTCGACAGAAAACTTCTCTTTGAGAAAACTTAAAAAAAGAAATTATCAAATGGAAGGTTCATTTTTCATTGACTAACAAATACAGTTTTTGTTTTTCTCTGATTTTTTTTTTTTTTTTCTCTGTTTAACAAATTGAGTTATGATTATGAACTTTTTAGATTATTGGTTGAAACGTTTGGTAGGTATTGCTATAAAAAAAAGAGTAATTTACCTTCTCTAGTACGCTAGTCTCTGTCTGTTTTAATGCGTGTCTTAAGGTGCAATATATATCAGGTCTACAATTAGGTCAATCAACCTCTCCTTTAGAATTTTTTAAAAAATTTATAATTAATTCAGTTAACAGATTTATCTTGTTTATCTGAACCAAATAATTGAACTTTTAATTTGAATTCATCGAAAGATAAGTCTATGTCTAGCAACCAATTGCAAAGTTCCTTCACCTGTAATCCTTTTCAATGTGTAAGTTGTAATCAACCAATCAAAAAAAACCATAAATTTATTGTATGTGTAGTACAAAACTCCATCAATGACTTTTAGTTTTTTAGTACGACTCTTAAACACCACTTATTCATTACACGACATATCTATATCTCTTAACTTCGAATCACGGACACATAAACTCACTAAAGATATAGTAATTCACATGTCTCGTCCTCTTCTCTTCGTCTTCTTCCTCTTTCTTGTCTTGGTCGTCCCTTGTCTCTCCCATGGAACCGGAGCAGACCACGACGACGATGAGGCCCCGCCCGTTAAGAGTAGCTCTGATCTCAAATCAAAATCCTTAATCTCTGTCAAAATAGGTTGTCTTGTCATCATCTTTGTCCTCACGTTCATAAGCGGGATATCTCCTTATTTCTTGAAATGGAGTCAAGGGTTTTTGGTTCTTGGAACACAATTCGCCGGAGGAGTGTTTCTTGCAACCGCCTTGATGCATTTCCTATCAGATGCTGATGAGACGTTTCGGGATTTGTTGACGGCTGAAGGAGAGTCGGAGCCTTCTCCGGCCTACCCATTTGCTTATATGTTGGCTTGTGCTGGTTTCATGCTGACCATGCTTGCTGATTCTGCCATCGCTCATATCTACTCAAAGAATACCCAAAGGGATTTGGAGCTTCAAGGTACCAAAAAGTTTCTAACTTGTTGTGAATCTCAAATTATCAAATCGAGAACTAGAAACGGTTAGTGAGTGTTGAAAGTTTCAGGAGAAGACAAATCGAGACAGACGTCAGCAAGAAGTGAAACATCGGTTGGAGATAGCATTCTATTGATCGTAGCTCTCTGTTTCCACTCTGTTTTCGAAGGCATAGCAATAGGGATCTCAGAGACAAAATCAGATGCTTGGAGAGCTCTATGGACAATAACACTCCACAAGATATTTGCAGCTATCGCGATGGGAATTGCTCTCCTCCGTATGATCCCTGACCGTCCTTTATTCTCCTCAGTCACATATTCTTTCGCGTTCGCCATCTCTAGCCCAATCGGTGTAGCGATCGGGATAGTCATCGATGCAACAACTCAAGGGTCGGTCGCAGACTGGATATTCGCGGTTTCGATGAGCTTGGCGTGTGGAGTTTTCGTGTATGTGTCAGTGAACCATTTGTTGGCAAAAGGGTATACACCAAACAAGAAGGTTCATGTCGATGAGCCTCGTTATAAGTTTTTGGCTGTGTTGTTTGGAGTTGTAGTCATCGCCATTGTTATGATATGGGACACTTGAAAGAAAAAACCAATTGTTTCAAGATATTATTGATTAGACTATGGATGTTCGATTTTGGATCATTAATATGCATTTTATACCAATCCTTTCGTTAGACTTGACTACTTAAGCCAAATAATAAGATAAGAGTTGTTATATAAACCCGTTCATCCAAAAACGGTGCGGATAAATAAGATGGGCCTGTAATTGTTTTTTTTTCCATCATGGGCCTGTAATTGTTTTTTTAAGGATGAAGGGAAAAAAAAAGAGCTTTCTTCTTCAAAGCGAGACCTATCTGAGTCGACTCGTAAACGAAACGAGTTGATTACTCTGAATTGGCTTTTTCGTGATTCTCGTCTCCGTTGGTCGTCATTTCTCTGATATCGATTTTAATTTATATTTTCGATTATCGAATTCCTTTGAATCGAATTTTTAGATTATTTGAAGGCGGGCGTATGTGAAAATCGTGGTGATGAATTTGGGGGATTTGAACAAGGTCTGGGAAATAAAGGCTCTGAAGAAGAAACCTAGAGCAGATGAAGCCACGAAGATTTTGGAGAAGGTAGCGAATCAAGTTCAACCCATTATGACTAGACGAAAATGGCGTGTCAAGCTTCTCTCTGAATTCTGGTAATTACATTAATTGGTGCTTTTTACCATATCATTCTCTGCCATTTCTGTGGAAGAATGATTCAAAGTATTGATTTTTTTTAGGGTTTCATCAATGATGTTTGTTCAATTGATTTTTTGAAATTTGGCAGCCCAAAAAATCCAAGGCTATTGGGGGTGAATGTAAACAGAGGCGTGCAAGTGAAACTGAGGCTTCGGAGGGTAAACCATGATGGAGATTTTTTATCCTACCATGAAGTTCTTGACACCATGCTCCATGAGCTTTGTCACAACGCCCATGGTCCTCATAACGCAAGTTTCTATAAGCTTTGGGATGAACTGCGTAAGGTATCCTTTTCATGTTCGTTTTACTGACTTGCATCATTGAAGCTAATGATTCATCCTTTCATTCATGCATCTGAGATGTGATCGTATTAGTGTAAAACTAGTACGGTTTAGAGTTCCTCTCACTTGAATCCTCTTACCATCATGGTGTATTTTGAAGTGAATCAATAGTTTACGCACTGTCTTGCTATTGCAGAGAAATGATTCGAAATTTTTGGCTACTTTTCTTGTCGCGTTACCAATGTCTCATTTGTTTCTACAAACAGTTTTTTAACTTATTCCATTACATCTAGGAATGCGAGGAGTTGATGTCAAAGGGTATAACAGGGACAGGGCAAGGATTTGATGTTCCTGGTAAACGTTTGGGTGGAGTTTCTCGTCAGCCTCCTCTCTCATCTCTCCGAGTAACTGCAGCTTCAGCAGCAGAAAAAAGAGTGCGTGCGGGTACGCTTTTACCCTCAGGACCTCATCGTCTTGGTGGTGATAGCAGCATTATGTCAGATCTTAGTCCAATTCAGGCTGCTGCAATGGCTGCAGAAAGGCGTTTACTTGATGATATTTGGTGTGGTTCCCACCAGTCCACAGAGGGTTTAGAAGACGAAGAGAATGATAGTGAAACTTGTAAGGAACCCATTTCCGAAAGAGTAGATTGCACAAGCTCTAATGCAAAATCTGTAAAAAGATGTAGTAGCTGGTCCAATGCCAGCTTTGGCCCTCAATGTGGATCGGATGTCATTGATTTGACTGAGGAAACACCTGAAACAAGATGTACTAAAAGAAGTTGCAGCTCAGGTGATCAAGGTCCTTCTTGTTCCAAAGATGAACCGAACTTTGGTTTCATGAAGTCATCAATAACTTTTCCATCTACAAGCCACGATGCAAACCACAGCAGAGAAGAATCTTCAATGTGGGTGTGTGCAGAATGCACCTTATTGAACCCGGTATGTTTTTCTCAAGAGTGTATGTTTTTCAAGTTTAAACTTGAAGCTTCTCATTATCTCTTTTCTGTTTTTCATTATATGTCTTGTTTTTCTCCCACCAGTCATTGGCTCCAATATGTGAGTTATGCACTGCCCTAAAGCCAAAGGAAAGGGAGATGAAGCACAAGATATGGTCCTGCAAATTCTGCACGCTTGAAAATGAGGTGAAGTTAGAGAAATGTGAAGCTTGTGGTCAGTGGAGATACTCATACGGAGCACCATTGTCGACGGGTGCTCCTAATGTTGGCACCTGAGGGAGTCACCAATCTTCTACAAGGATCTAAAGTGAAATTCTTAGCCAGTTTTGGTAGACAAGTAACAAGATTCTCCAAGTTCTGTAAACTGTGTCGTGACTTGGGCTTGTGGCTGTGTTATGTATTCAGAGTAGGCGTTTTTAACTTTATAAGGTTGAAAGAGTATTTGATTTTGCAAACACTTAAACAAATATGATGAGTAAACGCAATGAAAAAGGTTTTTCCCTTGGAACAACGATTTTTGAGGAAGCTGAATGAAAAAGATATCGTGGTATTTTGATGGTGGTTTTGTAAGTCTGACGTTGTCCGCTTCTTGTTTTACAGAGAGGGTCACTTTGTTCTTGTTGATTCCATCTTCTATCTATGGCAGTTTCAGTTTCTGGTCCCTTGAACACTCGCTTCGTCTACCAAGTCCTGAAACCTTAGGCCCATTGCCTTAAGTTAATTGAGAAACTTGTATATAAGGCTTCCAAGGTAAGCTTTTCTTCTTAAATATTCTCAGAACCTGTATTCTTTGATTTCTAAAATGTTATGCTTTTTTGTTAAGCCTGCTTTGCGGATTCATTAGCTTACTCGAGAGAAACTTTTTTTTCTTTCTATCCTTGTGACATTAAGCTGTGTGAACTTCCCAGTTTGACTTATATTTGAGATTTTTGTTTGCTCTTGTGAACATTCATTTACATACATTGTGTGTTTGTGTGTGAACAGGTACCAAGCTCGTCTTCAATCAGTTCAGACACGGATAAGGTATAGTTTATGGCTGTTATAACAAACTACAATAACTCAAGTGTAGACTGTAGAATTGTTCAAATGTCCTGTGCGTTTTTGTTAGAATTGTAAAATTTTTTAAACTGCTCTTTTTGTTAGGATATGGTGAGGATTTTTCAAACTTAAAGGTTTATAAACCTGTTGACACAGTAGAGTGTTGAATATGAGTTTCCCTAAAGTAGATAGTATCTTCAGTCTGAGTATATATGCCTGAGTTGTTTCTTGATTTCATAGTGGTGCATTATATTGGAAGGTTCTGAAGATGTTTTGAGGAACTTCTGGTCGTTTGTATCTTCGCTGTTCCTTATTTCACTTATAGTCTCAACTGTAATTGTGAGATTCCCAGATAGGAATTGTGTTATAACTCTTAAGGTTCAGTAGAGATTCAGTATCCTTACAGGTGATGTTTTAGTTTTTGTTAGCAGATGGCACCAAATCAAAAGCTTAGGTGGGTGCCTCTTATTGAGGATTCATGCAAGCAGATACTTTATGCCGCTCTGAAATGCCAATGCCAAGAAAATGTGTCTTGTACAGTTGTACCATGGACCAGACATCGCATGTAACCGAGTGGGCTGTCTGATTATGTTTATCTAACAAAAAGTGTGTGTATTAGATCTGCTGTTTCTTCGAATTAAGTCAGTCATGTGTGGTAAAGTAATATCGAGTTCTGTCTTGTAACTGATGAAACAAAAATCAGACTAAATTACTTTATGTTTAATATTCTCCCGGTTTAATAATGTCTAGTTAACCGGTTGAGTAATTTAGGTTTTCAACTCACCCAAGCGACGAGGTGATCTTAATTTGTATTCTCCGATCATCTTTTTCTAGATAGCTAGACGACCCTTTCTTCGAATCCAAAGATGATTTCTTCTAGAATGGGAATTGAAACATGCGCACATCTGGACAAGCTGGTCTTAGAGGATCAACAGTCAAACTCGGTAATCCTTACTTGTTATTGGTATACTCTTAGAGTCTGTGCAAAGTCTATAGCTAGGTTTCGTTGCGTATCCAAATCCTGGGAATCCTTACTTGGCCGTCTCTATTATACGGAGCTCTTCCTGACTAAGTCCGTAGCTCGTCTACGGCTATTGTTTACCTTCAAAGCTAACGAAGAGTTTTACCTTCAGAAATTCGGCTTTATTAAATATGATGAAGACATGGAACCTAGTTGAACAAAGGTAAATTAGGTGTACATCAGTTTATCGACTTGTGGGGTGGAAGTAATAAATCTGCCTTGTGGATTCTAGAAGAAGATGCTGCTGGAGAGCATATATGGTCTAAACGTATATGCATACTAGTATACTACCATCCATAGTCTACTACCACAAATTTGTTGGAATGACGGGTACGGGAGAGATTGTGTTTTCTCCGTTCGCGTGCTATCCTTCTCTACATTGTCTTCTACAATATCGTGACCAACACTGCTACAAGGATCCATTTTCATGGATTTGAAGAGCTTAATCATCCAACTCTAGTTCAGACCATTTTAGACTTTGTAGAAGATGTCAAGTTTATCCAAGTCTGTTCAAAGGATATTGTTCCTCTTTAAAATATATATGTTTGGTTTTTATATTTAAAAACTGAGCTAATTTAATTATTTAGTCCTACTATAGAAATGTATGTTACACTTGCAAGGAATTCTTATATTTCTATGTCTTCTAATTAAGATTTCAACGATCTAATCGATTATACGAACTAGAATTCAGATTACAGTATATGAATGTCTAGATCCTATTTATGCCGTTTTATGGTAGAGGTGTAATTGGTTACAAGTCTTATGAGCAGACGCACCAAATTTAGTTTGGTAGTGGTCAACCATATATATGTGACGGTGCCATATTATGATGATAATCAGATTTTAAGATTATTAAGTGCATGACTAATGCTTAAAAGACGTTTAATGAAAAATGTCACTAAAAGTGGTTTTATGGGTCCATAAAGCCTGATGAATGTCCTAGTATAATTGGCTCTATGTATAAACAATGATTAATTCCATTCCATACCAATATGATTGAAACAGGCATGTCTAATGTAGTTTCTGAAATCAATATGGTTGGAACAAAACTCTTAACGAGATATGAATGCAAGGTTGCATAATTCTGGGTTACTCCAGGAAATATGGGGGAAGCTTGCTTACGTACCCATGTTAAAATTATAAGTAAATCGACATCTTAATTTATATATATATCAAATGCCTTTTAACAAAAAAAAAAAAAAAAAAAAAAAAAATTTATATATCAAATTTAGTTTAGGCCATATATCTTCGGCAAAGGAATCTTATCAAATCGGCTTGATACCAAAAAATAAGAAGAGCAGCTTGCATTTGAATGGTTAGTTAAACAAAAGGTTAAATAATTGAATAGAGGTTGTTGAACTTGCGTATGTGACACTAGCTAGAGCTACCTACCTCCCCATGCATGAACGAGAGATAGCTCGTGAGTCATGACCAACCACGGTCTCATATTCTTAGTTTAAATACGCATTTCACTTCACACACCCCTCAAAAGAAATATAATACAATCAAATCATTAATTTTCTTTAATTGGCATGATGATAAAGTTTCTCTTGTTAACTCTTCTAGTGATCATCTCTCCGATTTGGGCCGAGAATGATCTGATGATAAATGAATGCCACAATGCACAAGCTCCGACCACGTGCATGCAATGTCTTGAATCCGACCCAACCTCCGTTCATGCTGACCCTGTTGGTATCGCCGGCATCGTCATACACTGTCTCGACTCTCGCCTCAATATCATCATCAAGCAAGTTTCCTCTCTATCTAGTATCTAATAACCATATATGCTTTTTTCTGTAACTAAAAACCATATATATATATATATATATATACATAAAATCTTTGATTCATGTAACAAGTTTTGAATTGTTGTAGCAACCTAACGGATCTATCGTCAAAAGAAGACGACAAAGCTGAAGTTAAGAAAGTTTTGGAGGCTTGCAAACAGGACTTGTCGATGGAGGTACCTAAAAAACTGTCGGAAGCCAAAACGGATCTGAGAAGCGGTGATTACGACAAAACCGCTAGATCGATAATGCTTGCACTTGGCTACGCTTCGAACTGTCGGTACAATCTCCAAAGTGTCAAGTTTGATGAGTCTTTCTTTGAGGAGTCTTTGGAGCTATTTAGCCAAATCAATATATATGACCAACTTTCTGATGCTGCTATGAGGATCATTGATCGCTTCTAATTAATTAAAATAATCTCCTCCTTCTTTTATTTTCTCTATGTACGAAACTCAACATCGACGCTTTCTCCAGTTAAAATAAATGACACCCTCTTTTATTATACGACATACGTTTTCTTCTATCATTCTCTGATGTTGTGGAAACCAAACTCATCGATCTTTAAGGATAAACCAGAGAGACTAATTAATTATCATCTTGAGATGAATATAAAATAAATGAGACATTAAGCTGTGCGTACTTCCCGGTTTGACGTATATTTTAGATTTTTGTCTGCTCTTGTGAACATTCATTTATATACATTGTGTGTGTGCGCGTGTGTGAACAGGTGACGAGCTCTTCTTCAATCAGTTCAGACACCAATAAGGTATATATAGTTTATGGTGGTTATAACAAACTACAATAACTCAAGTGTAGACTGTAGAATTGTTCAAATATCCTGTGCGTTTTTGTTAGAATTGTAAAAAAATTTGTTAGGCTATGGTGAGTATTTTTCAAACTTTCTGGTTTATAAACCTATTGACACATTAGAGCGTTGATGAATATGAGTTTTCCTAAGAGCATATTTATCGGTTATCTTTTGGCCAGTGCAAAGTAATAAAAAACAAAAAAAATAAAAAGTTGGAGAGAGAAAGAGATTTTGTGTCTTTGCGAAATTTTGTATAGACACTCTAATACCTTATCTCATACTACATGTCTTCATTTGATTGACTGATTTTCAAAAAACAAACAAAATATAAATTAAATAATGATATTACATTAAAATATTATTTGGGAGCTCATTTTCACGGGATGACGGATGATTATGCTCTAAAATAGATATATATCTTCATTCTCAAGGTTGCCTGACTCCTGAATTGTTTCTGATTTCATAGTGTGCATTAAATTTGGATGGTTCTGAAGATCTTTAGACTAACTTCTGGTCGTCTGATAACGGTTAGCACTGTTTAACTTCTGGTCGTCTGATAACGGTTAACACTTAACAGTGCGGTAATACTCAGTTCTTTGTTTTTTTTTGTTTTGGCACCTGATTTTCACAATGTCAGAATGTCCATTTTCACGTTCCGTCCATTTCAGTTATTTTTAAAAATAGTTAAAATTTGAATATGTTGGGCCAATTTGATAGTTTTCACAAACGTTAAAACTTGTAGAGGTATGTTCCCACGCTCAATCCAATTACTGTTAAAACTTGTAGGCAAATACTGTTTCTTATATGGTTTATTCTAGAGATATTCCACATTTTCTTTTTCAATCTAATTTTAGAAACTCAAAAGTTGCGTCACTTGAAAGAGAGAGTTCATATATATTCTTCGAGAACCAAATCAAATTCTCCAAGTGAAAAGGAAAGAACGTTTTGTGTGTGTTTTCAAGATTTTGAAAAGCCACATCTACTTGACTGACTGGTTGAAATTGAGAAGAAAAAAAAATCTAATATGGGGATGGGGCAATGAAAAGGAAAGATAGGGTCCTCCAACAATGGATACCACTACTATTTTTACGGCTATTTTAATAAAATTAGATGTATTTTGTTTTTGATTTCTGGTTATTTTCTGATGTCAAACACCCAAAACTACTACAAGTAAAAGTCAACAATAGTTATATGATTACTAATTACAAAGAAAATACAATGATAAATCAAATTAATCAGGTACTAATACATTATATTATTAGAGTGTACAATGTGATTAGATTCAGACAACCTTGAGAATGTAATGTAGGGAGTCAAAGGGCATAGATTCACGCAACTATAAGACATACGTCATTACAAACGTCACCTTTCTTTATTTAGTTTAGTTTAGTTTACAAACGTAACTTCCTTATTATAGCACATTTAGATAACAAACAGATTTAAATTTCTTGATTTTTATTTTATCTTATTTTTGCACTAATGAGCTTATAATTAACATATTTTGTATTTCTTACACCTATCACTGTATTTACAAATTAATTATAGATGACATTCAAAACTTATTTAGGAGGTTGATGATATTGTTATGCAAAAAAGTAGGTAGCACAAAAAAACATGTGGATGACTGATGAGCCTTGTGTAAAATAAATTAGTCATATGTGGTAATCATGCACAGATAAAAACAAAAATTGTAAACATCTTGTCATTATCATACAAAGATTATAAAACACACTAATTAGAGGAGATATATTAATAAAAAAAACTTTAAAAAATAATTAGAGAGTGCTAATTATGTAATTAAATTAGAAATGTGTTGGGTCAGAGTCAAAGGTCGCGGCCATATATATATAATAAGCTCTCTGTTTATCTTTTTCACGTCTCTCAAACCATTCTCAAATCTTCTTCTTCCCCAAATCACAAACCCATGGCAACGTGCATCGACACATGCCGAACCGGAAATACCCAAGACGACTATTGCCGGTTCTATTGTACCAAGAATTTCTTCCGACCCGGTTACTCTCTAAACCGGAAGATCCACAACCAAACCGAAGAAGAAGACGTCTGGATCAAGATGCTTGAAGAAGCCAAATCCGATGTCGAGCAAGAACCCATTTTGTCAGACTACTACTACGCTTCGATCACATCTCATCGATCATTAGCTCCTGCTTTAGCCCACGTCCTCTCCGTAAAACTCAGCAATTCAAACCTCCAAAGCAACACACTCTTCGAGCTGTTCATCAGCGTTTTAGAAGAAAGTCACGAGATCATCGACTCGACGAAGCGAGATCTGGTAGCGGTTAAAGAGAGAGACCCGGCTTGTATAAGCTACGTTCATTGCTTCTTGGGTTTCAAAGGCTTCCTCGCTTGTCAAGCTCATCGTATAGCTCATAAGCTCTGGAAACAGAACAGAAAAATCGTAGCTTTACTGATCCAGAACAGAGTATCTGAAGCTTTCGCCGTCGATGTTCATCCCGGAGCTAAGATAGGAAAAGGGATTTTGTTAGACCACGCGACGGGGGTGGTGATCGGAGAGACGGCGGTGGTTGGAGACAACGTTTCGATTCTACACGGCGTGACGTTGGGAGGAACGGGGAAACAGAGCGGTGATCGGCATCCGAAGATAGGCGACGGAGTGTTGATCGGAGCAGGGACTTGTATACTGGGGAATATTACGATCGGAGAGGGAGCTAAGATTGGATCGGGTTCGGTGGTGGTTAAGGATGTGCCGCCGCGTACCACGGCGGTTGGAAATCCGGCGAGGTTGATCGGTGGGAAAGAGAACCCGAGAAAACTTGATAAGGTCCCTCCCGGTTTAAGTATGGACCAGACATCATACATATAGCGGAGTGGTCTGATTATGTGATATAAAAAAACAAAAGAGGTGTAATAATAATTGGTCTTTCTTCTTCTTAAAGTCATATGTGTATTTACTTTCTTGTATAACTGATGAATCAAGTCAGACTGATCTTACCATTTGAATGATGATGATGATGATGATCTTACAAAAGTTATATTGTCGTGTAATCATCCATTAAACACACACAGTCACACACTGTCACTATGGCCTACGAATTACTTCAAGTTGTGTTTTTATTACGACGAACAAAGATACACATTTTGTTATTCTTTTGAACAGAGACGATACGGTCTCTGTTTTTAAGGGTCAGTTTTCTTCTATCTTTAGAACATTACTAGGTTAGACCCGCGCGATGCCGCGGGATGTTAGTTTATATATTTTGAAATACATTTGTTATTCATAAGTATGATTTTTAATTTTTTTAAATTATATTAATCATGAAAATTATGGTTTACACAATGCTAAGATATAGAAATGAACCCAAAAAAACCTACAATGGTTTGTAACTCTGTAGTATTTGTTATTACCATCATTTACTCGTATAATTAGATTAACTCTACTATATACTATGTTTTTTCTCCTAATATTATTGGAGATATATTAGTGTAGTGTTATTTTGTGGTGTATTTTTTGTAGTTTACAAATTTAATCATCTAAGTTTATATAGTTTGTGTTGTTGTTACGTTATTATTTGTTTGTTTCCTTTTGTAATTTACCTAGTCTTTTTTATAACAAGTCCACATATGTCAAAGTAAATAAACATATTTTTATTTTAGTTTGGTTTTGTGTTATTACTTAAATATTATACTTATCTTAAACTGTATACAAAGTTGTCTTAAAAGTTATAGATGATTTAGTTAATTAAATTAAAACATTTGGTTTTCGATCTTAAACATTGTTTAATTTGTTTATAGTGTTATTATATGTAAATCTTGAGAGGCAAGGAACCTTTGTTATCACACGTCAAAATTCAAACACTGCAATCATCACTGTGAAAAGGAATCACATAGTAAATGCATAATCAATAAAATAGACATATGAGAATTTTTGTTTGATAATACGTAACTAATTTACTCTAGTTTATGTATGCTTCAGAAAGAAAGTTTATTCTCCAATCACACTTGAGAGATTACTCTAGTTTGGTTCATATCCCTTATACGTATAAGTTTTCTCACAAAAACAAAACAATACTGACATGTTGCGCTCACAAAGCTCGAGAAATGATTTCTTTATTTGTCCTTAGTTTAATAGTATTTCTATTTACATACCACTGTATTTTTTTTAAATGACACCCAAAATTTAATTCTTTTACTTTTATAACTTAATTGTATCACTTACTTACATTTTCCATAAAATTTTAAGAACTTTTGATTCATATGGTGAGATAATATAAAATTCATATTATAATAATTTCCATAAGTTAAATCTTAATTATTATACAAGAATTTTACATATTCAAATAAAAATAAAAAATATATACTATACAAATAAATTTTAGATCCCAAATAATAATTTTACCGATAAATATTATAGATTTTGTATATATAAATTACAGTAAAATTATTTATTAACTGTTTTATTCGCACATAGTGCGATTGAATTTAGAATAAAATAAACTATCAAAATGATGTTACATTACAAATAATATGTAACCAAGATGTTTAAATAACCTTGTGTCCCTTAATCTTCACCTTCTTCAGTTGCCATACATAGGTTAATTTGGATTCTTTTATTGTTTTTCTTAGACACTATTGTAATTGGGCTGAGCCCATAACAGAAATTAGAAGAAAATGATGTGGAATGGAAAAGAATTATTATTGGACAAAAATATTGAGCTGTATTAATCCTTATAATTTGATTGGCCAACTGTTTTAACTGATGTGTCAACTCCTCCTTCAACTAAAAAGCTGAGGTGTCAACACTGGAAAGAAACACATTCAGTTTTTATTGTATTGATTATTGGTCATACTGGTTTTGGATGTCTCAAATAATTTTTTATATATATTTATATTACTTTTATAATTTATTATTCAGCACCAATAAGAATACACCAGCTGTCCACTTTTTCTCTCATCCATGTCTAGGCAGAGACACTTCGGCTTTGATTGGTAACATGACTAGTTAAGTTGAGTTATGGACTTAACTCAAAGTTTATTCAAAAATGTTACCAATCAATAATAAAACTAATTTTTTTGAGGTTGAGTTTGAATAATCATGTGTTATGGTTGATGTACAAATTTGAGGTATATCCTTTGTAAAATTGTTAACTCAAAAGATTATTCAACATCATGGAATTTTTCATGAGTTAGGATGTGGTAAGTTGATGAGTTAGCTAATTTTTTAATTAAATAAAACGAAAATACAGTTATATAAAACAAAATATTGTTTTTTGCTTAATTTATATATCAATAAAAAAATATTTTACCTTTTTATTTTATTTAATAACTTCTTTATTTAGTTATTTTGAATTTTTTATATTTTGCCAATTTTTTATCATTTGAATCAAATTAGGCATAGATCTAAATATCATAAGATTGTAAATATTATGAAATACATGTAGTTATTTTTATTAATATATTTTATTTTAAATTATTTTAATTTATTTTATTAATATTTTTTTAGTAATACATTTTGTTTTCTTTTATTTATTAAATTTATTCACTAATACTTTTTAATAATTATAATTATTAATCATTTTCAATTAAAATTAATTAAATAATACATACTGCAACATCTACCACAAAAGTGTCACCAGTCAGTAATTTTGGCAAGATTGATAAATCATATGTTTACAGCAATTTATTACATCAAATTGCTATTTTTACCACATAATTTTTACTGCAAGATACATCGGATTATAATTTTCTCTGCAACTGAACTTAAAAAAACCATGTTACCAGTCAGATTCATCTCAAAATTAAACATTCTCTCACCTTCTTTTAATTTTATATTATTATTATTTTTTGACACTCATCCTCACAGTATGTGGGATGGGAATGCACTTAAATATATGTTAGCGTCTCTTTCTTTTTTAGCGTCTCTTTCTTTTTTTTTCTTTTTTTTTTTAAATATATTTTTGTATTGAAAACTCACTGCATGCATGTGTGTTTTACACAGAAAAAATAAGCATGGAGCACCAACAATGCTTCCCTACTTTTGGGAAAATCACTGTCTCTGCCTTGAAGATATAATGGTTCAAAACTCACGTCTTTCTTTTCTTTTTGTTGGTTTAAGCAAAAGCATCAACTTAAGGAAGGATCGTGTTTTTGTTTATTATATAGGTTAACTTGAGAGGTCAATTTTATCACCTATCAGACTCGATTATTTTGAGCAAAGCTATCCAAGGCATCGGAAACGACGACTGGTACCTTTTCGTTGATGTTGAGGTTGAGGTGAATGGTGAGATGCTGCCTATTAATGCTCCTTGTTCAAACCCTGATCCGAATCTGATAACCAAAGTCGCTGAGGAAAAGACCAAAAAGAGGAAAGTCAGAACTTCGGCTGGTGACAAAAAGTCTCAAAAGAAACCCGCTCTTGGGGATGCTACAAGTGGCAAAGGAGTTGTTGAAGCCTTCGGTATAGGTAACCTCTGTTTTTTTTCTTTCTATTTTTGGAACATGTTATTTGTGAGTATTAGTTTATTGATATACCTTTGATGTTCTCAAATCTGTGAGGGAACTCTTAAAGTAGCTATAGAAATTAAATTTAGTTTTTATAACTATGGTTTAATTTGTTCAGTTGTTATCAGTTGTTCTAGATAGATACCCTTAATGTGTAATGTTTTTTTCCAGTAGACGTGGAAAAGGATTTAACAAATGCCACTGCTCCGACGTTAGAAGCTATGGATCGGATGGCGTTCATGAGAATCCCAAAGGTAATATTCTTTCTGAAGCAGTAGGAGTATATAGGTAGATTTGTTTTGGTTGTTTGTATTTTTAATCACTGATTTTTTTATTCAGATGTTACTTGGGTACATCACTGACTCTTCATTAGCTCCAACTGCTCACAATAGTTACCTTAATGTTTTTTTTTTAATTTATTTGTATGTTCAGTAGACCTTGGAAAGGAGGTAACCAATCTTCTTTCTGAAGCGATAGGAAAAGCTAAATTTTGTTTGATGGTTTATATATGGTTGAAGTTACTTCTTTTCATTTCTAGATTGTTATTTGGTGTACATTATAAACATTTCCTTATCTCCAACTACCGCTAATAGTTATCTTTTTAACTTCTGGATTGTTAGCTTGTCCTGCAAGTAATTTGAAGGCTAGTAGCTCAGCTGGACATGAGAAAAGCTCAAAACATCAGATTGATCTGTCTCTTGTTGCTCAGAATGAAGGCCTGAAAGATTGATCTGTCTCTTGTTGCTCAGAATGAAGGCCTGAAACAAGGACAAAGAAAGCCAGGGCACCAGCTAAAGAAGAAACTGAAGGTTCTTCTATTGCGCCCAAAGTTGAGCCTGGTGTTGCAGACCAAAGTTGAGCCTGGTGTTGTTGTCAGTGACCCTCAGGAGAACGTGGAAGAAGTTGAAAAGAAGTCAAGCAAGAAATCAAAGAAGAAACCATCTTCGAACGTTGTGGAGGGAGGCTTGAGTGTTGTCATCTCTAATTAAACAAAAAAAAATTGCGCTGCTACATTTATCTAGTTTTCTGTCTTTTTGTTTTTCTCTATTGCTACATGATTTCCCTAGTTTCAAAAACATATTTGCTGGTTCTTTTGTTTCAAAGAATCATTTAGGTTGTTTTCTTGTTTCTGTTTTATTCTAATGCATGATTGCATTTCGGCTTTCAATGGATTTTTAAGACTTCAAATTTTCACAATCTATGTTGAGATGAAAAGGTTAAAGGTGTGTGTGTGTTTATGGATAAATATTGCTTTTATTTGGATCTGTTGTGGCTGACTATCTTAGCTAAATGAGCTGAGAAAAGAAATTAGGACAATGGAAGAGATGAAAACAAATTCAGGAGAGATAATTCATATCGGATGAAGATTCAAGAAAAAGTGTTTAAGTGGAACCGCCTAGAACTAGAAGCAGAGCAGGCTGAAACTGATCCACATACCAAACAGGAGAAGCTAGCATGCGAAGATACAATAATTGTTGTGCACCTTTTGGCAGATGAACTCCTCTTAAGCAACTCTAATAGATACTATTTTACATTTTTTTTTCTTGTGTGATCTTACATATATTTTGGGACTAGACTACACATAACATAATGTGTGATCTTACATATATTCAAGAAATAAACCGGGTTTATGGTACCAAAGAAATTGAACCGGTCTGGTATGGCTTTACGTTGCATAATAAGATAAGGGTAGTAATGTCATTTAACCATTTCTCTCTCTCTCTCTGTCACCTGCTCGGCGGACCCCGGAAAAAGACGCCGCCTTTTTCTTCTTCTCTGCAACGTTTCACAGGCACGCACGAGAGTCCGACTCATATAATCTTAAAAATCTCAGTTTCGTTGGTGCTTTGATCAATAGCTAAATCTTTCTTTTGGGGGTATCAAGTTACTCAGAGAATTGTAAAAAAAAGGAGAAGAATTTGGTTTACCACTCTTATCGCCGGAGAGATTTGGAGTTAATCATAATCATATCTATGGAACTTGATTTATCTGTTCTAGGTCGTTCATTCATTTCCCCCAGGAGGAACTCAAGTCTCACGCAACTATTATGTCTCCAAAGATCGAATTTTTCAGTTCAGAGAAACAAGCAGCCCCCGCTCTGTGTCTTGTCTAGTAGTCACTCTAGTTCCAGTTTTATTAGATTCCGGAAAAGATGTGAATTTAGCCATAGAAACCAGTTTGTTGTGTTGAGTACGACTGGAGATCATGTGGGTACAAGTCAGAAACATTCAGATTCCGGCGAAAATCTCGATGCGGTTAAGATTTTGCTGAAACGAGGAATCGTGTTAGGAGCAGTGGTGTGTGGAGTTTTGTTATATGGATGTCGGAAAGTATTAGCATCTACAAATGTGATGGATGTGGCTCTTAGTCAGAGCAAATTGTTGTTGAAGAATGCTTGGCCTAAAACTTCTCTGGTCCTTAAGCTTCTTAGGGAGCAAGGTTTGATATTGGCTGTGCTTCTCGGTCTTTCAGCGTTTTTCTCCATGGCAGAGACATCCATCACCACTCTCTGGCCGTGGAAGGTAAGTTATTCATCTCCTCAGTAAAGTGCTCTATATATAATATATTGCATGCTTCTTTAAATGTGGTGGCGTTATGTGTTTTGTCTCAGGTGCGCGAGTTGGCTGAAAAAGAGCCTGAGAATGGCGTTTTCAGGATGCTCCGCAGTGATGTTACCAGATTCTTGACAACCATACTTATTGGAACTACGTAATGCTACTTACTTGGAATGTTGTTTACTTGATTTCTTTTGTTGTCTCTTCTTAACTTCGTCGGTTGTTATTTAGTGTTGTGAATATTGCGGCAACTGCCTTGGTCACTGAAGCAGCAACAGCTATTTTTGGTGAAGCTGGTGTTAGTGCAGCAACTGGATTGATGACGGTACATATAAGTTTTACTTATTACACTAGACTGAGATAGCTATACAAGTTTTGAGTCTTGAATGATTGTAGGTAGCCATATTGCTCCTGACTGAGATAACTCCAAAAAGTGTAGCGGTTCACAATGCTCAAGAGGTTGCAAGGATTGTGGTAAGTTTGAGTTAGTTATCATCAGAAAAGGCTTGACACACTAAATATGCTCATATGATAAATCTGATTTATGTTAGTTTTACTATGCATCTAGGTCAGACCAGTGGCATGGCTTTCCTTGGTATTATATCCTGTTGGAAGAGTTGTGACATATCTTTCGATGGGAATTCTGAAAATTCTTGGTTTGAAAGGACGGAGGTATGCATGAGACTGGAGTTGTCTGTCCAAATCAAAAATTTATTATTACTGTGCCTCTTTCCTTGTTGAGAGAGTTAAGACAACTTACCTATAGTCTGTTATTCTTTTTGTGCTAGTGAGCCATATGTTACTGAAGACGAATTGAAACTAATGCTACGTGGTGCAGAACTAAGTGGGGCCATAGAAGAGGAAGAACAGGTAATGAGTTTGTTATGGATGTTCAATGAGTCTTTACCAATTACCTCGACTTGTGATAATTCAAATGACACACGTTGCAGGATATGATTGAAAATGTGTTAGAGATTAAGGATACTCATGTTCGTGAGGTGATGACTCCTCTTGTTGATGTAGTTGCAATAGATGGCAGCGGCAGCCTAGTTGATTTCCATGAATTTTGGGTTACCCATCAGTACTCAAGGTTTTATATATTTTCACAGCTTTGTTAATGAACATTTTTCTTCTTCTTAGGATTATATGTTGTGCTCAAAGGTTTTCATCACAGGGTGCCTGTTTTTGAGCAGAGGATTGACAACATAGTTGGTATTGCGTATGCTATGGATCTCCTAGATTATGTTCCAACGGTCTGGCTGCTTCTTTTTCTCTGTTTCTTGTATTTGTTTTCTTTTCACTGATGGCGAGTGAGGACACCATAGCTGTGCACTTATGGATTATGTATGTTTTGAAGGGTAAATTGCTTGAAAGTACTACTGTGGTGGACATGGCACATAAACCGGCCTTCTTTGTCCCTGGTAATCTTCGATGCATTCAATCTTTTTAGTTTAATACCTAAACCTTAGGCATTATTTGCTCACTCGCAATAAACTTTGATGTGCAGATTCAATGTCAGTTTGGAATCTTCTTAGAGAGTTTAGAATAAGAAAGGTTCACATGGCAGTTGTTCTTAATGAATACGGTGGAACCATTGGAGTATGTTGCTGGTTGTCCTCTTCTTTACTTAAATTATCTCTCTTGCTCTCTCTTGAAAGGTTGTCTAATTTCTCTCTATGCAGATAGTAACTCTTGAAGATGTGGTCGAAGAGATTGTTGGTGAAATATTTGATGAAAACGATTCAAAGGTAAGTTCATCCTAGTTTCGACTTGTTGCTCTTCTTCTAGGGTTGGATCCATTTTCTTAACTTAGTTTCTCACTTCTATTGTTTTGGGCTGAATAGGAGGAGATTCAGAAGAAAACGGGTTATATCGTGATGAGAGCCGAGGGGATTTATGATGTTGATGCCAACACTTCGATTGACCAGTTATCTGAAGAACTCAACATAAAGATGCCAGAGGTAATATACTCTTTTAGCCGTGTCTTTAGTGTGTCCCTCTAGAAAGCAGAACCAATCTTTAAGTTTGCTTGTTGACAGAACATAAAGTATTCTTTTGTTCCCTTTTTCGCAGGGCCATCAGTATGAGACAGTCTCAGGTTTTGTGTGTGAGGCCTTTGGGTATATCCCAAAGACAGGTGAGAGCGTGACGGTAGTTCTTGAAAAGGAAAACTGGGAAGAGAATGATGAACAGGACGATGGTAAACACGAGCGTCACGATCAGAAGGAAAAGCACCAAGTTTATAGACTAGAGGTACATAATAGCACTCCCCTTTGCACCACATTCTGCAAAAACGCTTATTATATCCTCTAACAACCTTTTTGGGATAGATACTAGCAGGGAATGCGAGAAAAGTGAGCGCAGTCCGGTTCGAACGAGTTAATGATATGGATGAAGTGTCAGAGGCGAGAGATGTAAAAAACATGGTCCCCAAGTTCATAAGAAAATGGAGCAATGAGGAAGATTCTGATGGTAATCTCCAAGCCAAGAATGCCGTTTTTGAGGAGCATCTAATTGCTGAAACCGAAAATATGAAGAAAGAATAATGATAAAAAGGGGAAGAGGCTGAGGAGGATGAACATTACTGTTGTAATTTTTCTAACTGAGAAGATTAGTGTCTTCTTACATTCATCAGTTGTTTTACCAATAGTGAGATATGTATCCACACAACACAATACTAAAAAAAGAATTGATCAGTGATGAGACAGAATTTTAGAGATTTTTGGAGATACTTAAGCGTATCGGCTTGGAAAATTGAAGTAACGGTGCTCGAATGATATGAGATCTCTCGATCAAAGAGAAGTCATACGTTGTGACTAGGTGGTGAAGATATATAGCCATCTGAAGCCTAGCAAACTCTGCTCCTGCACAGAGTCTTGCACCACCTCCAAAGGCCATGAATGTTTTAGAGCCAGAGAGCAATTCTTTCCCCTCCCATCTCCATGGATTAAACTCGCATGGTTGTTCGTAGATTTGAGGGTCATAATGAAGAAGAGATGGAATAACCAGTACAATCCATCCTGCTGGTATTGTATACCCTGCACCAAAACATGCTTTTTAATAAGATCACTGGTTACAAACTTGTAGAAATATTCATGATACAAAAGAGGGAACCTAACTTGCCTTTGATCTCCACATCACTCACCGCCTTTCTGAACATAGCAGGTGACAAACTTCCTAAACGAAGAGACTCATTGATAACCTGCAATTGCAACAATCAACTAAATGCCTTAACTACTGATGGATGCGCAACATGTTTGGGATTTTATGTATACATGAATTAACAAGAAAGTCATATAAGAAAACAGAAAGCTACCATGTGGGTAAAATTCATCATGGATCTGTATTCTTTCCAAGTAACTCCAGACTCTTTATCGATTCTGTTTTGGAGGATGGTCTCATGCTCTCTCTATTCAACATAGTTAAGCTTTAAGCATATGTTTATAAAGAACAAAAAGATTCAAACTTCTCAACAACACTTATTCACTACAGAGTTCTCTTAGTAAGAATTACCTTTAACTCCATAAGCACTTTGGGGTTTTCAGCTATGAATTTCACAGTTATTGCAGTCATAGTAGAAGTAGTTTCATAAGACGCAATCAGTAAACTTAATATTAGCTCTACAGATCTTTCCTCGTTCACCGTATCGTCCTCTTTCTCCACTTCATTTATCATTGTCTCCATAAAGTCTCCATATTTTAAATCATTCGATGTTGCTTCTTCTCTCCTCTCTTTGAAGATTCTTTTTATCATCTTCATCACATTTCTGCGTGCCTTTACATAGGAAAGTGGGTGCAGAGTGTTAATAACCAGACAAGTTCTTGAACTGAAAAGTTATGGACAAGAGCCTTACCATAAGACCATTGTAAAGAGCGTTCCAAAAAGAAAGATCAAAAGGGGACCTAACCAAATCAAAGCTGAAATCTCTAAAGTTTTCTGTAAGTTTGCTCTTTGTCTCAAGTTTGATGTCACTTATGATCATCTGGACCATTTGTTCCAATATCAACTGCATTACAACAAAAAGACAAAAACCTCATTAAAACAGACAAGTGAGTAAGATAGACATCTGATTGCTTAGAGTAGATGGAGAGTTAGGGTTTATTATACTCTTCCAACAGTATCTTTGACGTCTAAGACGCCTTGGAAGGAGACAGCTTTGAGATGCTCGCGTGTTGCTTGGTCTAATTTTTGTATGAATCTTTGCTTCAAACACTCAGGACCAAGAAGCTGCAGAGCAATCTGTCTCATGTACCTGTGGAAGTCCTTGCCTTGCTTGAAGAACAAGTTATCTTTCCCAAAGATTCTAACAAGAGCTTCTGGATAACTCATGACAAAACACATGTTGTCTTGTTTGAGAATCTCAAAATTCACTTCCGGGTCTGTAGAAACAATCGTTTTAGAGCCGAGGATATTTGTCCGGAACAACGAGCCACCACCGTACCTGAAGTACAAACCAGTGAGGGATAGAGAGAAGAAAGAAAAAAAGAGAAATGAAACAGAATCTTGAAACTTGCAGATGTCATAAAATAAAAAACCAACTTTGACATTCTTTTCTGGACAAATGGAGGGACTTCGTTGAAACTGTAAGGTTTGAAGAACTCAACGGTTTCTCCTATCACCGGAAACCCCATTGAACCCGGGGGTAGCTTGCCGGAGCAGTAAGGGTTAGCCCATCTGTAGAGCCAGACACTGATCTTGATGACCAGTAAAGCTATAACAACACTCAATGCAACACCCCACATATCTTTCTTAGTTTCTTTACTAGCGATTAATAAACACTAATATTGTTCATATAAAATAGCTTCATATTTTGAGGAAGCAATATACAAGAAAACCAAATCTTACAAGTTACTACTACGTACCATATACTTCCAAATTACAAGACTAACAATTATATACTAATACAGTTTTACCAATAATTGAGTACTATTACTTTGAAGTTTTTTTTTAATTTAATTACTTAGTGTTCGTTTTGATATTTGTATATAAAGTTTTAATTCAAGTTAGATGAACAAATAAGAGATCTTGACGACCAACAAAAGCTATAGCAACACACAATGTAACAACCCGCATTTCTTTGAAATTATTAATAATTAGCTGGTTCGTAGCAGCTAGTAAACATTGACTTTATATAGCTTCCGTCAGATTCTGAGGAAGCAATTTGCAAGAAAGCCAAGTTTTACAAGTTACTGTACTTAAACAAATTCTAAATTAATAACTCTGTTAAATTTTTTAATTTGGTATCTCCTACTTCATAGTTTTCAAAATATATTGGATGTTTTCAAGAATTTGTGTGATCTCACAGACAGTTAACAAGAATAATAACCATAGGCATGCAGCTAATATAAGTCAAGGAGCCTTTAAATTTTCCTTTCAAATATAATCAGTTGTATTCTTTCAAATATATAGCCTTTAAACTGTTTCACTGTGCAAGAGTGACAATGCTGCTTCTCCTGGTCTCTTGCAACCTTTACCAATCCCTGGTGCTTTGTGGAGTGATGTGTCAATGGATTTTATTGAAGGACTTCCGTTGTCTGCAAATCAGTCTGTCATTATGGTGGTTGTGGACAGGCTTAGTAAGGCGGGTCATTTTATTGCTCTGTCTCACCCTTACAGTGCTTTGACAGTGGCTCAAGCTTACCTTGACAATGTCTTCAAACATCATTGCTGTCCTAATTCCATTGTCAGCGATCGAGACTCGGTTTTTACTAGCGAGTTTTGGAAAGAGTTCTTCGTCCTGCAAAGTGTGGAGCTGAGGATGTCGATTGCGTATCACCCGCAGAGTGATGGTCAGACGGAGGTTGTCAATCGCTGTTTGGAGACTTATTTGCGTTGTATGTGTCATGCTCAACCTCACATGTGGTGCAAATGGTTGGCATTGGCTGAGTACTGGTACAATACCAACTATCACACTTCTACGCGAATGACACCTTATGAGGCTGTTTATGGTCAGGCTCCTCCGGTTCATCTTCCTTATTTACCGGGTGAATCGAAGGTAGCAGTGGTTGCTCGTTCACTGCAAGAGAGGGAGAACATGTTGAAGCTTATGAAGTTCCATCTCATGCGTGCTCAGCATCGAATGAAACAATTGGCGGACAAGCGCCGTACGGAGAGAGAATTTGATATTGGTGACTTTGAGTACTTAAAGCTACAGCCACATCGCCAAAACTCAGTGGTTCTGAGGGTTAATCAGAAGCTTGCACCTAAGTATTATGGTCCTTACAAGATTCTTGACCGTTGTGGTAAAACTGCTTACAAGTTGGACCTTCTTGTGGGCACTAAGATACACCATGTTTTTCATGTATCTCGGCTGAAGGAGTTGGTTGGTAATGTGCCTACTGCGACGAGTCTCCCTACTATTTTACCTGATATGTTTGAGAAGGAACCGGAGCAGATATTAGAAAGGAAGATGGTTAACAAACAAGGGAGGGCTGTTACTAAGGTTTTGGTGAAGTGGGTTACCGAGCTGGTGGAGGAGGCGACATGGGAGTTTTTGTTTGATCTAAACAAAAATTTCCCTGAGTTTGAGGCTTGACGACCCTTGTGGATAAGGCTCTGCAATGGGGGGAGATTTGATACAGTTTAGCATTGCAAAGCCACACGTGCGAGGTTATACGTGCGAGTTCGGGAGGAAGTCATCAAATAACACGTGGACAGCTGGATTTGAGAGGCCGTTAGAATCTTTCTGGAAGCATAAGAGCAACTTGTTAGCTCATTTTCTCATTTTTATCATCATAGATCAATTTGTTAAACTCTCTCTAAATTTGTTCTTGTAATCGTTAGGTTTCTCTCATCTTGAGAGCCGACGAGGTAAATCTCCGTGTTTTACGAACATCGAGAGATTCTGATATCGAATTTAAGGTGTTTGCGATTGATTGTGAGTTTTACTTTATTAGTGTAAAACCTAGTCAACTGGTTATTTTTTACCAGTTGCCTACGCAGGAGGACCTGTACGGTCTGCTTCATCATCTAACCCTTCTGGCCATTCCTCTGCCCTCTTTTGCCTGTGTTTCTCGCCTTTGGAGTAAATTTGGTCTGAGAATATTTTATGACAAATAAACAAGTTCACATTTTGGAATAAAAGCTCGGTTTAACGTTCTATAAACATCCAAGGTTTCTTAGGTTTACCAGATGTTTTGCGCTACTTCTTAGTTCTCTTCATAGAATTGAGCTCTGCAAAATTCAATAGTACAGTACAGTACAGTGTATCTTTTAATCAACCTTGGAAAATGCATAAATTCAAGCAGCTACAACCAAATGTATATAAGACCAGATTTAATAGCAAAGTCATTATAAACTTAACAATAATCTCAAACAAGTTCTAATTATACATTTTTGTTACTTTTACCTTACCTTATTTTATTTACACAAAATCAAATAAATACAATAATCTCAATCTAAACCATGTATTATTATATCACTTGAACTTTTTTTGCCCAATGGATTATTGTACTATATGATTGTTATTTTTTTTTTATTGTATATGGTTGTTGTTCTTAATCAATTTTCACCCACATTCAAATGTCACATGTATATAAGACAGTATTTGATAGCAAAGTCATTATAAAGTTATCGATCATATAACAAATAAAATTTAAAAGTTAAAATCACCATTTACAACAATATTCAATGGCGACTCTAAATGAAGTAGCTAAATTTAGATGATTACATATATGTAAATATAATCAAAGCCAAGTTTCAATTTTTGAATTGATCTCATGTCTGTCTCACCTACCTTATCAAAAGGAAAAATGAATTGTCTAATCGATTCAATCCATTTTTTTTTTGTCATTGTTTAGAAAATACTTTTTTTCTAAACCATAATATTACTAATTAAAATTATTTTAAATCAACCATGTTTGAAGAAAAGAATAATTTTTGTCAAGATTAATTTAATAATAATACTATAGGCTTTTTGGTTGGAACTAAATCTGAATCCAGTCAACAAAAATATTCAGATGTTTTTCGAACTCAATATGCTGAATCCAGTTAGACTCAACCGCACAAATTATGAAAGGGAAAAATGCCTTTTAAATCACCAACTTTCAAATTTAGGCCATTTTAATCATCAACTTTTTAGGTGGCCAATTTAATCATGAACTTATTGTTGACTTTCATTTTAAACATCATCTTTTGTTGACCGAGCCAAAATTATCATGTCGTTAAATTGGTTAACAGAGGTGATAGCCGACGTTTATGTGTCGTTAAATCCTCTGTTAAATCCTCTGTTAGTGAGAAACGACTTCGTTTGGCAAAAACCAAAACCCCCAAATCCATTAAAACCAAATCCCTAAATTATCAAATCATCATCTTCTCCAAATCGATCCTTCTCTCCTTCCCATTTTCTCAGTGTCTCGTCTTTTTCACCAAGCTCGTTTTTCCTCTATACTTGATTTCTCTATCTTCTCCTTTAGTTATGAGTTGCAATTCTGGGCAATCGAGTGGGCAAAATATAAACCGTGGGTTTCCTGTGAAGTGTCATTGTGGGTTAGATGTTGTTATCTACACGTCGACCACAAGACAAAACCCAGGAAGACCTTTCTTCCGATGTCCAACCAAACAAGATGTAAGTAATTTTAAATTTTATGTTTCCTGGTTCTTTAATAATTTTTATCGTTTGCATTTCTAGGACCATTTGTTTAAATGGGTTGAAGATGGTGTGTATGAGGAGGTTGTAGATGCTTTGCCGAAATTATCTATCATTGATAGCGAGTTAAACAACGCGAAATCTGAGGTTGCAGTGGAGGTTGAACAGTTAAAAGCTATGATCGAAGATTTGAAGGTAGAAGAAATGTGGAGCAAAAGAGAAATTACAAAATGGAAATTGATGATCAAGTTGTTCTTCATGTGCTTTTGTTTTACTGTCATTGCCATTGTGATCCTAATGTTATGTAAAACAAAAAAACAGAGCATGCTTGTTCTTGGTTATTAGTGTAGTTGTCTTTGTTTTGTGTTATTTTCTCTTTGTTTTCTGTCCTTTTCTCTTTGTTTTGTGTTCTTTTCTCTTTGTTTTGTGTCTTGGTAATGAAATGCTACTTTGATTATGAAATGTTGTTGTGTTAATGGAAACAGAAATGTCTCGATCCAGAAAATAGATAAGGTTCAAACGATTTAAAACCAACATAGTTGTTCGTTAAGTTCAGACAACTAAAAAACAAAACAATGCAAACGAAGGACGACAACATAGACCAAAAAAATGCAATTGCCCATAGCTAGGTGGAAGTCTCAAACCATGATGCAAAACGCCCTAGTCCTTGTCCTTGTGATCCTTGATCAGAGTGTGCTCCTTGTGATCCTTGTGCTCCTCCTTGTGATCCTTGTGCTCTTCCTTCGGGTATGTGTGCTCTTCCTTGGGGTTGTGATGCTTGTTGTGATGCTTGTCTTTGGGATTGTGATCCTTGTGCTCCTTGGGGTTGTGATGGTGGTTGTGATGCTTGTCCTTGAGGCTGTGATGCTTGTCCTTGCGGTTCTTGATGTATCCTCGGTCTACCTCTCGGTCTTTTTGGTAAACTCGCGACAGTCGGATTTTTGCAAGCTTGTTTATTGTGCCCTTCTTCTTTGCAGTTAGAGCATGTCATAATTCTCCTAGCCCTTGACATCTTGTTATTTGAAGAAGAGGAAGATTCGTTTTTACCTTTCCTCCTAGCATAATTTGATGGCCTTCCAGGATTGCCTCTCCTCCATGGTGGTGGCAAGACAGGCAGCCTATTCAACCTTGGCCACAATGGCATCCCTTGTACAGGTCTAATACCTTCTCGGTATGTTTCTCGCCACCTTATCCTTGTGTAATAGTCACTGACATAGTTTTCAACCTTCTCCTTTTTTCCAATTATCACACTTGCAGCATGAATACAAGGGATTCCAACCATCTGCCACTTCTTGCAACCACAAGTATTTGTATTCATATCGACAAAGTAGGTAACATCATTCACCTCAATCTCGTGCAAGTTGTTTCTCGCCATATATCTGATGCACTGCGAAGACCCGGCTATCATCTTTTCAATCTCAGCATGAGCTCTCTTTGTGAATCTTGTCTTCAGCCTGTCAGCAATGATAAACCTCTTTGCATTTCTGACCATGCATTGCCTCCTGATGTCTTCTAGCAAATCTAACAATGGTTTTTCCTCGCCTGTCGAATAGTCCTATTAAAAGACTCACTTAGATTGTTGAGGTTGTCATTGCAACATGTACCAATCCGAAAGAAAGCTCTGGACCATGATTTGGGATTAGTAACTTGCAGAGACGTATAAGCTTGCATATTGTACTTCTTTAGCTCTTCCATGCGATCAGTGAACTCTCCTGGTGTATGCTCGAGCTATCCTCCAAAACATGCGTTGTAATTCTTGATCATGACTATCTCTTTTCCAGTTATCCATGATGTGTTTTGCACACTGTCGATGCTCAACATGTGGAAGTACCCCATGGATAGCTTTGACTAGACCCTGAAAATATGATATAGTTGTACATGATCATAAGCTAAACACGATCATAAGCTAAACATGATCATAAGCTAAAAAATTACTAACCTTTTGTTTATCTGAAATGATAGCTATGTCTTTCATTGTATGAAGACCCAAACTTGAAGAGAGATGCTTGACAAACCATTCCCAGTTGTCATCGTTTTCTATCTCTACAATTGCCCAAGCAATAGGAACAATCCTATTATCTCCATCTCTTCCAACTGCAGCTAGAAGGTGTCCTTTTATATCCCATTTCAGAAATGCTCCATCTAATCCAATGATGGGTCTGCAAGTTTCCTTCCAAGAATCCTTTTGTGATTTGAAACATATATATAAACGAAAAAATCTCTGTTTGCTTCCACTGACTGGCCCTGGTACTGTCTCGATCTCAAACTCGGACCCTGGGTTTTGGTTTAAAACCTCAGCTTGGTAATCCCAGATTCTTGCAAATTGGGACTCATGGCTAGCCTTTCTTGTCCTCAAAACTTTGGTCTTCGCCTTCGCACACTGATCTGGACTCACCTCCAACTTGTATTCTCTTTTAATCTCAGCAACCATATCATTTCTTGTAAGCTTCGGATTCAGTCTCAACCTTTCTTCGAACAAAAAGGCAATAGCAGACCGCTTCAACATCTTTGAATACCCTGACCTCACACATATATGCTCATTGATATAAATCTTTATTTGCATCTTATGTTTCCTCTTCTCATATGAACAGTATACTCTCCATGGACATCTAACACCATCTTCATCAATATAACAACATTTTGCACCAACCAACAGAGCTTGAGACCTATAAAGTTTAATGTCATACCGTGTCTTTAACGAGTACCTTAAAACGGCGAGCTTGAAATCCTCAGGGGAATCGTATGTTTTCTCCAATGCTAAAAAACTCTCTGGATCTTCGTTGTCTTTATCTGTATGAGCTGCATCGTCCTTGTCTTTGTCTTCCAACTCATCCTCGTCGTCAGACAAAGGATCTGGAATGTTGTCTTCGTCCCAGATGTCATCACCACTATCATCATCTGAACCAGCATCTTCTAGTCTAGCAGCCTCTAGGAAAGTCTTCTTCTATGTTTATGTTAGCATCTTCCTCAACAGCTAAACCATTGTCCTCTTCATTATCATTGTTATCTTCACCACCTACTGCATCATCAACATTATCACAATCTTCATCGCCATACACCCTACAATCGTCCTCACTGTCTACAACAAGGGCCAGATCCATGTGAGGCTCAAAATCATCATCCTCTTCCACTCTGATTTTTCTTCGTTTACGACGCCGTTTTGAAGCTCCAGGAATCGACTCTGATACGCATACAATAGCTCGATCTCCGTCTCTTCCACCAGATTCCGAAACGAATTGTAGTTCAGCCTGAACTCTATCTCCGGCATCACCTTGTTGTGGGGCTTCAACACTATCTCCGACAACACTCTGTGATTCACCTCGTGGTGGAGCCTCAAGTCCGTCTCCGACAACACTCTCAACATTCTGTGGTCCACGTCGACTTGCTTCTATCAACATCTCAACATAGCTACTCTTTCTCACATTCGACATTTGGGTTAGATGAATTTGGGAAATTAGGGATTTCGTTTTTCTGATGTTCAATTTGGGAAATTAGGGATTTCGATTTCAAAATTGGGGGTTTTAATGGATTTGGGTTTTTTTTGTTCTTTTCAAACGGTGTCGTTTTTTAGTAACAGAGGATTTAACGACACATAAACGTCGGCTATCACCTCTGTTAACCAATTTAACGACATGATAATTTTGGCTCGGTCAACAAAAGATGATGTTTAAAATGAAAGTCAACAATAAGTTCATGATTAAATTGGCCACCTAAAAAGTTGAGGATTAAAATGGCCTAAATTTGAAAGTTGGTGATTTAAAAGGCATTTTTCCCAATTATGAAATCCGAAGGTTTTGCCAATAAAATATCTGAGCTGGCGCAATTATTTAAGTATCATTCCAAATCTGCTTCGCATCCTTGTTTTCGAACTGTATTGGCTTTCAAATATTGATACACAAAAAAAAAATCGCACATTAAAAGAAAAGAAAAAAAACAAAGTATCTTTTGGCTTTTTAATAACAATAAATACATATATACTTTTTTCAAATGTTTTTATAGAATCAAAACTATATTAAAAACAAAAAAAAAAAAAAGGTTGTAACCAGTTTACAAATTATTGTTTTGATAGGCATGTAAACGGGTAAGTTATAGGTTGATTTAATTATCTATGATTCGATTAGCATTGCTAATGTTTCCGAAGTCAGCACAAACTATTTAAGATTTTTAAAGAGGCCTGATCAAATATTTAGTAGTGAGAATTATTAAAACATGGAGACAAATTCACAAGTTGTGATGAACTATCATGTCATCCAAATACTTGTGCTCGAATGATATCCGGTTTTTCAATCAAAGAGAAGTCATAGGTTGTGACGACGACTAGATAATAATGAAGAAATATAATATGGCTATCTGAAGCTTGGCAAACTCTGCTCCTGCACATCCTCCTCCAAAGGCCATGAACGTTCTAGAGCCGCCAGAAAGCAGTTCTAACTTTTGAAAATGGATAAAAAGACCTTATAGAGACAGTTACAAGAAATATAACCTTAGGTTGGTCTGTTTATAACGTGAGCTTTACATTGCAATGATAAGGAGATATTTACTTAAATATACCAGAATTCCATGTGGTCAGAGCCGTTCTCCAACCCAAATGATAAGGAGATATTTACTTAAATCATAGTGTTCTGGCTGGTCTGCTTCAGAGAAGTTCCATGTTTGTTCAGCTTCGTCAATAGGTAAGCCAATGCAACTTTAGCACCCAAGGCAGAATGACCACGAGACAAGCAGATTGCACCACCCACAAGTACCAGACCTTTTGCTATCAGTTTCTTTGATGGTTTTCTCAATATTTTTCTGTGTTTGGCCACAACATGAGTCGACACTTCTTCACCACTACTTGTTCCCATGGAGACTGTGACATCATCTGTCTGAGTTTCTAACTCTGATGGAACCTGCAGTAACAACAACAACCATGTCAGTGAAGACCAAATCGGTTGCTTCATGCACATTCGGGTTTCAGGACACTGAATTCCAGCAGCTTACAGAACCAAATTTTTAATATGAACCTCACCTTTTTTATTAAGTTGACAGCAGATAAGATGGGTCCTTGTTGGGTTCCTTGACTGGTTGCCATGTATTTACAAAGTGCATTATCCATCTTACAAATGTAACTCCATATCCTTTTGAAAAGGCGAGCTTCGCCATCTCAACATTTAACCCAGCATTCTCCTGATGAAACATTTTGATCTCACAAGAATTTCTGCCGGGAACTGCAGCAAGTGTTAAGGTCAGCAGTAGTTAGTTAGGTATCAAACATATGGAAACTGAGGACGACAACACAAACACACCGTACTCACTATGATCACTTGATGTCTGATTATATGGAATTCAAACAACATTGATCAGAAATTTTAGGTGAATAAGAAAACGACTTGCCTTGCCTGATTCGCCAACCAGATCTAAAATAGCTCACACGTACGTACTTCCTCTGTTTCGGTACCATATTGTGATCACATTCCTAATAATAATAACCAAAGAGCAAAACAATAAGTTGAGAAGCAACAACAAATTGTGACAGAGAGAGAGAAGTTACAGTTGATTTTATACCTTAGTGAAACAGTAGAACTTGTCCTTTCCTTGCCACAGTCTCCAAGCTAGTACGTACTCTCTTGATGTCAACAAGGGAAACTTTTTAACCGTGCGACCAATCTCGATTCCGGTACCAGTGTCAACCTGCAACTGCTCATGATCAACCACAGTCTTGTCCCATTGTTTCCTATAATCATTGTCCATGTAAAAGTCCCTCAAAATCTCTGCAGAGCAGTCCTCAAAGACTGTGACACTTAGGTACTTCATAGGACCACCATCCTAAGAAAAGAAAAGAGCCAAAGGCTTATTCATTACTCAGTAATCACTAATCAGAAGAAGATATATAGAAAACGATATGAGCCAAGTACTACTTTAGGTTTGGAGCGTTTAGCAGTGTAAGAAATGCGATCGTTGCTTCTGTGAATAACATGTTCCCATATCTCATCATCAGACTCATTTCTTTCCTCCAATTTTTCGATTAGAAATTTCAAATCTTCATCAGAAACTAGTCTGGATATATATATAGAGGAAACTCGTATTAGAAACAGCTCAATGAAAGCAATACACACATAACAAAAAAAAAAAGCCTAAATATTAGAGAACCATTCTCCTTCAAAATTTGAAAGCAACACACTTTAAGCTAAAAATCAAACCTTTTGTTTACCTTGATTGAGAGTTCACGGCATGAGAAACTGGGTCCGTAGGCAAAGAAGTAGAAGAAAGAGAAGAAGAAGAAGAAGAAGAAGAACTGAAGAAGCGAAATTTAGAGGAAAAGAAGATATGAAAGAGAAGGATTAAGAGAAGCGAAATCGCGGTGGCCCAGATGTAACCATCTTGCCGGGAAAGTTGGTCGGAGAAGAAAGACAAAGCCCAGTTGAGTAAGCTCTTCTTCATCGAAACCCCAAATCTGTACGCTACGATGTTTGAGATTTCGAACTCATCAATTCATTCATTATCATCGGCGGCGTGTGTTTCCAGTTGCACTTGCGTGCAGGGCAAGGCAACGGCTTCACCGGATTCACTCTGCTTTACTCTCTTCTCTTTATTTTTTATTTATTTATGGTTTTAACCCTCAAGTTTTTAATTATTCTTCTCTTTTGACCCCTTTGTTTTGTATTCTTATAATCTTTTGCCCTCTTTGTGCTCTATCTAATAAAATGGGTGATATTTATATACAAAAACATGACCAACCTATTTGACAGGTCAGACTATATTTGTGTGATTTAGAGAACCATAAACTGAGGCAAGCCACATAAAATGAAAATTGAAAGAATCTGTCGATGTAATTCATGTAAAATAACATATGGAAGAAATGAAGTGTCACAGAATCTTGATATTCTCAAATGGATAAGGGCCATAAGGCAACCATTGATTCTGTGACAATCACGATCACAAGACTTGTAATAAGCTTATTTTGTGGAGAAATCCACAAAGAGACAAGTAATTTTAATATGAGGGGCCAGCTTTCATATCAACTGGTGTCTTTACTATATAGCACATCATCTCCACTGTCAGCTGTGACCACAAGAAACAAAGTTAGGAACAGGAGGGAATAATAATAAGAGAGAAATGCATCCAGATTAACTATACTCTCTTGAGTTCAGATTTAGATGATCTAAACCCATTAATATTGAAAACAAATGTTTTAAGAGAGATTAACCATAAGGGTGTACGTAGTAGACATATGGATTGCTGTTACTCATCATGAGACTCTTCAGAGTTAATTAGTTTCTCTCCTTAGCTTGTTAGCCTTTTGGTTTGATTAGTACAGGAAATCTTAATTACCAAGTGAAGCATGGCCAAAACTGTATTCCTGCAGAGCCGTCTCCGGCCGGGATCAGCGGTTAACTACAACAAACCATTAATGAGATGGAGTCCTCAGTCCATGAACGTTTTCTAGAAGCCGTGAACAACAAGCTTGAAGCGAGTTAATTTTTTATGTGATTCCAACACTATTATTCATTCATGGTTTTGTTTTTCATCTTTTCCAAAAAGATTTCTCCTGCAAAATGTTGATCTAAGCAGGTGTGGCTTTTTTTTATTTTTTATTTTTTTTTATTTTTTTATATGCAGAGGCAACTCGAGAGAGTTTTACCATATATCAAGTTAGCAGCCACTTGGAGGCAGGTGTACACTAACTCCCAGTTACGTTGAATCTCACAGAGATCATTTCAACTACATAAGCTGAAATTTTTTTGAAGCTGTCATTTATTTTTTCCACAAGTAAAGACTAGCCAAGTATATGCCAGAGAGAAAACAAGGTAACTGCTGCTGCTTCATATATGATCATTTTATTTTTATTTTTTGGCAGGGAAGAAGAATGGTAACACAGAAGACAAGAAACCATCTTCGAATAACCAACCAATCGTTACTATATGACCCAATGAGAGAAATATATTGACAAATTCCTTTAGTTATTTACAAAAGAATCAATCTAAACAAATTATATAAGATGGAATTTGGCATCCAATATAAAGGATGTTGAAAGAGAAATTAAAAGAAAAGATCCACCAAGACCTACTACTACATGTTATATTTGGCATAAGACCCTTCCTTCCCAATCCTATCTACCTCCTCTATTCCTAACCTATAGTAAGCAGCAGCTGAAGAGACGTAAAATTTTTAACTCCTCATTTGGCTTCATAGTCTTCCTTTACAGCGACCAAGTCATTATATCAGATGAGTCAGCCAGTGCGGGTGGCTTCAGCGGCCCTTTCCCGCATCATCTCCATTACAGCAGCTCTACGCCTTTTGTCTGACTGCTGCTGCTGTCTACTATTCATCGCTCTGAAATCTCTGTTACAATGAAACACCGACGAGTTAGCCATCTATATATTAATTATATATATAACAAGTGTAAAAGCATGTGAAAATCTCTCTCTCTATATATATGTACCTGCATTTAGGGACAGTGCACTGAGAATCTCTACAACTGCGGGCATGCTGCTTGATGATACTCCAAACTTGCTTACAATAGGGGCAACCTCTTAAAGGACCAATCTTACATGCCAAACAATGCCTGAAGAATGTCTTCATCTTACGACAACCTTTATACTGGCACAGTGTTGTAGAGCGGCATGCAGTTGCATGTACCAGCAGTTCTTTAAACTGAAAATACCAACAAACCGAGATTCATTTCCTCTGTTTCTAGCAGCTACACACACAGAAACAGTCTAAATAATATAAGTAATGGCTTAATAAGAAAATACCTTCTCCATATCGGCTTGATAACTGTGATTAGATTGCCCGTTATGTTGTACAACACTAGTATCCGCAGAAGATGAACGACTTATCAGTTTATGTTCATGGTTGATAGAGGCCTTGGAGTAACAGGCACTGCAGACATCATAGCTTGGACAAACTTCACAGTGCCAACCCTGAGAGTTTTCAACTTCTTGTTGGCAGTTGGTGCAAAATGTCGCAAATGCAGGGGCAGTAGGGTTGTGAAGATGATAGAGAATCATCATGGAGGAATGTTTCGCCCGCCTTAGAGTGTCGTACTGATAGTTGTTTCCCTGGCAAAGATTCAGGAAAGCTTGTCTATTATCAAAGAACTCGCTCTCGAGGTTGTCATCTTTGTCCATAATCTCTGCGGGAACGTCTTCAATGGCCACCTGCAAAGATCCACACCTTGTTAGTTTCAAAGATACACAGAAAAAGAAAAGAGAGAATGAAAACTTAATTTAAAGCTCTAACCACTAAAGAAACTTACAGGAAACAGCGAGTGTTTCTCTTTCTGATTAATCGGATGTCTCTCTTTATCTATGCGGTTCTGTTCCACTTCATTACACCTGCGGTTGAAAGAGAGTGGTTTAATTGAACAGTTTGAAGTACTAGATAACCTGAATGCATGTGATCATATATAGATGATGAGATCTTACTTGTCACATATCTGAAAATTCTTGCACTGATTGCACACCCACCGGTTTCCAGATACCATGAGAGTGGTACAATGCTTGCAGCAATGTTGCAAATGCACCATTATAAAATCTTCCTTCATCGGACAAATGGTCTCACCGAGCTACACAAAACAGACCAAATTAATAAAACATGATCTACAGACGAAACTAGAGGAAGCATGATCATCATTAGTGGCATGTATAGAGAATGAGAAGTTACTTTTTGCATCATCAGTCGATCCTTTGAGGCATTAACAGAAAGGTCCAACTGGCCAAAAGCTCTAAGAGCTCGTTTCGATATGACCTTTTTGGTAGATCCTTTTCTGTTTAAATTCGTACCATCATCTTCTTGGCTCATTTGACGTATCAAATCGTCAGCAGCACCTGGCCAGTAGTCTCCATCAAAATATGGCAACCTTGCAGCAGTGACATTAGCTCTACATTCACCAGACTGGAGAAAGAAATGATCGTAGAGGTTTGTGCATTCGACGACCACATCTTCTTTTGAAGCTTTCCTTAACATTGCTAAATACCTGATGAAAAGGTAGGAATGTGATAAGTGCCAACAACAAAATGTACATAAAACTTGACAAACAAGTAAAAAACTAAACGGTCAGGTCTCATACCATTCCCTTAGTTTGTCAGTCTTTGGCGTCTTCTGGATTTCAGGATGACAATAAAGAATGTAATCTTCACCCTTAAGTGGAGGGCATGCCCAGATATAGCAGCTTGTAAAACCACGTTTCTTACAATAATCTAGATAGCCAATCTGCAAAATGGGAACAATATAAGGCTCGTGAAGCAAAACATGAAACCTAAAAGAAGCTGTGGGAACAGAGGAAATGTGGCTTACCAGAATCTCATGGTACACAAACGTGCGGAGGGCTTCTCCGGACACTGTTCGAACCTCAGGCCTGAAATACTTAACTGAGTCCAAATACGAAAGGTAGACCCGCCGCTGATTTGGAGGTCCAGATTTTGTTCCAAATTCTTGGACGAACATGCCAAATAAGCATACTTCTACATTCTCAATCTTCTGAAACAACAAAATGACCTGAAATATATATAGAAAGAACATAGAGAGAGAGATCTGTAAGTGCCAAACAAGCATCATAAAAAAAAATGAATAAGAAGCAATCAATGAACACATTGTTACCTTGGACTTATAAGGGAATTCAGAAGGATAATTATCCTCTCGGAAAATCTCAAGGAAACGTTCCTTTACTTCTAATACTCTGTCAACCGATGCCACAACTCTGACAGTAAGTGATTCCGCTCCAGGGACCTGACATATCAATAATAAAGGTAATTGTTTTGTAAATATAACTTGGACATAATTAAAGGGGCATAAGGAATATATATATATATAGGATGCCTTCAGTTCAGAATAGACAAGAGTTATAGAGTAAGAGAGATCACCTCCTGGAAACTTTTTCCTTGAAGACTAGCCCTCTCTTGTCTTTCCTCTTTCAACTTTTTGAATAAGCGCTCCTCTATATGGTTGCTAAGAGCAGTAACTGGTAATTTGTTTGCCCCTGGAATGGCACTGGGTGGTAATGGTCTTCTTTCGCCTCGTTCCACCTCTTGTATATAGCAATTAGGGCAAGTGTACTTGGTGGCTTCGCCATGATTTCTTCGGCTGTTGAACAAAGCACAAATTTGATGCTGCCAGGCTTCACACTTGTCACATTGAACCCACTGCACATATAAAAACCATTGGTTCAGACGAGGATACAAAAAACAAAACAAAAATAAGAAGCAAATTTTAGTAATCATAACAGTGATGAGGATACATACCCCTTCTCCAACTTGTTCATCATTCTTCTTTTTCTCAAGCTTTGCTTTCGGTATACAAGTTCCATCAAGAGAAACCAAGTTTTCGCGCGCTTCATTGTAGCAAGGTGCACAGACATAATGCTTTGACTCGCCAGCCGCAACACTATAGTGCAAGGCATTTTTCTTGATGCGTACACCACACGGCGAGCAGTAAATAGGTATTGGCTCGAATACAAGCCTCTCAACAGCACACAACTGGCAAGAATTCACAGACATGGAGCACCCCATTGCTTTGTTTTTTTCTGCCTTCGTTTTACTCTGAAAAGAAAGAAATTTAGTTACTTTAGAACAAAAAAGAATGCACCAACAGAACAAGAGAAGAAACTCAAGTTTTAGAATGTGAGTATTTACCTGGCCTACCCACTGACGAAGACTGCGGATATGCCCCTTCACTTGCTCTGGAGTGAATAACTCAACGAGTGAGGATACTTCCATTTTAGAAGCATTCGCAACGTCCACAGACTGTTTCACATTCTGTTCCTTTGATGCGCTTATTACTTCATTCTTCAAACATTTGGGTTTTGCTTGTTCCAGTAAGCAACTAGTTTTGTCATCCTTTGTAAACACACCACAATCTTTACCCTTGGGAGTATCTTCAGAAACAAGCTTCTCCAGCTCCCGGGTAACGGGAATCCCACAAGTTTTAGGAACATCCATGTCCATAGGCATAACCTGATCAGTTTTGTCAGGTTTCAAAGCATCTTTATCCATAGGCATACTCATTGAGGGATCAGGTTTACAGACAACAACAGCACATCCTGTCTCGGGAGTGGCATTTTGGGAGGGTGGTTGCTGTAATTTCAGGCGCTTCATTGAGGGTTTCAGATCAGCATCAACAGTTGAAGCTTCAGCAACTCTTTTTTTATTTGGTTTCTTAACTGTTGCGGATTTCTTGGGTTGGCGTTTTGAGCACTTAGCTTTACGGAGAGGTACACTTGTTTCTTTGTTCTTTTCATAGTATCTTTTGACAGGTCCACAGAGAGGGCACGATTTTTTCCCGCACTCATTGTAATGATGAAGCAATTTCCGGGTTGGAAGACAATATCTGTATGTGCAATCAGGGACCTTGCAGCAGCTTATATGTTTCCATATCTTTTTGGCTTCGAAGCAAAACTTGCTCACACACTTACCTTTTCTTGCCTTGCATTTACGTACATGTAACATATACGTAAGCCACCGCCTCTCGTTCAAATACGTTTGACCACAATCCCCGTTTGCCTCTTTACTTAATGTACCGTTTCCATCATCAAGACGTTTCTTCTCAACTGTGTTACTAGGCGGTACTGGAGATGAGAAAGGATGAACAGGTTCAGGCTGCATCGGAGTACTCTGACATAACTTTACCCCAGTCTCTTCTCTCTGTCCATTATAATCGTTTTCCGATATCCCTGTTGATTTCTGTAGAGAAGGCTGCTGCCTCTGAACCGGGACTGATGATGCCGCCTGCTTTTGTTGAGGATGTGGTTGGAAAGATGCAGGAGAATTCATCTGACGACTACCAAGGACAGGTGCACTTTGAGGACCAATATAGTGGTCTTTAACAGCAGTCTGTTGGCACTGCAACTTGGACGGTTTGAATCCATTTGTTGTAGCCCTTATGTGATGAGCTTCTTCTTTGTATGAATCCAAGCTTGGTGTATTAATGACAGGAGCACTTTGAGCGCCAATATAGTGGTCTTTAACAGCAGTCCGTTGGCACTGCAACTTGGACGGTTTGAATCCATTTGTAGTAGCCCCTCTGTGAAGAGCTTCTTCTTTGTATGAATCCAAGCTTGGTCCATTAATGACAGGAGCAGCAGCCAAAGTACCCATAGCTTGCTGAGTCAGATAAGCATCCTTGTCAAGTAAAGGATCTTGCTTCTGGAGTTGACCAGGGTAAATCTTTTGGGGATGTTGTCCTAATTGGGGATCAATATCTCGACGAGCTTGCGGGTGAAACCCATGACTTAAGACTTGTTGACTCGCCTGAGCCAGTTCATCTTGATTATGATTCCACAGCGGATGATGTAGCTGACGTTTTGGCAATGGAGTTTGTTGCATTCCTTGCAGGTTTGAGTGATTACTTGTGACGGTGGCGTCAACTCCCTGAAGCACAGGATTGGGGTTCCACGGAACTGACTTCTGAGAAACTGCCATAGAGCCAGATGACGTAACAACTCCATAGGGATAGGGATGCAGAGAGGGATTACTTGGCCCAAAAGAACCAGAGTTGCTCATTGATGAGTATATTCCATCATTCATGTGTGACTGATCAAGAGGTTGCAGAAAAGGTTGAGATAGAGTTGACAAGTGCGTAGCGTTGAGGAGGTCTTGAGAAGTCATGGGTCCATTAGGAAGTGGCACACAGTTCCTGCTAAATCCTACGCCGCCAGTCATGAGAGGAGTAGACATCCCAGAAGTAAACAGGTTCACATTAGGCCTATATATATCCATCATCTGCTGATTAAAGTTACTTGCACCAGCAGAGTATTGATGCATCTGCATGTCAGGTCCAATAGAAAATCCTGCAGAAACTGTTTTTTTTTAATTAAGAGTCAAAATAAATAAATAGACATACAGAGAGATCAAAATAAGTCCACGCTTTAGAATACTGAAAGTTACCTCCACTGGTGCAATTAACTTGCGGTGGCAGGCTTCCGGGTTGGAAAGTAGTGCTGCTACAAGTACCGAGAGCACCTCCGTTCATCATGCCAAGAGAATGAGGACTTGGAGTAGCATTCATCATCATGCCAACAGAACTACATGGAGTAGTAATAGTAGTAGCGGCAGCAGGTCTAAAATTGAGTCCCAAATGTTTATAAATGCGGGCTTCAAGAGTATTGGGATTGGTGTAGTCCTTCCATGTTTTGGCGTCCTTAAAGATCAAATTCTCTAACGTAACAGCCAAAGTCTTTTGGTGGTCCGTGATAGCATTAGTCCCTGCTGCAGATGTTATCTTGCGTACTAAGATAGCATAACTGTAGAGGAGGATGAGGATCAATCAATCAATCATGGTTTAATTAGAAAAAATCAAAATATAATTAAACAAGAAAGTAAGAAATAAAAACAAGAGAGAGACGAAGATGTCTTACATCCTTGCTCGTGTAATATTCCGATACTTGCGAGTCTTCTCTTGCACAGGACAAACATTAGGAGCCGGAACGGCAACAGTGCTCTGAGGAACATTAGTATTCATCGTTTCAACAGAGCATGTGAAGCCTTCTTTAATTGACCTGAACACACAAAAAAAAAGTGCAAAACCTTATATTTATTATGAGAATAAACTTACTAACTAACTAACTCGCCTAGCTAGCCAAGTCAAAACCTCTTAAGAGCTATAGGTAGAGAGAGAATCGAATCAAACCAACCCTAACGTAGACATTGAGAAGAAAAAAACAAACGAACAAAGAAGAGATGAAAAAAAACCCTAAAAAACCTGAGCAGATATTGAGTTTGGCAGCTGATTGTCAGAAAGCAGAATAAAACAAATTAAGGGTTCTTCGAGCCAAGGCCGAAAACAGTCAGCGCGCGAGAGACGACGACCCAACCCTACAAGGATGGAATTGGTGACGACGACTCTGTTAGCACACACACACGTGCGATTGTGACAGGAACAATGGACGCATAAAGAGGATTTTTGGGTTTTTGTCTTTATATCCAAATACCCCTTTATTTATTTAGCTTACAAAAAAAAAGAGTTATAAATAAACTTAGTTTGACTAGGGAAACCAAAACCAAGTCATGTTTTGTTTTACTTTTTTTTTTTTTTTTTTTTTTTTAAATACATGATGATGAGGCCCAAATACAAAAATAATAATTTCAGTTGATGAAGAAAAACTTTTTAATATTTTAATATTTATACAAAAATATAATTTTAAGATTTTTTTTTTCTTCATCAACAAAATTAAGGTACTTAAACGACCCATCTTAATAAACAATTCACTAATCTTTTATTAGATTTTTTTTTTTTTGTCAACACTTTATTACATAAGATCCTGAGTAATTTCTCTCGAGATAATTCCCATTGACACTTGTGTGTTTCTTCTCTTCTTATTAGAGATTAAACATACTAATTTAGTTTGTGAGAGTTGGTGAGTAATTAAGCCTTTCAATCTACGGTCGTATCTTAGGTAATTTCTTTGTCACATTTGAGTTTCCATAGTATTGTTACTTGAAATTAAAATCGAATTGAGTCCATTGTGGTGCTCTAATCAAATCAATTGTGTTGTTAAAAGTGGGTCAAATCGAGTCTTATTGTTTGTACTTCTTCTCTTTTTTTTTTCTTTTTTTTTTTTGGCACAATATGAATTTGAAAAAGGGAAAAGCACCAATAATATTTAATCGACCACATATAATAAAAGAATTCATGAAGTTTTTAATAAAAGAAGGAAGCATTATGTAACTGTGACGTGTCGTTTTTAGTAATAGAAACGGGACGCAGTTGCATAGCCAAAATAGTAAACGAGACTAAGTTCTTTTTGGGAGGATGAGGCAGAGTGCAAAACGATGGCAGCCACAACAATCTCGCCGGCGATTAGGAAGCAAATGAGCAGCGTTGCCGTCGCAATGAAGGTGGCCATTATCGGCGGCGGAAGTGGGGTTTTTTTCTCAATTTTCATTCATAGATTTTCGATTTTAGGTTTCTCATTCGTGAAAATAAAGTTTTCAATATATCGGAGCAGTTTCCGGAGCCGTGTGCGCATCGACTCTGGCAAGGAATGGCGTCTCCGTCACAATCTTCGACTCGGGTCGTGGACCTGGTGGACGTATGTCTCAAAGAAGGTTCCTTTTTTCTCCCTCCTCCCTAATTATACTTTTGATAGAGTGATCTTAAATAGCCCAGAGGGATTTGTCTATTTGTGGAAAGTGTTGAGCTTTTTGAATGATGATGTGCAGAGAGATTGGAGAAGATGGGAATGAGTTGATGTTCGATCATGGAGCTCCATTTTTCTGTGTGAGCAACTCTGATGCATTGGCTCTTGTTCACGAGTGGGAGTCCAGAGGTTTTGTTTCTGAATGGAAACAAGTTTTTGGGAGTTTCGATTGTGCATCCAACAAGTTTCTTGGCTTCCAACAGGTCTTTGAAACATTCACTCTTTCTGCTATCAAGTGTAATTTCTTGTTGCTGCCTCATTCTGCATTTGTAAGATACTCGATACTAGGCTTGAGGCTTTTCTTTTTTAAATGTGTCTACTATATCTAGGAAGGGAATGCAAAGAAGTATGTGGGTGTCCCTGGCATGAACTCTATATCTAAGGCCTTGTGTCAAGAGTCTGGTACTTTATTTAATATTTATGTAGTCGAGAGATTTAACTCAAACTTCTGAAACATCAGTCTCTGTAATCAAATCAACATTGTGTAGGTGTTAAAAGTATGTTTGGAACTGGTATTGCCAAGCTGGAGTGGTTGGAAGAAGAGATACCGTGGTTGTTGACAGATTCAAAAGGAGAAAGCGTGGGCCGTTTCGATGGAGTCGTTGCGTCAGATAAAAACATTGTTTCTCCAAGATTTACTCAAGTAACCGGACTCCCACCGCCACTGGGTAAGACTTGGCATGAATTCAGTTCTCCTACAGTAGCCGTTTTAGTGTTGTATCACATTTATCTCTATCCACTTTTATTTGTTTTCCTAACACAGACTTAAGTCTAGTCCCGGAGTTGGCACCTAAACTACAACTTATTCCTGTTTTACCATGCTTCTCTCTTATGCTAGCTTTCAAGGAGCCATTGTCTTTGGTAAGATTTTTGCTTTTCCAGTCTGTAATCAATCTACTAACCAAAGTATTTGGGTTCATCTACAAAAGTTTGCAGAAATAGCAATCTAGTGAAACCCTTAGCTAATTTTTGTCGTTTTCCATATTCTATGATTCTTGAATCAGATACCAGTAAAAGGCTTATCTTTTAAGAATTCTGAGATTTTGAGCTGGGCTCACTGTGATAGCACTAAGCCAGGACGGTCTACTGATAGGTATATCACTTCACTTACCAAAACAAAAAGTGTAAAATCACATTTTGAGTTGATTCTTTCCAATTTTGAGGGAGAGATTGATCCGGCCAAAGTAGTAGTGTATAGTATATGAGCAGTTGCAATCACTATATATGAGGTAAGATTGCTTCAATGTTCTAAACTCTTTGGGTTATTATCTTGACTTTTTAGTGAAAGATGGATACTGCATTCAACTCCAGACTATGCCAATGGTGTTATTGCCAAGACCGGCCTCCAAAAGCTATCGAATGAAACACTAAACAAAATAGCTGAAGAGATGTTCAAAGAGTTTCATAGCTCTGGCCTCGTTAGTTCTCTCCCCTTTTTCATGAAAGCCCACAGATGGTAAGCATCCGGACTCTTAGTCTTTCTTTCTGTAATCGCTTGTCAGCGTAATGATCTGTTGTCTCCAGGGGAAGTGCGTTTCCAGCCAAAAGCATAGCCGTAGAGGAGAGGTGCCTCTGGGATAGAAACAGGAATTTAGCAATTTGTGGAGATTTCTGTGTCAGCCCAAATGTCGAAGGTGCCATACTCAGTGGCTTAGCTGCAGCGTCAAAGCTTTTGCAGACTTCCAGCTGCTTATAGGTACCACATCCCCAATAGTTCTAAACAGAGTTATATATACATTCCACTAAAATCATGTAAAGTAACCACGACATTCTTCCTCGTGAACTCTATTTGCCGATGAAACAGATACATATCAGAATATCATGTGATATTCCTTAATTTTTTTACTTTATTTCTTGAGAAATGACAGCAAGTGTGGTTCTATCTGTGAAAGTGAGCAACCTAAATATCTTGACAGTTTCTGCTAAGTTGATGTACAAACCTGACAGTGCCTTTGCCTTGATGGTAGACTCAAATGGAACTAGGATGAAATATATATATATATATATATATGTATAACGTCTTAAGTGGTATTTTACATGAAAATCTACTGGGTACGCACACATGATTTCCCCCCGAAGAATTGTTCCAATCATGGATATGAATATATATATATATATATAGCAATAATAACTCTCGTTACACTATCAGCAATTCCAAGCAGTGCTTGGAATACCAATGTCGGTCAAGAGGCTCTCCGAGCTACCTTCTCCATAATTCTGTGAATCTTTAGCCGCGAGGCTTCCATCGATCTTAGTGAGCTGACTTAGAAGAGCTCTGAGAACCATCTGATCAGACGAACAGAAGGAGTTGAGGCCTGTGAGCGTAGCTGGGGCTGAACCACAGGTAAACAAGGGGTTAGGGTTCTTGCAAGGAGTCTTGAGTTCAGAGACTGAGTTGGTTAGGTTTAAGGTTTGGTTCTGTGACAAATTGGAGAAGCAGGGTACGTGCTCATTGATGATGAAATGCTGATCATCACTGAGATAAGAGGAGGGTTCTACTTGGTCAAAGTTGATGTAAGGATCCATCAAAGGAGGAAGAGATGCAGAGGCTGTCTCATCAAAACAGCTTCCCGTGTTGTCTCTGCAGATAACTCCTTCTGTATTCTTGTGGAACACTCTACACAAGACCCAGTCTTCCTGTTTCCCTCAACAACACTATATTAATGACTCTTCACTCGGAAGTGATAAAATGATGATCAAGAAGAAATGGAATAAGCTGGGGTTATTATACCTTTGGAGAAGTCAGAGAATGATCGGGAGGGTGATAAGATCCTTGGAGACGAAACTCGTGCATGACCCAATCAGTTTTACGACCTCGAGGAGCTCGGCCTTGGTAAAACACCAATGTCTTCCTCATCCCAACAAGCTTACCTTTTCTTAGAATGGCTCTGTCTTTGCCTGTGGCTTTCCAGTATCCAGTGGCCGTAGCTCGGTTTGTTCTTAGCCCGGTCGCGTATTTACGATCTCTTTGGCTATAGAAATACCAATCCTTCCCTCCCACGCATGCCATTTCTGACCATTTGTAAAAATCATACACAGCCATTTTTAGTTACAGTATCTAAATACATTATAGGATAAAAATGAACTCATATGATTAATGTTAGAGCCATCATTTTAAAATCACATAAGAGAAATTGTTTTTTATATAATTCAATGTTCAAATATATCGGCTACTACGAATACAATATACAGAAAACATCCGTGGGGGATTGAACTAAGCATGTCAAACATGTGATTCTTCAACCAAAACAACGAATAGGAATCCAACGCGTGTGAATGATTAGGATTTTAAGTATTTTTTTTTTTCTGTTTTCTTTTGTGTATTTTTTGTTGTTTTTGGATAAAGAAAAATATCTTCATCAAATGAGTGACGACTAAGCATTCAATACAATAGTGTATTATTATCAAGCAGTTGAAGGGTCAATTACTCAATTTTATCTTTTGATTTGAAAAAACTATAAATAATATCAGAGGACCCATTTAGAGGCGTAAGCAAAGAAGAGAAAAACAAAGAAGAATACTAATTATGATCAAACCGAACGCCTTTTTTTTTTTTTTTTTGCAACTTAGCAAAATGTCACACTCAAAGTGCTACTATTCTAATAAGCCTACAAAAACAACAACAAAAAAGAAAATCGAGAAATTGACTATTTCGTCTGTTTGTACTAATCTCTATTTTATTTGATCGAAAATCTTTTTTTCTCTTTGCAAGAATTTTGGTTGAGGATAATGCCAAGAGTGTCAACTTCTCATATATAATTTTTTATGTCTCTCAAAATTTCATAATAATTACGTAATATATACGTACTTTTTTCCTACAACTTATAAAAACCTTCGATGAAAAGAGAAGACTTATCAAGTATGTATAATGTATATATATATATATATATCGACCAATATTGTGAGATACGTTTGAATAACGATTATTATGGAGTATATAGTAGACGACATTGTATATATTGAAAGTAAAATAAATGAAGTGACATCATATTAAAGTTGTTTAGACGAACGATTTTGCTCCAACTTTTCTTTAGATAATATGGTGGATTGACTAAATTCAAACTTTGTTTATATAATAAAAACCACGAAGACAAAAGAAGAGCATATCTCATATATATTATTAAGAAATCAGATTAATAAAGATTGATATCAAGAATGAATGAAATTAAGAAGACGTACTAGGGATGTCCCAAGGCTCACACTTGTTGAGATCGACTTGGATCAAGACGAGAGGTGGTTTATGATTACTGTGATGGAGCGATCGTCTCATCAGGTAGTCGCAGACAAGCTCATCGTCCTTTGGGTGAAATCTGAATCCCGGCGGTAACTTTGCTTCCACCATGCTTATACTACTTTCCTTCATCTCTTCTTCCGTCTCCATAGAACCTCTCTCTCTCTTGTTGATTCACTCTCTCTTGATCTTTTTTTTATTAGGTTTTAGTATTTGATTAGAGGATCGTGATTAAGAAGAAAAGAGAGGATAAAGAGGGAGAGAGAAGAATAATTATTGGGATCATTTGGGTGGTGTCCGAGGAGGAAGACCCGTGGGTTTAAGTAGTCATTTTCCCACCCGGCCATGCCGTCAACTTCAATATATTTTAATTACTCTAATCATATGTTTGTATATGTTTCCATTTCAAATCAATTATTAATTAATTACGTACTCTCTATTGTAAAATAATCATTTCAAAGCAGAATCACATATTTTTGCCTAGACAAACAATAAGGACATAAAAGTTGATATTCTCTGTCATTTTTATACTATTGTTTAAAAAAACAAAATCATAAGAGGGGATAATGAAAAAGTCTAGGGTTAGTAACTTAGTTGTTTGCCTTGAGAATTATTATGTCAAGATATTTTCCTCAAATATATTAGATGATAAATAGAAGTATAATTTATTTGTTAAATAATATAAGAAACTAACATACATATATACTATAAATCTTGTATGCACAGCAACTACAATAATAGTATACATGAACTTGCAAGTAAAAGAATTGTTAAGATTATTATATGAATTTTCAGAATTCTCATCAGGTTATAATAAAAATAAATTAAATGGTTTAATTAGTAAATTGGTTTAAAACTTTTAATATTCCCTCCGTTACAAAGAGTGTCATTTTGACACTTTCACATAAATTAAAAAAATATTAAAATATACATATATGTTCTTATTTAATAAGTTTTTAATAGATTATTTAAGTTATAATTAAGGATAAAACTAAGAAAACTAAAGTAAAAGATGCATTAGAAATATAAAATAATGTAATGAAATTGTAAAATGACACTCTTTGTAAAACAAAGAAAAATCTCTATAATGACACTTTTTATGAAACGGATGTAGTAGTACATTATGTTCTGTATACATAAACAGTGTGAAGGCTGCCATGAAACAGGAGACAACAATTAAAGAATGCATTTGATTCATTTCCTATTTACAATAAATGGTTTAATTATTTGGAAATAGTTTATACTATGAAACACATGTCAGTTTTTTCTGATTATTATTTTTGCCTTTGGTCATATGAAAATGGTATCGCATTGTAATCTCCGTCTTTAATACGCCAATTGTATAATCATTTTGTCGTAGTCATAGACACATTTGATTCGTTTTAAAAACAACATAATCCGATCGAGTAAATCAAATGAATTATTCGTGTGAACAGCTGGATCTTGAAAGGCCCAAAGACGTGGACCATTCATCCTGCCCTATTGCTAAATTCCACAATTTATATTTTTAATAAAATCGGTGAACAAATTATTTTATTAGCCAATGGTCATTACATGGATTTTAGAGATATAAACACTCAAAAACTTGCCCTTTAATTGTGGATATGTCTATTTCATATCATAGCTGGGCCACGTATATAAACAAAAGCAGTGTCATTTTCGCCATTACCTCAGATTATCATATATGTTTACATGCTAGTAGTCGTTTAATAACAAGGAAGATTATATAAGAACAACGATATTGTAATTACAAAATGAAAACAATGAATGAAGAGGAAGAAGAAAAATAAGCTGGTCCATATAGAGAGATGTAAGATTCAATGAAAGCGTGGTGAAGGTATTGGGTTCGATGTTGTCGTTAGTGACCTTGGAGAAGTGGGAACTGGGAAGTGATGGCCACAACAACAACTAACTAAACCCTTTGTAGTTGACTTGGTCAAACTTCGATTCATTCTAATTTACCTTTTGATCTTTGGATAGAGACAAAACCTATTTTGAGTTCCCTACTTCCTATTTAACTTTCAATGTACTTTGGGTCGGGAGTTATAGTTCCTCTCTATTCGATTGGATAGAACCAAAGTTTTTTGGATTATGTGCGGTATTGTGTATTACATTAATTGTGATAAGAATATTGTATGTTTTAGCCCATGCATACGAATTATTGTTTTTTATACGACTTTCCGGCTGAGGGATATATCTCTAAGTTTAAACTCTCACGGGTCTTTTAAAACCTAAATATTTTGTTATAGATATCAAAGGGTTACTATAATGGTAGACAATACTAAAAAGTTTATTCGAATTTGATTTCGGAAAATAAGAGAAAATAACATCTTATTAGGTGAAGCATCATTCAACTATACATATTTTAAAATGTACTTATATTTTTTTGTGATTGGAATGATAGGAATGATTTTTAATTGATTTTTGTATGTCCATGATTAAATTTTACGGATCCAGACAAAATTTTCGACCAGTGGGTGAGATATTAGATTTTATGGTAGATCTCAAGTCACTTCCGATATTTTCTTGGCATAAATTTCATTTACTCAATCGATGAATAGTAATATCAAATAAACTCCCAAAAGGCACAACCTTATAATAATTGATATATTTGAATACATAGTGATGATGTGATTTTCTTTTCTTTCTTTTCTAAAAAATAAAAAATAAAATAAAGGTGTGTCGTCAGTATGGTTACTCTCACTAAACTAGTATGGTACGTACAAAATGGTATCATCGTCTATATATGTATATCCTTAATTATCTCTAATATTTTTTTTTTTTGGAAAAAGGTCTTTTTGTGTCATTACTCGAATTCATACCTTTTCAGCAACATTATAATTACATTAGTATAACTTTTCATCAGCAACATTAATTATAATCCTGGTCTTCACAATCCATGAACCATCGACTCGTAGACGTTGTTGATGAGATTAAACCAGGTTAGTTAGTCCCAGGGTAGGACCTAGAAAAATATAATAGTGGGTGCAAATTGCTCATAAGTGAAGTCGAACCCTCCACCTGTGACAATTTATGGGGCAACCTCTAACCATTTTGCCACTTTTCTTACTTTGACTTACCTAAAACTTTTAGGTATTTGTATACTTAGTGGGGGCAACTGCCACCACCATCCTCGACGTGGGTCCGCCACTGGTTAGTTCCTCAGAAGTGAATAGATACAACAAACGTACGTGTGGGGATAGAGGACATTGATATTGCATCTTTCAATGCATAAAAAGACGGTCAAGTTAGTATATATGAATGTGATTTTGAGCATAAAGGAGAGATAACCAAGTGACTTTATAATATGCGCGCGGTTGTTTAATTATGTGTTTTTGGTGAGTCTTGACTCTTGAAATATGTATGTCATACAAGATGCCCTGGGTAACAACAATCATATATATAGTATGTTTTATATATTGATCAGTCGATGGTTCTTTGTTGGTTTCATTAATTATTTTGACATCATTTCCATTCTAAGAAATCGAATAAACTAAAATAATTATTTTTTCTCGTTTGAAAATAGAATTTTCTTTTGTATTTAAATAGTAGAACTTTATGCCATACTATTAGTATTTGTCCTGAATCAAAGCATGCAGATGCAGGAAGTGTTTTTTTTTTTTTTGTTTTAGAAAGAAAACAAAAACTGCTTATGCATGAATACACGAAACGTGTGCTTATTATGATCATGCTCAATTATTGGTTGGTAGGTGACCATAATGAGAAAGAACAATTTCACATAATAACAAAACAAACAATTTTTTTTTTTTTTTTTTTAATTAAATGCTCACACGAACCAGATCTAAAATTTCACAATATTATTTACCACCTTCTCTCAATATTCACACAGGCATAATTGAGAAGAAATAATGGTCATATATACTAAAACATAATATTTGGGCCCATAACATAGTAAAACCCGGCCCAGTAAAAAGAACCGACCCGAATTGGTTATGGTAAATGGAAACTAAGTGTGTGGTACGGTGTACCTGAGCGGCTGAGCCTGAGCTGTAGTAAACTAGTAAGTATATAAATAGTGCTTGTCTCTGTCACACTCCCCCACTTCTCTCCAAACCCAAACCCTCCTTATTAACTACATACATACTTTGCTCCCGGCAAATGCCCCAAAGCTTTAATTAATTAATGGCTTCCGCTTGCGTTAAAAGTGCCGGTGTTTCGCCGGAAAAGTTAACTGCGTTCGGATGGACTAGCCCTCGACTGTCTTTGACCCGAGAAGACAACAACAGACGCTCTTCTCCCTCCGTCGTCGTCGGGAAGCAGCAGCAACAACCTGATCCGTTACCGGAGAACCAAGATCCAGTTGTGGATTTTGAGTTTTGTCTCGAAGATCCGGTCACAATGCTCTCCGCCGACGAGCTCTTCTCCGACGGAAAGCTCGTACCTTTGAAGTTCTCTGGTGTCCCCAAGACTACCACCGAACCAAGAGGATCACCGGAGGTTCTGAAATCTTGCCGGAGACTTGAGATGGAGATCTCTGACCTCTTCTCCCCTAAAGCCCCTCGTTGTACTACTCGTTGGAGAGAGCTTTTAGGTCTCAAGAGACTTGTCAACAACGCCAAGCCACAAGAATCTGCTAAAACCACTTCTTCTTCTTCTTCTCCTCCGCCCTCTAACCCCAAAACGTCGTCGTTTAAGCAATTTCTTCACCGGGGATCTAAATCCTCTGCCACCGCCGCCGCGACGTCGCCGCTGCTTAAAGAATCAGATATCTCAGAATCAATCTCAATCGCCTCCTCACGTCTCTCACTCTCTTCATCGTCTTCCTCTGGCCACGAGATCGATGACCTTCCAAGACTCTCGCTTGACCTAGACAAACCAAGTCCTAACCCGTTCGCTCCGTCGCGGACTCATCTACGAAACTCTAACCAACCGAGAATCAGATTAGCCAAACCGAGACGGCATCATCCACCGTCGAATCCTTCCGCTGACGGATCATCATCATCATCTTCAGCATCGGCGAACATTGAATCTCGGGGACTCACTGTGACGGCGGATAGTCCGAGACTTAACGCCTCCGGTAAAATAGTGTTTCATGGACTCGAAAGAAGCTCGAGTAGTCCCGGGAGCTTCACCGGTGGACCTAGGATGAAGCAGCACCATGGCATGCCGAGATCGTACTCCGCTAATGTCAGAATCACGCCGGTGCTTAATGTTCCGGTTTGTTCGCTGAAATCTGGGCTTTTCTTTGGTCAGCTTTTCTCATCTTCTTCATCGTCTTCGTCTTCGTCTTCGTCTTCTCCGTCTCCGGGGAATAAATCGCAAGTACAGAGCAACGGCAAAAACCGGTCCAATCGAACCAGGCTTGAACCGAAATTCGAACAATTAGAGAAGTAAACCGGGTTAAGTCAGCTGGTAAACCGTTATGACTTTTGTTTATGCAGACGGCATTAGGTGGGGAATCTTGACGCTTTTGTTTTTAGGGGGTTGTTTTGTAAACTTAAGTTTTATTTGGGGGCCATAATATGTAAATACGGTTTAACAATTTTTTCCGGTTTATCGCATTAATCACAAAGTCTCTAATCTATATATTTTTCATAACCACATCGATTTGAGTTTTTAACTCAGAAAGACCAAACAAAGAAATGACAAATATTTTTTAATTTCTCTACTAAACGATGAATATTTTTTAAAGAAAATTCTAACCAAAAAGTATGGTGTGCTTGCCATGTTCGGAGATTGTTTCAAAAGATTTTTTGTATGTTTAAATATAGTTTTTGACAGAATAATAACCTAAAGATGATTAATGATTAACTACATAAATAGAAATTGTAATTACTGTGTAGGGGAGAAGTTCCTACTTCAATTATTAGAGTTACTTTTTCTTTTTTAATAATGAGTTTGCAATGTCAATGAATATCCAAATTGCAAATAATGAGTTTGCAATGTCAATGAAGATCCAAATTGCAAATCCTTCTGAGTTATACTAGCATTGTTCAGTTTTCGACATCAATGTAGTGTATATTATTATAAAAACGACAACTTTATACGAGTTCAATTTGAAAGATACAAATCCTAGCTAGTAGTAACTTTTTAACTAAGAAAGACAGCTTTTAATTTGGTTTAAAGCAAAAAAGTAGAGATAATTAGTACTAGTACAACTTGAAATGTGCATGTGTCATAGTTAGTAGAGTAGATTAGTGAGGATAGACTGAAATAGGTCGGTGGACCAAATCAAAGAGGATCTTCGATGTCTTCACAAAACATAATTAGGAGACTCTTATCTTTTATAAAATCGAGTAATCAAATTATTTAGACAGCTCCATGTTTTTTTTTTTTTTTTTTTATAACACTAACAACCCATTTTAAAACTTGTTTATCAAACCCCAAAAGAAAATGTTGAAGTTTAGTTGAAACCTCTCAGTAATATCAAGTTCTTCTGTAGTCAATTTTGTCTAGATTATGTTTAAAATAAACAATGAAAATATAATGTGGATTGAAGATTTCAAGGGACTGAAGAGACAACTAAGGTAGTAGTATAATATAAGTAAGTAATTAAGGGACAGATCTGAGATTATTGATGAATGAAAACACTGTTAAGGGTCAAAGCCTGAAGAGAGCTGTCATTCCTAGTAGCTTAGCTTAGCTGCAGCTATGAAAAATCGGTAAATAAAAAAAGTTAGCTCCGTCGTCAAAAATAATTTACTATCTCTTTAGAAAAAGACCACGATCGATATTTTTAAGTAAATTGAAAATAAATAAAGTTGCTCGTGATTATGGAACATCGCTTCATAAATCCCAGCCGTTGGATTCATTCTCTCCCAATCGATCCACAACAAGAGGACAAGAATAATTCATGCAAATAATACACTACACATACACATTATATGCATCTGTAAAGTAGCATTGCACTTTAAATTCTTAGAAATTATTCTGGAAAAAAATAAAATTTTCTGAGTATATAGAGAGAGAGAGAGTTATCATATCATACACAGACAATCACTTCATTTTGTCATACTTTACTTCAGTGATTGAGAGAAGTAGCCGTTAGGTCAAATAATAGGATCTATCAATATCAATTTATAAACGACATAACACAATAAATCTAAGCCTATAAACTATTTATTGCTGCCTTTAAATAAACAAACAATCTACTATAACAATTTAATACTTGTACATGGAGTTTTTTTTTTTTCTACCGAACTACTAAATCCAAATTGAAACACATTTTGAAACAGTCAAATACATTACATGCATTGTCCTTAATCATTAAATACATTTCATCCACCAATGTTACATTATGTAAAAAATAGAAACTGATAATGAATTACTACTAGTAATTAAAAAAAAAAAAAAAAAAAGAGTAAAGGGGGAGAGAGTGGGTGAAATGAATGAGAGAACGTGATAGTTCCCAGTGTTGTGCCCTCTGTTAAGATTCTCTCTCTACCAATTGGTTCTCTCACTCTGCCCTTTTTGCATCTGTCTTTTTTTTTTTTCTTTTTTCTTTCTTACTACTAATATAAACAGTGTCACGACAAATAGCTTAACTAGTGAAAGGCCGACAAAGAAGAGAAAAAAATTTAGTTACAAGAGAATCGTTTCTCTACATTATTTTAGTCCATCAAACGGCGCTTAAACTAAATACCAAAGACATAAGCTACTTATATATAATTAACACTTAATCATCCTTTCTTGATCTGAATTGTTTTCTTTTACAAAAAAAGAAACGACAAAAGACAATTAAAAAATATAAACCCTTATAACTTTAGGGATTACTATAAATAATACATGGCGCTCATGCTGAGTTTCCCCTATATACACATTCATTTGTTTTTGGCTAGACTTCACAGGTTATCACATATTTTATTATACTTTACCCAATTCTAGATCAAAACTATATTTTTCTTAGTTGTATTTTAGATAGTTTTTCCATATCATGTAGAATTTGTTAGAAAATGATATAAGCTTTTTAGAAAATGACATATTTGTGCTACGGAACATAGACAGAGAAGAAAGGACAGCTAGAGCTGGGTTCTTAGCTGTTTGTTACAAAGAACCAGATGTAATATTGAATAGTAATAATTTTAAAGTTTATAATAGAAAGAGGTGGTAATAAGAAAGGGAAACAAAGAAACAAAAAAAATTTGAAAAAAAACAAAGAAGAAATATTTTGTCTTGTACGTACTGAGGTGTGAATATAAATAAAGCGTATAAAAATGCGTGTATCTATAACGTTTTGGGGTAACAAGTTGCAATGATAGAGCCTAAATATATAAAGTATATTGGAAGTTAATTTATTGACCGATGTGTAAAAAAAATCTGCAGGCCATTGTCTTGTCCTCTTCTTATCTCCCTCTGTGTACATCTACGTACTTTCTTGTTCTTGTTCCTCTCTCACTTTTGTCTCTCTCTCTCTCATTTATTATTCTTCTCTCTCTCCAAGCTCTCGTTTTCGAATTTCATAAGATGTAATAGAAAAAGACATTCATTTTTCAATTACGAACAAATAATTAATAGTGTTAGAAAGTTAAAAATATATATAAACCTATATAGGCTTAGGTCAGTGATTAGGGTTTTGGCTTTTTAAGCATGCCTTGTTTCATCTCAAGATGGAGTTTAAAACGGAGCAAGAAGTCGCTGGCTCTCATTGCTATAGGTGTAATTATTTCGAAAACTGAAGTCTGAAGAAACCATTCCATTACTTGTTGAAATATCAGACAGTCTCTCAAAGACTCAAAGTGTTGTGTGTTACGTCTAGGGGTGTCAATCGGGCTGGCCCGGCCCGGCCCGGCCCGAAACCCGTAAAGCCCGCATATGTTTGAGCCCGGCCCGAAATATTTCCGAGCCTATGTTTCAAAGCCCGAGCCCGGCCCTAACAGGGCTACAGGGTTTTTTGGGCTTTTTCGGGCTTATCTTATCGATCAAAAATTCAAACTTATAAGCTTTGAAAAGCAGCGTTTAAAGGTGCACTATAAAACAAATCAATCAAAAATTTAATAACTCATCTATATTCACTACAACCAACTTAATTTAATAGAAAATGTTTAAAACTAAATAAAATTTCGATACTTTAACCAAATAAACCAATATATAACTCATATAAAATATCATTAATAAAAATTTTAAAGTATAAAATATGGTTATTGAGTATATATGAAAACTAGGATTATAATTTAAAACTTTATTTACAATAAATTATTAATCAAATATTACAATCAAACAAAAATGTTAACAAAAAGTACAAACATATTTGTTAAAGGGCTTTTCGGGCTAGCCCGGGCCCGGTCGGGCTAAGCCCGAAAAACCTTATAGCCCAAACGGGCTGAGTCCGAAAGGCCCGATTTTTTCTGACATATATATTTAAGCCCGAGGCCGGTGTTTTTCAGGGCCGGGCCGGGCCAGCCCGCGGGCTTTGGCCCTAATTGACATGCCTAGTTACGTCACATTTGTCCGATTGTCACGTGATTTTTATTTTCATTGCTACCGAAAAAAGTGGGAACATATCAATTTCTTTTATATATCTTGGTCTTTCGTATGTTTGGCTTTTCATGGCGTTTTAGGTGTGTACAAAAAGCACACTTGTCTTCTTTACCGTTCTGAGAAAAATTGGCTTTGTTTCTATTTTCGGATATTTTATTTATAAAAGCAAGGTCCCGATCTAGCCACGTACGACTGGTTATGAAAGAGATTTAAAATACGTATTGAGTTATATAGGCCCAATAACAAGTTAGAGTAAACCGGTTCGAAAAACAAAAGAAGAATCAAACCAACTCCTGAATCGCAGACCGGAGAGTACGGTTAGGGATAAGGTTGACATGAGCAAGTTGAAGATTTGTCATCGGCGACGTCTTGTGACCTGTGCTAAGCCATTTCTTGATAGATTCTGCTTCGTATGTGAATCCATCGGCAGCAACGTGCGGATCTTTCATGACATCCTGCGACAAATATAAACCAAATTAACTTATTAAACATCTATGGGATCTGAGTGTTACGCAAGTTATCTTCTTGCGGAGTTGTGGTCTTACCTGTGTGATAGGGCAGACAAATGATGATAGAGGTTGGCGCTCTGTCATTAATTCTTGTGCTGTTTTGAGAGCATTGTCCCTCTCTTGTCGCATCGCATCTGCTTCTTGCCTGGACGCTTCAAGTAGTCCTTTGACAGTCTCGAGCTCTTGTTTTTCTTTAGAAAGAGCATCCTCTGTTTCTTTCCTAATAGTTGACTCTTGGTCGCACATGTCTCGCCAACTTAAGACCTGTGATTTCAGGTTGTCTTGTTCTATTATACATGCTTCATGCAGTTGCTTTATTCCCTCCAACTCTTTGCTTAGTTGAGTATCTGTCCGAAGCTGCTTCGACTCTGCTTCATGCTTTTGCTCCAAGGCTTCTTGAACTTGTGATTGACATTTACCTTGTTCTTCCTTGTAAGACTCAAGTAGCCCTTTTATCACCTCTACTTCTTCCTCTTTTATAGCAAGTGCAGCTTCTGCTTCTTTTCTAAGCTCCACTTGCTCATTGTAGATGCGCAGGAAATCCCCATCGTTCCAAGTCATTAAATCAAGTTCGATTTCTCTTTTTCTCCTAAGCTGCAACTCTGCGTCATAGTTGTGCCCTAAGGCCTGAGCTTCAAGTTGCACTTTACCTAGTTCTTTCTTGTAGGACTCAAGCAACAGTACCACCATCTCCACTTCTCCCTCTTTCTTAGCAAGTGCATCTTCTGCCTCTTTCCTAAGCTTGACTTCTTCCTTGTATTTGCTCTCCAACTCTACAGCCTTTAAATCAAGCTGCCTTTTAGAGACACAATTACGTTTAAATATCATATGTCTTATAATTCAGACGGTGGTTGTGTTACCAGAGAACTTTGAACTAGCTGATTCAGATTTTCATTAGAAAACTCTAAGTCAGCTAGTTTTCCAATGGAGCAGAGAAACAAATTCATAGCATCAGTGTTCCTCTCCGGTGGAAAGATGGGATTCATAAGGACCTACAAAATTACATTTTACACTAATATATATGCTCTTAATATAAAACCCTACAAAATTAATTAGCAGTTTCAAAGAGTGACAAAATTTGGCAAAGGCAAGGGAAACCTTAGTTATGTTTTTCCGTGTTGTTTCAGTGATCTTCATATTCTTGAAAATTTCAGCCAAAACCCTAACGGTCTTGATGAATCTCCAATAACTTGATTCATCAACATAAACAAGTGGGAATTGTTCTGTTTTGGGGGATGAGTTTTCAAGCTCTATTTGGCATCTGCGCAAAAACTGTCTCTCAAAAGTTGTAATCTCGCCGTCAGATGGGAGAAGGGAATCTCGTGAAAAAGCTCTACACATAGACGAGAAAATAATACACACGAGTTTTCCAATGTCGCCATATCCAAAATGCAAGACTGCAACATACATATAATTAGTGATCAAACCATTAGAAAATGTCTCATATAGATATATAGATAGATGTATGCCTACAAACAAAAAGCCACAGAGAACCTTTAAAAGAAAATTGGCAGAGGGAGATCGATCTTATTATTGCATGAACAATCTCATCCTTTGCTGTTGTCAGAGTTGCGTTGCTTCAACCAGTTGAGTAGGTTCAAAACGCAAAATCAATTGACAAAGAAGCAAGAGACTGTTCTGGCGCCGTTCTCATTGATAGGTTCTAATTAAGGTTCATGTCATACACAAACCCTAGATACAACCGTAAAATAAATAAAAGATTGACATAATATTTATGATATATATGACAAAGATATTATTTAGTATTTACGTAACAGTCCCTAGTATCATTATGATGAAAGAATGGTTGTGTTATGTAGTCAGAGATTACAATTGATCTAGAGCCTATATAGAACTCCCAAAACGAATCCAGAATAGCTGATTTATATTAGTTACAAGATGTATACCCAAATACTGTATACACATACTAACTAACATGTTACATAAATCTACAAAATATTATTTCGAAACTTATAAATATAATCCCGCCAAAAAAAAAAAAAAAAAAAACATCAACAACTTCACTTGACTAATGAGTTTGAGTTTCCGATTCAAAGAGGTTCAAAAACATTGGATCACAAATTCATCAAGCGAGGCTCACAAATAGAGTTGTGAGGCCATTATAATCACAATCTTATAACTTCTAAAGTAAATCGGTTTAGAAAAGCAGGAAGAACTAATTCAACTCCTCAATCGCAGAGCGGAGAGCACGGTTAGGGACAAGATCGAGATGTGAAAGTTTGAGATTTGTCATGGGCGACGTCCAGTGACCTGTGCTAAGCCATTTTTTAATTGCTTCTGCTTCGTATGTGAATCCATCAGCAGCCAAGTGTGGATCTTTCATGACCTCCTGCGACAAATATTAACATTACGAGATTGAGTGTTATGCAAGTAATCATCTTCATGGAAAATTTTGGGCTTGCCTGTGTGATAGGGCAGTAAAATGATGGTGGAGGTTTGCGTTTTGCCATTAGCTCTTGTGCTCTTTTGATAGCATTGTCCTTCTCTTCTCGTATAGCAACTGCTTCTAAGTTGATGGTTTCGAATAGTTCGTTGACTGTCTCAAGCTCTAGCTTTTCATTAGAAAGTGCAACCTCTGTTTCTTTCCTAAGAGTCGACTCTTGCTCGTACTTGTCCTGCCAAGCTCTGACTTGTGAAGTTAGGTTCTTTTCTTCTGTTTTATAGGTTTCAAGCTGTAGCTTCAGTCCTTTCAACTCTTTCAATTCTTTATCCAGCACAGTCTCCGATTCTATCCTGCGAATCATCTCTCCCTTGTACTTGCTCTCGAACTCCTCAGCCTTCAAACGCATATCATCACGTTCATTTTCAAGATTTTCCAGCTGAACCTTTACCTTGTTCATTTTCTCCTGTTCTCGGACAAGCAAGGTTTCTGCTTGTCTCCTAAGCTGCAACTCTGCGTCATGCTTGTGCTCCAAGGCTTGCGCTTCAAGTTGCAGTTTACCTTGTTCTTCCTTGTAAGACTCAAGTAAACGTTCCATCATCTCCACTTCTTCCTTTTTCATAGCAAATGCAACTTCTGCCTCTTTCCTAAGCTTGACTTCATCATTGTAATTGCTCTCCAACTCTACAGCCTGTGAATCAAGATGCCGTTAGAGATGCCTACCCATACCAAAGGATTGTTTCTTTGAAGTACATATATTGGATTAATTGTGATGTTACCCGAAAACTTTGAACTAGCTGATTAAAATTTGAATTTTCATTGGAAAACTGGAAGTCAGCTAGTTTGCCAATGGAGTAGAGAAATAAATGAATAGCATCGGTGTTCCTCTCAAGTGGCAAGATGGGATTCATCAGCACCTACAAAATACATAATTATACAATTAATCAAAAACGCTGTGAATTAAATTAGCAGTTCCAAAAGAGTGGCAAGGCAAGGCAAAACCTGAATAATGCTTTTACGTGTGGTTTCAGTGAGCTTGGTATTCTTGAAAACCTCAGCCAGAACCCTAACGGTTTTGATGAATCTATAACAGTTTGATTCATGGACATAAACCAATGGTAGTTGTTGATCAGTTCTGGGACATGAGTTTTCAAGCTCGGTTTGGCATTTGCGCAAAAACAGTCTCTCAAAAGTTGTAATCTGTCCGTGAGATTCATCTGATGGTAGAGGAGGAAGCTCGTGGAAAAGCTCAACGCACAAACGAGCGAATAATACTTGGGAGTTTTCCACCATTGCCATATCGAAAACACATGACGCTAGAGACTACAACAACATATACATAACATATTTAGAAAGAAGTCTCGTAAAAAAATATTTTATCAACAAAGAGAAACAGAGAGAGAGAGAGAAAACACCTTTAAAAGAGAAGCGGAAGGAGATGATGTTATTGTATGAACAATCTCATCCTTGATCTTGTAGAAGTTGCGTTGCGTCAACCAGTTGAGTAAACTAAAACGAATTCAAAAGGCAAAAAATAGAACAAAACCATGAAGAAAATAGAGATCCATGTATGAAGGAGAATTTTTAGTGTAATCATCATATTCACTTATCTATTTAGTTACCAGATGTACACAAAATATTCACAATATCTACTAGTATAATATTATCTCGAAAAAAGAGATGGAGGCAGAGTTTGCAGGAAAGGTTTTGTTACCTCATTGATTTTTCGAGGACTTGCTTCTCCTCAATGGAACTTACACCACCGGTGAAACTCCGGCGAGAATCCATGAGAAATGACTTAAATTGTTTGTTATTGTGAGATTTGAGAAGCTCAAAAAATGTTTTTGACTTAAAAAAAAAAAAACGTTTGAACTTCTTCATAATTCTATGACTTGTCGTCTGCCTGTCTTCTTTTGAATAACATCGGCCCATAAGTTTATATCAGAAAGGCCCAATTATAAAGCCCATTAGTAAAGTGTAAAACCCTAGCTATAAAAACCCTAGATGGCTCTCTTGTGAAAAAAAATCATTTCTCTCTTGGTTGTAGAGAGAAATCGGCGACGAATCTGAAACTAAGAGCAACAACAACTAAGACTCAACAACAATGAGGGCCAAGGTTATTATTAAATCTCCTTCTTCTTCCTTCTTCGATTCATTTGTTTTGTTGTTATTCTTTGTATTCGTCGAACTCTCATTAGCGTTAAATTAGATTCCATCCATTAGATTATCTAAATAAGCATTCATTTATGGTGTAAAAGTCGGACAATAAGAAGATCTTAGGATTGTGTGTGTTTAGGACTATAGAGATGGGTGTTTGGCTAATATTTGCATTCGGGTTTTGCATCACCACCACCATTGATTTGGATTGCTTGGGAAAGATGTTTTTTGGTTCCTATTTGCACAACATCCCATGTGAAATGTAATCTTGATTGGGACGATCTATGTGTATATAGGCTTCATTACAGGTTGCTTTCAAAATCTATAGGGTTTGGTTGATGTAAATCTTCTCTCTGTTTATTTCATTATGTTCCTAATGTGATAGTAACGGACATTGATTGATGATGGTGTTTTTTGTTGGCAGTGGAAGAAGAAGCGTATGAGGAGGTTGAAGAGGAAGCGTCGAAAGATGAGACAGCGATCCAAGTAGACCCCCACCCAAGTTTCCCCACTTCCCCCCCCCCCAATAAATCTCTCAGCCGCTCTCAGTGATTCTGTTTTACTTTAGTTTTGTCTTCTTGAGACTTTTTCTTTGTTAGCAGACTTTTAAAAATCTTTTAATATATCTGAGTTTGAACATTCTGTGATGTATGTACAACTTGCTTTGTTCTCTCTTTTTTTTTTTCAAAATATATATCGTCACAGATCCTCCTTATCTCTGAATTGTTAAAAATAGGATGAAACTGTCTTTCCAAATGAATTAACGAACAACCCATTTAAAGGTGATTTTAGCTCATAAATCGTATTCTCGAAATGTGTTTTATCATAATGTGAAAAGTTGTATTTTAGTTTTAGAAATGCTTAATAATAATTCTGAAATTGAAAGGACCAATCAGCACATTTGTTAGTAGCGAGCGGCGATAAAGATAGACAACATAAAAGAAGAAGCATCGAGAGACATTTTAGAACTTTGAAGGTGAGAGGCTGAGAAAATTACTAGAAACAATGGCGAGAGCAGCTTGTAGCAGTGCCGTCGTCACGGCTATGACTTTGTTGCCTTCTTCTTATTCTTGTAAGTCTCTTCTCTTTAGTAGAAACCACAAGCTCCTCTTCTCCGGGGGTAAATCCAAGTTCGTCGGAGTTCTGACCTTCCAGAACCAGAAGCGATGCTTTGCCTCCACCACCAAAGTAAGCATGAGCTTGAAAGCTGGAATCGTCGGTCTTCCTAACGTTGGCAAGTCTACTCTCTTTAACGCCGTCGTATGTCTCTCTCTCTCTACCTCTTTCTATCTAATCCTTCTCTTCTCTTAGGCATTTCATCGAACACCTTTTGGTCAATGTCTTTCAGGTTGAGAATGGAAAGGCTCAAGCTGCTAATTTCCCCTTTTGCACGATTGAGCCCAATGTTGGCATTGTTGCTGTTCCTGATTCTCGTCTTCATGTTCTCTCCAAACTTAGTAGTTCCCAAAAAATTGTCCCTGCATCCATTGAGTTTGTGGACATTGCTGGTCTTGTCAAGGGTGCTAGCCAAGGAGAAGTTTGATTCATCTCTCTCTTCTCTCTACTCTCTCTCTCAATGCCTGGTAACTCACAAGTTTTGATTTTTTTTGTTTGTTTGCAGGGTTTAGGCAATAAGTTCTTATCTCACATCAGAGAAGTTGATTCCATCCTCCAGGTTTGTTTCTCCTCTCCTTGTTCATCATGGTTATGCTTTTGTTTTCTTGCCCTTAGTGAACTGATTCCTGATGTTCCTTGTGTAGGTGGTGCGATGTTTCGAGGACAATGACATTATTCATGTCAATGGCAAAGTTGATCCCAAGTCTGACATTGATGTCATCAATCTCGAGCTTATTTTCTGCGACTTAGATCAGGTGCACTCACACCCATCCTCTTCTTATATTACTCTTTGTTTTTTCAATGTTCAATGAGCTCTTCATTCTCGAGCTATGCACTTGTGCGAACACACCCTGTCTCGTGTTTAGGATTTCGTTTTCTTAACTTTTCACTAGCGAGAGAGTATTGATCTTCTTTCCTATCTGTGTAACTGTGTTCAATACGCTCCAGAACACCTTTATGTCTTAAACCGTTGATGAGGCTAATTTACATCTTTTGCAAGAAATGCAGATTGGTAAAAGGATTGAAAGACTTAAGAAAGGGAAGGCTAAGGATTCACAATCCAAAGTCAAGGTACCCGAGATACTACTGACTTCTCATAACCCGGTCTGCTGATATTCACAATATGTATGTGACATTCTATGCACAGGAGGAAGCTGAAAAATCTGCTTTGGAAAGAATTCAGGAAGCTCTTCTGGATGGAAAACCTGCACGGGCAGTTGCATTGTCCGACCTCGAGATGGATGTTGTCAAGCATCTCTGCTTGCTTACAATGAAGCCTATGATCTATGTGGCAAATGTTGCGGAAACCGATCTTGCTGAGCCGGAGAAGAACGCTTATGTTGAAGAAGTGAAGGGTCTTTCTTCTGATTTGCAGTCTGGACATGTGGTTGTTTCAGCTCAGGTCAAGATCTTTGTCTATTTACATCACACGTTCTCATGCATGTATTTTACTCAAAATGTTCTTCCACTACTTGACAAAATCTTCCTTTCCTGGAAGCAGGTTGAGTCTGAGCTAACCGAACTTCCTCTTGAAGAACGCACAGAATATTTGAACTCTCTAGGTGTCAGTGAAAGTGGCCTCGGGAACCTTATCAGGGCAACATACAGCCTGCTAGGTTTGCAGACCTACTTCACTTCTGGTGAAAAGGTAAAGAACACATTATACATAGAAAGAAAAAAGCTTGTTATAGAACATATACATAAACTCTAAAATGTTCATTCATTCTCTATGGCAGGAAACAAGAGCATGGACAATACACGCAGGTTAGTTTCCCACTCAGTAGGCTTCTCAAAAAGCATTACTTCTTGAGAGTATATGTAGTAATTTGGTGGAAATTTCTATTGATACAGGCATGACTGCACCACAAGCTGCTGGCGTCATTCATTCCGACTTTGAGAAAGGTTTTATTAGAGCTGAGACTGTAAGCATTGTTTCTCTCTTAATGAATCTCTTGTACATTTATACTCCCTATTCTGAACATGAACCCATGGTCATGAAAATTGGAAATTGAAAGCTTCAATTGTTAGGTTATCTTTCTTTTCATATGAATCCAGGACATCATCTCAATCGTTTTCTTGTTCAGGTTGCATATGAAGATTTTGTCTCTGCTGGGTCTCTTGCAGCAGCAAGGGAGAAAGGACTTGTAAGTTTCTTCCTGGTGTCCATAAATTGAGCTGCCTGCCTAGTAATGAGACATCTTACAATTCTCTTCTCACTCGGAGTTTGCTTAAAATATTATTATTTTGCTCTGCAGTTGAGATCAGAGGGTAAAGAGTATATTGTCAAAGAAGGAGATGTGATGCTTTTCCGCTTCAACGTATAGCATAACCCTGAGATCTCAATCACTTCTTCACAGAACACCACAGGTTGGCATTCACTACATTGAGATTCATTGCTCTTGGTTTTGCAAAATATAGTGACATCTTTCTTTTATTTATATTTACATTCCAAGGAAGTAATTTTATATGAAACAGATGAGATGTATAAGTTGGGTAGAACAAGGTCCAGAGGTGACAGATTTCATAGGATTGGCAATGAGAATTTTATGCAATAATCATATGTATTGACGCCAATCACACCATTTTATATGAATCTTATACTTAATTGAATCTTTTGTGGAGTTTTTCTCCAATTATATGGCTGAAATAGTTTAATGACTTACAATATTGAAAAAACTCGATTTGCTGGCAATATTTGAGTAGTGATACACAAACTACTCAGTACAGGGAAATAACTAACTTTTAAAAACTTTGTTCTGTACAAAAGAATAAAAATTTAATTACAATATAACAACCAAAAAAAAAAAACATTCAGAAATAACACACTCAAAACAAAAGTAAAACAAAAAATGGTAAAAAGATGAATCAAAGACAAAGAGATCCGTAGAAGCTGTGTGTGTTAGATAGTGGGAGAGTTCCCTATAAGACACAATCCAAAACGCAGCAACAGCACATTGCAGCCAAACTGTAAAGAAAGTAAAACAAATATATGAATGTGGATAATAGTATGGATGAAAAAGATAAAAATCACCATCCACGTAAAACTCCGTCACTGCCTAAGGCTGATGATGAGGCTGCACAGTTTGGGGAGAGTCGTCGTCCTTGGTCATCACCGGGTAACCCAAGCTGATCTTGTAGCTGAAAAGGAAACTCTGTTAATGAAGCTATCAAATTTAACCAAAGAGCTTGAAGATGAAAGAACTAAGTCTCAGAGACTTGAGAAGCAATTGGTAGAATAGTTGAAGAACATCAATATCAATATGCTAAGTAAAGGAACAAAGGATCTTGACAAAATTCTGAGCAATGGAAGATCTACTACTGTGAAGTGGGGTCTTGGCTATCAAGGAGATGATGGGTCAAAATCTACTAAGTTTGTCAAAAGCTCAACATTAGAGGACAAAGCTGTTGGAGTCAAAAGACAGTCACACATGAAACAAGCACCTATACTCTCTAAAGCAAACAATAGGATTATTAAAGGTCCTCGAAAGTGGCCTCAGTCCACTTACAGAGCCTGGTACGGAGTCACCCCTCGTGACCAACCGCTTGCTGCATATGGTCCAACAGGTAATCCTCAAGTATCACAATATGCTTATGGGCCTGTTTCCAACGTGCAACGCGAAAAATGGATGTTGGTACTGCGGTAATCTTAATCACTACAAGACTCAGTGTTATGGCTATAACAATCGAGTGTTAGGGCTCATGCAGCATGAGAAGTATCACAGAGACATGAGATAGAGTAATCATGAGTATATCAAGAAGAATGACTTGTACTGCAATGTGGCGTATACTGCTGAGAAGTCTAGTCCTGAACAGAAGAAATGGTACTTCGACAGTGGTTGTTCCAGACACATGACTGGTGTTCAGACAAATCTGTCCGATTTTGAAAATGTCACAGCGGGTAGAGTTACTTTTGGAGATGGAGCTAAATGAAAAATCAAGGGTAAGGGTGTTAGCCGTGGAGAAACACAGCCTAGTCTGAAAGATGTGTTTCTTGTCGATGGGTTGAAAGCTAATCTTATTAGTGTCAGCCAGTTGTGTGATGAAGGTCTAGAATGTTACTTTTACTAAACATGATTGCAAGGTTTTGGACCAACAAGGGTCCGTAAGACTTGAAGACTAACGATAAGGTAACAATTGATATATGTGGAAGACAACAAGTCAATGTCTACATGTGTCTAAGCGAATGGACACAGAATTGTGGCACCAGAATTTAGGGCATCTAAACATTCGCACAATGCTTAAACTGGCACATCATAAGGTTGTGCGAGGGATACCAAATTTAAAGGCTGATCCTCACTTCGTGCGTGGACCATGAAACAAAGGGAAACAGGTTTAGGTTTCACATATGCTTGTTTCATATGTGCAAACAAGTCATGCTTTACAGTTGGTTCATATGGATCTTACGGGCCCTATTTGTGTTCAAAGTCTGACTGGAAAACGCTTCATCTTTTTCATGGTGGATGACTACACTCGCTACACATGGATAAGATTTCTTCGAGAGAAGTCTGATACGTGTGAGTGTTTTAGGATACTTGCATCGCAGATCAAGGGTGAGAAATGGGCTGATGTCTCTCTATTTTACACCTTTTAAGGCATTTTTTAGTTATGTTGTACATTGTATAGAGCCTAACTTTAGCATTTTTAGGTCTTTCACCTTAGAAATTTGCATTTAGGTTATTTAGAGTGTTGCATTGTTGCATTTTGGATGAAAACAGGTGCTTCGGAGCCTTAAAAGAGCAAGAATGACGAGAAACCCGAGCATGTACCCGATGGTGTGATCATCCAAGAAGAACAGTCCGAGACCTTAACCCGATCAAGCCAATCTAAGCTCAAAAGGAACTACCCAAAGCCCAACCCGAGGAGGTGCTCGACCCTAGCCTCGTGTAGGTCTTCAGAAGATGTTGTGCGGCTAGGTCAAAGGTTTCCATATATAAACCCTTTCATATTTTCTCAAATGAGGAGACAACACACACGACAAAGAGAGAGCAAGAGCTACACAGAGAGATTGAGAACCGATTTTACTCTTTTTCAAGCTTTGTTAGAATTTCTTATATTCCTTTTGTCAACTCTTTCATAGTGATTCTGTATTACGTTTTGTTTCTTTTCAATACATCATTTACTTTTATTTTATGTATATCTCATTCGTTTATGATTTTATGTCGATTATAATGATGAGATCATGAGTAGTGAAACAAAGTTTCTACGGATGAGATAAGCTAGTAAGTTTTCTTAATCGATTATGATGTTTTAGACATCTTATGAAGTGTGGAAAGGAAAAACTTCTTCAGTTAGTTACGTTCATGTCTTTGGGTGTGTTTGCTACATATTGAACGACAAAGATCAGTTGGGAAAGTTTGACTCCAAGAGTGATGAAGGTCTGCTTATGGGATATTTTTGAAATACCACAGCGTGTTTACAACTGGCTCACGCGTACTATTGCCCCCCCGCCCACTAAAGCTGCAAACGACTCTGCCGACACAAATGGCAATGATCTCCCTGAAACCTCTCAGGATGTTATTGGCGAGATTCAGAAGGGTAGAGTTACCAGAGGGAATCAGACCGATTTCTTACACCTGGCTGGGAAGAAACAAAAACTTGTACTTGAGAAGTTACCTCAGGACTCTCTGAGGTAGTTCATTTTGCATGTTTTGTCTCCTCAATTGAGCTTAAGAACCATACAGAGACCTTGGTGGATGAGTTCTGGATAGCTGTTATGCAAGAAGAACTTGTACAGTTTGCACGAAGTGATGTGTGGGAGCTCACAAGGAGACCTGATGATGTGAATGTTGTAGGAACTAAGTAGATATTTAAGAACAAGAGTGATGGAAATGAGTTTTTTGTAAGGAATAAAGCTTGGTTAGTTGCTCAAGGCTATTCACAAGTAGAGGGAATCGACTTTGATGAGACCTTTGCATCAGTTGCAAGGTTGGAATCATATTCTTGTTTGGAATGGCATGTGCTATGAACTTCACGCTAGATCAGACTGATTTTAAGAGTGCTTTCCTCAATGGGATTCCTAAAGAAGAAGTTTATGTGGAGCAATCCAAAGGATTCAAGAATCCACAACATGTGTACAAACTGAAGAAAACATTATATGGGCTTAAACAAGCACGTAGAGCCTGGTATGAGAGATTGACTACAAATGAAACCCACTAATGACCATGTTTTTATAGGCAGTTCTTTGAACAAAATAGAACATATTTTGTAAAAACAATAAAAATTGAACACAAATGTCTAAACATAAAAAAATTTAAAATAAAAAACACAAAAATTAAAATACATAATAGAATAAGAGAGAGTTTTGTAAATTTTCAGTCAAAAACGTGAATTTGTAAATTTTCCGCCAAAAATGTAATTTTGTATTTTTTTTTAAATATGATTTTGTAAATTTTTCTTCTTGTTTCCCCGTTAGAAAGGTGATCTTGTAATTTCTCTATCAAAAACGTAATTTGTCCACCAGAACTTGATTTTGTAATTTACTTATTTTAAAATTTCTGGGTTAAAAAAATGAGATGAAAAATAATGTTTAGATATTTCCAAATCAATTTCAACCTAGTTTTTTAGGTAATATAGACTGCCCAATGTCCAAATCGCTTTGTCCATAGACAATTTAAGTCCATCCCGTTTAGACTTTCGACAGCTCTATGAATCATATATATAAAAGTAAGGTTTTGGTCTCTCCATGATTTTTTTTATAATTTTTTATTTGCTTTCTAATTGTTTAATTGATTTAAACAATATTTAAGACTCAGTTAACACATTACATTTAACTCACACATTAAAATAAAATTATAACCGAAAACAAAGTAAATTATGCATTAATCGAATTTCACTACTCAATTTTATTCAGTCACAATAAATTATAATTGTAACTCTCATAATTCTATTCTAAATGTAACTTATACTAATTCTTATCATATAAATAAGCATTTTCTCTTTCTCTCATTCTCTCATATTGGGATTCTTGTACTTTTTCATTTTCACATTTTCTCATTCCATCATTCTCTTCCACTTTTCTCATTCTCTTCCACAATACTTCAAATCATTTTTTGTTGTATGGGTTACAGAAAACCAAATGAAATATCATTGTAAAATTTTAATTTTAAAGATTACATGATATATATTTATATTGTTCTTATTTTAAAAGATTCATCTCCATTATCTAATTTGGATTATCATCTTATAAGTAATCATTCTCTCTTCCTCTCTCTATCCTCCTCTCCCACAAATATCAAATGTTGTTATATCTCATATGTATTGTAAGAGTCTGATTCTATATTTTAATTTTGAAAATATTATATATATTTAACATTGTTTTCAATTTTTAAAATTAAATTAATCTTTAAAATTTTTATTGCATTTCATATGATTTTATAAAGTTTCATTCTCTCCATATAAAATCATATGAAATGAGACAAGCAAAACCTACATAGTTTGCAACTTTCAGATTATATTATCAAAGTGTCAGAAGAGCTCTCTCTTCTCTCTCTCATATCATTTAGAGAGAGAATGCAAAATCGCCGTCCCGTTTAGTCGGGCTTCCGTCTGATATCGCCGGTTTCTTTTAACGGTGATGATCAGCTTTCGTCCGATAACGGTGGGTTCATAAAATCATCGTTGGCCGGTTCGTCGTGACTTCCATAGCCTTCAGATCTAATCTGCTTCATGTTAGACTACATAGTATTGCATGTCTCGGCTTCCGACGTTCTCAAGGTGTTTCTCATGGCCTTCAACCAATCATCCCATGGCCATCCATAATAGTTTTTGTGGGTGGTGCTATGGTTAAGGCGGCTTTTTCTAAGCTTCCTCCACTCGAACCATTCTTCAGATCTGGGTGAAATCTGATGGTTCTTGGCTCCTTCATACCGGATCCAGTCAAATGAATTATTGACATCACCGACACATGCAAATTTCGACGGTGAAGTAGGTAGCCCAAGATATCTCACTATTGAAGTCTCCACATAATCAAGAGAGGACTATGTGACCAGAAGTTTTAGCTCTGATGATGTCCGCTTATCGAAGATGCAGAATCAAGCTTCAGGTTACAGAAATTTACTGGAAAATTGAAGAAGTAATAAGTAAGGTGATAATCTTTGTAGCTTTGTTGTAGATTTAATCTTCTATCTTGATTTTCGGATGGTTGTGTCCATTAATCAATCTTTTGAATCCGGAAGTTTTGTTAAAACTTGCCGGCTTGTGTCCAAAGGGGTTTCGACGCTTGTCGGCTTAGTAACCGGAAGGTGTCAATTTAAACATTGCCGGCTTTGTTGTTGTAATTTTGTGTTTAGTTTTCGATCCGGGGAAGGTTTGTTTCCGCCGGCAAAATTCCAGGGAGTTAAATGTCTCCTCCGGCTTTGTAACATGTGGTTTCTCTTCCTTCGTTTGAAGGTAAAGTTAATAAATATACCTTATGAGAAAAAGAAAAAAAATAGTTCGCAACTTTCAGTTACCAAAAAAAAAGACAACACAGTTTCAATCTAGACAACACAGTTTCAATCTAGATCCATCCTCTGCAAGTACCCTAACAATTGTGCATGAATAATCAGATGAGAAGACATAACAAGCAAAGACAAAATCAACATCAAGATATTTTGTGAACACAATAACAAAAGTTCTCCACTAGAAAAAGTAACACATTGAGGGGGATGACGAGAGAAAAGTCTTCACAATCCATCATTTCAAAAGAGTAATCTCATAAAACACAAACAAAAACAAAATAGAGAGAGAGAGTAGTAACCATAGTGAAAGAAGTTCTTTGGCAAAGAAGCTTCTTAAAGCTTGTCTTCGAAATCAGATAGTGGAGTCATCTGTCCCTTCAAACCCTTCCTCCTCCTGATTTCAGTCACCAGAGCTGAAGCCTGAGTTCCTTCCTCAAGAGGGTCAGAAGGCATCATCTCCCAATGATCAAACACAGACTGCGGGAATGCCTGTCCGGAGGTTGCTGCCCTAAGCTGAGCCGAGAATCCAAACGACTCCACAACAGGCAGGTATGCCTTGATGTTGTATAGCGGTGTTCCTGGCCTCTGCATCTCCTCAAAGACGTGTCCTCTCTTCTGATTCAGCACGCTGTAGATTCCTCCAAGAGCTCCTTCTGGTGCCTGGATCTCAACCATGTACACAGGCTCCAAGAGTCTAGGCTTGGCTGTGATCTGGGATGCGTATATGACCCTTCTGGCTGTTGGGATAACCTGACCACCTCCTCTGTGGATGGCATCAGAGTGAAGCACCACATCGCAAACCTCAAAACAGATGCCTCTCATGTTCTCTTCAGCAAGAGGACCTTCCTTGGAAGCCCACTGGAAACCAGCCACCACTGAATCCTTGATTTCATTAAGGTACTGAACTCCCTTACACATATCAACCACCATGTTAGGCCCTGTGGTTTCAGGTCCAAACGCCCAGATTTTCTTTGCCAGATCCTTGTCCCATCCGAACTCCTCTGCCAAGATCTTGGATCTGATCTTAGGGTCATCCCTTGGACCAATACGTCCATCATCAATTGCCTCAGCTAGACCTTCCTCCATGGGTCTTGCTTCCATGTACAGACGGTTATGCTTGTTAGGAGACTTACTCATTACAGTGCGTGAAGATCTATCACATACTGTCTCACGGAATGAGACCACAGGGTCTGACTTGATAATTTCGGCCCCACCCATGAAATCATCCTGCAGATCCTTCAAACAAATCTCAAGATGGAGTTCTCCTGCACCAGCAACAATGTGCTCGCCTGATTCTTCCATTGAGCAAACAACCATAGGATCAGACTTGGACAGCCTCTTGAGACCCTCAACAAGCTTGGGAAGATCAGATGCAACCTTACACTGAACAGCAACACGAACAACAGGAGACACAGAAAACTTCATGGCACGAATGGGATGAGCATCAACTTCCTTCTCATTAGTCAAGGTAGCATTCTTGGTGATGAACTGATCTAGTCCGACCATGGCAACAGTGTTTCCACAAGGAACATCCTCCACAGTTTCTTGCCTCTTACCCATCCAAATAACAGTTCTCTGAACACTCTTAACGTAAAGATCCTTCTTCTCACCAGGGACAAAGTTGGGACCCATGATTCTGACCTTCATACCAGTAGCAACCTTACCAGCAAAGACACGACCAAAGGCAAAGAATCTACCCTTGTCAGAGGCAGGAATCATCTTAGACACGTACAGCATGAGAGGACCATTGGGGTCACAGTTCCTGATGGCATTTGCATACTTATCATCAAGGGGACCTTCATACAGATTCTCAACACGGTACCTCTGGGCAGTGTGGGGAGATGGCAAATGAAAGATCATCATCTCAAGTAGTGCAGTACTGGCAGGGAGCCACGTCTGCATAACACGCTTCATCAAAGGTTTAGCCAACAGTTCCTTCTCATCGTTCTTCATCTGGACACCAAGCTTCGCCAACATAGGCCACAACTTGTCCTTCTGGTCATTCATGCAAGTAGCAATGATTTGCTTGATGGGTTCATAGCAGAACTGGACAAACCCACGCTTGCAGGTCGCGGTACCAGTGTTTTTGCTAGTCCATTTCCTGGTAGCAGGGTCAAAGAAATTTTCACCCCAAAGCCTCTCCATCATCTTAGACTCATCAACACCGAACTTGGAAGCATACATCTTGGCGAAGTTGGTCAAAGTAAAGGCCCAACCATGGAGACCAGCAGAAAACGCAACAGTACCCTTCTCTGGATATACCTGAACATCACCAAGGAGAGGATCCTCGTATGTAGCCATGATGACATTTGCGTTCTCAATGACCCTGGAGAAAGTCTGGTAAGCCTCCTCACCATCAACTTGAAGCTCAAGGAAACACCTGTCCATCTTGTTGACAGTCAAGACGGGTCGAATCCTCTCACCAAGAGCCTGACGTAGAACAGTCTCAGTCTGAACACAGACACCCTCAATGCAGTCGACCACGACAAGAGCACCATCAGTAATACGGAGAGCAGCAGTAACCTCAGAAGAAAAGTCAACGTGCCCAGGTGAATCGATAAGGTTGATGAGGTATTCGTTGCCGTCTCTGGCTCCAGTGAAACTCTTCAAGGACTCGTCAGTCATCTCGTAGTAGAGAGAAATACCAGTGGACTTGATAGTGATACCACGTTCTGCCTCATCAGCTCTGGTATCAGTCATACGAACATCACCAGCAACCTCTTGGGCAATGATACCAGCAGCAGCGACCAAGGAATCAGTCAGAGTGGATTTCCCTGTTGATCAAATAAATAACGAAGCATTAGTTTACATTTCAATTCGTTAAGCAAAGAAACAAGAGATAGTATTTAATTTTCAAAACAGATTAAAGCTCAATATATAAAGAATGAACAATTTATAAACAGATTATCAAAAAGAAGGAGAAGATTATACCGTGGTCAACATGGGCAATAACGGACATATTACGGATGTTGTGTTTATAGTCCATAATCCTCCGAAGCTCCTCAGATGTAAACTTCACCTGCAATTGTATAAAAAAAAAGTGTTAAGCTAAAATCCCAATCCAATCCCAATAGCAAGTACTAATGTAAAGAGATATATAACAAATAAGAAACAGAAGTCTTACCATTTTGTCAAACTTTTAATTGTCACCTAGAAAATCTCTGCAATATCACAAGAGAAAAAAAAAAATGAATTAGCAATTGAATAATCTCGTATTGAAACATCTCAATACCAATTCGGGAAACTTTAGCTTGAGAAATTGAAGAGATGTTGATGTATACAGATTCCATCTTATAACAAATGATAACGATTGCAACAAACACACATACAAACAAATCATACAAGCAAGTAAATTATGATTCAAGCACACATCAGATTTGGAAAACGTTTGTCTTCTATTCAGAGTTTCATCTACAAAAAAGATCTTCCAAACCAGATCGAAGAAAAGATAAAACGAACGGTACATAACAACAGACCTCTATCAAAACAAACAAGAATCAGAGCGATATTAACAAAGATCAACAGCAAGACCTGGAAATCGGAAACGGAAACAAAATTGCTCAAACGAACACAAAGCAAACATCATCAACCTGGAAATCGAATCGATGAAACAACGAAGAAAAAAGATCGATGCGGAGACCAACCTTAAGAGAACGAGAGCCAGATAGAGAGAGAGAGAGAGAGTGAAGGAGGCGATATTAAGCAGCCAAAAGCTTCCTATAGTAGTAACCAACGAGATGCGATGAGTATATGCTCTTTTCTCGTTTAGGGTTTTCAGCTTCACCTTTTTTTTAATGGGCCTTCTAGCCCATAATGGGTCGAGATTGCAACAATACCGCACTTATATTAATGATGATGTTTTTGTGTTCTCTCTCATTCACCATTCTTTAAAGTCAAAACGTGAAAGTTGAAAACTGAAGGTGAAGAAGTTAAACACTTCAACTTTAATTGTAAAGTTTAAAATTTAAACCGAGACCGTATAACATTGTCCACAACTTTTTATTAATAAAAGTTCAAATATAAAAGTAACGAATGATGATGATGAAACATATCACTGGATCTTTGTTTTGCGTTCTACAGATACATAAACTCTCACCACCTAAGCATCCACTACAAAAATAAGATAGAGAAAGTAACAATAGCGAAAGAGGGCAAAAAGTTTTGGTAAAAGCTTAAAGCTTGTCTTCAAAATCAGAGAGTGGAGTCATCTGTTCCTTCAAACCCTTCCTCTTCCTGGTATCAGCCACAAGCACTGAGGCCTGAGTTCCTGGCTCAAGAGGGTCAGACGACATCATATCCCAATGATCAAAAACACACTGCGGGAATGCCTGTCCTGAGGTTGCTGCCCTAAGCTGAGCCGAGAATCCAAACGACTCCACAACAGGCAGGTACGCCTTGATGTTGTACAGTGGTGTCCCTGGCCTCTGCATCTCCTCAAAGACGTGTCCTCTCTTCTGATTCAGCACGCTGTAGATTCCTCCAAGAGCTCCCTCTGGTGCCTGGATCTCAACCATGTATACAGGCTCCAAAAGTCTGGGCTTGGCTGTGAGCTGGGAAGCGTATATGACTCTTCTGGCTGTTGGGATGACCTGACCACCTCCTCTGTGGATCGCATCAGAGTGAAGAACCACATCACAAACCTCAAAACAGATGCCTCTCATGTTCTCTTCGCAAAGAGGACCTTCCTTGGAAGCCCACTGGAAACCAGCCACCACTGAGTCCTTGATTTCATTAAGGTACTGAACTCCCTTACACATATCAACCACCATGTTAGGCCCTGTGGTTTCAGGTCCAAACGCCCAGATTTTCTTTGCAAGATCCTTGTCCCATCCAAACTCCTCCGCCAAGATCTTGGACCTGGTCTTAGGGTCATCCCTTGGACCAATACGTCCCTCATCAATAGCCTCAGCTAGACCATCCTCCATCGGTCTTGCTTCCATGTACAGACGGTTGTGCTTGTTAGGAGACTTACTCATTACAGTGCGTGAAGACCTATCACATACTGTCTCACGGAAAGAGACCACAGGGTCTGACTTGATAATTTCTGCACCACCCATGAAATCATCCTGGAGATCCTTCAAACAAATCTCAATATGGAGTTCTCCTGCACCAGCGACAATGTGCTGCCCTGACTCTTCCATTGAGCACACAACCATAGGATCAGACTTGGCCAGCCTCTTGAGACCCTCAACAAGCTTCGGAAGATCAGATGCAACCTTACACTGAACAGCGACACGAACAACAGGGGACACAGAAAACTTCATGGCGCGAATGGGATGAGCATCAACTTCAGTCTCATTAGTCAATGTAGCATTCTTTGTGATGAACTGATCCAGCCCAACCATGGCAACAGTGTTACCACAAGGAACATCGTCAACAGTCTCTTGCCTCTTACCCATCCAAATAACTGTCCTCTGAACACTCTTAACATACAGATCCTTCTTCTCACCAGGGACAAAGTTGGGACCCATGATTCTGACCTTCATACCAGTAGCAACCTTACCAGCAAAGACACGACCAAAGGCAAAGAATCTACCCTTGTCAGAGGCAGGAATCATCTTAGATACGTACAGCATGAGAGGACCATTAGGGTCACAGTTCCTGATGGCATTAGCATACTTATCATCAAGGGGACCTTCATACAGGTTCTCAACACGGTACCTCTGGGCAGTGTGGGGAGATGGCAAATGAAAGATCATCATCTCAAGTAGTGCAGTACTGGCAGGGAGCCACGTCTGCATAACACGCTTCATCAAAGGTTTAGCCAACAGTTCCTTCTCATCGTTCTTCATCTGGACACCAAGCTTCGCCAACATAGGCCACAACTTGTCCTTCTGGTCATTCATGCAAGTAGCAATGATTTGCTTGATGGGTTCATAGCAGAACTGGACGAACCCACGCTTGCAGGTCGCGGTGCCAGTGTTTTTGCTAGTCCATTTCCTGGTGGCAGGGTCAAAGAAATTCTCACCCCAGAGTCTCTCCATCATCTTAGATTCATCGACACCGAACTTGGAAGCATACATCTTGGCGAAGTTGGTAAGTGTAAACGCCCAACCATGGAGACCAGCAGAAAACGCCACAGTACCCTTCTCAGGATAAACTTGAACATCACCAAGGAGAGGATCCTCGTATGTAGCCATGATGACATTTGCGTTCTCAATGACCCTGGAGAAAGTCTGGTAAGCCTCCTCACCATCAACTTGAAGCTCAAGGAAACACCTGTCCATCTTGTTGACAGTCAAGACGGGTCGAATCCTCTCACCAAGAGCCTGACGTAGAACAGTCTCAGTCTGAACACACACACCCTCAATGCAGTCGACCACGACAAGAGCACCATCAGTAATACGGAGAGCAGCAGTAACCTCAGAAGAAAAGTCAACATGCCCAGGTGAATCGATAAGGTTGATGAGGTATTCGTTTCCGTCTCTGGCTCCAGTGAAACTCTTCAAAGAAGCATCAGTCATCTCGTAGTAGAGAGAAATACCAGTGGACTTGATAGTGATACCACGTTCTGCCTCATCAGCTCTGGTATCAGTCATACGAACATCACCAGCAACCTCTTGGGCAATGATACCAGCAGCAGCAACCAAGGAATCAGTCAGAGTGGATTTCCCTGTTGATCAAGAAATAAGAGATAAATTAATTTTAAAACAGTTATTAACTGTGAACAAAGACTGAAAAATATGACTAGAAATTCAGGTTAAAAATCTCAAAAGAGAGGTGATTAATAATATACCGTGGTCAACATGAGCAATAACGGACATATTACGGATGTTGTGTTTGTAGTCCATAATCCGTCGGAGCTCATCAGCTGTAAACTTCACCTGCAAGTGTATTTAACAAAGGTCTTTATTTAAGCATGAATCCTTATAGTTTAAAATGCATAGCGATGATATAAGTACCAAAACAAAAGTATTACCATTTTGTAAAACTTTTGTTGTCACCTCCAAAAACTCTGCAATAACAAAGAAAAAGTAAGGATTAGCAACTAAATTAGATCGACTGACTGAGATATTTCATTACAAATCAGACACTAATAAGGAAAATATCTGCAACAAAACAAATAAAAATCATACAGAATACATTTAAACAAGTATTATTCTCAAGAACAAAGGATATGTATTACTATTACTTAAAGACAGAACAAAAAAATGAAAATACTCAGATTATCATCTACAAAACCAGATCGAGTAACGATACATGACAACAGACTTATCAAAACAAACAAGTATCGGAGATGAATCAAAGGATTTGGTGAAACAATCAAAGGACATTAGCACAGATCTGAAGCAAGACTCTGTCATCTAAACATCAAAACGGAATCATCTACCAAACCAGATCGAGTTGTAAAAAAACGAACGATGCATAACAACAGAATTATCAAAACAAGCAACTACAGTTTATAGGAGATGAATCAAAGGTTTTGGTGAAACAATCAAACGAGATATGCAGCAAGACTCGGTCATCTAAACACCAAAACGGAACAAAATTGCTAAAACTAATCAAGATAAACGAAAAAAACAAACATCTACATGGAAATCAAATCATCGATCGATGCGGCGACTAACCTTAACGAGAAAGATGAAGACTAGTGACAGAGAGAGAGAAGAGAGGTGCAAAGCAGCCGAAAGCTTCTCTTTATATAGTAGTAACCAAAAGGAGAGGCGATGAGTATAATGTATATGCTCTTTTCTCTCTCGATTAGGGTTTTCGCTCTTATGGGCCTTATTGGGCCATTACGCATCGGGCAAAATTAATCTTCATGAGCCCATGATTCATGATTGCAACACATGCATGTACTTATGATGGTGTGATGCATCGATTTGTTCACACACTCTCAAACCGTTTTCTGAAAGTTGAAAATCCCACCCCGAGAGTGTGTTTTTGTTTGACAAAATATGATTTGGTCTTAGAAGAAGGTGAATTTAAACCACTTGTACCGAGTAAACCGAGACTTTATTATTACATCTTGTCACAACTTTTGTTCTTTTTTTTTTTTTTTTTTTTTTTTTTTTGAATAAAATGTAAAATTTATTCGAAAAAAATACTTTTTACATAAGCGCTTTGTTCTAAGCTTTGTTAAGAGCTATAGATAGTGTTTAAAAGAAATAAAATTACATAATCTCTGCGTCTTTAGAGAGCTATCTAGAACCTAACCATAGTAGCATGCAATCCACATAGAAACCATTGCCTTGATCATTGATGGAGAGTAGTCTATTCCTTACAAGCTTGTCGAGAGTCTTGATAAAAAGAGTTGCTGGTGTTGGTGGTTCCCCGTGGCGGCGTTTGTTCCGTTCAGTCCAGAGGGAGTGAACCGTAGCCTGGAAAGCGTAGCGTAGCAAGAATATTCATTTTAAATTTTAACATTTTACGTATATGTGATATCTGATATTCGGGCCATTATCCATTATAAACTTTAGCACTATCTATATCAATTTTATCTACTATTTTACTATGCGGAGCATATTCGGATACAGATATCGGCAGATAATAGATATTAATCCGAAACTTATAAATGATTTCTCAATTTGATTTGTCTTCACACGCTCAAAATCCTTTCTAAAAGTTCCAAAGTTTTTTTTACATTTTTACTGAGAATAAAAGTTGACAAAAATGTGAATTGACCTTAGTGTAGTGGCAGAAGGTAAGTCCATTTGTCGAAGGCACCATCACACCAGGGATCGAATCCCGCTTCCTACGAATGTAGGAATTTGGCTAATAGGCCGACCAGTTGTGGCCCAATGGTTAACAAATGGTTGACAAAAGAAAAAAAAGTTGACAAAATATTATGACTGCAAATGGATGTACTCTTCAACCTAGTTGAATAGGTTGAACGTATATTTCAACTTTTTTCAGCCAAAAAATAACCATTTGAGATAAATATTCTTTCAACCCAAATTTATTGGATCCCACCATGGAGCAGGAAAATAACACATTTTGGCTGAAAATTGTTCAACCTCTAAATAGGAGATGAACGAAATGAATGAGATGAAAAATTAATTTTATTTTATTTTTATTATATTTATTTAATTTCTAAGTTTGAATTAATATTTTTGGCTTTAGAAAAAGTTATGTAACAAAGCAATCGTGGAAATCTAGATAATCTAGGAAAATCAAATATTATGAGTTTAAAAAATCTGTTTTCAATTATATTTGTAATTTTTAATTATAATATAACTTCAGATATTATTATAGATATATTATTAATATTAAATTTTGTATTCAACTTAATGATCACCATTAAACATGGATGATTAGATGGGATGCAAGGTGTTTCAATACCCTTATGATGTTATACCATAAAAGATGTCAATCCATAAAAAGTGTGATATGTAAGCAGTCAAAACATGATCAATGCATTCAAGTTAAGCACTGGCAGATCTACGTTGAAACGAAGGGGGTCAACTGACCCCCCTTAAACATAAATATTTGATATTTTGGTTAGCATCTCTAATGTATTGTTGGTTGATTTGGTAGAGAGTTTTTTTTTTCACCCCCCAAATCCTGGATCGAGGCTATCTTTTGTCTCATTTGTTACATTTTATTACTGTTTTTTTTGCCACAACCAGAGCTTACCTAGTTAACATAGTTTATCATCCATTTTTCCTTTTTCTTTTGATATTTACTAAATTTTGTATCTTTAAAGAAGGAAATAACGTTATAATCACAAAAGAATTAGAAAAATAGTTGCAAAAACAATTAAAATTATTCAGACAAATTTTATTTATATACATATACTTTGTAGAGAAGACAATAATGAATAAAAAATTATAGCTAATATAATTGACCTGATAAAAAAAATTCATGGATCCGCCAATAGTTAAGCCAAATATCAAGTTGATTTGTTTCTAACAACCTAATAACATAAATGTAATGCAATAAACTAAGACAACTTAAGACAGTACTAATGCAGAACTAAACTACAGAAAAAATGCAATAGACTATGCTAAGAAAGAGAAAACTACTATCAAATGCAATAAAGAGAAAAGTGCACTGAAACAGAACATAAACAAGGAAGTAAACTAGTGCTTGAGTATGCACTCGGTCGAGTGCATGGTCGAGCAGGTGGTCGAGTGCATGGTCGAGCAGGTGGTCGAGTGAGGCATAATAGAAGAACAAAAGTAAAACAAAGAACAAAAATGCAAAATAAACGATGAAAAATGATTAAATATGAAAGCAGTAACAAAAAGTGAGCAAATAGGTCCTAGAGATAGGGGTAATTGGTTGGTATCAAGCTAAGCTTACCCAGATTGTTTAACAAACTTCACTCCCTAGACAATGATGTTCTAATACTTGCTAATCCATCCTCATGATAATAACAATCAAATTTAGTAACATCCTAACCCAACTCTCATTGGTGGAACTATACTGAACAGGCAATAAACTCTAGATCATTCTTTGTAAAAAACCACCCTAGACAACTAATATCTTAGGAAGGGCACAATAATCTCCAGTATTAGTCTATCCAACATCTTAAACATTTTTTGAATGATAAAAAACATAAGATCTAGCCTTAACTTTTTAGAACAAAGATATCATAGAGAACACCTAACCCAAAAGGGATTTATAAATAATCAAACTTAAACAATCTAGACAAACATAGCTCTTTACTAATCTATCCCATCTCTAATATCCTAATCCACTACTCAGATCTAAAAATCATGATGAAGAACACAAACCGATAAAATCATAAAACATGCATGATCAGATAGATAAGAGAGAGATGAACAATTTAATACAAAGAAGTGGAAGCAAATACTCAACAGATTCAAAGTTATGAAGATTACAAATCTATGAAAATCCTAGAAAAGATAAGAGATGATGAAATAAAGTAAAAGTAGCTAAAAATGGTAAAAACTAGATTGTGAGGTGTCTGTCTACGGCCACAAGTGCTAGTACACATATATATAGTAAAGAGGGGGAAGCCCTAGTTAGCTAGAGGACAACACAGAGAGTCGGCAACAAGTGCTTGACCATGCGCTTGGTCGAGTGCATAGTCAAGTGGTTGGTCCGTCAAGTAGCTATAGTCTTTGATTCGAGATGATATCTGTTCAGTAACACAGGTATACCTCTTGAACGACAACTCTGATTGAACTAAAACCACCGGCTTTGGAAAGGTAACTCGATTTCCTACAACTTTGATGAAGGATGCGGAAGCTGAATCGCAATGGAAGATCTTCATTCAAATAAATCTTTGAGGAGCTTATTATGAATCCAACCCAGTACTCGACCGTGTGCCTGGTCGAGTGGTATAGTAGAGTGCCTTCTTTTCCCTTCCTTAGCTCCAGAAAAAACACCAAGTACTTCCTTAGCCTTTTAGAACTCTATAACACCTAATAATACTTCAAAAGCACAAATGTATGCAATGCATACTTCTAACATCCTAAGTGCATATTTGGAAATAAATGGCTATAAAACCTAAGGAATCACTTCTATACGAAGCAAAACATGAATTAAAAAAAGCCTAAAATATGGTAAAATACAGTGACATCACATGTATAAAAATAGACACAAGCACACTGATACATGCATGTTGAAGCCAATTGCAGATGAGATAATATAAAATATGACTAGTCAGCTTTGGTAAAACTAGCCCCCTTGTATCTAATGCTGCCAGCTCATTTGTGCAACAATATGCACAAAAAAAAAACTATCCCATGTTCTTATCTACAGTAAATTCATTTCACAGGATGCACCCCAACGGTTTTTACACGGAATATGTACTAGGGTGGAGACTCATCACTGTCATCGTTGTCATCATCGTCATCATCTTTGCTGGAATCATCTTTGATAGGCTACAAGTTCTCATTGCTTAGATGAAGAAGAAAATGAAAACAAAAGAGAGAAGAGCTAGACACGAGTGGTCTAAGAAAGACAAGAAAAGTGGCTGAAGTGGAGTTGGAAGTGAAGTGTGAGAGAGACGCTGCTCCAAAGAGAGTCTTTAGTCTTTTATCAAATAATATATGTTGTCGTTTTGCTTAAAGGAACACTTAAAGCTTTGTATTAAAGGCTTTCAAGTTTTTTTTTGGGTTTAAATTGGAAACTACATATATCATATAAGGGTATACATGGTTGGAAACCCTCGGAAACACACATATAAACTGGCTCAACCGCACCTTCATCTGGAAGATTGGAGCATTGTAGGTAACGGTAGTGGGGGACCCATCATTGATAAAAGAGGCGGTCTCTCCCAAGTCAATGGAGAGATTGATGCCACTAAGTGGTGAGATTTATCTGTTGGAGTTGACTGCCTTATTCCAAACCAAAGACCCACTACAAAAAGGGCATTACCACCAAGAGGTACAGCTGATAGTGGGAAGGTCCAAAGGGTTTTTTGAGATGCCTAGGGAATTACCAGCTGAGCGCGACTGGGAGCACGCTATAACCTTGCATGCGGAGACCTCCGCAGTCAATAGCAAGCCCCACATGTACTCTTTCATTCAAAATAATAAGACAGAGAGGTTGGTGCAAGAAATGTTTGACGTTCAAATCATCAGGCCTAGCATCAATCCTTATTACAGTACGGTACTTCTAGTTAAAAAAAAAGACGGTGGATGGAGTCTATGCATGGATTACCGCGCCTTGAACAAGGCAACCATTCCAGACCGTTATCCAATAACGGTGATTGAAGAGCTTCTTGATGAAATGAGTGGCGCCTCTGTGTTTTCTAAAATTGACCTCAAGTCAGGTTACCACCAAATAAGGCTGAAGGAGACGAACATAGAGAAAACTGAACTAAAAACTCATTAAGGGCATTAAGAATTACTCGTCATGCTATATGGGTTGACGAACACTCCATCCAACTTCCAAAGCATTACGAATGAACTTTTCAGACCATATCTCAAAAGGTTTGTTTTGGTGTTTTTGATGACATTCTAGTATACAATCCTGATATTAAGGAGCATGTAAGGAAACTAGATGTGGTGTTACAATAGACGCACCAGTTCTTTGCCAAATCAAAGAAATTATTTTTTGGAAATAGTAAGGTTTCTTATTTGGATCACACAATCTCAGCTGAAGGAGTAGCTGCAGATCAAGAAAAGATTAAGGCGATGTTGGAGTGGCTTGTGCCAAGGAATGAGATGGAACTGAGTGGATTCCTTCGGTTGACAGGATATTACCGCCAATTTGTAAAGCATAATGGGTTGATTGTGAGACCTCTCATGGAACTGCTGAAGAAAAACGGGTTAAGTTGGTCTACTGAAAAAATGACAGCTTTCCAAGATCTTAAGGCGACATTGACTAGTCTACCAGTGTTGTGCTTACCCAATATTAACCATGAATTCACCATTAAAACAGATGCATCAAGGGCTGACATTGGAGCATTTTTGTCCCAGAACAAGCGACCAATTGCTTATTTAAGTTAGGCGTTTTTCTCCGCAGGTAGGATTATCTATGAATGAGAGTTGTTAGCAATCGTAAAGGTTGTATCCCACTTGAAACATTATCCCACAGAGAAATAGTTTGTGATTAAGCCTGACCAAAGGATTTTAAGGCATTTATTGGACCAAAAGGTTGACAACAGAGGTGGGCTGCTAAGTTGCTCGGGTTAACGTATAGAATTGAATATAAACCTGCGGTTGAAAATAGAGTTGTAGACGCCTTGTCCAGGAGAAGTCATGAGGAATCATTAGTACAACTTTTGCTCACGGCTCCTCTCACATTGGACAAGGATAAGTTGCTGGAGGAAATCAAGGTAAATAAAGAGTATGTGCGGGTGTTAAATTAGATGGAGTCTGCATTTGCCAAACAAGGGTTTCAATTTGAACAGGGTTTGGTATACAATGAGGGAAGGTTGGTCATTCCCGGAGGTTTTTTTTTAATTTCGAGTTTGTTGGAAAAATTTCATGCCAGTGTTGTTGGAGAGCATGAGGGAGTTTTAAAACATTTAAAAGGCTCTCACAAGAAGTGTACTAGAAAGGCATGAGGAAGGATGTAGTCAAATACATTACAAAGTGCCAAGTTTGTCAAGAAAACAAGTACTCAACCTTATCTCCTGTGGGTTTGCTTTCTCCTCCCCTAATTCCAACCCAAGTGTTGACTGACCTGAGCCTCAACTTCGTGAGAGGTGGATCGTTCGAGCAAATACAGCCATTCCATTTCCCTCAAGCAACCCTTCACAGCAAAAAAATGGTGTAAGCCTTCATAAGATAAGTGGTTAAGCTTCATGGGTTTCTTGAAACATTGGTGTCTGACAGGGATCAAATTTTCCTGAGCAGCTTTTGGACTGAGCTTTTCAAATTGCATGGGGCTGCGTTGCACAAGAGCACTGCCTACCACCCATAAATTGATGGGAAGACAAAGGTCATCAACCGCTGCTTGGAGACTTATTTAAGATGTTTTGCAAGTCGTCGACCTTCATGTTGGGCGCAATGGCTTCCATGGACAGAGTATCAGCATAATTCTTCTATTCAGACAACTTCCTTCTTTGCGGTTTATGGCAGAGAACCACCAAGACTGGTGAGATATGGTGATACGCCAATAGAAAATGCCAATGTTGAGGAACTGTTGAAGGACATGGACAATCTTCTCGTGGAGCTGCAAGAAAATTTTGGTCATGGCACAAGATAAGATGCAGAAGGGAGCAAATAAGCACAAGAGAGATGTGGATTTCTCAGCCGGGAATGGCTTTACCTGAAATTAAGACCTTACAGACAGAAATATGTGGTTGTAAGAAAGAATGAGAAACTGGCTTAGCGGTACTTTAGACCTTATAAGGTGACAGCAAGGATTGGAAGGGATGCCTATAAACTAGTGTTGCCTAAGCACAACAAAATTTATCCAATTATTCATGTTGCTCAGCTCAACCGAGCAGTTCCAGCTGACTACACTCCTCAAGAGCATCCTGCAATTCTCACTCCGGCCTTATAGTGAGCGGTTGAGCGAAAAGTTTGTGGACATTCGCTAGTCAGCTCAGGGTAATGAAACAGAAGTGTTATTACATTGAAGGGTCTACCAGCTCTTAAGTTGACTTGGGAATAACTTTATGATCTAGTGGCTCAGTTCCCAGATGTTGACTTGGGAATAACTTGATGACAAGGTGGCTTTATTACAAAGGGAGTATTGATAGGCTACAGGTTCTCATTGCTTACATGAAGAAGAAATTGAGAACAGAAAAAGAGAAGAACTAGACAAGAGTGGTCCAAGAAAGACAAGAAAAGTGGCTGAAGTGGAGTTGGAAGTGAAGTGTGAGAGAGACTCTGCTCCAAAGAGAGTCTTTTTATGAAATAATATACGTTGTTGTTTTGTTTAAAGGAAAGCTTGTGCTTTGTATTAAAGTGTTTTCCATTTTAGGGTTGCCACATCTAGGAAAACAATCATCTTTCAATCAGTCTCTTCTCTTACTCTCTTCCTCTTTTCTGTCGATCTGTTGGTCATGTTGTTGATAGTTCTATTTGTTAGGTCACTGGCTTAACAATCTTCAACTAGATCCCAACGGCGTAATTGAGTGTTGAATGACCCTTAGGCTTAGGTATGGCTCGCCACACATTAGATTGATGCTTTCCAGACAAGGGTACTTCCTTGCGGTGTTTTAGGTGCTACAACTTCCCCCTTGTTTAGAGTAGTCTCTAGATGTTTTCTGAAAGCAACCACAGAGTCAAACCTCTTATCTCTTCTCTCATGGAGATCCAACCTCTTATCTCTTCTCCCTTGGTGATGTGCATATATTTCACCATGTTTTACCATAGTTTATTCACCTCTTTTGCATAGTTTACTAGCTACTTTTGTCATTATTGTGTAGTTTAGGCTTTGTTTGTGCATTAGAGTAGGATTTTCATTGCATTTGCATTGTTTCTTGCATAAACAGGTGATTTGGATCCCAAGAAGCATGGAAATGTGCTGGAGAGGAATAGAGTACAACCATTGAAGCAGACAAAGGCTAGAACAGAAGAAAACCAAGGTTCAGAGGCCACTCGACAAGACACCCGACCATGTGAGAAGATGGACTCGACCAAGTGATGAATCAAGAGAAGAAGGGACTCGACCAAGCACTCGACCGAGCACATGGCCGAGCACATCCAGCCACCTTAGTGTTTTGTCTACTAGCTAAATCAGGGTTTCCTTCCCTTCCTATAAATACCTCTTGTACTCTATGGCCACCCACAAATCAGAAATAATATCTAGTGCCACCTCAAACCTAGTTTTTACCCCTTTTGGGTTTTTAGCTTTTTCTGCATCATTATCCTCTTTTGTTCTTGCTTTTTCTAGGTTTTTCATAGTTTGTAAACCTTATAACTTTTTATGTGTTGAGAATCTGAGTTTGCTTCTTTTTTCAAAGTTGTAGATCTTTCTCTTATCTTTCTAATCATGCTAGTTTCATCATTTTTTGGGTTTGAGTTTGTTATCATCATGATCTGTTCATCATAGTAGTGAGCTAGGGTTCTAGAGATGGATTAGGCTGGTTTAGAGTTATGGTTTCTAAGACTGATCAAGCTTGTTTGTTTATAAATGTCTTCCAGATTAGGTGTTCTCTATGCTATTCTTGTTTTGAGAAGTTAAGAGTACATATTAGGTTTTATATCATCATACTAATGTTTAGGTTGCTAGATAAGACTTTTGCTGGAGATTATTGTGCCTAGCCTAAGAGATTAGTTGTCTAGGGTGGTTTTTGACAAGTAATGATCTGATTCTTTAATGCCTATTTATCCATGTCTTAGCTAGTGAGAAATAGGTCTAAGAGTGTTTAAACATGATTACTATTGTCATGAGAATGGATTAGTGAGTTTATGAGGTCATTGTCTAGAGATAACTCATTGTTTGAGGTTTGTTGATCAGTTTAGGTAGTCATAGCTCTAGATTAGCCAATGAATCCATCTCTGGGAGCCTACTTTGTATATTGATTGTTTGTCATTGCATAATAGTTGTTCTTTGCTCTGTTTAATTGCATTATTATCTGTTTAAGTAGTTGAAATTTTCTATGTTTTGCGTATTAAGTCACTTGACCTAGCCACTCGATCGAGCATACGGCCGTTTTACATTTTGTTTATGTTCTGCATCTCTCTAGTTTCATTTCATAGCATTTGTTAGTCATTGCTTCTGTTTAGCATTACTTCTGCATTGTTTATCTCTGTTCACTACGCATTTAGTGTATGATCTTAGTAGATTTACATTATGCATTTCTTATTTATCATTAGATTGTTAGTAACAAAACCATAATCATATCTGGCTTGACTTGAATTAATTTTTACATCATGATTGCTTGCATCACACTCATTATGGATTGACATCTCTTATACTGAAACATCATAAGAGTAATTGAAACCTCTTGCATTCCACATGATTTGCATACATTCATTGCATAAGTAAGTAGAACACATAGGAAAAGTCATGTTTCACATGGAGACCCAGCTCAATTTTTCTATATTTCTTCTCTGTTGTGTCTTGTTCATCGTCATCCTCTTCTTCTTCTTGTTCAAACTCTTTTTAAAATCCAAGAAATATAAGAAACGCTTTTTAAAATCCAAACACAATTGAATTGAGCAATACCGTAAAGAAAAAAAAAGAGTAAAAAGTAAAACAAAGGCTTTATTTTTCTTTTTTCTTTTTGTATAATAATAAAAAGGGAAAAAATCTTTAAAAACTCACATTTATTTTTTATATGGACGTTTAATACATTTTTTATTGGAAGAAATACATATATTAATTAAAACAAACGATTTTATACTTCAAGAATATAAATGTTACTATTTTCATACTTACGGTTTCAAAACAAAAATAAAATTTCAGTTTTATCCTTATTTTAATTAATTATAAATTTTTATTTTTAAGATAGTATTCTTTTAACCAAATCAAACTGAGATCAAACCGAGTTATCACTACAATCAAAGTCTCTTGTTTTTTTTTGTGTTAAGAAACTCCGATGAACTTTTTCACTGGCGAAAGAGAACCAAATTGAATGTTTGCTTCACATTTACATGAATTTTAGATTATGACTTAATCCCCCAATTACAACTTCTTCAATTTACATAATTTAGATTCATAATTTGATTTTGAAGAGAACTTTAATCCTCATAATTCAATTCACGCCGTTAATTTTGTAACTGTGAAGTCAAAAATCTGGATCTACCAAAGTTTTTTTAGTCCAACAAAAAAATCTCATATTAAACGTCTAAAAAATAAATAAATAATATTTTTAAAGAGCTGAATATGCAACAGCAATCCAAAGATGCATACCCAGACGAAAAATAAGTTCCCACTCACGACCCATAAAACAAGCTACACCAAGTAAACAGTGTAAAACAATTAGTTCATAAGGACCACCTCCGCTGTATAGCCCAATCAACAACGGATGCAGCTTCCCATAACGGGTAAAAATGCAGCCATTTTGCAATGCAAGTCCCGTTATTTTCAGATTAAACCAGTTAAATATTTCCAACTCAATTTAACCCACATGTTTTTAAAAAAAAGTCAACAGCCTCAATGCATCAATTGAAATTTGTATTCGACACCCTCGTTGTACAAAAATAAGCTGATTTAGTCTAAGGAAAAAAGACAAAAATAAGATAGAGAAAGTAACAATAGCGAAAGAGGGCAAAAAAGTTTTGGTGAAAGCTTAAAGCTTGTCTTCGAAATCAGAGAGTGGAGTCATCTGTTCCTTCAAACCCTTCCTCTTCCTGGTATCAGCCACAAGCACTGAGGCCTGAGTTCCTGGCTCAAGAGGGTCAGACGACATCATATCCCAATGATCAAAAACACACTGCGGGAATGCCTGTCCTGAGGTTGCTGCCCTAAGCTGAGCCGAGAATCCAAACGACTCCACAACAGGCAGGTACGCCTTGATGTTGTACAGTGGTGTCCCTGGCCTCTGCATCTCCTCAAAGACGTGTCCTCTCTTCTGATTCAGCACGCTGTAGATTCCTCCAAGAGCTCCCTCTGGTGCCTGGATCTCAACCATGTATACAGGCTCCAAAAGTCTGGGCTTGGCTGTGAGCTGGGAAGCGTATATGACTCTTCTGGCTGTTGGGATGACCTGACCACCTCCTCTGTGGATCGCATCAGAGTGAAGAACCACATCACAAACCTCAAAACAGATGCCTCTCATGTTCTCTTCGCAAAGAGGACCTTCCTTGGAAGCCCACTGGAAACCAGCCACCACTGAGTCCTTGATTTCATTAAGGTACTGAACTCCCTTACACATATCAACCACCATGTTAGGCCCTGTGGTTTCAGGTCCAAACGCCCAGATTTTCTTTGCAAGATCCTTGTCCCATCCAAACTCCTCCGCCAAGATCTTGGACCTGGTCTTAGGGTCATCCCTTGGACCAATACGTCCCTCATCAATAGCCTCAGCTAGACCATCCTCCATCGGTCTTGCTTCCATGTACAGACGGTTGTGCTTGTTAGGAGACTTACTCATTACAGTGCGTGAAGACCTATCACATACTGTCTCACGGAAAGAGACCACAGGGTCTGACTTGATAATTTCTGCACCACCCATGAAATCATCCTGGAGATCCTTCAAACAAATCTCAATATGGAGTTCTCCTGCACCAGCGACAATGTGCTGCCCTGACTCTTCCATTGAGCACACAACCATAGGATCAGACTTGGCCAGCCTCTTGAGACCCTCAACAAGCTTCGGAAGATCAGATGCAACCTTACACTGAACAGCGACACGAACAACAGGGGACACAGAAAACTTCATGGCGCGAATGGGATGAGCATCAACTTCAGTCTCATTAGTCAATGTAGCATTCTTTGTGATGAACTGATCCAGCCCAACCATGGCAACAGTGTTACCACAAGGAACATCGTCAACAGTCTCTTGCCTCTTACCCATCCAAATAACTGTCCTCTGAACACTCTTAACATACAGATCCTTCTTCTCACCAGGGACAAAGTTGGGACCCATGATTCTGACCTTCATACCAGTAGCAACCTTACCAGCAAAGACACGACCAAAGGCAAAGAATCTACCCTTGTCAGAGGCAGGAATCATCTTAGATACGTACAGCATGAGAGGACCATTAGGGTCACAGTTCCTGATGGCATTAGCATACTTATCATCAAGGGGACCTTCATACAGGTTCTCAACACGGTACCTCTGGGCAGTGTGGGGAGATGGCAAATGAAAGATCATCATCTCAAGTAGTGCAGTACTGGCAGGGAGCCACGTCTGCATAACACGCTTCATCAAAGGTTTAGCCAACAGTTCCTTCTCATCGTTCTTCATCTGGACACCAAGCTTCGCCAACATAGGCCACAACTTGTCCTTCTGGTCATTCATGCAAGTAGCAATGATTTGCTTGATGGGTTCATAGCAGAACTGGACGAACCCACGCTTGCAGGTCGCGGTGCCAGTGTTTTTGCTAGTCCATTTCCTGGTGGCAGGGTCAAAGAAATTCTCACCCCAGAGTCTCTCCATCATCTTAGATTCATCGACACCGAACTTGGAAGCATACATCTTGGCGAAGTTGGTAAGTGTAAACGCCCAACCATGGAGACCAGCAGAAAACGCCACAGTACCCTTCTCAGGATAAACTTGAACATCACCAAGGAGAGGATCCTCGTATGTAGCCATGATGACATTTGCGTTCTCAATGACCCTGGAGAAAGTCTGGTAAGCCTCCTCACCATCAACTTGAAGCTCAAGGAAACACCTGTCCATCTTGTTGACAGTCAAGACGGGTCGAATCCTCTCACCAAGAGCCTGACGTAGAACAGTCTCAGTCTGAACACACACACCCTCAATGCAGTCGACCACGACAAGAGCACCATCAGTAATACGGAGAGCAGCAGTAACCTCAGAAGAAAAGTCAACATGCCCAGGTGAATCGATAAGGTTGATGAGGTATTCGTTTCCGTCTCTGGCTCCAGTGAAACTCTTCAAAGAAGCATCAGTCATCTCGTAGTAGAGAGAAATACCAGTGGACTTGATAGTGATACCACGTTCTGCCTCATCAGCTCTGGTATCAGTCATACGAACATCACCAGCAACCTCTTGGGCAATGATACCAGCAGCAGCAACCAAGGAATCAGTCAGAGTGGATTTCCCTGTTGATCAAGAAATAAGAGATAAATTAATTTTAAAACAGTTATTAACTGTGAACAAAGACTGAAAAATATGACTAGAAATTCAGGTTAAAAATCTCAAAAGAGAGGTGATTAATAATATACCGTGGTCAACATGAGCAATAACGGACATATTACGGATGTTGTGTTTGTAGTCCATAATCCGTCGGAGCTCATCAGCTGTAAACTTCACCTGCAAGTGTATTTAACAAAGGTCTTTATTTAAGCATGAATCCTTATAGTTTAAAATGCATAGCGATGATATAAGTACCAAAACAAAAGTATTACCATTTTGTAAAACTTTTGTTGTCACCTCCAAAACTCTGCAATAACAAAGAAAAAGTAAGGATTAGCAACTAAATTAGATCGACTGACTGAGATATTTCATTACAAATCAGACACTAATAAGGAAAATATCTGCAACAAAACAAATAAAAATCATACAGAATACATTTAAACAAGTATTATTCTCAAGAACAAAGGATATGTATTACTATTACTTAAAGACAGAACAAAAAAATGAAAATACTCAGATTATCATCTACAAAACCAGATCGAGTAACGATACATGACAACAGACTTATCAAAACAAACAAGTATCGGAGATGAATCAAAGGATTTGGTGAAACAATCAAAGGACATTAGCACAGATCTGAAGCAAGACTCTGTCATCTAAACATCAAAACGGAATCATCTACCAAACCAGATCGAGTTGTAAAAAAACGAACGATGCATAACAACAGAATTATCAAAACAAGCAACTACAGTTTATAGGAGATGAATCAAAGGTTTTGGTGAAACAATCAAACGAGATATGCAGCAAGACTCGGTCATCTAAACACCAAAACGGAACAAAATTGCTAAAACTAATCAAGATAAACGAAAAAAACAAACATCTACATGGAAATCAAATCATCGGTAAAGATCGATGCGGCGACTAACCTTAACGAGAAAGATGAAGACTAGTGACAGAGAGAGAGAGAAGAGAGGTGCAAAGAGACGGCGCTGAATGCCACTTATTATATATATGCTCTATTCTCTCAATCAGGGTTTTAGCTCTAATGGGCTTTATTGGGCCATTACGTATCAATTTGTTTTGTCTTCACACTCTCTCAAAACGTTTTCTGAAAGTTCCCAAATTCCGTTTTACTGAGAATATAAGTTGACAAAATATTATTTGTACTTATTACATCTTTCACATATTTTGATCATCTGTTCAACTAAGGCAGCAACGAATGAATGAGGATGATGATACATTATTGGATCTTTGTTTTGCGTTCTACAGATATATATATAAACTCTTATTAGCAAAAGAACTGGGGGACTTTCAACAACAAAATTCCCTGGCTCTTTTTGTATGGTTAAAAGAGGTTTTACAAATTTTGGGATCAGTCATGAATAAATTGGTCGGTCATGTAAAGAAAGCTTCGAAGTTGGTGTTTGTTTTGGTTTCAACGCCCGCCAGTGACAAGTCCCTTAAACGATATGTAAAGATCATTGTTTTCCTTTCCAAATATTTCCTCTGCTTTATGTAATGTTTCCTGGCGATAAAGATGAGAGAGATGACACCATTTTAGGATTCAAACATATATATGTAGTACAAATTCAGACTCTCACAATAGTTGTGTTTGAGGGTAGTAGGTATTATTACCTCCCGGCTCTGCTTCCTAGCGTTTAGTTCCTTGATGTTAGCCAGAAACGCACTGAACTGTTCGTAAGACAGACGGCTCCTGCAAACTCAACAGGCTAATATATCTATCATTCATTCTCAATTTCTCATTTACTGGTTGCTGGCTATAGGTAATTTACAATTTGTAGTAATGTACCTAGCTTGTCTAAAGAACTCTTTCCCATCAATCCGCGGATGGCGAGCTGTATAAGAGATAGTGAGTTTGTGATTTTGTGAGGATGAGAACAATCACATTGATGTAAATTCAGACAACATTATTGTAAATGCTGAAGTTGTAAAAACCTGAAACAGAATGTGAGCGAGGAGGAGAGTTTGGCACTGAAGATTGCTGGCTTGCTGAAGACCACAGACGTATATCATAATGTGAAGATGTTGGAGATGCGGCACCAGAGAATAGCTTTGGCGATGAAGCGGCAGAGTAGCTTCTCGGAGACGCAGCAGTAGATATCATCTTCGGCGTTCCGCTTGGCGTAAACGCGGGAGAGAACTGCGGTGTCAAAGGCAGTCTTTGCCTGGCTTCACTAAAACCTGTTTTATGAAGCATTTACACATACATACATCAAAATTTACTCCTCATTAGAACAGGTTCTTCATTTGTTTTACAAACATCAACAAGTACTCTTCTGGCCTAACGTATGTTCTTTTGTTACTACAAACGTAAACAATTGCACAAATCAGCCATCAAATTACCTTCTTTGTTTGAGTAGGAACCGCGTGCCGATAAGCCATTTGAATTCTCATCTACAATGGACACAGAGTAGAATAAAATCAGAACAAGTATCTCATGAATACATAAAGAAAAAAAAGGAAATAGAATGAAGTTCAACAAGAGATGTTGCAGTACCTTTGTCTCGAGGAACCATTTTGAGATCGGCTGTCTCAGATTGCTGTAGAAAGAAGAACATTAGTTTTTGGTTCCAGATATGAAAAAAAATAGGATGTCAAAGAGGTAATGGTTCAGAGAGAGCATACAGATGGATTCTCATCATTCAATGACTGCATCAATTGTCTCTTAAATGCTTCCAGCTACACAGAAATCAAACACATAAGAGCTATGAGCACGACGAAATCAAAATGAAATGAATAAATATAATCTATACACAGAACATATGAAAAAAAGCAAGAACCTTTGCAAAATCACGACCGAGTTTCTTCGCAGTAATGGCCAGTGAATCTCGTTCTTGAGTTAGTTTCATCTTCAATCCAAAGATGAACCAATTGAGTAAAAGACACATACATACACTCGGATCCAAGTCAAAACCAACAGATAAAAAGAAAAAAAAAAATAGAGAATTCTTACATTTTCATCGACAAGATTCTTCAAAGTGGACTCAGACTCATGGTAAAGTCTCTGAAAGGAGGACACTTTGTCTTCAAGTTCAAGGACAAGCCCATCTTTCTCAAGAAGCTTCTGTCTCAAGCCGGAGACTTGGGATTCCAGAGTTGAAACCCTAGAAGCGATGGCCATGGAAGTGATCTTCCTGGCGAGATCGAGTTGATCATAAGGGTCGGTGGGAATCACGGCGAGAATCTCGTCGGGGAGGCTGAAGTCACCGCCGCTTTGAGACATAGCTGATCTCGCAAAAAAGGGCCCTCGGGATCTTCGTCTTTGCCCAACTAAAAACTACGTGGCGTCTTTTTATTGGAACATTCCTACTTTTTTCATTTGTCGCTGTCTGTCTGCTCCTTATATTGACTATGAGTCCCTGACTTTTTATAAGTTTCGTGTTTTTTAACCCCCTCAGCCTCAGCTATGTTATTAAAAAACAACTCAGCTATTAGTAATGGGCCTAACTCACTCCCAAAAGCTAGCTCAAGAGAGGAGGATTGCCACACACTATATATATTGCCCAAGGAATATTAAATCTTTCGATGTGGGATAATTCTAACACACCTCCCTCACGCTGACATTTGAAGCGTGAAGTTTGTGGGACTGGACATCCACGGATGGTAGACCACAATCGAAAAGTTTCAACCTAGGCTCTGATACCATATTAGTAATGGGCCTAACTCACTCCCAAAAGCTAGCTCAAGAGAGGAGGATTGCCACACACTATATATATTGCCCAAGGAATATTAAATCTTTCGATGTGGGATAATTCTAACACATATGAAGCAATTTAAACCCCGAGAGATCAACAGCAAAAATCTGAAAAAACTCAACTCTGAAACCTCTCTACGTGCATAGTCGAAGAAGATTCTGAAAGAGACGAAGAGGAGAAGTTTCACAAATCTCCATTTTTAAGTGTAAATATCTAACCCTTTCTCTCTTCATCCTTTTCCCTTTATTGCTCAAAATCAGAACTTGAATCAATCTTGCAGCAACGAATCTGCTCTCTATCTTCTTCTTCATTGTCTTATTAAATTTGTTCCTCCTTACTAGGATCAAGTGATAAAATCGGTGCCTGCCTCTCCCACACTGTGGGATTTCACAGCACAGGTGAGTGATCCAATCTGTCTACAAGTAAGTTTTGTTTTTTTTTTTTTTTTTCATCTTAACCTTTTAAATCCCTTACTCTTTGTTCACTAGTTTGCTGCTTTGCCAACTCCTTCGTTGTGTGTTTATACTGTCATTTTATTTCCCATTAGTCATTAGTTTGGTTGAGTCACCATGTTTATGAATGACCATCAGTGTGCTGTGGATCAAAGTTTGTGGTGTTATGTCCTGTCCTCATGTGACTTGTCTGTTTTCTTTTATAAAATGATTGCGACTTGAACATGATTGGGTTCCAAATGGATGAAGAACTTGGTGCTCAGGAACTGGAGGAGTTTATCCGCCAATTCTAGTAGTGCCGTTGTACTTGAAAGTGTAAGCATCACGGATTCAGTTTGTCATGTAGTTGTATCAAATACGTTTAAATATCTGAGCTTGTATTGCTGTTGCAGATAGGAGATATATATCCCAGAGGCCGAGGTAAAGCCTCCTGACAATGTGTTGTTCATCTAGTTACTGAAACCTGTGACTGAGGTAGGTGCTTGATATATCAAATTACAGCAAACTTTTATAGGTGGCTAGAGTCTCTTTAACAGCAAACTTTTATTATGTGTTCGCTTGGAAACCTCAGCTTTCTGCAGTTGTATTTATCTTCATGTCTGAATATGGCAGGGTTGATGTAACCCGGGCTTTCAAGACAGGTGACAGTTTCTGCTAACGCTTTAATAGGTGACTAGAATCTCTGTTGCAGCTGCATGGGTACTATTGAAAAATCTATATCCTTCTAATCAATTCTTGTTAATTAAGAATTATTTTTTGTTGTTCTAAAGTTTGAAAACAAGGATGCATGTGAACAAGCTTACTTTAAGGTAAATGTCAACTTGAAGTGTTGAGATAGATTTGTAAATAATACCAAGTTGTTGCTTTCCAGATAGACAATGCTCTGATCAATGATAGACGAATACATGTGGATTCATTTCAGTCAGAGTGTATCCAAACTTTGGTCACAGTTCCTTGACAAAACATGGAACGCTGCAAGCTCAACTATACTTGGCGGCAAAAATGGTTACAGCAGGGAATGGGATCTTTCGAATGTGGCTCAATGGATCTTGTTGCCAAGGACTGTGTGGGCAAGAGAGAGAGAGAGACAGTGGAGAAGCGAGAGATGGAAGAAGGAATAGGTAATGGCATGGACCCATTCGTATAAGCGTCAAATCTAGTTTTGGTACTGTCATGAATACATAAGTTTTGCAGGGATGTAATCTTTTAGACTTATCAATTAATGAACTTTTCGATTCCATTTGTTTTCAGTTCTGAATCAATAAAAATGTATCTCCACGGTGACAATAAGTAGTACTTGTAGAGTCTGTGAGGCAAAGAAAGATTGCATTAAAAAATAGAACAACACAACATTTCATTTGGAGATGGTCTTCTGTATTGTGTATTATCTCAACTCTGTATGGTTTCAACTTTTCATGTATAAATAGACACAAGCACACTGATTACATGCATGGTGACCGCTGAAGCCAATTGCAGATGAGGCAATATAAAACATGACCAGCCAGCTTTGGTAACACTAGCCCCCTTGTCTCTAATGCCCTTTTTTTTTTGCCAGCTCTTCTGTGCAACAATATGCAGGATGAAAGAAACCATCCCATGTTTCCTATCTACACTATATTCACTTCACAGGACGAACCCCAACGGTTTTTACACGGAATCTGTACTGGGGTGGAGACTCATCACTGTCATCGCTGTCGTCATCGTCATCTTCTTCGCTGGAATCATCTTCAACTGAATCCCAACGGGCGTAATCGAGTGTTGAATGACCCTTAGGCTTAGGTATGGCTTGCCATGCATTAGATTGCTGCTTTCCAGACAAGGGCACTTCCTTGCTGCTCTGATCTCTAACCTCTGGTGTTTTAGGTGCTACAACTTCCCCCTTGTTTATAGTAGTCTCTAGATCTTTTCTGATGGCAACTACAGAATCAAATCCGTTATCTCGTCTCTCATGGAGACCCACCAGCTCAACTTGTCTATATTTCTTCTCTGTTGTGCCTTGTTCAACGTCGTCACTCTCTTGTTCTTCGTCTTGTTCAAACTCTTCTTCAGATTCAGGAATTGGAGCAAGGGACTTTCCTTGACCAAGAAACACAAGAAACGCTTTTTAAAATCTAAACACAATTGAATTGAGCCATACGGTAAAGAAAAGAAAAAAAGTAAAAGAGAGGGAGAGTATTATAAATATAAAGGATATACCAACTGAGTCCTCAAGCGAGACTCGAGGTTGAGATAAACCTCAGAATCAGGGTTCAACTCCAAAAGCCTGGTGACATCAAAAAGAGCAGATTGGTAGTCCTTAAGGGTGACTAAAGTCTGAGCCCTCAGCATCAAGGCTCCGCTGTGTTTCTGATCAAGCTCAAGCACCCAACTGCATTCTTCTGCTGCCTGATTGAAGAATCCAAACACATAAACTTATTATAACCTTTTGAAACTTTCACAATTTCAAAAAGTCATTGCCTTTGTTCTCTCTAACATACATGTTATTATCATTAGCTTTGAATTCATTTCAACGTCATTAGCACTGATTTCAATTGACCATTTTCTAAGATTCAAATAGAAAAAATAAAAAAAAGAACCTTATTGAAGTCGTGTAATTTCAAATAACAAGCGGCGCGGTTGCTGTGAAGAGCGATCTTCTGGGGCTTGGGCTTAGCAGCTGTAAGAGCCTCCGTGTAGAAGAGAAGCGCCTCCCTGTACTTGCCGTCTCTGTATAGCTGATGCCCTTTCTCCACCTTGCTTGACGCCGTCGCCGTCACCACCGATGCCATACTCCGTCCGTAGATTCAAATCAACTGCCGACGAGAGTGATTCCAGAAAGAGAGAGAGAGAGAGATCCAGAGAGGAAGAAGAAGGAGCAACCAATAATGGTGAAGTGAAGCGTAATAATAAGAATCTTCTGCTTCTTCTTCTTCTTCGTCGATTCGATTTCAATGGCGAGTTGTATTGTATGATACAATTAATAATAATAATAATAATAATAATTAATTTAGGCATTTTTCCTACGGGTATTGTATTTAAATATATTTTTTATAATTAAAAATGTTAAATTCATAGTCCCGCCATCTGGCACTATTGTTGGGTAAGTGGGCGATATATGGCCCATTTAACATATTTCACTCAGGCCCAACGTTACCCTCGATATTATATTCCCTTCTTTTTTTCCGGTAAAATTCGAACTTTTAGTCTTTTTTGTTAGATTTATATTTTCGATGGTTAATAAACTAAAGGATTTTAAAAAAAAAATGTTAATCCATAAAACACACATACGGTGATTGCATAAAATTTGAAATATTTCTCAAAATGAATCTCTAATTTTTAAAAGAGTAATACGATAACTATTTGGTGCATAAATCAAATGAAATCAAGAATTAAAACCAAAAACAATCCACTCACTAATCATGATAAATAAATAAAAAGGAAATAAGTTGCTTAAACTTGGAAACAGCATTGATGTCCAGTCACATACATAGAAAATTAAAAGAGAGATAAACGATACAAAAAAATACTCAATATAGGAGAGCAAAATACAACATTGTCCAAATTCTCCAGAGGATCTTCTTTGGTAGCTTCAGCAGGAGGAGGCTCAACGATCTGTGAGCTAGAAGCAACTTCTTTAGCTGGTGCCTTTGCTTTCTTTTTCTTCTTAACTTCCTCACCCGCTTTTTCAACAATTTCCTTGATACCAGTCCCAGGTGCTACACATTATTATAGAAAACGCCCATGTTACAATACAAACATACATTATTATACTTAAGAAGGGAATAAAATGTCTATTCATTCAACCAAATCAGGAAGTGAAATTTACCGATTTGCATTGGTTCAAAAGTAGCATCAACACGACCTTGGTTCTCAGCAACAGTGGTTTTGTACATTTCATCAGTTGGAAGGTTCTCTGTAGCAGTTGGAGCTAATCAAACGGTTAATACTAAAAGATACCAAAACTAATAACATCTTAAGATGAAGAGAATCACTAACTTCAACCATAATCTAATTTATTTTTTTCATACATTTGGCTATTGTTCCTGAAACGAATTCATCATTATTATGGCTCTCATCCACAAGTTCTAACGTATGTGCAAGAATTATTCTCTTGGTCAATCATGACCAATAAATTTTAAAGCAGTATATATAGCTATATATTTAGAGAAAAAAAAACGAAGGTAACCTTTTGCTATTGATCCAGTTGCAATAGGTTCAACCTCTCTTTTACCACTTGACGTCTCAACCCCAAGAGCTGGTTTCTTACGACTTTCGTTGGACGAAGTTTTAGATTTCCTCTTTTTTGATGATTTCTCCTCTGATCCATGGGTTATCAGAGTAGGAAGAGTCGGAGCAGGGTTTGAAGAAGCAGCAGTTTTAGTCATCGGCAGCTCACCGGCCTTGTCCTCAACAGGCATGACGTCCACAGATAGAAACCAGTCCTTGTTACCGATGGCCTGAAAAGCCTGACTCAGAATCATCGAGTCAGGCAAGTGATAAACTTGCCCTCCCGACTTAACCTATAAAACAAAACCAAGATCCATCCGTAAGATGTGGGGGGTATGAATTAAAAAAAAAAAAAAAAAAAAACAGATTGTTTTACCTTCAAGGCAGAAACCATGATTTTCCCAAGAGTTGGGAAACAAAGTTCGTGGTCCTTGCTAATTTTGTCTGTGCAGATTAAAACAGACAAATCAAGATTAAACATAGATGCATGACATTTGACACAAAAACGAATTTACCAAAATATCGAATAAAAAATAAAAGACCATAAATATATAAAGATAAGGAGATGTAACCTTTCAAAACCAACACCGAATCACATTTATCCAATAGAATGGCGAGATGAGTATCCTTATTAGTGGTAACAAAAACACATCTTAATGTTGTTTCATCAGCCATAGTACTGTGCAACGGAAATGATGATTATATTAGGGTTTTTTTTGAAGAAGATAATTAACAAGAAACGAGGCTCTCTCACTATCTCTCTAGTTTCTATGGACGGACATTTATTTATATGCAAGAGTAGCTTTCTTCCTCACAAGTTCAAAAGAAATACCAAAAGCCACTTTTTTCTCTTTTTTTTTGGGAAAACGAAACGTCAATAATACTCAATAGTATCATTATTATCTCTTCCTCTCCCGCATCGTTTTGTCGTCGTTTTAATGGCTCAATTTATTTTTTCATTTCTTGTATTTATTTACAGCTTTTACTGTCGCTCTTCCTCTCTCCCCACCTTCCCTTGCATGACGGCCGATGTAAATAAATTACTCGTGGCGACTAATCCGTAAATTTAATTACTAAACTGTTATTGGGTGGGGAATTGGTGATGCGTGGCCCATGACGTTTGTCCTTAAAGATCGATGAGTTTAGTTTCAAGAACAGAACATCACGTTTACTACTAGATGATCGAATGTTAAGCATAAATGAAATCATGCATTTAAAACGAAACAAAAAATGATTTAATAAAAAAAACATAAGAACACATGATGTCGTATAATAAAAGAGGGAATCATTTTATTTTCATTGGGGTAATTAAGCGTCGATGTTGAGTTTCGTACATAGAAAAAAAGAAAGAGATGGGAGGTTATTAGAAGCGATCAATGATCCTCATAGCAGCATCAGAGAGTTGGGCATATATGTTGATTTGGCTAAATAGCTCCAAACACTCCTCATACAAATACTAATCAAACTTGACACTCTGGAGATTGGACCGACAGCTCCAAGGGTAGCCAAGTGCAAGCCTTATCGACCTAGCGGCTTTGTCGTAATCACCGCTTCTCAGATCCGTTTTGGCTTCCGACAGTTTTTTAGGTACCTTCATCGACAAGTCCTGTTTGCAAGCCTTCAAAACTTTCTTAACTTCAGCTTTGTCTTCCTTTGACGATAGTTCCGTTAGGTTGCTACAACAATTCAATACTTGTTACATTATAATCAAAGATTTTACAGGAAACAAAAAAAAAACATATATATATATATATATGGTTATTAGATAGAGAGGAAACTTGCTTGATGATGATATTAAGGCGAGAGTCGAGACAGTGTATGACGACTCCGGCGATACCAACAGGGTCAGCATGAACGGAGGTTGGGTCGGATTCAAGACACTGCATGCATGTGGTCGGTGCTTGTGCATTGTGGCATTCATTTATCATCAGGTTTTTGTCGGCCCAAATCGGAGAAATGATCACTAGAAGAGTTAACAGGAGAAACTTGATGATCATCATGCCAAATTGCCAATTAAGGAAAATTATTGATTTGATTGTTGTGTTATAGTATTTCTTTTGAGGGGTGTGTGAAGTGAAATGCGTATTTAAATTAAGAATATGGGACCGTGGTTGGTCACGACTCACGAGCTATCTCTCGTTCATGCATGAGGACTAGGAGGTATCTCGCGCTATTGTCACATACGCAAGTTCAACAACCTCTATTCAATTTAACCTTTTGTTAACTGACCATTCAAATGCAAGCTGCTCTTCTTATTTTACTACATTTGGTATCAAGCGGGTTGGATAAGTTTTTCCCTTGCCAAAAATCATATGGCCTCAAATCAGTGTTATATAGAAAAATGGCAATTTATATAAGTTATGTTTTTTAATTAATTAGGTAATATCCCGCGCAAATGCACGGATTATTGTATAATTGAATATATTAATTAATTTAAATTTATTTGATAATCATTAAAAAACATAACAAATTAATTTAAATGTCATTAACATCTTTTACACTTTTATTTATTCAAGTCATACAATATCAAAATAAATAACTTATTTAAATATAATCATACATACATTATACATATCTCTTAAACTTATTTGTTTTTATTGTTCAACATTGATAATAATTTTATTAGTATATTTGAGCATTTGAGGTAATAAAATATTATTAATAATAAAAACAAAATTTACAATGTGATTTAAATATATAATTTGAGTTTTTTTCATATAAACTAACACATAACCTAAAGTATTTAATAAATAAAAACTAAACTATTTTGAAAGTAAAAAAATACATATTTCCTATAAAGTGAAATTAAAGGTTTAAAATACGATTCCTAAAGATTTTTTTTAAAACTTTTTTTATATTCCCCTTAGTTTAAGATATATTGCTAGGTTTAGTTATAGTTATAATAAAATCTAGATAGAAAATAAAAAATTAATTTGTTTTTATATAGATATATCTTTTTTTTTATCGTCGAAAAGTGAATTATATTGCTGAGTTGAAATATTCTTGATACAATTGTTGTGTTAACCAAACAGGTGGTCTAAAATATTCAAAATAATAGTACTATTTAGACATCCATATCTTGCTAGAAGGTGAGCTACTGAATTATTACAACGTTTGGTGAATAACAACGTTTGGTGAATATAAATTCGACAGAGTGAAACTTAGTTTGCCACCATCTTATATCTTGTATAATTCCTTCAATCGATGTATCATGTTGTTTGTGATTGAGTATCCTTGTGAGTACTTGACAGTCTCCTTCAAAGCAGACATAGGTATGTCCTTTGATCCAAGCTTGTTGCATTGCAGATAATAATGCTTTGGCTTCCGCTTGCAGGAGAGACATTGTTGAACCCATTTTTTGTGAACCCCACCCCCTTGATACACCATTTGAATCTCTCCATATCCATCCTCCTGTAGCTTGATTAGTGTACTTATCGTATGCAGCATCATAATTACACTTCACTATTTCGTGTGTTGGTCTTTTCCAGCCCGAAATATTTTGTTGTTCATTAATTGACTCTGATTTCTGTGGGTCGTAGAGATACCAGTCCTGGACATCATTTTTGACTCTTAAAGCTAAAATTCCAAAAGTTATTGTGCGATTCTCAAAAATAAATTTGTTTCTAGCTTTCCAGAGATGTCACATTGTCCACAGGGGTTGTAAAGAACTTAAATCTGTCATTCCATTCATATGATCCATATCTAAAAAAGCTGTAATGATTTGTTCACTGTCATAGTTCATTGCTAGAAAAACATCAATAGGGATATTCGACTGATCCCAAACTTGTTTAGCATAATAACACCATTCGACTGATCCCAAACTTGTTTAGCATAATAACACGAAAACAGAATATGTTCTATGGTTAAAATTGAATATATCTTTAAAGTAAAAATTTGAATTAAATTAAAAATAGTGATTTTATATAATTATATGTTGAATCACAAACTGAATATAATGATTATTTTTCTAAACTAAAGGTATTACAATTTTGTTGGATGTAAGGGAGAGTTAAGAAAATTTGATTTGATAATTATATTACAATTTTTTTATATATTCCCTTTAATTTAAGTTATATTGCTAGGCTTAATTTTAATTTTTCATCCTTGTAGTAAAAACTAGAAAGAAAATAAATATCAAATTGCCTTTTTATATCGCAAAATCCTTAAACTACATATTTGAATTAAATTTTAAAATAATGATTTTTAAATAATTATATGTTGAATCACAAACTAAATATAATGATTAGTATTCTAAAATATATTTATTACAATTTTGTTGGAGGTAAGAGAGAGGTAAGAAAAATTGATTTGATAATTATATTACAAAAAATTCTTTCATGAGAGTAAGAATAAAATAGATATACATGAATTTATATATTAAGCAACTTGACAAAATCACTACTGATACGGAGTTCGCCCTAGTTCTCTCCCAGACACATTTCTCGAGGAGCCGCAAGAGGAGTTTTCAAATGGCGTTTCTCCACCGGCAAAGCTTCTCCGGCGTTCCCCTCTTCTAATCGGCGTTGCTCTCGTTCTACTGGGGTCTCTTCGTAGTTACCGGAGTCATTTCCGGCGTGTTTTTCCGGCATCCTCTCCGGCTTCTTCCGCTTCTAATAGCGTTTTTCTGCTTCTCGGTTTAATGGCTCGATTTTCTTTGATGATTTTGCTGCGACATAAACCTTCGTTTCCGACGGACCTGCTTGCTTCTTTTGGCCTGAAGCTCCCATCGGCGCCGGCTTCATTGTCGCATCCTCCTTCTCCACCAGATCCGCCTGATCCTCCGGACCCTCCAGACCCCTCTCCGACTTAGATCCAAGTAACTCATGTCGTCAAGTCACACCGGCTTCTCAGCCTCATTGGCAGTAGAGCTGATTGCTCGCTCTCCACCTCCATCTCAATCAACACGCCTCCTCTCCTGTTCCCCCAGGTATGCTCCTGTTCTTCGGTCTCTGATTCTTCTACATTGGAAAGTTCTCAGATGATTGTTGAGAGTGTGGCTCTGGCTTTGTGAAATTCGGATCTCGTTTTTACTTCTTTGATGTTTTTGGCTACCCTTGGATCCACATTTGTGCTTTCTTGTAGCACCTTTATCGCCTTAGTGCGAACCTTTACTGCAGTATGCAGATTCTACTTCGAACTGGCTGTGTTAGTAGCCGCTTTGTTGCAGATTGAAAAGAGCTCTCTGCTCTCCTTCACCGATCCAGATTTTCTGGTTCACTGGGGCTTTTATAGCCCTCATCTCTCTTTTAAGGAGCTTATTATCCTCCCAAATACTTCACTTGGTTTTAGTGGTATTGTCACAGGGAGCATTGTTCTGAAGACTGTTCTACTTGTAGTAGAAGCGAGGTTTGTTGATCAAGACAGCCCCCGTTCAGCTTTTGCTGACTGTTTGTCGTTGGTGTCTCTAGAGGCTTCGTCTCCTCCATTCAAGAACCGATCTACTTTGGTTGAGCTTGTTAGCTCCCATATATCCCATTATCCATGGTTTGAGCTTGCTAGCTCCCATCTATCTCTTTATCTATGGTTTGAGCTTGTTAGCTCCCATCTATCCTTTCATCTTTTAGCTTATGCTTCCCTTATTGCTGTTGTTTTATCATTTGCTCATGTGGCTTGGTTTGTTTGGGCTTTTGATAGCCTTTTGTACCTTCTCCTTGAGAAGGAAGAACTCTTTTAATTTAATTGAAATCCTAGTTTGACCAAAAGAAAAAAGATATACATGATTTGTAAGAACTAATCAAACATCTAAATTAAAGAATTAAGATGTTTTCTTTAACTTGGTTCCCTTATTATGAGATGGTTATAACCAAAATATTATGATGGTCATCAAAATTTTATTATATATATTAGAATACAGATGTATTAAATCAAAATAATATAAGAAAACAAAGAAGAAAAGAAGAAGTAGATAAAACAAAGAAACAATTAAATTCAAAACAATGTAAAATATATAGTAAAAAAATATAATCAAACTCTTAATTGTGTTTTCAACCTATACAAGAACATTCTAAAAAAGAAAAAAAAAAATATTTAGGATTTGGGATATGGTGGAGGAGGATGTGAGAATGGTTATTTATAGGATAAAAAGTGGTTGAAGTACATTTCTAAAACAATTAAATTAGAAGAGTTACAATTATAATTAATAGTGTAATGAAATGAAATTGAGTGGAGGAGAAAAAGTCAATTCACAATTTATGTAATTTCAGTTACAATTTAGTAGTAAAGAATGAATTTAAAGTATGCATTAATTTATACGATTAAATGTGTTGTTTAATTAAAAATAAAATAATAATTTTTAAAAAATGAAATGTCAAATGAACCAAAAAGGAGAGAGTGAAACCTTGCTTTTAAGTATATGATTTATACATCTATACTAGTATTTTTGCATCAGTTTTTGCTCAAAAATATTTTTTGAAAAGTTTTTACATTGAATGCTATTTAATGCTTATATTCATATCCAAACAAGTTTAGTTAACTTTCTCTACTATCCTTATAACCAAACACAGTTAAAATAATTTAAATATCCATATATATAATGTTCTATAATTAATATAGTTATATAGAAGATTTGTTCCAGATTTAAAAAAAAATTCTCCTATCATGTCTTTTTGATTTTAAAATTTAAATGTAGTGAATCATCATATAATACATAAAATTAATAAAAAAATGTGTATTTTTCCTTAAGATATTGTGATTTGAATTTTTTAAAACAAACATATATTACTCAATTAATATAAAAAGTGTATGTTCAACATACATATATAGTAAATTTACTGTATATAGTAAATTATAAAATTTTAAGAAGTTTATAATTTATAACTGATACATTTAAACTTAATAAAAAGTTTAAAATTATAAATAGTTAAACATATTAAATTTTCAAAATTACACAAACAAGTTATACTACATGACGGGTTATATGACATTACATGATTGAATTAATAACACTAAAAAATAAACTATTAGTAATATGATATTCAATAAGAGTTAAATCCTCATTTTAATGTTTTAACAATACCAATATAAAATATGTCGAGTCAAATTGATTTAATTAAAATTGTTGTAAACAAAAATTATTGTGTGATATACTACGGTTTATATATGAAATCATTAAAACTAACAAAATACTCCCTCTGTCTCACAAAGATTGATGTTCTATGATTTAATTTTGTCCCATAAAGATTGATGTTTTACTATTTTTAATTAATAAATATTAAATTTTTGTAAATTTCAAGAAGTGATCATTAAGAAAATTTGAAAATCTTAATAGTCATTGGTTTAATAGGAAAACAATCATTATTTCTTAATTTGTGTGAAAGACCTCAAACATCAATCTTCAAGGGACAGAGGGAATAGTATATTAGCAAAATTAATATTAAAATAGTACATTAAAAAAAAATAAAAAAAAAATTTATCTCGCGATGTAATCATAATCTACTTATTCTTTACAAACACAACTAACACAACTAGCATAATGATGATATATGGAGGCAATTTAGAATCCCTTCCGTAAAAAGTTAAACTAATGTTGTATAGGCACACAACTAATAGTCTAACTAATAGTCTTTTGTTAGCAGTTGTAGTAATTTATAAAATGGAGACTCCACGGTTGTAACCGTAATCCAACATACTAATTTTACCATTTAATCTTTTCACATAGCATGGCAGATTTTGATATGCACTTCGAATGATATTTTTTCGAAGTAATCATGTGATTGCAGAACTCATAGCCTGTAAAACAGAAACAGAATCGTGAAACCTAAACAATATTATGATGTTACCAAATCTAGCATCGTTTCCAGACCAAAACAAAAATTATCCAAAGTTCACTAAGAAAACGAAACGCAACCGACATTACTCAAAAATAAAAATACAATACAGGGTTTGTTATGTTTTGCATCCCTACTCTGCACTCTTTGACTTCTTCTTCTTCTTCTTTGTGCTGTGGCCATCATCAGTCTCCTCGTCTCCTCCAGCTTTACTCTTCTTTTTCTTCTTCTTCTCTGATTTCTCATTCTCCTCTGCTGTCTCCATCTTCCTCTTCTCTTTCTTCTTCTTTTTCTCTGACTTGTCCTCTTCCATTGCCACCACCTCTTCTTCTTCTTCTTCTTCTTCTTCACCCTTTGCCTTCTTCTTCTTGCTTTTCTTTGCTGAGACATCCTTCCCTTCATCATCTAAACCAGGAACAGATCAAACACTGAGTCCACCAACTCTGTTTTCAACCAAAAAAAAGCTATACACGAAATACCATTCTTTTGCAGATTCTCTATGACTTCCTTCATTACATCCACATTCTTGCGTGGGGCAACACCTTTGTCATAAAATTCCAGCCTTTCCTCAACTTGTTCACGAAGCTTCTCACCAAAGGCAGTAGTTGCACCATCTGCGTAGGACATATCAAGGTACATAATTTAAAACTTAACAGCATATCTCACAACAAAAAGCTCTTTTCTCCAGGGTTGTCAGAACTTTACCAGCGAAACAATCAATCCGGGATGCTATAGAGCACTTGTTAGCAAGATAACGAGCGATACGACCCTTGTTCTTAGCAGAGGCTCGGCCAATGAAGGAAGAATGGAAAATCAACCCATACTTGGGAGTGTTTCCACGTGTTTTAAGTGCCCTGAAACATCACAGCAGTTCATGTCACACGCAACACTAAAAGAAAAACAAAATTATAAAAGACAGGGCCAGATACTGCACCTGAAAAGCGCCTTCTCAGCTCCAAGAATCTGGAGGGTGGATGATGGGCATTTAGCAAGGTTAGTCAGACTTCCAGCATGTGATATCAAACGAGCACCAACCATTTCTCCAATCAAAGCTGCCAAATTAGGGGCAATGTCGCTCATCTTAGTAACGAGATAATCGTAGAGCTTCTTCCTGTAGTCAGCAAGATCCATAACTCGCTGAGCAAAGGTCTGTACGTTGATCAGGTCAACTGGTGATAAATCCTGGCCTGTGAACAAGTAAGAAAATAACCGTCTCAGAACAAGAGATATTAGAAACACTCATTTATTCATTGCTATTAAAAAAACACGGCTCATGAAATATACCCATGGAAGCTTTTCCAGCTTCGACGACCTCCTTCGCCTTATCTTCATCCCCTAAGACTTCAGTAAGCATTGGGATGTGGTCTTCAGTCAACTTTGACTTGTCATCAATCATCTTTGAAACACGGGCGTAAAGATAGTTGTCATTAACTATCTTCACTAGCTCGGGGAAGTGCCACGAATACCATTCCCTGTAAGACCATTGTAACCAGTTCAGCTACCAAAGGTAAATTGCAACATAGAATCTGCAAGGGAAAGGCACAAAACAAACCTGACTCTCATGGCAAAGGAATTGATATCCTTGTCAAGGGTGTCAAGGAGGAAAATAGCTTGAATAACCATGTTATCCACTCGGTTAACATTGAACTTCACCTTGGCTCTGCTGTAGCTATGAGCTAATCCAAGCTGAGATTTTTCAAGATCACCAGGCTACATAAATAGAAAACGTTTATGAGAACACAAACCATAGGTTACAAACAAAAAAGACAAGAGAAGGCCTTTAAATACAAAGAAGGATAGCACACCTTTAGGTCCTTGATGAACCTATCAAAATGCTGGCGTACACCTCTGAGAAGCTCAAGTACGAACTCATTGCTCTGGCATGGGATTTTAGTGGCTTCAAAAATATGTGAACCGAGTTTAGGCTCAGCCAATCCTAAGCTGAACTTGGGTTTCTTTCCCTCCTTGACTTTAGGAAGATTCAACTCCAGGAAACTTCTAAGCTCGTCAGTCATAACACCTACCAACATCATATAAATCCAATTCCAGAGATCAATGATATAATCAAAACAATGAACCAACAATAAATTGAAGCGCTTTCTACAATTTATATATCCAGGGGTTTTAAATCTAAGGGTTTACTTTTTAAGCTGAACCAAACACCTAAGTGAAAGTCTCTGTTCTAGCTCTAAATCGAAGAACAAGCAGTGTATATAATAAGGTAAACTCAACACAACACATGAAGATACAAAACAAGGAACAAATTAGTGGGTAATGAAGAGTCACCTTCGGAGACGGCGTTTTGTTGGTTGAGAGCATCGAGAGCAGACTCGAAGGGGTGAAAGGCTGTGAGCTGAACTACACGGCCAAACCGACTGAGGTCAGAGACGGAGGTCCGAACGGCCTCAGTGTTCTGTCCGATCTCATCTAGTCCGTGCACCTCGAAGATGGCATAGCCTGAAGAAGATTCGTAATGAACATACATCGTCGCCATTTTTGGAGGAGAAGAAACTAAAACCCTAAAAACCTACTGAGTGAGATTAATATACAATGAGCCGAAACTAGGGTTTCAGGGGTTTAATACGATTTGTTTGATTGCGCTGCTTTGAACAAATTCAATGGGCCTGGCCCATTTTACGGTCTCTCACTTGTCGTAGCTTATAGAGTCCAATATTTTTGCTCGGCCCATCACGGCCGCTTTAAGAAACTTTTATTACTCGATTTTTTTTTGTTTTTTTCTTTTTTTTTTAAACAATGTGAAGAATTTATACTATTTTCGAAATTTTTGACAGAAGTTACAGAGAGATAACGACAACAAGAAAGTATTAGTCGAATTCGGAGCTATGAAAATATCATTATTGAGTTATATGTGAAATCTGTTTCTCCAATAGATTGTTGTTATCTTCCACATATATACTTGTACATGATGAATATAAACAAACGCATCTGTAGGCTATAACTACAGAGGAGACAAATTCATCTTCCCTCCTTGATCTTGAATCCAAGCATTGGCTTAGAGTCGCTGTCTCTGGGGGCAGGCGTCACAAAGCTTGTGGAGAAGCTTGTGTTATTATTGGTCTGAAAGTTGCTGAAAGATGAGCTTGTGGTGCCATCAAATGTACAGTCGGTTAGGTAGCCTGGCTTAGAGGTGGCATCATTGACCTCAACATCTCCTGTCAACATGGCTACCACTCGTGACATTGGTGGTCTCAAGGCATGAGATGACTGAGTGCAAAGCAGAGCAATGCCAATCATGCGTTTCACTTCTTCCATTTTGTATTCCTTTAGCTCATCATCAACTAGTTCAATGTCACGGCTTTTCTCATGTAGATTCCATGCCTGTATACACGAAATACAAAATGGATTATCGGCTTTTGACACTCATGAATCCCCATCTGACTAGCAAGGACGTACGCGTACCCATTCAAGAAGGTATTTTTTTTCCTCTTCCAGGTTCTCATCAGAGTTTTTCCTTCCACTCACTAGCTCAAGAGCCACAACACCAAGGGCATACACGTCAGTTTTCTCTGTTAAATGTCCACGCATGGCATACTCTGGTGCAACATATCCACTGCATTGGTACAACAACAGCACGAAAATGTGTTATAAGCAAACCAAAATTACAGAGCCTACTGGCTGTGAGGGTTTTGGGATATATACATCGTCCCTGCAACTCGGGTATTTATATGGGTTTTCTTGTCATCATATAATTTTGCAAGCCCAAAATCAGAAACTTTTGGGACCAGTTCAGAGTCAAGTAAAATGTTACTGGCCTTCACATCTCTGTGTATTATGCGAACACTCGCCTCCTAATGGAGATAAACTAGACCTCTGGCTACTCCTAGACATATCTCATAACGAATTGACCAATCAAGATGTAAAGTTTTATTCTCTGCAACATAAACAAAGGGTACAATGTCTACTTTAAAGCCGTCACATTTCGCTTTGCAGATAAAGAGATTAAGAAGTGATGTTTATGTTCATTACCAAATAGTGCCTGATCGAGACTTCCATTAGGTAGATACTCATATACGAGCAAACGATTCTCTCCTTCAAAGCAGCACCCGTAAAGTTTTACTAGGTTGCGATGTAGAACTGAAGAAATTGCTACAATTTCTGCAACAAATTGGCCCTTCCATTGCCGGGATCCAACAGACAACAGCTTTATAGCCACCTCTCTATATAGAAGAATGCTTGATGTTTATTATACGAAGTCTTTACAATATATATAGAGAGTACAAGAGAGATTAGGGTATCCTATAATTACAACAGAGTCCTAAACTTATACATAATTTACACGCCCCCTCAAGATGGAGGAGCTGGAGCTACTCTAATCTTGGACAAACAATTAACAAATTGAGGACGAGGAAGAGGTTTTGTCAGTGCATCAGCAATTTGATCGTGCGTGGAGACATGAGTAGCGCGGGGAGCACCAGACTAAACATACTCTCATACAAAGTGGAAGTCAATTGCAATGTGTTTCATTCTAGAGTGGAAAACGGGTTTTGCGGAGAGATACATAGCCCCTACATTGTCGCAGTATATCACCGGAGGTGCATGAAGAGAGATGCCAAGTTCAGTAAGGAGAGAGCAGACCCAACTTAACTCAGATGCCGTGTTTGCAACGGCCCGATACTCTGCTTCGGTGGATGATCGCGACACACTGCGTTGTTTCTTTAATGACCAAGTGATTGGGTTGCCGCCAAGATATAAGATGTACGCATTGGTGGAGATACAATGGTCAAGATTGTGTGACCAATCAGCATCAGAATAAGCGTGGAGAGTGAGAGGAGTATCGGCGCGAATAAAGATACCATGAGCAGACTTACCCACCAAGTAACGAAGAATGCGCTTCGCAGCTTGCCAATGAAGATCAATGGGAGAGTGCATAAACTGAGATAGGCGATTAATGACATACGCAATGTCTGGATGTGTGAAATAGAGGTATTGGAGGCTTCTGAGAACGGCCTTGTATTCAGTTGGGTTAGGATACGGTGAGCCGGTGTTGACGGTAAGCGACGGAGTTGACGACATGGGAGTGGAGACAGGGCGAGAGTTCAGCATATTAGTCTTGACTAACAGATCAATAATGTACAGTTTTTGCATTAGATGGAGTCCCTTTGAAGTCCGCGTAACTTCAAGGCCTAAGAAGTAAGACATCTCACCAAGGTCTTTGAGAGAAAAGCGATTCGCCAAGTGATTGATGAAACCCGAGACACTCGTGTTGTTGTTACTAGTGATTAGCATATCATCCACATACACCAGAACATAGAGAATTTAACCACGCCGGTTGTATGTAAAGAGTGATGTATCAGCCAACGAGTTAACAAAGCCAAGGGTGAGAAGATAACCGCAAAGTTCCTGATACCAAGCACGGGGTGCTTGTTTGAAACCATAAAGCGCCTTATGTAATCGACACACATAGTGAGGTTGATCTTTGTCAACAAATCCCGGAGGCTGCATAACATAAACCTCATCCGTCAGGGAGCCTTGCAAGAAAGCATTATTGACATCGATTTGGCAAATACACCATCCCTTTGTCACTGCAACATGAAGAACAGAGCGAACCATTGTGGACTTGATCACCGGACTGTAAGTCTCCGTGAAATCATGACCATATTGCTGTTTGAAACCCTTCGCGACAAGTCGCACTTTGTACCTATCAAGCTCACCATTAGGTTTGAATTTCAGAGTAAAAATCCAACTTACAGCCAATGACGTTTTGTGTAGGGCGTGGAGGAACGAGTTCAGAAATGCCATTACGGATGTGTTCATTGATCTCATCACACATGGCTTGCCTCCAGTGCGGATTCCGAAACGCCTCTGCCACTGTTTGTGTAATTACTGGGCGGAGTTTGGTTGTGGTGACGGTAAGAGAGAATTTCGTTGTTGGTTTGGTAATGTTGTTTTTGGACCTTGTTTGCATCGGATGGTGATTATGTTGTGGAGGTGGGTTGGGAGCCGGAGCTTGTGCAGGAGGAGGTGTTGGTGATGGTGTCGGTGTAGGCGTAGGCGAGGGTAAGAGCAATCCCATTGCACAACTTCTTGGGATGTCTTTGATTTTTTTAGTAATATAAACAAAAAAAAGAAAGTTTTAATCATATTTTTTGAGAGACACAGGTCTCTGTGGTGATACTTTGAGAGAAGCAGAGACCCGACACATGTATTGTTTGTATTGGTTAAGTTTTGTTTTGTTGTTTTTTATTATTCAGTTTTATCTTTTCTTCGTTTTCTTCTTTCTCTCGACAATATCGAAACAAGAAAAACACAAAATCACGACAATAGCTCTCGCCTCGTCATCGCCTCGTCGTCGTCTTCTTCTTCCGATCGATTCGATGTCGCCTCGTCATCGTCTTCTTCTTCCGATCGATTCAATCTCGCCTCGTTGTCGTCTTCTAAACCGATCTCGCCTCGTCGCCTTTAGAAGGTTTTGAGCTCCCCTCTGCTTCTAGATCTGCTTCTGCAGTCTCTCTCTCTCAGGTTCCATTTCCTCCTCTTCTCTTCTTCTCCCGTATAGTATACAAAAGGGTCTTTTCTATTAGAATCTAACTGTTTTGACTTTGGGGTTTTATCAAAGCACTTAGCTTTACAATCTTAATTGATGTCATCATAATCAATTCTTTTCTGAGTAGGATTAGATTAGCCATACAAGGGCGAGGGGATGGTCAAAAAAGCGAAATGGCTCAAGAATGTAAAGAAGGTTTTTAGCCCTGATTCAAAGGTTTCAACTTTGTTAATCTGTTCTCTATTCACTATGCTTTATATAGTTGATGATGTAACACTTCTTGTTTTGGTGCCTTATTTATATATTTGATGTTTTTTTTTTTTTTTTTTTTTTTTTACGAAATTGAAACATGAATCTGTTGAGTGTCAAGACAGTGTGATCTCTTACCCTGTCTTGATCGCCACATCCAGAAGTACTTCTCCTCAGATTGAAGTTAGAGTTGATGAGGTCAACTATGATCACAAGAAGAAGATCCGGTGCCCTCCTCCATCAGATTCTGTGACTGTTGCAGTTGACCATCCCTTGTAGATTCACCTCCATCTTCTCCTGAATCTGTTCATCAAGCCATTGTTGATGATAGGTTCGCAGGGATGTCAAAGGAAGAAGCTTCTTCCATCTTGATTCAGACTACCTTTTGGGGTTATTTCGTATGTTTTTATACTCTTGATCCAGGTTTAGCTTGATTAGAACTTGTGTGTGCTATAGCCACTCATGCATAAATTTGGTTGAAATTGTTTGAGATTGGCTGTTGGCTAAGTTCCCTGGTTGAATGTGAGCAACTATAACCTTGGCTTCTATGGTTTCTCCAATGTAGGCAAGAAGTGGAACAACAACAATCAGTCCAAGGCACAAGTGGAAGCAGATATGCTGCACAAGCACGAGGCAACAATGAGAAGGGAAAGAGCATTAGCTTATGCATTCACACATCAGGTACTTCCAAATAATTTGGACTGCTTTGTCAACAAGTTCAACCGATATGTTTCTGCACATTTCTATATGATTATGCAGAGAATTTGAGTGTACATTGGATTTGGTTTAATGCTTATAATCATTAAAAAGCGTTTTTAAACTAGAATCCGATTGATTGTTGACATTGAAAAGGTAGTCTTGTTTGTAGAATAAAAAGGTAGTCTTGTTTTTTTAAAGTAGAATCCGATTGATTTATTGCTTGGTAGTTAAGCACATAGTAAATGTTTGGTAGTTGTAACACTTAAACACTAAAAACATTTGTAAAAATAAAAGAGGTAGTCTTGTAGAATAAAAACAGTTGTAACACTTAAACTAGAAGGTAGTCTTGTTTGTAGAATGCTTGGTAGTTAAGAACTTAGTAAATGCTTGGTATTTGTAACACTTAAAACACTAAACTCTTCCTTAAAACTTAACAATAAACCCAACTACCAAACTCTTCCTTCTCCTTCAACGCTTAAATGGTCTCCTTCAATTTGGTATTTATGTCGCTTCTATGGTCTCCTTCAATAACCACAAAAGATTTACAATAAACCCAACTACCAATTCTTCTTCTCTCCATCTTTCATAGAGTTTAGGGTATGAATTCTTTTTCTCTAAACTTTACAGACCTCTTGACTAGCCAAGTTGGGGTGAATAATCCAGAATCTCTTCCATCTTCACCTATTCAAATAAGCTCATCACCTATCCCTCAGTTTAGTACACAATTTAGTGATGTCAACAAGGTAGCTGAAAACTCTAGGGAAGCTAGAATCTGATGGACTGCCTAGGAAGATGTTGTCTTGATCATTGGTTGGTTAAACATTAGCAAAGATCCAGTCGTGAGAAATGGGCAAAAGGGTGGTTCCTTTTGGGAGCGTATTGCACACTACTATGGAACGAGTGAAGCAGTAGCGGGTAAACCAAAGACAGGGGCCAGTCAATGTAAGTAGAGGTGGAAAAAAATAAATGAGACTGTCAACAAGTTTGTAGGATGTTACAATCAAGCTTCGAGTCGGAGAACCAGTGGGCAGTCAGAAGATGATGTTCTCCAGATGGCAAACAATTTGTACGTCAATGATCAGAAGATGAAGTTCTCTCTAGAGCATGCTTGGAGGCTTCTTCGTCATGAGCAGAAGTGGTGTTCTTCGAATGCTTTGAGAGGACCTGAAAACACCAAACGAACAAAGCTTGATGTGAGTGGCACATATTCCTCCAGTTCAAATACAACTTCTCGTCTTGAGGAAGAAGTTATTGAACGCCCTCCAGGTGTTAAGGCATCCAAAAGGAAAGCAAAAAACAATGGTGGTGGTATAGAAACTGAGGGTAATTCTCTACAAAAGTTAGAGAAGGCGTGGGAGATCAGAGAGAGAGAAATAGCTGCGAGAGAACGAATTTCCAAGCAACGACTTCTAGCGAGTCTAGTCAACAAAACTGATCTGTCCGAGGCTGAAATCAATCTGAGAAAGAAGCTAATTGATGAGATGTTAGGATAGTTGGTTATTAGTTGTTTTGTGTTTTGTTAAAGTTTGAGTCTTGTGTTTTGTTAAAGTTTGAGTTTTGTGTTTTGTTAAAGTTTGAGTCTTGTGTTTTGTTAAAGTTTGAGTCTTGTATCGTGTTAATCATTGTTAAGTGGTTCTGTTCTATTATCAATGCTAAGTGGTTCTACTCTTCTATCGTTTTAATCAATGTTAAGTGGTTCTGTTCTTTTATCAATGCTAAGTGGTTCTGCTCTGTTTCGTTTTAATCAATGTTAAGTGGTTCTGTTCTTTTATCAATGCTAAGTGGTTATGTTCTTTTATCAATGGTAAGTGGTTCTGTTCTTTTATCAATGCTAAGTGGTTATGTTCTTTTATCAATAGTAAGTGGTTTTGCTCTTGTTTTTTTTTTCTTGAGTTTTGTTTGTTGATAGGTTCTTATCTCATGTGTTGTTTGCTTATCCTCGGTAGGTTTACGTTCCAATCATACCTGTGAACCTTGTGATCTCACGTCGGCACAAGAGAACAACAAGTCTCTGGTCTTGGTTCTGATCTTCCCGTGACTTTCTCCTTGTGATCTCAAGTCGGCACAAGAGAACAACAAGTCTCTGGTCTTGGTTTTTTGTGTTTTTCTTTCCCCACAACAAGAGAACAACGCACATGGACAACAAGAGAACAACGCCCATAAACTTTTTTGTGTTTTTCTTTCCCCACTTGATGTTCAGTAAACTTGTATATATAGCAAACGAGAATCATATTCAGTCTCTTGTAACTCTCTTAAACGATAATCGGCTACTTCCCAACTCTCTTGTAAACTCATATTCACTCTGCTTTATTCACTCTTCCCAACTCTCTTGTAAACTCATATTAGTTTTAAATATTTTCTCCATCCCAACTCCCTCTTAAAAAATCTCTCATTTCTTATTATCATGTCTTCACCAAATTTAGATGATGAGTATGATGAATTTTTTGATGAACATTTTGGCAATCTATTCCAAGATTGCCTAAATGAATATGGCAATGATCAACAACCAACTACTTCAAGGCGGCCAAGAGCTTATATTGATAGACAACACGAAGAAGGGCATATTCAATTATGGAATGATTATTTCAGCAAAAATGTTACATTCTCTGCTGGTAGTTTCCGTCGTCGTTTTCGAATGAACAAATCATTGTTCATTTGTATTGTTGAGGCACTATCCAATGAAGTACCATATTTCCAACAAAGAAGAGATGCTACGAGAAGGTTGGGTCTGTCTGGATTACAAAAGTGTACTGCAGCCATTCGTATTTTGGCATATGGGTGTGCATCTGATGCGGTTGACGAATACCTCCGCCTCGCAGATAGCACTGCAATGCAATGCTTGGAAAATTTTGTGGAGGGAATTATATATTTGTTTCAAGATACGTACCTAAGAAGACCTACATCAGAGGATCTCCAACGATTACTCAATTTAGGAGAGGACCGAGGATTTCCCGGGATGATCGGAAGCATTGATTGTATGCATTGGGAATGGAAGAATTGTCCAACAGCTTGGAAAGGACAGTATTCTCGTGGATCTGGAAAACCTACAATTGTTTTAGAGGCTGTGGCATCGCAAGATCTCTTAATTGACATGCATTTTTTGGTCCTCCAGGTACTTTAAATGATATCAATGTTCTTGACCGTTCACCAGTTTTTGATGACATCTTAGAAGGTCGAGCTCCGAGAGTAGATTACTTTGTCAACGGACGACATTACAATATGGCTTACTACCTCACTGATGGTATATATCCGAGATGGGAAACATTCATCCAATCAATTTTACTTCCCCAAGACCCGAAAGCATCATTATTTGCAAGGTGTCAAGAAGCTGCCCGAAAAGATGTCGAACGTGCTTTTGGAGTCTTGCAAGCTCGTTTTGCGATTGTTAAAAATCCTGCACTTTTTTTGGATAAGGCAAAAATAGGAAAGATAATGCGAGCATGTATCATATTGCACAATATAATAGTAGAAGATGAACGAGATGGATACAGCCTGTACAATACAGCAGAATTCCATCAACGAGAAGGAAACCGGACTTCACATGTCGATTTAACATATTCTACAGATATGATTAACTATCTCGACGAAGTGATGGGCACTTGGAATCAAGTTCGTGATACAAAACAACATCGACGGCTTAAAGCTGATTTGGTTGAACATATCTGGCAAAAATTTGGCACAACTCGATATTAGACCGATGCTAATTATGTTATTCATAATGCTTTCATATGTTTCTATCATTATATGTTTTTTTAATTATTGTAATCAGTTTTAAGTTTGTGGTTTTTTTAGGATTGTAATATATGTTTTAAAGTTTTTTTAATGTAATATATTTGTTTTTTTAATAAATGTATTCTACTACTAGTTTTTATTTTCTTAATATTGCATAAATTATAAAACTAACATTTATGACATTATAAAATATACTTTAAACATTTTTTTAATAAAAAAAGTTAGACACCCAAGGATGACTAATGGGAGGACAAAAGTTAAAAGAAAGGATGTGAAGAAATTTGTATTATTTTTAGTATTATTAAAAGATATAGACACTCAAATGAGTATGTGCATTAGGTTTGCTCTAAGGACGGTGTCGGGGAAACAGAGGAGGGAGATGGTGGATGTGTTAGCGGGCTTGAGTTGTGATGAGATGGGCCTGAAGTTGCAGAAGATGGGCCCGGATTGGTGGTTGTGGGTAACGGACCTGCGTTTGTATTATGGTGTGGTGATGATGAAGACGACATTGCAGGTGACGATCTGGAAGGCAGTGACGGAGCCGTAGGCACTTTTGATGGTGTGCGGTGAGAATCTGAGCACGAGAGGAGCCCGAGGAGGATGCATGCGTAGCTGTATAGAGTGGCGTAGTCACAATGGGAATGGTGGTGGGACGTGTATCAAGCGTTTGTTCAGGTACGGAGGATTGAGGTTGGGTGAGAGGATTGTTGGCAAAGGGAAACAAGGATTCATCGAATTGGACATGACGGGAAGTGTAGACACGACCAGAAGCTCTATCCGAGTAGAGATAGGCACTCTGAGTGAGTGAATATCCAAGGAATACACATGGAGCAGAGCGAGCGGTGAGTTTATGGGGAGTGTACGGACGTAGCCACGGGAAACAGAGACATCCGAAAACACGTAGCTTCTGGTAGTTGGGAGCTTGTCCAAAGAGTTTTACATAAGGGGACTCATTCCCAAGCACCGGTGTCGGCATTCTGTTGATGAGATATACGGCGGTGGCAAACGTATAGGTCCAATACACCGTGGGCATCGAGGACATGCTGAGCAGGGTGAGACCAGTTTCAACGATGTGACGATGTTGCCGTTCAGAAACACCGTTGTGTTTAGGTGTATGTGGAGGCGTCGTTAGATAGGTGATGCCATGAGCCGTGAGGAAAGAACGCAATGCAATGAACTCACCGCCATTGTCAGAATAGAGAGTGCCAATCCTCCGTTTAAACTTGTTTTCGACCAAAGCAGTGAACGCGGTAAACGTATCACTGACATGAGATTTTAATTTTAGAGGATAAAGCCAAGTGTATCTGGTAAAATAATCAACTATAACCAAGTAATATTTATAGTTGTCAATAGAGGTGATGGGAGATGTCCATACATCGGTATAGAGGTATTCAAGGGGATGTTGGGAAACAAGTGTGTTTGAGTAAAATGGGAGCTTATGACTTTTATTAATGGAGCAATCAGAACAAGATAAATGTTGCTGTAAAGATTGAGAAATTGGTAAAGAAAATTTATGAATTAATGTTTTCAAGACAAGAAGGGAGAGATGGCATAAACGTAAATGCCAAGAATAAAGATATGTTTTGGGTGTGGGTGAGGCAAGAAAGGATTGAGTAAATGGTATTGAGACCGGCCACTCATACAGCTCGTTCTTAGTCCTCCCTTGAAGCAATGGGACCCCCCGTGTGCAGATCCTTCACCTGAAAGAAAGCAGGAAAGAAGTGCACCGAAACACCATTAGCATTGCACATACGATAAACCGAAATCAAGTTTTTCTGAACATCAGGTACATATAAGACATCTTTCAAAGTAAGAGAACCAGTCCGTGTGGGGAGGAGAGCAGAACCTGTGCATGTGATTGGTAAGCCAGAACCATGCACGATCGCCACTTCTTCACCGCCAGTATAAGGTTGATGAAGAGCAAGGTAGTTCAAGTCTGATGTGAGATGATGAGTCGCCCTGCTATCAAGAATCCAGTTACCCGCACTGTATGAGTTAGCAGTTGCGACATGAGCTCGAGGTTGCCACGGAGTCGAAGGCGCAACCAAGGACAGACCAGCAGTGTACGTAGAACCATGGAGTTAGAGCTGAGAGCAGCGACGCACACTGTGTCCATGAACACCACAAATCTAGCACTTCCCTTGATACGGACGTGGAGAGGAGTGAGGACGGTACGATGAAGACTGATTGTGGCGATTGTTGGAACGTCCGTTATGACGGTGGTTGGAGTTGGAGCCAGGTACGATACCGTGTTAGCAGTGACAGGAAGCACCAGAGCCACCGTCGCTTTGGCAGAAAGCTTTGATTCATAGTTGAGCAACTTCTCGTACACCTCCACCAATGACGGCTAAGTATCACGACCTTCAATCTGATCCACCACAGTCTTGTAGTTTTCAGGGAGGCCCTCAAGAACAAACTCAATCTGAGACTCATGCTCAATAGGTTTACCAAGATGAGCGAGTTGATCAAAGCGAGTAGTAAAACCTTGGAAAAAATCATCAATGGACTTGGATCCTTTGGTCCAATGCTTTAGTTGAGTGCGTAACTGCTGAACATTACCATGGCTGGGGTTAGCATACGTGGAAGACAAGGTCGTCCAGATGTCGGAAGCAGTCACAGCTTTGGAAAGGAGAGGCTGGACAGTGAGGGAGATAGCACCGAGGAGAGCGCTATAGATCAGGCGATCTTGACGCTTCCATAAGGCATGAGCAGGGTTTGGAGTAGTAACGCCAATAGCGGTGCAAGTGGGAGGAGGGATGGTACTCGATCCATCAAAAAAAGCAGCAAGGTCGTAGCCATCAAGAAGTGCGTAGACCTGGCGATTCCACATGAGAAAGTTTGTCGCTGTTTGCTTTATCACATTGGACATGTTGAGATTCATCAACGTAGGGGTAGGGAGACAACAATAGTCTCGGAAAGACACGCTGGTGAGTTGATTTCAGACATGATCAGAGGATGAGAGTAGAATAGATTGATGAAGAGAAAGAATAGAGAGATCTAGAGAAAGAACAGAGGCGGCGAGGAGAGAAAATTTTTTAGGTTTAGGTAACGTGAAGCTCTGATACCATATATGGAAGAATGCTTGATGTTTATTATACAAAGTCTTTACAATATATATAGAGAGTACAAGAGAGATTAGGGTATCCTATAATTACAACTGAGTCCTAAACTTATACATAATTTACACTCTCTTCCATCACTGAGCATTCAACACAAAACATATTATTAAAAGGTACTACATAGTATACTATTTATTTCCTAGCATCTCGCAGAATATAAAGACCGTCTATCTTAGTATGAGACTTACCTTATAAACAGACCCAAATCCTCCCTCTCCAAGCTTGTTCGAGGGATTGAAATCTTGAGTTGCATTTTTGAGTTCCAAGTAAGTGAAGGTTTAAGGCTTTACATACATACTAAGTAGCTCTGCAAGAAACAGTTATGTTAACAATTTAAAATATGATATTCAATTTTAGTACTTAGGGCCATACATTTATACCTTCATCAACTGCGTACCGCTTTTTGCTTTTTTAGATAATGAAGATAACCACACCCGCTAAGATACTCAAAAGTACAACGCCGACAATGACACCCACTATACTACCAGTTTTGTTCTTTCCCTTTGATGGTGGCCTATTAGCCACAGCTGGTCTGAAATCTGAACAGAAAATATATCACACTTAGCATCAGGAGATGGTGAAAATCAGGGAAACAAAAAGAAATCACCATTTGTGTTACGTGGTGTTTCACTGACGGCCGATATTAATGGCCCATAAGCCCCTTGGATAGGAATACAACATGTTCCTTTTCCAGCCCAGAAAAGATGAATTTCGAGGAGATTTTCTGATACATTAGCTTTATATTCTCTTTGAACTGCTCGAATAGTAAAGTCACTAGCTGTTCTACGTATGTTAAAATTCTTTTCAACAAGCTTTCCCTAGACAAACAAAGCTAGATCTCAGAATTCATAAGAACCCAAAAAGGTAAACATGTAAAAAGAAGAAAGATCGTCCTCAAGTACCTCTCCAACTGTTAGAACCTAGAAATTGTATTTCAACTAACTGAAGTGTTACAATATAGCCTCCATTTTCTAGCCCCAACCCATAGTACCTTAGGGAAGATGCAGAAAGTCTTGCTGACTGAAGAAGCTCCGAGTCAGAAGTGTTGATAAATTGTGCGTGTGAAGTAGCTATGTATATATTATTGCCACTTTCGGTAAAAAATCCTACACTACTGACTGCCCATTTATGAGCTGCACTCACGACAAACGAGGATGGTCCAAGATCCTCGTCGTCCCTCTCAAATAGTGCTCCACTAACAGACCATCTCCGGGCCTCCGCAGTTGATGGAGAAGTCAGAATCTATACACCAGAAAATATTAAGCAAAAATGTTTCCAACGGTAGATATATACAAGGCATCCATTATCTATGTGTTTGTTGATGGGACATGGACAATAACATTTATGAGGATATTGCCTTTTTACACTTACAGACTCCTTTGCCTCAATTGCAGGGGAAATTCTTTTACAGGCAGTCCAGTCCTGATAAAACCCTTTTGACAAAAAGAAAGAGATTTAAGAAAGAAATGATACAGGTCGTTTGTACTTGCATCATTTAGCAGGAAAAAAAGAGAGAAACATATTGAAATTCTAAGCACCAACAATGTTGGACATGGGCTGCGCCGAATATGCCACTCGGACCAACAAGATAGATTAATTGTGATGTCGGCCCGACATAATTGGGAGAGGGCAATTTCGGGAGTTCACGACGAAAACCCTAGGAAGCCCTAGGTCTACAATCTTCTATAAAAGGAAGGAGCATTTATTGGGATCACCATCCTGACCCCCGAACAATACCCAGAGAGCAATATGTTGCATCGAATATTGGGATTGTCTTCTGTTTAATTCATTTCCTCTTTCGAGCTCGTCATTTTTAGCTTGTTAGTTCTCCTGTGAACTGACGAGCTCAATCTTGACTCGTGTTAGTGACGACCTCAGGTTTTTATCGTTAATAAAATAACCAGCTTCACTCTTTCCCCAAAATCTTTATTTACTTAGTGTTGTGCAATCTCCGGTACAAACAATTGGCGCCCAGCGTGGGGCAAGAGTAGAGCGCTTCTTTTTGTCGAATCAAGACCGACGGTCCACATTCCTACAAAAATTCAAGACTCATGACGAACTCTAGCAAAGATCTCAACAACACGTCCGAACAGCCAACAGAGCAACGATGGGGGCGAACAAGAACACGAACTGTCCTGCCACTACCCTCCTCGACGATCTCAATCGAGGGCTCCCTAACGAGCACAACCTCTCTACCAGCACCCAACGCATCCTTGGAACCTCTCGCTGCCACTCATGCCGAGCACGGATCTACAACGGACCAGACCGTCGACAACAATGCCGCCATTCCAAATGCTTTGCCCACAGCAAAAAGGAGCATACTCAACGACCTGATGCATACTGTACTCGACGCGCCAATCCCACCTCTTGCAGCCGCACGTGACGAGCATCGTCAAACCGTTGCTCCAATTGTCACTGATGGTGCTGCGCTCCCAGCTCCCTTGCTTGCTAGACAGAGGAACAACTTCGACGATATGAGGCAAACTATCCTCGACAAGCTCAATACTCGAGACACATGAACAGTTGAGCAGCTCGACGCACTCGTTGCAACACAAGAAGCATTGCAGGACCAAATTGACAGACTCCAGCAAAGAAGGCACGATCGTCGACACACAAGCTACCCCCAACTTGGAGAAGGTGCTCGAAGAGGCTCTATGCTCACCCTTCATGACAAGAATCTTTAGCGTTCGCGTTTGTTACATCAACAAGTTCAAGTTCATCCCGTACAACGGGCTAACCAACCCAAAACCTTTCTTAACATCGATGAGTGTTGCAATCAACCGAGCACACTTTAGTCGTGAAGAATATGATGCCAGATGCTGTCAAATGTTTGTGGAAAACTTAGCCCTTGACACACTAAGTTGGTTTTCACGTCTTGAAGCCAATTCGATAGATAGCTACTACGAGCTCACCGCTGCTTTCCTGCAACACCACTCGACCTGTATGATAAAGGGGGCATCTAACATCAATCTCTGGACGATGTACCAAGAGGATGACGAATCGCTCAGAGAGTTCATGGAACGATACAAGAAGGTTGTTTCAAAACTCGCCATTGCAGACGATGCTGCGATCTCTGCTCTCCAAAATGCTCTCGCATATGGGTCTCGCTTCAGGGACAATATTAACATATACGAGCCTCTGACTCTCGACGACGCGCTGCAGAGTACTGGTCAAACCATCCATCAAGATAACTGGTCATGGAACTCAGCCAAATCGAAGAATAACACGGTGCCGAGGGTCAAAAAAAAAACGCTCGTCCTACCTAGCTCTTCGTAAAATGAACAAGACACAACTATAATAAAACATAAAAATAAAAATTACACTCGCAAGAGTACATTTAATCACAAACAAGCTCTCTCGAACGAGTTCGTCTTAACGAGTGTCCAGCTTCTACATTGTCGCCCTGGCCAGGTGTACAATTTAAAACGCGTTCCACATGGATGCAGCGGTGAAATAATCCGCACAAAAAAAAGCCGAGCCTAGTCTCGCATTCAGCTAGCATGCAGTCAAGTTTGAATAAGCCAAGTTCTTACTTGCACACTCTTGCCGACCTCGGGGCACCCACATGGTAAGCCGGACACCAGGGCCACACCTAAAAGGTACGACGAGAACATCTCAACTGCCAACCTAAAATTTGGTATTCAAAACACGTAACACAGTAAGCTGAGAGACGTCTCGCCCCATAAAATACATCTCGAAACCAAGCAAAAAGCCGAGCAAGTCTCGCACTAGCTTGAGGGCGCCTGAACTAATAAGCCAAGCTCCGGCTTGCAAGTTCTTGCCAACCCCAAACACCCACAGGATAAGCCGGATACGAAAGCCGCACCCAAAGGTACGGCGAGTACGTCTCGCCTACAACTTTACTTTGGTAAAGCACAAAGCCGAACTGCATATCAAACATTTGCTCGCATCCCTTATGCTTGCCGCTCTCACGCTTTCCTTCATGCTTTTGATTCTCATTCTCGGTGCCGAGCTACACTCCCAAGTTTGGTGCCTACCTCAAGCTCTCTCACACTTTCTATCCTTGCACGCTCGCCGCCCTTACAGTGGATGCTTTCACGCTCGCCGCCCTCATAGTCGACGCTTTCATGCTCGCCGCCCTCATAGTCAAAGCTTTCACGCTCGCCGCCCTCATAGTCGACGCTCTCACGCTCGCCACCCTCATAGTCGACGCTCTTTTGCTTGCCGCCCTCATAATCGACGCTCTTATGCCCGCTGCCCTCATAGTCGACACTCTCACGCTCACCACCCTCAAACTTGATACTCTCGCACTTGCCTACCTCACGCTAAACATTCTCATTCTTGGTGGAGACCTAAACTCTCATTCTTGGTGGAAACCTCAATTCTCATTCTTGGTGGAGACCTCAATTCTTATTCTTGGTGGAGACCTCCACTCTCATTTGCAGTGGTGACCTCCACTCTCATTCTTAATGGAGACCTCTAGTCTCATTTTTTATGGAGACCTCTACTCTCATTCTCGATGGCAACATCCACTCTTCTATTCGGTGCCGACCTGCACTCTCAAGTATTTGGTGCCGACCTGCAATCTTGAGTTTTGTGCCGACGTACACTCTCAAGTTTGGCGCCGATCTCCACTCTCCTTCTCAGTGCCGACCCCACAACCTTCTCCCGCACTATCACAAGTGCCAACCTCAAATTGACAATCAAACCTCTTCTTGCCGCTCCCATGAGGACATGGGATGCAAGCACATAACATTTGCCGACCTCTGGGGCATCGCACAGCGTCCTGGCGACCTCAGCTTTGCCACCCTCACTAGAACCGACCTCTCTCTCTTCACCTCTCGACCCCGTTCGATGACAACGATCAACCATCTCGCCAGAGGAGTTGACATCGTCAACCTCAATCTCACTCTCGCCGACCTCAGTCTCGCTGATTTAAATCACACTCTCGCCGACCTGTCTCTTCACCTCGACTCCACAAATATCTCGCCGATCTCCGGCTAGCAGGGGGCCTCAATGAACAACTGATATATCATGGTTTTTAGGTGTTTTTAGCCATGATATAAGTCTTATATATAGAGTCTTTTTGGTATTTTTAGAGTCTTTTGAGTCTTTATAGGATAATGGAGCTAAATAGGAAGATTTGGAACTTAATCAAGCATTGAGGCTGAGCTACGAAGTTGGGAGACATGTTTAGAAGAGTGCATCGATCGACACAGCATATGCATCGATCGATTCTAGGCCAAAGTCGAAATCGGAAGTTTTTCTCACAAGTTTTGAAGATTTAGAAATCTGCCCCAAAGTCTTCCATATTTGCATCATTGGTCCCTGAACGTGTTTAGGAATATAAATAGAATTTTTATGGTCATTGTTTAGACCTAAGCTTTATTTTTCCCTGCAACTTTTGAGAGCAAAACCCTGTGAGAGATTTTAGAGAGCTTTTGGAGAGAAGAATCAAGACCCCTTCAGAGAAGATTCAGAACTCCTTTACTTCTTCTTTAATCTCTTTCTTAATGCAATTTATTCAGAAAATGTTTTGTGTTTCATTGATTATGTTTGAGTAGATCTGCTTGTTAGGTTTAGGGTTTCTCATTAGGAATTTCATGGATTATTAGATCTGTTAATTTATGATTCATTATCTTTCTTGTTCTTCACCATAGGTTGTTCTTAATGCTAGATATTTGATTAGTCATCTGGATTTAGATCTTAGGATTATTGATTGATATGATAATATAATTGATTTTCCTGACAAAAACCTTTGGTGATCAAAATTACTTTTTACAAAGAGATTTGAATTAGTGATTTTGTGAATATACCTAAACATGAATTTATTGCTGGTTTTTAACTTGAATTTTGCAAAGAGATTTGAAATTTCTGGTTTTAAAACTTAGATAATATTTGTAGCGAGAACTGATTTATTTTACAATTGTGTTTAGAGTTCAAGAACGGTGCTTAATTATTGAATTTTGCTTACTTAATTAATTGATCTGATTTTCCATGATTTCCTGAGAATTTCCCTAGGCCTAGCGTTTAATCCTTCTACATTTTACAACTCTTTTATTTTCTGTTTTGCATTGCTATTTAAATTACAATTTATGTTTAGCATAATTAAAAGATAAATCTATTGTGTGAATCGAGAGTTCTTATGGATTCGATCCCTATGTACTACAATTGATCTCTTAATTTGAGAGAGTAGCTCAGGGCCAAATTTGAGCATATCAAATTTTGGCGCCGTTGCCGGGAATTCTTTTGATTTACCATTAGATTAAAGTCTTTGATTTTGTCTAGATTTTTATTTTTTTATTTTACTCACACGCTTTTGTTTCTTTTCTCTTGTGTGTTTCAGGTACATGCCTAAGCCTAGCACCAGGAAAAATCATACTGGTCCAGTTGTTAAGCTTACAAACCAAGAGTTAGGACAACAAGAGCGTGATAACACAAAAGCAGCCAAATCAGCAAAGATGGTCAACCCAATCATATTGAGACCAGATGCGGCTGGATTTTTGCGAGATCAAGAGGGTCATGTGCGCAACGAACTAGGCCAAAAACTTGATGCTGAAGGACAAGTTATTCAGGAAGAACTTGTCATCATTGATGAGAGTGCAGATGGCATCGATCGACGCAACGTCGGCATCGATCGATGCAATCAAGAAGGCATCGATCGACGCATCATTGGCATCGATCGACGCAATGTCAGGGCTGGTGCGAATGGAGCCAATTTGGATGGTAATAACCAGCAGAACCTTCAGCCTAGACGGGACAACAATGGAGAGCTTGTCAAGACTCTTGCGGACTTCAACAGGCCAGATTTGTTCTATGAGAACCGCTCCGCGATTGTCCCTCCTCCACTCCCAAGGAATGATTTTGAGCTGAAGCCTGTCTACTTCACTCTTGTTGGACAAAGGCCATTCCGGAACCTTCCACATGAGAAGCCTCTAGACCATATTGAGCACTTTGAGGATATAGTCACAAGCATCAAGGCTAATGGAGTCACAGAGGACTATCTCTACTGCAAGCTTTTCCTCTACTCTCGTACTGGGGAAGCTTCTCATTGGCTAAGGCAGCTGAAACCAGGTTCTCTGACAACCTGGCATGACATCAAGGTGGCGTTTTTGAATTACTTCTATGATGATGCGATGTCTGATGAACTGAGGATTAAGCTCTCCACCTTTAGACAAGGACCAGCTGAATCTTACAAAGCTGCTTGGGTAAGATTCAAAGCATACCAGAGAGATTGTCCGCATCATGGGTTCTCAGAGGTGCAGTTGATCAGTATCTTCTTCAGTGGTATTGATTGGAGGTATCAGATGGCTTTGGATGCAACTAGTGATGGGAACTTCAAGACAAGGTACCCAGATGATGCTGAGAAGTTGATAGAAAGGTTAGCATCAAGCAACAATACCAAGAATGCAGACCTAGAGCGGAAGAGAGCACATGAAGGCCATGATTCAAATCAGTTTGCTGCAGTGAATGCTAAGTTGGATACAGTGCACAATCTTCTTGTGGGAAAGAAGTCTGTCCATTTTGCTGAAGATGTTGAGATTTTTTAGCCAAAGCCAGAGATTATAGAAGCAGATGTCAACTATGTGTATGGAGCTGGTTATCAAAATCAGAGATTTGGTCAGAAGAGTTCCTTCACAGGAAATCCAAGCAACTTCACTAGGAACTATGGTTCTTCTTCTTACCAACCCCTCCCTCCACCCAATTCAGAGAGCAAGATGGAATCAATGCTTGGACAGATTTTGGAAGGTCAACAGAAGTTAACAGTGGACTTGAATGGGAAGATTGATTCTATATACACTGAGCTGATTGGGAAGTTTGATGCATTGAACACTCATGTCAAAAAGCTGGAGAATCAAGTGATACAGACTGCAGGATTTGTTAAGAGACAAGAGGAATTTCTTTCTGGAAGAACAAAGTCGAACCCTAAGCATGCTTGTAATGCAATTTTGGTGAAGGAAGAAGACAACCATCCGGTAGCTAATGTTCCATCGACCGATACACAGGAGCATCGATCGATGCAAGCTCAATCAAGCGTCGATCGACACAATGTCAGCATCGATCGACACCCCCCACAGACAGCTACAGTTTCTGTTCCAATTCCACCATCTGATTCAGAAACAGTTTACAAGCCTAAGGTTCCTTTTCCTAAGCCTAGGAGATCCAAACAGGAGATTGAGGAAGCTAGATGCAAAGCTATGATGGACAAGGTGATGATAGAGATGCCTTTGATTGATGCTGTCAAGTTTTCTCCTGGGAATAAGCAGTATGTCAAGAGAATGGTTACTAATGGTTTGAGCCCTGAGAAAAGAGCTTTGCTAACCAAGGACGTCAGCTCAATTCTGTTGAAGCAGCCTCCACATAGGAAGAAGGATAAGAAGCAGGAGGTGGTTGTCTCTAAGGAAGTAAGTGCAGTGATTCAGAGTAGGATTGCAGAGAAGCTACCAGATCCAGGAAGTTTTGTGTTGGATTGCTCTATCTCCACAGGAAGGTTTCGTCACTCTCTTTGCGATCTTGACTCTAGTATTAATTTAACTGTTGCTGTGAGACTTGGTGATGTGACCGCCGGACACGGCCTTGGTACCGACGCGGAACGGTCGCGGTTTGAGGACTCGACCAATTTCTCGTTCGACGAAACTTCCTTCGACCAAGACTTTGGTCGTTGGTTCCAGGGGAGAAACGAACGAGGGAAACGAAATTTGGGGGAAAACAAACGAGCCGTTCGGAAGATTCGCGATATGGCCACAAATGGTTCAACGGATGGTACGGGCGCGGAACGAGTGGACGATGGATGGATCGAATGACGACACAAGAGGTTTGGCTCTCCTCTTGATACGGTCTCTAACAAGGCCGAACCCGGTTCGAGGCTTGTTAGGGTTTTCTCAAGGTTCAATCCCGGATTGAAGAAAGAGAAGATGAGACAAGTTTCAAGAATCTCTCTTGAAGAAAAGTTTTTATTTCATACAAGTCTAAGGAGGAACAAAGGCTAGGAGAGAGTTTAAATACATTAGATCAAATGAGGGCTTAGGGACACGCGGACTCTTAATGGTCCGCACAAACGTCCTTAGACGTGTTTCCCTTGAAATAGAACACGTCGCCTCTATTGACTTTCAACACTAAGCTCTCAACGTTCAAAAGCTAAAGGATCAAAAGAGAATATTCTCAAAGTTCAAATTTAAACCAAAAACTAAGAGGGAGGAAAGATAACCGCCTTAGCCTTGCGCGTGAAGCAACTTAGCCTTTAGGCGTTTTGCGTTTAGCTCCATGCCTCGTTAAAACCTTCTCCGGTAAACCCATTGGGACAAACCCGGAGTGAGGGAAAAGAGTACACTTCCTTGCTTAACGACTTGACTGTTTTCACTCTTGGGTAAGAGTGAAGACTAAACGGACTGAACCTCCGGAGTCTTCGTGGGTTGGTTGGTGTTGGACATAGGTTCGGACAAATAGGTTGAGCCGCTGTTTGGCCGCCTTTGCTGAGCTCTTGGAGCGTGTGGTGGCTCCGGGAAGGATCGTTGGGGCCTTGGCCGCGCCTGATGAGGTTATCCTGGTCGCGTCCGATGCATCTTGGTCAGGCGTCTCGGTCGTGTCCAGCGTGTCTTGGTCCTCTTGGCCGAGGTCGCGTCCTGCGATCACATCATTCCCTCCCCCTTGAAAAGGTTTTGTCCCCAAAACATCTTCGTCTTCACCTACATCAAACGGAACAAGGTCAGTAACATTGAATGAGGTGGACGTACCAAACTCACCTAGAAGCTCGAGACGGTAGGCGTTGTCGTTGATCTTCTCGATGACTTGGAATGGGCCATCTCCTCGCGGGCTAAGCTTGTCCTTGCGTTTCTGTTGGAACCTCTCCGGCCTCAAGTGTAACCAGACCCAATCACCAGGCTTGAACAGCATAGGTTTACGTCCCCGGTTTAGGAAGCGCGCGTACTGCTCGTTCCTTTGTTCTATATTGGTTCGAACTTCCTCGTGTAATGCCTTGACCATTTCGGCCCTCGCTACTCCATCTTGATTCTCGGCTTCGTTTGGTGGTATGGGGAGGAGATCAAGTGGCGTTACCGGTTTAAATCCGTATGCGACCTCGAACGGTGACCTTTTGGTGGCCGAGTGCACTGACTGATTGTACGCGAACTCGATGATCGGAATGCATTCAATCCAGGAGCCTTTGTTGCTTGCAATAGCGGTGCGGAGTAGGGCGCCTATTGACCTGTTGATGACCTCCGTTTGGCCGTCGGTCTGGGGGTGAGCCGCGGTGGAGTAAAGGAGCTTCGTCCCAAGCTTCCGCCAAATGGTGCGCCAGAAGTGACCAAGGAATTTGGGGTCTCGATCGGATATAATGGTGCGCGAGACGCCGTGAAGCCTTATGACCTGACTGAAGAATAGGTTTGCCAATTGTACTGCATCATTGTTTTTATTGCATGGGATGAAGTGGGCCATCTTCGAGAACCTGTCAACAACCACCATAATACTGTCCTTATGTGACAAGAAGGGTAGGCCGAGGATGAAATCCATGGAGAGATCGATCCATGGTGCGGTGGACACAGGCAGGGGCATATAGAGGCCATGCGGGTGAGTGGTCGACTTGGAGGTGCGACAAACAATGCAACGGCCGACGTGCTTCTCCACCATACTACGCATCTTTGGCCAGTAAAAATGATCCTTGAGCACGGCCAAGGTCTTGGTGATGCCGAAATGACCCGCCAAACCCCCACTATGGGCTTCACGTACCAGCAACTCTCGGATAGAACCATTCGGTATACACAGCCGTCGAACTCTGAACAGAAATCCCTCGTGAATGTAGAACTCGGTGTAGATTCCTTTCCCATGGTTCTGGAAGCATTCTCCAAATTCAGCATCTCCAGCATAAGCATCCTTGATGCTTTCAAAACCCAAAACTCGTGCGTCCATTGTGGTGATCAAAGCATGCCGTCTTGATAAGGCGTCGGCGACTACGTTCTCCTTGCCCTTCTTGTACTTGATGACGTACGGGAATGATTCAATAAACTCCAACCATTTCGCATGACGTCTCTTGAGGTTGGTCTGGCCGCGGAGGTGCTTGAGGGTTTCGTGATCAGTATGAATCACAAACTCTCTCGCCAAAAGGTAATGCTGCCAAACCTCCATTGCACGAACGAGGGCGTATAACTCCTTGTCATACGTAGGGTAATTAAGCGTGGCTCCACTAAGCTTCTCACTGAAGTAAGCCACCGGCCTGCCTCCTTGAGTCAGGACAGCTCCAACCCCAACTCCCGATGCATCACACTCAACTTCAAAAGTTTTGTTTACGTCGGGCAATGTAAGCAAGGGTGCTTGTGTGAGGCGTTTCTTGAGCTCGGTGAAAGCCTTGTCTTGTTCCTCTCCCCATCGAAAGTCGCTATTCTTCTTAATCACGGAGGTGAGTGGCGCGGCGACCGTACTGAAGTCTCGCACATATCTCCGGTAAAAGCTGGCTAGGCCGTGGAACGACCGGACTTGAGTGATGCTTGTTGGTGTGGGCCACTCCTCTATGGCGCGTATCTTCTCCCCATCGACCTTGAGGCCCTGCGAACTCACAACAAAGCCTAAAAAGACCAATTCATCAGCAGCAAACACGCACTTTTTCAAGTTTGCGTAGAGTTGCTCTTCGCGGATAGTAAATAAGACAGCCTCTAGGTGTTTAACATGTTCAGTCAAGCTAGAGCTATATACCAATATGTCATCAAAATAAACCACTACGAACTTAATGATAAACGACCTCAAAACATGGTTCATAAGACGCATAAAGGTAGAGGGGGCGTTAGAGAGACCGAATGGCATTACCAACCATTCGTAAACCCTGTTTTGTCTTGAAGGCCGTTTTCCACTCGTCGCCTTCCTTCATTCGGACTTGGTGGTAACCGCTCTTCAGGTCGATCTTTGAGAAGATGCTGGCACCACTAAGCTCGTCTAACATATCATCGAGGCGGGGAATAGGATGCCGGTACTTGATGGTGATGTTGTTGACGGCCCTACATTCCACGCACATTCTCCACGAGCCATCTTTCTTCGGGACTAGGAGCACGGGAACGGCACACGGGCTTAAGCTCTCTCGGACATAACCTTGCGCCATAAGCTCCTTGACTTGTCGCTCAAGCTCCTTCGCCTCTTCGGGGTTGACGCGATAAGCTGGCCGGTTGGGAAGCTGCGCGCCTGGTACGAGGTCAATCTGATGCTCGATGCCTCTGATTGGTGGTAGGCCTTCGGGAAGCTCTTCGGGGAAAACGTCGTCGAAACGCTTTAGGACGCCTCGTATGATTTCTGGTAAGGCTTCTAGTGAACCATCAAGACCTGAAAGCAACGCATCTCGAAACAACATCAAAATCACTTGGGCTGAGTCCTTAAGGGACTTCCTAACATCGCCATATTGAATCAAGAAATGCTTTTTATCGTTCGCATCTTTAGACAACTTGTCTTGCATCTCATGAACTTGCGTGGGGCTCAAGGGTTTCAAGCAAATACGTTTGTTGTCATGAACGAAAAAGTATTGGTTAGTGTGGCCGCAATGTGTGGTGCGTTTGTCAAACTGCCATGGGCGCCCCAACAAGAGGTGGCTAGCTTGCATAGGCACTACATCACAAAGGACTTGATCCTTGTACGGACCTACACTGAATGGGACCATGACCTGTTTCTTCACATGGATCACGGTCTTATCATTTAACCATCTCAAGCGGTAGGGGTGGGGGTGGTTTGTGGTTTCAAGAGAAAGTTTCTTGACAAGACTGGAACTTGCCACGTTAGTGCAAGAACCTCCGTCTATGATCAAGCCACAAACGCGACCACTTACAGTGCATCTTGTGTGGAAAATGTTGTCACGTTGGTTGGCGTCTTCCGCGGTTACACCGGCGTTCAGGATGCGGCGTATCATGAGCAGTTCTCCAACCTCGGGTTTCGCAACAGCTTCCTCCAGCTCGGCTTCTCCTCGCACAATCTCCTCGGTGGCCTCATCGTCGGACTCGATCTCGCCAGCCTCGGTCAGTATCATTGTCCGTGCGTTCGGACAGTCACGAGCATAATGGCCTCTCCCTTGACACTTGAAACATATAATGTCGCGGCTCCGGACGTCGGTAGTGTTGCGTCGTGGATCTTGGTGCTCATTGGTGGCCGGTTCCCTAGGTTTGAATCTTGAGTCCGCGCTGGTCGCCTTGGGCTTTTCTGGCATTTGGTTCGATGGCGACGCGTTAGGAGACCAATTGGTAGCTCCTTGAGTTCGGACACGGGACGCAGAAGCGCTCTTCTTCTTGATTTGAGTTTCAATTTGCACCGAGAGATGCAATAACTCCTCAAAGGAGTGATAGGGCTGGCGCTCGACCTTGCGTGCAATTCGCTCTTGCAATCCGTCCAAGAACTGGGCCATGAGGGACTCTTCGGAGTCATCTACTTGCAGCCGGTTGCGCAGGTGCTCAAATTCTTCGTAATACTCCTCCACGTTCCTTGCGCTTTGTGATAGCCTCCAAAACTTCTTTTGGAGCTCGCGGTGGTAGTATGGAGGCACGTATTGCCTTCGGATCTCTGCCTTCAAGACCTCCCAAACGGTGATAGGTCGGTCGCGGTTACGTCGTTGTTCGGCCTCAAGTCGATCCCACCAGGTAAGGGCGTGATCGGTGAATTGTGCCACCGCGTATTGGACCTTTCGCAGCTCCGGATAGGCATGACACGAGTACAAGTGGTCCATGCGACTTTCCCATTCAAGATAGGCCTCGGGGTCTGACTTGCCCGCGAACGTTGGTGGAATCATCTTGTGGTTCGGCTCGTAACGTCTTGGGGCTTCGTCGTCTTGATCATCATGGCGGTGTCGTCGTCTAGGCCTCGGTTCAAAGTCTTCGTCAGACTGATCGCTCGCTGGTTCACGTCGTGGTCGCCTTGCGGGTAACGGATCTTCGCGAGGAGGATTCATAAGCTCAATCCTTGTGAGGCGGTCAGCAAGTTGCTCTAGGCCGGTTCGTAACGCGGCGAGGGTGACTCCAATCTCTGGTGGTGCTGGTGGAACTTCTTCGGCCATCGTACGGACAGGTCGTTGATGACGTGGGCGGCTCGCGGTGTAAGTTTGAATTTAACCCTCGCAAAGAAAAGAACCACACGTGAGTTTCACACGTTCAAGAGGACCACACAAAGATTCGCTTCAACAATAATGATTAAGGACAGCTGGGACACGCTCAATCCTATGACTAAAACAAATAAAGCAAAAGCAAAAGCAAAAGTGCTACGCGACAAATATTGCTTTATGCCTAAGGCTGGAAACACAAAAAGGAAATGCGAAACTAGCTTTAAGGATCTAAAAGGGAACTCGCAAGAACACAAAGGAACAGAGATATGAACACGATGAGCAAAAACGAAATCTAACAACCTAGACAAACGGAAAACAAACCTAAGCATGCACCAAATTAAACCCAAAGAACAACGAGTCATATAAAGCTAAAAGATGCAAGTTTTAAAATCAAAGATTGAAACTTTAAACGAACAGATAGTTTTGGAAAGAAACAACCTCGTAGGAGCTTCAAAGCTCTGATACCAAGCTAATGTGACCGCCGGACACGGCCTTGGTACGAACGCGGAACGGTCGCGGTTTGAGGACTCGACCAATTTCTCGTTCGACGAAACTTCCTTCGACCAAGACTTTGGTCGTTGGATCCAGGGGAGAAACGAACGAGGGAAACGAAATTTGGGGGAAAACAAACGAGCCGTTCGGAAGATTTGCAATATGGCCACGAATGGTTCAACGGATGGTACGGGCGCGGAACGAGTGGACGGGCGACTAAGAGGGAAACGAAGGTGGGATGATGGATGGATCGAATGACGACACAAGAGGTTTGGCTCTCCTCTTGATATGGTCTCTAACAAGGCCGAACCCGGTTCGAGGCTTGTTAGGGTTTTCTCAAGGTTCAATCCCGGATTGAAGAAAGAGAAAATGAGACAAGTTTCAAGAATCTCTCTTGAAGAAAAGTTTTTATTTCATACAAGTCTAAGGAGGAACAAAGGCTAGGAGAGAGTTTAAATACATTAGGTCAAATGAGGGCTTAGGGACACGCGGACTCTTAATGGTCCGCACAAACGTCCTTAGACGTGTTTCCCTTGAAATGGAACACGTCGCCTCTATTGACTTTCAACACTAAGCTCTCAACGTTCAAAAGCTAAAGGATCAAAAGAGAATATTCTCAAAGTTCAAATTTAAACCAAAAACTAAGAGGGAGGAAAGATAACCGCCTTGGCCTTGCGCGTGAAGCAACTTAGGGTCTGACTGGTTCAAACGCTGCGGTTGCGGTTGCGGTTGCGGGAGATTGCGGAAGCGGGCGATTGCGGTTTCAAGCGTTATTAAGCGTTTTGAACGACTGGTTTAGCGGTTTAAAATTGGTGCGTTTGCGGGAGGTTTACGACTGGTTGACCAGCGGGTGCAATAGCGGTTGGAACATAATAAATGTGATATATAATTATATAAATGTTTTAAAATATCAAAAACTGTATTAAACTTGATTTATAATTAAAATTCATTAAAAATACTAAAATAATTATTAAAAAATAAATAAATTTCATAATGAAATACTTATTACTTTATGCATTTGGCTTTTTACCAAAACTTTAATCAAGTAATTTAATAAATGACTAAACATATGTTTTAGATCGTAGATCTTTTTCTTAAATCTCACACACTCAATAAGTTCTGGGGCAGTATTTGCATCAGTAGTAATGATCAAACGAGAGTTGAGAAGAGTCACTCGTGATTTGTTTTTATTTTTCACAAATAATCTTATTTTCGTAAAATTCTGATGAAACGTCATATTTATTTAGATTTTTTTGAACTTATGTGTGATGTGCCATTAAATTTACATCAAGTTTTCCGGGTTATTGTTAATTGAAATATTATTTCTTCCAATTGTTTATTTTTTTCATATTTTCAATCGTATCCATACTTCATTTTCTCTCATCCTTAATAAATAAAATAGTTAGGTAAAAAATATATAAAAAATATATTTCATTATCATTGATCTGTTTCAAGTTTTTTCTCAAAAAAAAAAAAAAAAATTGAAACGCAAACGCCCGCAACCGCAAACGCTTGCGGGAACCAGCTTTTGGAATTCAGCGGTTGGGAGCGATTGGGAGCGACTGGGAGCGATTGGGAGCGATTTGTGTGATTGGCCCCAAACGCTAGCAACCGCCCGCAAACGCAAACGCAGCGTTTGCGGGAGCTAGCGGGAGAACCAGTCAAGCTCTTAGCCTTTAGGCGTTTTGCGTTTAGCTCCATGCCTCGTTAAAACCTTCTCCGGTAAACCCATTGGGACAAAACCGGAGTGAGGGAAAAGAGTACACTTCCTTGCTTAACGACTTGACTGTCTTCACTCTTGGGTAAGAGTGAAGACTAAACGGACTGAACCTCCGGAGTCTTCGTGGGTTGGTTGGTGTTGGACATAGGTTCGGACAAATAGGTTGAGCCGCTGTTTGGCCGCCTTTGCTGAGCTCTTGGAGCGTGTGGTGGCTCCGGGAAGGATCGTTGGGGCCTTGGCCGCGCCTGATGAGGTTATCCTGGTCGCGTCCGATGCGTCTTGGTCAGGCGTCTCGGTCGTGTCCAGCGTGTCTTGGTCCTCTTGGCCGAGGTCGCGTTCTGCGATCACATCACTTGGGATGGCAGATTTCAAGCCATCTAAGATCCCTCTTATCCTAGCTGATCGATCCAGAAGGATTCCTGAAGGTGTCTTAGAAGATGTTCCGATCATGATTGGAGATTGCATGAGTCCCACTGACTTTATGGTATTGAAGTATGACAAAGAGCCAAGTGATCCTCTCATCTTAGGACATTCTTTCTTGGCTACAGCTGGTGCTATCATAGATGTTAAGAAGGGACACATATCTCTGAATATGGATGATTTGGTCATGAATTTTGAGATGGACAAGCTGAGAAGGGTTCCCACTATTGATGGTAAGACATTTTCTGTGGAGATTGCTTCTGATGATGATCTGCTCATATAACTTCATGAAGACACTACTGCTGGGTATGTCAAAGAGTTGGAGATTGTTGAGAAAGTGAGCAAGCAAGCTGTTAACCTTGAAGATTGGAGTGGAGATCATCTAATCAGTACTAGAGACCATGATGAAGTTCTAATGCATGACAAGTCGCTGGTGGATGACGTTTTTGTAATGGAAACACGGATTTCAGAGGTATGATATAGAATCGTTGAAGAAACACGAGTTGCAGGCCAAGCATCGATCGATGCAGCTGTTGCATCGATCGACACTCCTTCCAGAGATGGCTTGGACTTGTCCAAAACCAAAGATTCTTGAGTTGATTCCTTAGCTGTAAGTCCTAGACCAGTTGTAAAGCTGAAATCTCACCATTCCATAGTCCAGAACCCATAGGTAAGGCCAAGGTATGCATCTCCTTCACCCAAATCTTCTCCTATCATCAATAACAATTTCAAAGGTACAAAAACTGTTGTGCAGTTAACCAAGCCGCGAGATTATCGTAGAGTGCTTGTTTCTTCTGTTGATGATTTTGTAGGAGTTAACAGACAACCACCCATACCTTAGTCCCGCCCTGGTCCTGTTCCTCACATCCTTGGCAGATCTCATGCACATACTGCCTACACATCCCCTTGGATGAAGAGGATATCCTCTCAGAAGCATTCACTGCCATGTTCCGATCCACCGGATGCTTGAGATCCGACACAGTCAAGCTAATGACTGAAAACAAGCGCTTAGTGGGAGACAACCCACTGGTAGGTTTTTCTTTTTTCATTTTCTTTTGATTTTCATTTATTTTTATTTTATTCGCCAATCTCTTACTTGATAACACTGGGGACAGTGTTGTTTAAGTCTGGGGGAGGCAGTTACTAACTATGTTTTTGTTTTTGAGAGTCAGTCGGAAAAAAAAATGGTTTTATTGGGTCAAAATTTTTGTTGGGAACTATGATTTTTCTTTTTAGTGTACTGCCTTGGTTGATTAATGTTGCAGATTGAATCCACAAATCCGACTAATGAAAAATCCAATGGCTGACCAGTGAACCAAAAACATCCAAATTTCTAACAGAATCCATAAAAGCTTGAGGTAATTTCTGTACTTTTCTTTTTACCTCATCAAGGAGATTGATGTTCATAGAGCTTGACTCCTTGTTCATACCTCACAAGTAAGACTTCAGAAAAGAAAAATTTTGATACTCCTCTCCCTTATTTAAGTTTAAAATATTTTTCCTGAGAGCTTTGTAAAAAAAAAAGGAAAATAAAAGATGAGATGATCTTAATCAGTTTAGAGGGTAAGGTAAATTACCTTTGATCCCATTATTCTACTCTTGAGACAAATGATCACACAAAGCTTGGAAGCGAGGGGTAGGTAAATTACCAATGACCCCAGTATTCGCTTACACCTTTGAAGAGAAAAAAAAGAGATTTGTCTGGGGGAGAAAAAGAGTACCACATGTCGTAAAAGATTTGTCTTGCTTGTTATGGTATTGTACGGGAATGAGTCTAGAAGGTTCTTGATATTGATCAAATTGATGAGACTCTCTAATGAAAGCTTAATGGAGGAAGTAGTGAAATTTGGTTTGAATTTGGGATGCTATGAAAGTCAACGGAGAAGTACATGGTGGTTTGATTTGGATTTATCAGCTAAGCATATGGATTATGGTTTGGATGATCATGACATTACTTTAAAAAGAAAATGAGTTCCTGCGTTTTCAAACCTCTTTCACAGGGCTAGGTTTATGTTTTACTTGAGGGCAAGTCTGGGGAAGTTGATATATCATGGTTTTTACGTGTTTTTAGCCATGATATAAGTCTTATATATAGAGTCTTTTTGATATTTTTAGAGTCTTTTGAGTCTTTATAGGATAATGGAGCTAAATAGGAAGATTTGAGAGCAAAACCCTGTGAGAGATTTTAGAGAGCTTTTGGAGAGAAGAATCAAGACTCCTTCAAAGAAGATTCAGAACTCCTTTACTTCTTCTTTAATCTCTTTCTTAATGCAATTTATTCAGAAGATGTTTTGTGTTTCATTGATTATGTTTGAGTAGATCTGCTTGTTAGGTTTAGGGTTTCTCATTAGGAATTTCATGGATTATTAGATATGTTAATTTATGATTCATTATCTTTCTTGTTCTTCACCATAGGTTGTTCTTAATGCTAGATCTTTGATTAGTCATCTGGATTTAGATCTTAGGATTATTGATTGATATGATAATATAATTGATTTTCCTGACAAAAACCTTTGGTGAGCAAAATTACTTTTTACAAAGAGATTTGAATTAGTAATTTTGTGAACTTATCTAAACCTGAATTTATTGCTGGTTTTAAACTTGAATTTTGCAAAGAGAATTGAAATTTCTGGTTTTAAAACTTAGATAATATTTGTAGTGAGAACTGATTTATTTTACAATTGTGTTTAGAGTTCAAGAACGGTGCTTAATTATTGAATCCTGCTTACTTAATTAATTGATCTGATTTTCCATGATTTCCTGAAAATTTCCCTAGGCCTAGCGTTTAATCCTTCTGCATTTTACAACTCTTTTATTTTCTGTTTTGTATTGCTATTTAAATTACAATTTATGTTTAGCATAATTAAAAAATTATTAAATCTATTGTGTGAATCTAGAGTTCTTGAGGATTCGATCCCTAAGTACTACAATTGATCTCTTAATTTGAGAGAGTAGCTCAGGGTTAAATTTGAGCATATCAACAGCCTCATGAGAAGTGTCGACCTCATCGACGCCACACCAACCTCCAAGATCCGTCATGCCGACCAGTGTCTCTCAACCTGCCAACCTCTTGGTGACCAGCTACTCCATTCTCAATTCCGCGACAACCAACAGCAAACTCTCGGTCGAGCTGCTCGCCGATCCCATCACCGCCGACCTTGTTGCCTCCGCTCATCTCGCCGAGCTCACCGCCGAGCTCATTACCTCCGCTCATCTCGCCGAGCTCATTACCTCTGCTCATCTCGCCAAGCTCACCGCCGAGCTCATTACCTCCGCTCATCTCACCGAGCTCATTACCTCCGCTCATCTTGTCAAGCTCACCGCCGAGCTCACCACCGGGCTCATTACCTCCGCTCATCTCGCCGAGCTCACCGCTGAGCTCATTACCTCGGCGAGACTCCACAGTTAATAAAGATTTTGGGTAGGTAAAGGAGAATCTTAATGCTTTGCCCGTCCAAAGGAGCGGACTCGAGGACCTCATGAAAGTCATACTCGATCGACTCGACGGTCAGGAAGTGCAAACAGGAGTGATATATCATGGTTTTTGTGGTTTTTAACCATGATATAAGGAGTCTTTTAGTGTCTTTTCATTTGTTTCTAGATTATTTTTGAGTCTTTACAGGTTTTCTAGGATTTTGGCATGAAATAAGCAAAATTGAGCAATTTGGATGATTCTGGAGCATTAGCCGGAGGAAATCAATTTGGAGTCTGATTATACGAGGAGCATCGATCGACACTAGTTCATCATAGATCGACACCCAGTTTAGTCGATGGGAGAAGTCAATTTGGAAGTTTTACAAATCTGCCTCAAAATTTTCCATATTTGCAACACAAGTCCCTAACGTGTTTTATGACATATATATAGTATTTTTAGGTTTTGCAAACCCTTAAGTTGTATTCTAGCAAATTTTATTTTTCCTGAATCCTGTGAGATTTTGAGAGCTTTGGAGAGAGAGATCTGCTTTGAGAGAAGAATTTCCTCCATTTACTCTTTTAATTTCAATTACTTATTATTCAGAATGATGATTTGTGTTTCATTGAATATGTCTGAGTAGTTTGCTTGTTAGGTTCAGGGTTTTTCATAGGGTTTTTATGAATTATTAGATCTGTTTATTTAGGATTCATTATCTTTCTAGATCTTCATCTTAGGTTGTTCTTCATATTAATTCTTGATTGATCACCTAGAAATAATACTTTAGGAAAATAAATTGATATGAGAATATAATTGATTTTCCTGATAAAACCTTTTGATGAGCAAAATTATTTCTTGCAAAGAGATTTGATTGAATAATTTTGTGAACAATCTAAACCTGATTTTATTGCTGATTTTGAACCTAGAATTTCACAAAGATATTTGGATTTTCTGGTTTTAAATTTAGATACTATTTGCAGTGAGAACTGATTTAATTTATAAAAGTGCTTAGAGTTCTAGATCTGTTCTTAATTGCTTGAATCCTAATTTATTTCTTGATTTAATATTTCATAATTTTCTGAGAAATTCCCTAGACCTAGCTTTTTGATCCCCTGAATTTACAACAGCCTTTATTTAATATTTTGCATTGCTTTTATATTAATTCAAATTAATCTGTTTAGCTTAATTATAAAACTCTATAACTTATTGTGTAGTCTTGAGTCCTTGTGGAATTCGACCCCTAAGTATTACAGTGATCTCTTAATTTGAGAGAGTAGCTCTAGGGTAAATTTGAGCATATCAATTTTTGGCGCTGTTACCACGGACTCTTTGATCTACCATTAGATTTGAGTTTTTGATTTTGTCTAAATTTTTCTTTTTATTTTCTACTTACACGTTTTTGTTTTTCTTCTCTTTGGTGTTTCAGGTGCATGCCTCCTAAACCTCATACAAGGAACAAAAAATCTGGTCCTACTGTGAATCTTTCAAACAAAGAGTTGCGAAAACTTGAGCGTGAGAACAGAAAAGCAGCCAAATCTCTGAAGATGTTTAATACGATCATTCTGATGCGTGATGAGGCTGGTATTTTGAGGGATCAAGAGGGCCACTTGCGCAATGAGCAGGGCCAAAAGCTTGATGCAGAAGGAAACGTGATTGCTGAGCCTGTTGTCAACGAGCAGGCTGTCATGAACCAGCAAGCTGGTGTTGTTGATGACCCAAACCTTGGTGTCGATCGACACCAACCAGGTGGCATCGATCGACACCCCCTTCCTGCTGACGGACGTGGAGCTGCCAACCACACCCAAACCCCGGTTCGAAGATAGGAGAACAACCGAGACCTGATCCGGACCATTGCTAACTACAACCGGGCTGATCTAGTGTATGAGAACCGGTCCGCTATTGTTCCTCCATCATTCCAGAGGAATGACTTTGAGCTAAAGCCTGCTTACTTCCAGCTAGTTGGGCAGAGACCTTTCTCTAACTTTCCCCATGAGAAGCCTTTGGACCACATTGAGCACTTTGAGGATCTTGTGACCAGTATCAAGGCTAATGGAGTGACTGAGGATTTCATATTCTGCAAGCTCTTCCCATACTCACTTGCAGGAGAAGCATCTCACTGGTTAAAACAGTTGCCAGCTGGATCTCTAACATCTTGGCATGATATCAAGGTGGCTTTCCTTAAACACTTCTATGATGATGCAATGTCAGATGAGCTGAGAGTCAAGATCTCTTCATTCAAGCAAGGACATGATGAAGCTTTCAAGGTAGCTAGGGTGAGATTCAAAGCTTATCAGAGGGACTGTCCACACCATGGTTTCTCAAAGGTTCAACTGCTAAGTATCTTCTTCAGAGGGTGTGACTGGAAGTATCAGTTAGCTTTGGATGCTGCAAGTCATGGGAACTTCAAGAAGAGATTTCCAGAAGATGCAGAAGTTTTGATTGAGAATTTGGCTTCTAGCAATAGCACTAAGAGAGCTGATGCTGAAAGAAAGAGACTGCATGGAGAGTTTGATTCAAACCAGCTAGCTTATGTTAATGCTAAGCTGGATTCAGTGCACAATCTCCTTGTGGGTAAGAAGTCAGTCCAATTTGCTGCTGAAGTTGAGACATTTGAGCCAGAGCCAGAGAATACAGAGGAGAATGTCAACTATGTGTATGGAACTGGGTATCAGGGACAAAGATTCAGTAATCAGAAAGGCAGCAGACCTTACAATGGTGACCAAAAACAGCAACAGAACAATGGTTATACAAGAACCTATGGGAACTCACCTTATCAGTCTCCACCTCCTAAGACTTCTTCTGAGAGTAGAATGGAGGCCATGCTTGAGCAGCTTTTGCAAGGACAAGAGAATTTGACAGTTACATTCAATGGAAAGATTGACAATGTCTACACTGAGCTGAATGGGAAGATAGAGGCATTGAATGTTCATGTTAAGAAGCTGGAGGTTCAAGTTGCACAGACTGCTGGGTCTGTAAAAAGGCAAGAGAATTATCTTACAGCAAGAACTGAGTCAAACCCCAGACATGCTTGCAATGCCATATCAGTGAGAGATGAAGATGATGGTGAAATTGCTTCTGCAGAAAAATAAGAGAAATCGACAAATCTCTCGGTTTCAGATGATGGTGTCGATCGACACCACCTAGGCATCGATCAACACCCATCCCAGACGGAACCAGAAACTGCAAAATCTTCGATTCCAGCTGTTGAAAGGGTTTACAAACCAAAGGTGCCTTTTCCTAAGCCAAGAAAGTCGAAGCACGAGCTTGAGGAAGCTAGATGCAAGGCACTGATGGACAAGGTGATGATTGAGATGCTATTGATTGATGCAGTAAAGCTTTCACCACCACTTAGGCACTATGTCAAGAGAATGGTATCCAATGGTTTGAGCCCTGAAGAAGGAGCACTACTTACTAAGGATGTCAGTGCGATTTTGTTGAATCAGCCTGTTCAGAAGAAGAAGGAGAAGAAGCAGGAGGTGGTTGTCTCTAAACAAGTGAGTGCAGTAATTCAGTGTAGGACTATTAAGAAGTTACCAGATCCTGGAAGCTTTGTACTTGATTGCTCTATCTCCACAGGAAGGTTTTCTCACTCACTTTGTGATCTTAGCTCTAGCATCAACTTGATGCCACATTCTGTTGTTGTGAGACTTGCGATGACAGAATTCAAGCCAACTCAGATTTCTCTAATCCTAGCTGATCGTTCCAGAAGAATTCCTGAAGGTGTTTTAGAGGATATTCCAGTTAAGGTTGGCAACTCCATGATTCCCACTGACTTTGTGGTGCTGAAGTATGATCAAGAGCCAAAAGATCCTCTCATCTTAGGAAGATCTTTCTTGGCTACAGCTGGTGCAATCATAGATGTGCAGAAAGGACAAATAGCACTGAATGTGGATGGTTTGAGTATGAATTTTGAGATAGATAAGCTGAGGAGAGCTCCTACTATTGATGGATAGACTTTTTCTGTTGAAAAAGTTTATGCTACACGAGCAACAGGCTTAGTGTCAATCGATACCCCTTCAGCATCGGTCGACACTCCTCCACCTCCGAGACTGAACTTGTGCAAGACTGATGCTCCAAGTCAGAAAGCTGTTCCTAAACAGAAAGTCTCCCACTCCACACTCCAGAGTCTTCAGGTAAGGCCAAGGTATGCATCTCCTTCTCCTAAGCCTCCTGTTATCATCAATAAGAATAAGAATTTCAAAGAGACAAAGACTGTTTTGCAGTTATCGTAGAGCGCTTGCTTCTTCTGTTGATGATTTTGCAGGACATAAGAGAAGCAAATACATCCCTAAATCCCACCCTGGTTCTTTTCCTCACATCCTTGGCAGGCCTCATGCACCTACTGCTTATACACCACCTTGGATGAAGAGGTCATTCTCTCAACAGCATTTCCTGCCACGTTCTGATCCACCGGAGGCCTGAGCTCCAGCACAGTCAAGCCAATGACTGAAAACAAGCGCTTAGTGGGAGGCAACCCACTAGTAGGTCTTTCTTTTTCTTTTTCTTTTGATTTTTATTTATTTTATTTTTATTTTTGCTTTCCTCTTACTTGGTAACACTGGGGACAGTGTTGTTTAAGTCTGGGGAAGGTTAGTTACTAACTATGTTTTTTGTTTTTGAGTTCAGTTGTGTCAGTCAAAACCATAAAGTTTGAGTCAAATCTTTCAAAATTTTTTCTTTTTGTCTTTGGGAATTATGATCTTGAATTATGATTTCTCTTATTTGGCTAACACTTTAATGATTATTTGTTTATGCTTGATCTCAGAACTGAAGCTTAGAAAGACTATGAGCCTTATCAACAATCATGAAAGCCTTTATTCAATGGATATCTGATTGATCTAACGTTGTCTCAACTTTTATCAGGATTTTAACCGGACTTAATCTCTTACTTTGGGGTTGGAAATCAGTGGACTAGACTTTTTCTTCAAGCCATACAAGACAGTGCAATTTTTCAAAGTATGTCTCCCCTTCTCTCTTCCCTTCAGTGCTTTAAAAAAAAGAGAAAGATTAGAAAAAAATAGAGAATAAAAGATGAGATGATTTTGATCAGTTTAGAGAGGGAGGTAAATTACCTGTGACCTCATTATTTTACTCTTGAGTCAAATGATCACACAAAACATAGAAGCGAGGGATAGGTAAATTACCGATGACCCCGGTATTCGCTTACACCTTTGATTAGAAAAAAATAAGAAAAGAAAAAAATGGAAGTGAGAAAAGGGAGAGGAAAGGAGATGTATGAAGAATGTCTTGGCCTGAAGAGAGTCCATATGCCACTGATGAATACACCTAAGGTAAGAACTCACCTGTACTTGCTTTAATATTGACTAATGAGATGACAATGGAGATTTCAGAGATTCCAAAGGATTGTGGGATTTGAGTAAGGAATGTTGATGCTTATCATGGTTGAGTATAAGAAGTAAGTTCTTGAGTCAGGTAAATGAAGAGTGTGAATAATAATCATCGTGCAGTTGAGTGAGTTCCCAGTTTTCAAACATCTTTCACAGGTCTAAGCTTATGTTTTGCTTGAGGGCAAGCAAAGGCTAAGTCTGGGGGAGTTGATATATCATGGTTTTTGTGGTTTTTAACCATGATATAAGGAGTCTTTTAGTGTCTTTTCATTTGTTTCTAGATTATTTTTGAGTCTTTACAGGTTTTCTAGGATTTTGGCATGAAAGAAGCAAAATAGAGCAATTTGGATGATTCTGGAGCATTAGCCGGAGGAAATCAATTTGGAGTCTAATTATACGAGGAGCATCGATTGACACTAGTTCAGCATCGATCGACACCCAGTTTAGTCGATGGGAGAAGCCAATTTGGAAGTTTTACAAATCTGCCCCAAAATTTTCCATATTTGCAACACAAGTCCCTGACGTGTTTTAGGACATATAAATAGTATTTTTAGGTTTTGCAAACCCTTAAGTTGTATTTTAGCAAGTTTTATTTTTTCTAAACCCTGTGAGATTTTGAGAGCTTTGGAGAGAGAGAGAGATCTGCTTTGAGAGAAGAATTTCTTGAACTCCCTTTACTCTTTTAATTTCAATTGCTTATTATTCAGAATGATGATTTGTGTTTCAATGAATATGTCTGAGTAGTTTGCTTGTTAGGTTCAAGGTTTTTCATAGGGTTTTTACGAATTATTAGATCTGTTTATTTAAGATTCATTATCTTTCTAGATCTTTATTTTAGGTTGTTCTTCATATTAATTCTTGATTGATCACCTAGAATTAATACTTTAGGAAAATAAATTGATATGAGAATATAATTGATTTTCCTGATAAAAACTTTTGATGAGCAAAATTATTTCTTGCAAAGAGATTTGATTGAATAATTTTGTGAACAATCTAAACCTGATTTTATTGCTGATTTTTAACCTAGAATTTCACAAAGAGATTTGGATTTTCTGGTTTTAAATTTAGATATTATTTGCAGTGAGAACTGATTTAATTTATAAAAGTGTTTAGAGTTCTAGATCTGTTCTTAATTGCTTGAATCCTAATTTATTTCTTGATTTAATATTTCATAATTTCCTGAGAAATTCCCTAGACCTAGCTTTTTGATTCCCTGAATTTACAACAGCCTTTATTTAATATTTTGCATTGCTTTTATATTAATTCAAATTAATCTGTTTAGCTTAATTATAAAACTCTATAATTTATTGTGTAATCTTGAGTCCTTGTAGAATTCGACCCCTAAGTATTACAGTGACTTCTTAATTTGAGAGAGTAGCTCTAGGGTAAATTTGAGCATATCAAGGCGAACGGCTCGAAGCGATCGTGGCGGCGCAGGAAGCGTCGCAAAATCAAATTAGCAGGCTCCAACGATGAAGGAGCGAGCGCCGGTGCGAGAACGACCCTGACGATCAGCATGCGAATCTGCCGCCCCCGTGCCGCTGTCCGTAGGAGAACGCTACGAAAGTTATAGACTCCCACCAGCGTCGAACATCTTAGGTTCCATTGACAAACGCCCTAGAGAAGTTCCATCTGAGGACCAGAACTGAACGAAGGGCCGACAAAGCGGAAGTCCGCCGACCCCAACGTTGCCGAGCCGACAGTCCGATGCAGATCTCAGGGACAAAACCATACGGCGCCTGGAGATGATGGTCCACAAACTCTCCTCAAGAGTCCATTGAGCAACGAGCTCTGCCCCCATTCTTGATCGAGTGCTCCAAGAAGTGCAGCGCTCGCCGTTTACAGAAAGGATCTCCCGCGTTTGCATCCGTTACATGAACAAATTCAAGTTCCTCCCTTATAATGGATTGGATTATCCAAAACCGTTTTTAACTTCAATGAGTTTTGCAATTAGCCGAGCTCATTTTAGCGAAGAAGAGTACGAAGCTGGCTGCTGCCAGCTATTTGTCGAGAATTTAGCTCATGAAGCTTTGGGATGGTTCTCCCGGCTCCCGCCAAACTCAATAGGGAGCTATCACGAACTGACCACCGCCTTTCTCCAACACCACTCCACGTTTATGATTCGAGGTGCCTCGAACGCCGATCTCTGGAACATGTTTCAGCTGAACGACGAGTCTCTACGGGTTTTCATGGAGAGGTTTAAAAGAATCGTCTCGAAACTCTCGATTGCCGACGATACATCAATACAGCTCTCCGTAATGCTCTAGCTCACGGCTCTCGATTTAGGGAGGACATCATAATCCACGAGCCCCTAATTCTGGATGATGCACTGCACCTTGCTAATAGATACATCGAGCTAGATGAAAAAAGGGCATCGAGAACGAACCGACCAGTGCCAGAGCCGCCGACCACCAAAACGGCCAAAGAAAAGGAGAAGGCACCAGAAGACCATCATGAACCTTGTCAACACTTTGACAAGGAGTACGCCGACAAGTTGGAAAAAAGAAAGAACGCTCAAACATTTGCTGTTAGCGATCAAGACCCCAAAGCGTCATCATCAAAACCCTAGAATAACTAATGGGTCTAGGACCCATCGGGCAAGAGTGGAAAAAGTACTGCGAGTACCATAAGCTAGCAGGGCATACCACAGAAGAGTGTCGCACCCTTCAACAAATATTGCTCGACAAATTTAAAGAGGGCCAAATTGACGTCGACCTCGAACGACGACAAATTGCAGCTCACAGGGATAACCAATTTTTTAACCCAGAGAATGAAAACCTAAGAAAGCAATACAACACCGCCCTGGTGCCACAGCACGGCACCGAAACCCTGCCCCCGACTCTAGCTCACGGCTCCTGATTTAAGGAGGTTATCATAATCCACAAGCCCCGCGCCGAAGAATTAATATGATCATGGGCAGTCTGGAGACTTGTCGATACTCGGTTCGTTCAATCAAAGCTTACCAGCGGGGACTAGAAGTTAAGCGGGACTGGATAGCTCAAAGTACGCAGCCCACGACAACCTCTGAGCCGAATGTATTCACAAAGGACGATGCAGCAGGCCTAACTGGGCCGCACAACAACCCACTGGTGGTCGAGATGGAAATTGGTGAAAGCATAGTCACCAAAATCTTCATTGACACCGGCAGCTCAGTAAACATCATTTTCAAAGACGTATTGATCCAAATGGAGGTAGACCTGCAAACGGCCGATCACGACGTCCAACCCCTCACAGGTTTTGACGGCGACACAGTTATGATGGTGGACACGATCATGCTACCGATGCACTGCATCAATTTCGCCATCGATGACAAACCGATAGTATACAATGTCATCTTGGGGACTTCATGGCTGCATAAGATGAAAGCTGTAGCATCGACATACCACCAGTGCTTAAAGTTTCCGACCTCAAGAGGAATATTTACGCTACGAGGAGACCCATTAGTCGCCAGAACTTGCTTTATCATTAAACGACATCAGCGTAGTGCCCGCACCTTCACAATCTCAGACCCCGCCGAGCATCCAGATGGTCTTGTTCATCCTAACACTGAATCAATCATTCAGGTAAACATTGACCCCTCCGACATAACTTGTTGCGTGGGGATCAGTGGCGACCCGCCACAGCTCATCAAGGACGAGCTCGTGAAGTTCCTATGCCAAAATGCCGCAACCTTCGCATGGAACATGAGCAATATGATTGGGATCAACCCCAGCATAACCTGCCACGAACTCCGACATTCAAAATTCGGTCCAGAGCCGCCAACGAAGAAGTCAAAATTGCTGGATGCTGGATCCATTAGAGAAGTTAAGTACCCCGACTGGTTGAGCAATCCCGTAGTGGTAAAGAAAAAGAACGGAAAGTGGCGGGTGTGCGTCGATTTCACTGATCTCAACAAGGCGTGCCCAAAGGATAGTTTCCCCCTACCGCGAATCGACCAACTGGTCGAGGCAACCGTGGGGAACAAACTTCTATCATTCATGGATGCATACTCAAAGTATAACCAGATTATGATGCATAAGAACGATGAAGAGAAAACAACCTTTATCACCGATCATGGCACTTATTGTTACAAGGTTATGCCGTTTGGCCTGAAAAACGCTGGTGTGACCTACCAGCGCCTTGTTAACCGCATGTTTTTCAAGCAGTTCGGCCAAACTATGGAAGTTTACATCGATGATATGATGGTCAAGTCGACCCGTGCCGCTGATCACGTCTTTCATCTCGCTCAGTGTTTTGAAGTTCTCAACCGATACAATATGAAGCTGAATCCAGCCAAGTGCTCGTTCGGCGTGACTTCTGGAGAGTTCTTAGGATACCTTGTCACCAAGAGGGGTATCGAAGCTAACCCAAAGCAGATTTTGGCGTTCACTAACCTTTCGTCTCCACGAAACACTCGCGAAGTTCAGCGACTTATGGGGCGAATTGCCACTCTCAACCGGTTTATTTCACGTTCTACCAATAAGTGTCTACCATTTTACAAGATGCGAACAAGAAGTTCGAATGGGATGATACGTGTGAGTCCGCCTTCAAGGAACTCAAGACTTACCTAGCTACTCCCCCAGTCCTAGCAAAGAGGACAGGGGAGAACAACATCCCATTTTCTATGTCAGTAAAAGTCTCGATGGAGCTGAGGTCCGTTATCCCACCTTGGAGAAGCTCGCCTACGCTGTAGTTATCTCGGCTAGAAAGCTACGACCATATTTCCAGTCCCACACTGTTGAAGTCTTGACCAATCAACCCCTGTGGACCATTCTGCACAGCCCAAGTCAATCAGGTTACCTGGCCAAATGGGCGGTAGAATTAAGCGAATATGATATTGAATACAAGAATCGCACTTGTGCGAAATGTCAAGTATTTGCTGACTTTTTGGTCGAGCTCTCCCCTGAACTAGAGTCATGCGCCCCTCGCAAAGAGAAGTGGACGTTACACGTCGACAGTGCTTCCTCCTGACACAGTTCTAGGATCGGCATACACCTTGTTTCACCAACGGGTGAAGTACTCGAGCAATCATTCCGGCTCGCCTTTGCCGCTTCGAAAAACGAGGCCGAGTACAAAGCCCTAATCGTGGGAATGAGATTGGCAAACGGAATTGGAACGAGCGAATGGACGCGTACAAAGCCTTTTGCGACTCCCAGTTGGTGACCCACCAGTTCAGCGATAATTATGAATGTAGGAACGAGCGAATGGACGCTTACTTTAAAGTTGTCCAGGATCTATCTAGATAGTTTGAATTGACAAAAATTCCTCGCAGCGACAATACACCAGCCGATGTCCTGGCCGTCCTCGCATCAACATCCAACCCTGACCTCCGTTGAGTTATCCCTGTCGAGAGCATCGATTAACCGAGCATCAATCTCCCTGCGAACGTTGATCCCAATGCTTAAGATTTTAAAAAAAAAAGATTATGCAAGATGAGACTTTCAATGTTCAATCCTCGAAAAAACAAAGAACACATGACGGCACTCCCATGGTCACACTGCTCGTCGTTGAACCATCGGCCAATGCACTACCAACCTCTAGTTATTGCTCAGCCGAGCAAGGATCCGCCGAGCAAGGACTTGTTCGAAGAAGGACAAACGTCATCATCTCAAGAACAAGTTTCATCAACTCAAGGACAAGCGACATCGTCGAAAACCAGTTCCAAAACAGAAGAGCGGCTATACGACTGGCAAGAAGAAATCCGTGGCTACATCGCGGATGGCATCGCCCCATCAGACAAATGGGAAGCCCGACGCCTCCAAACTTGTTGCGCGCATTACACACTCTACTGCGGAGAAGTCTTCCGTTGGAGCGCATCTAGCGCACTTTTGGCTTGCGTCGGTCCCACCAAAGTCGATAACGTAATGAGAGAAGTGCACGAAGGCGCCGGTGGCAATCATTCAGGAGGTTGCGCACTCGCAATGCGTATACGCAATACTGGTCATTATTAGCCTACAATGAACGACGATTGTGAGAAATTTGTTGCGAAGTGCAAAAAATGTCAACGCCATGCTCCTATCATTCACGCGCCGACCGAGCTACTGAGGACAACCACTCCGCCATACCCCTTCATGAGGTGGGCAATGGATATCGTCAGACCACTCCACGCGTCTCGTCAAAAGAAATACATCCTCATCATGACGGATTATTTCACCAAATGGTCAAAGCTGAAGCCTTTGCAAGAATCGGAATGGAGCAAGTCCAGAAATTTGTCTGGAAGAACATCATCTGTAGGAATGGACTCCCATACGAGATAGTCACCGACAACGGCACGCAATTCACCTCGTTGCAATTCAAAGGTTTCTGTGCGAAGTGGAAAATTCGTCTGAGCAAATCCATGCCTGCTACCCGCAAGGTAACGGACAAGCTGAAATAACCAATAAGACTATCATCGACGGACTTAGGAAGCGACTCGAAGAAAAGAAACCTTCACCTTCAGATCCTTTCTTGTCTTCGAGTCGCTTCTTAAGTTCGTCGATGATAGTCTTATTTGTTGCTTCACCTTGTCCGTTACCTTGCGGGTAGCGGGTCGTGGATTTGCTCAGACGAATTCTCCACTTCACACAAAAACCTTCGAATTGCAACAAGGTGAATTGCGTGGCTTTGTCGGTGACAATCTCGTATAGGAGTCCATGCCTACAGATGATGTTCTTCCAGACAAATTTCTGGACTTGCTCTGTTCCGATTCTTGCAAAGGCTTCAGCTTCGACCCATTTGGTGTTATAATCCATCATGATGAGGATGTATTTCTTTTGACGAGACACGGGGAGTGGTCCGACGATATCCATTGCCCAACTCATGAAGGGGTATGGCGGAGTGGTTGTCCTCAGTAGCTCGGTCGGCGCGTAAATGATAGGAGCATGGCGTTGACATTTTTCGCACTTCACAACAAATTTCTCGCAATCGTCGTTAATTGTAGGCCAATAATGACCATTATTACGTATGCGCATTGCGAGTGCGCGACCTCATGAATGATTGCCACTGGCGCCTTCGTGTACTTCTCTCATTACGTTATCGACTTCGGTGGGCCCGACGCAAGCCAAAAGTGCGCCAGATGCGCTCCAATGGAAGACTTCTCTGCAGCAGAGTGTGTAATGCGCACAACGAGTTCGGAGGCGCCGGGCTTTCCATTTGTCTGATGGGGCGATGCCATCCGCGATGTAGCCACGGATTTCTTCCTGCCAGTCGTATGACCACTCTTTGGTTTCAGAACTGGTTTGCGATGATGTCGCTTGTCCTTGAGTCGATGAAAATTGTTCTTGAGATGATGACGTTTGTTCGTCTTTGACAAGTCCTTGCTCAGCGGATCCTTGCTCGGCTGAGCACTCACCAGAGGTTGGTGGTGCATTGGCAGATGGTTCAACGACGAGCAGTTTGACCACGGGAGTGCCGTCATCTGTTCCTTGTTTTTTCGAGGTTTGAACATTGAAAGTTTCATCTTGCATAATCTTTTTCTTTTTTAAATCTTGAGCATTGGGATCGACGTTCGCAGGGAGATTGATGCTCGGTTGATCGATGCTCTTGACAGGGATAAATCGACGGAGGTCGGGGTCGGATGTTGACGCGAGGACGGCCAGGGCGTCGGCTGGTGCATTGTCGCTGCGAGGAATTTTCGTCAATTCAAACGACTCGAACGATCCGGATAGATCCTAGAAAACTTTAAGGTAAGCGTCCATTCGGTCGTTCTTGCATTCATAATCACCGCGGAACTGGTGGGTCACCAGCTGCGAGTCGCAAAAGACTTGTAACTTTTTTACTCCAATATCGTTTGCCAATCTCATTCCCGCGATTAGGACTTCGTACTCGGCCTCGTTGTTTGAAGCAAAAGGCAAGCCAGAATGATTGCACGAGTACTTCACCCATTGGCAAAACGAGGTGTATGCCGATCCTAGAACCGTGTCGAGAGGAAGCACCGTCGACGTATAACGTTCACTTCTCTTCGCGAGGGGCGCCTGACTCTAGTTCATGGGAAAGCTCGACCAAAAAGTCAGCAAGTACTTGAGATTTCGCACAAGTGTGATTCTTGTATTCAATATCATATTCGCTTAATTTCACCACCCAATTGGCCAGGCGGCCTAATTGACTTGGGCTGTGCAAAATGGTCCGCAGGGGCTGATTGGTCAAGACTTCAACAGTGTGGGACTGGAAATATGGTCGTAGCTTCCTAGCTGGGATAACTACAGCGTAGGTGAGCTTCTCCAAGGTGGGATAGCGGAGCTCAGCTCCATCGAGACTTTTACTGACATTGAAAATGGGATGCTCTTCTCCCCTGTCCTCTTTAATTAGGATGCCACTGATTGTCGAGCTAGAGACAGCGATGTACAGATAAAGGCGTTTTGCCTTGATCGGGCTTTGTTAGGACTGGGGGAGTAGCTAGGTAAGTCTTGAGTTCCTGGAAGGAGGACTCACACTTATCATCCCATTCGAACTTCTTGTTGCTGCAAAGCAGCTGGTAAAATGATAGACACTTATCGGTAGAACGTGAAATAAACCGGTTGAGAGCGGCAATTCACCCAGTAAGTCGCTGAACTTTGCGAGTGTTTCGTGGAGACGGAAGGTTGGTGAGCGCCGAAATCTGCTTTGCGTTAGCTTTGATAACCCTCTTGGTGACGAGGTATCCTAAGAACTCTCCAAAAGTCACGTCAAACGAGCACTTGGCTGGATTCAGCTTCATATTGTATCGGTTGAGAACTTCGAAACACTGAGCGAGATGCAAGACGTGATCGGCGGCACAGATCGACTTGACCAGCATATCATCGATGTACACTTCCATAGTTTGGCCGAGCTGCTCGGCAAACATGCGGTTAACAAGGCGCTTGTAGGTTGCACCAGCGTTTTTAAGGCCAAACGGCATAACCTTGTAACAATAAGTGCCCTGATCGGTGATAACGGCTGTTTTCTCCTGATCGTTCTTATGCATCATAATCTGGTTATACCTAGAATATGCAACCATGAATGATAGAAGTTCGTTCCCCGCGGTTGCCTCGACCAGTTGGTCAATTCGCGGTAGGGGGAAACTATCCTTTGCGTACGCCTTGTTGAGATCAGTGAAATCAACGCACACCCGCCACTTACCGTTCTTTTTCTTTACCACTACGGGATTAGTCAACCAGTCGGGGTACTTAACTTCTCTAATGGATCCAGCATCAAGCAATTTTTTGACTTCTTTGTTGACGATGACGGTGCGATATGGACCGAGCTTTTGTTGCTTTTGTTTGATTGGCTTGAATGTCGGATCCACGTTAAGCTCGTGGCAGGTTATGCTGGGCTCAATCCCAATCATATTGCTCATGTTCCATGCGAAGGTTGCGGCGTTTTGGCATAGGAACTTCACGAGCTCGTCATTGATGAGCTGTGGCAGGTCGGCACCGATCCCCATGCAACGAGTTATGTTGGAGGGGTCAATGTTTACATGAATGATTGATTCAGTGTTAGGACGAACACGACCATCTGGCTGCTCGGCGGGGTCTGAGATTGCGAAGGTTCGGGCACTACGCTGCTGTCGTTCAATGATGAAGCAAGTTCTAGCGACCAATGGGTCTCCTCGTAGCGTAAATATTCCTCTTGAGGTCGGAAACTTTAAGCATTGGTGGTATGTCGATGCCAAAACTTTCATCTTATGCAGCCATGGAGTCCCCTGGATGACATTGTATACTATCGGTTTGTCAACAATGGCGAAATTGATGCAGTGCATCATTCCGCCCACGTAGACTGGTAGCATGATCGTGCCCACCGTCATAACTGTGTCGCCGTCGAAACCTATGAGGGGTCCTTCTGTGGAATGCCCTGCTCGCTTATGGTATTCGCAATACTTTTTTCCACTCTTTCCCGATGGGTCCCGGACCCATTTGTTATTCCAGGGTTTTGATGATGACGCTTGGGGGTATCAATTTGGCCCTCTTTAAATTTGTCGAGCAATATTTGTTGAAGGGTGTGTCACTCGTCTGTGGTATGTCCTGCTCGCTTATGGTACTAGCAATACTTTTTTCCACTCTTGCCCGATGGGTCCCGAACCCATTTGTTATTCCAGGGTTTTGATGATGACGCTTGGGGGTCTTGATCGCTAACAGCAAATGTTGAGCTTTCTTTCTTTTTCCAACTTGTCGGCATACTCCTTGTCAAAGTGTTGACGAGGTTCATGATGGTCGTCTGGTGCCTTCTCCTTTTCTTTGGCCGATTTGGTGGTCGGCGGCTCTGGCAATGGTCAGTTCGTTCTCGATGCCCTTTCTTAGCTCGATGTATCTGTTAGCACGGTGCAGTGCATCATCCAGAGTCAGGGGCTCGTGGATTATGATGTCCTCCCTAAATCTGAAGCTGTGAGCTAGAGCATTACGGAGAGCTGATATTGCTGTATCGTCGGCAATCGAGAGCTTCGAGACGATTCTTTTAAACCTCTCTATGAAAACCCGGAGCGACTCGTCGTTCTGCTGAAACATGTTCTAGAGATCGGCGTTCGAGGCACCTCGAATCATAAACGTGGAGTGGTGTTGGAGAAAGGCGGTGGTCAGTTCGTGATAGCTCCCTATTGAGTTTGGCGGGAGCCGGGAGAACCATCCCAAAGCTTCATGAGCTAAATTCTCGACAAATAGCTGGCAGAAGCCAACTTCATACTCTTCCTCGCTAAAATGAGCTTGGCTAATTGCAAAACTCATTGAAGTTAAAAACGGTTTTGGATCATCCAATCCATTATTAGGGAGGAACTTGAATTTGATCACTTAACAGACGCAAACGCGGGAGATCCTTGCTGTAAACGGCGAGCGCTGCACTTCTTCGAGCACTTGATCAAGATTGGGGGCAGAGCTCGTTGCTCGATGGACTTTTGAAGAGAGTTCGTGGACCATCATCTCCAGGCGCCATATGGTTTCGTCCTTGAGATCTGCGTCGGACTGTCGGCTCAGCAACGTTGGGGTCGGCAGACTTCCACTTCATCGGCCCTGCGTTAGGTTCTAGTCCTCGGATGGAACTTTTCTGGGGCGTTCATCAATGGAACCTACACTAATCGGCGTCTATAACTTTCGTAGCGTTCTTCTACGGACAGCGGCGCGGAGGGCGGCGGATTCGCATGCTGATCGCCAGGGTCGCTCTTGCACCGGCGCTCGCTCCTTCGTCGTTGGAGCCTGCTAATTGATTTTGCAACGCTTCCTGCGCCGCCACGATCGTTTCGAGCCGTTCGTTTGTTCGCACTTCCTGACCGTCGAGTCGATCGAGTATGACTTGCATCAGGTCGTCAAGTCCACTCCTTTGGACGGGCAAAGCATTGAGATTCTCCTTTACCTACCCAAAATCTTTAATAACTGTGGAGTATGACAGATCATCAGCAATCTCACAAGCAACCCGAGAAACCCGCCCGCTGATCGCAGAAGAACTGCCGCTCTCCGGACTAAGGGGGGACTATTGTTGGACATGGACTACGCCCAATATGCCACTCGACCCAACAAGATAGATTAATTGTGATTTCGGTCCGACATAATTGGGAGAAAATCACTACCACTCCACCGAGGGCAATCTCAGGAATTCACGACGAAAACCCTAGGTAGCCCTAGTCTACAGTTTTCTATAAAAGGAAGGAGCATTTATTGGGATCACCATCCTAACCCCCGAACAATACCCAGAGAGCAATATGTTGCATGTATTGTCTTCTGTGTAATTCATTTCCTCTTTCGAGCTCGTCATTTTTAGCTTGTTAGTTCTCTTGTGAACTGACGAGCTCAATCTTGACTCGTGTTAGTGACGAGGTTTTTACCGTTAATAAAAGAACCAGCTTCACTCTTTCCCCAAAATCTTTATTTACTTAGTGTTTTGCAATCTTCGGTACAAACAAACAAGAACATCTTTAAGAAAATTACTTGTTGTCAAGACCTTCCAACGTAAAGTTGTTAGCCACTAGGTTGCTGCACATGTAACATACGAGTCATTCTTGATATGAAGAAGCCTCTAGTGAATATACAAGAGGAATTTTCAGGAGATTGAAAAACACTGTGAATATAGTAAGTTCAGATATAGTGTTTTATTAACTTACAGTTTCAAGCTTGGTAAGCTGACCCATGAAGGAAGGCTTCCAGACAATTCATTGTACGACACATCTCTGTAAAATAAAGGAGCAATCATTTGATCTACAGAATATGTTATATATTCCAAAATAGTTCCTGATTATCTTGGCAAGTCATCTGTATCACTAAGAGTGGAACCTTATTCAATTTGAATAAGTGCCCAGTAAAAAGTGTACGAAACTTTGAGTCTATAATAGGATGATCTATTTGATAAACCCTTCAAAAAAAGTAGGGGATATGTTGTTGTGGCTTTTAAAAATGAAACAGTTATAAAGATTTTGTTACTCACATTTTGCTTAAAGACTGCCTCTTTTGAGTGGGCAAGGAACCATTCAACGTGTTGTTTCCCAGAAACCTAATAAGAAAAAATAAAAATGATCCGGGTAGTTGTACATAAAGACCCTAAAGAAGCAGAAAACATATCATCTTACAAGTGAGTAAGTCGACTTAGGCTGAAAAGCGAAGCCGGAATTGGTCCATGTAGTTTGTTGAAGCTCAAATCACTGGAAAATGGACATGAATTACACTGAAACACATTAAATGTTTAGCTATGAATGCGGAAATACAAGAAATAATATTATCAGCAATATAAGATTATTTTGTATTCCCTCTGTGACTTTGACAAATCATCTCACTCCTTTTACATATATAAGACCATGAAACGGCGTTCAAAGCATTTGAATTTGACAAATCTACATAGTACTTACACTTGCTGCAAACTTGAGTATTCTCCTATATTAGACGGTATTGTCCCAAAGAAATTGCTATTCCTCAATACTCTGTGATATATATCATATATGTAAAATACACAGAGGGGAGAGAAACAGTTCAACAGTACATTAATCTGATCATGGATTGGTGGAGTAGAAGTTCAATCAAAGCTGCCTTACAATATACTTAAAGATTTCATGTCCTTGACGAATTCAAGAGAAGAGCTTCCATTGGATAAATCACCTAGTCTCCTACATTTAGACTAGAAATAAGTGGAGAAAAAGGAAGAAAGATTGCCAGTAAACAATAATGATTCTGACACCAATGCAACACGTACAATTCTATCAAAGAAATTAAGTCGGAAAATGACGATGGTACTGGACCACTCAAACCGGTTCGCATAATTCTCCTACAGTAAAACATGTATTAATTAATGGTTTAATCCTAAGTTTAAATGCAATGAAGAAATTTCCACTTAAGAGTAATATTCATATTAAAAAAAAAAAAAGAGCAATGGAACAAGTCCATTATATAACTCTGTAAAAAATGAAATTTTCTTACGTACAAGGTAGTAAGTTTAGTCCAGTTTCCTATAAAGTCTGGTATCCGAATTGTAAGTTCCAGATCCATGATCCAACTGGTATAAGTTAAGGTACAAATCACCACCCCACGGCAAAAAAAACTTTCACTAAAATGTAAGTACAGGAACAGGAAATAGCTGCTACTAAAATCAAACGCTAAAGCTTATATAATTTGTGAAATGAATATATATCTTACGCTTCATCCAGCTCCACAAGATTAGCAAATGATAAAGGTATTCTCCCGCTGAGTCCAGAACTATCTATGTAGCTGCAACGGATGTAGGATATAAATGATTTCAAAGTTTAAGGTTTCATATATAAATAGCAGCCAGTAAATAAAATTAAAAAAAAAAAAACACTTGTAGATTTGACAGATACACACTCACAGTTTCAGTAGTTTTGTACAACTCCCAATCTCAGCTGGTATAGAACCAGAAAAGTTATTTGAATTAATAGCACTGCAGAAATTTTTGTATATATAGGTGTAAAGGAGCCATCAAAATCCTGCATAAGCAGTATGAAGACAGTATCGTATCGAAACAATGAAGAAGCATCTTAAGCTTACAGTGATCTTAAATCTTTAAGCAACCGGATTTCCTTAGGAACAGGGCCAGACAAGGAATTGAACCCAAAATTCCTACGCGAGAGACAAGAAGTTTATTAATTGAACACTTTGAAAATCACCACAGCAATTAAGAAAAAAAAAACGAAGATCTTGCAGGCTTTTTACATCCATTGCATTCGAGTCAAATTCCCAATTGCAGGAGACAGTGAGCCTGTGAGACAATTTTTACCTAGTTGCCTGAAAAGATGTGATTTTGGAGGGGCTGCATTACATTCTCAAGATATAAAGAACAAGTTAATAAATAAAATAAAAAATGTAGCTGGCGGGCTATACAGATATGTGAGGTATTCCAAAGTCCAGAGTTCCCGAGGTATGTGTCCTACAACACTCATAGCATAAACCCTTCTGCGAAAGCAAACAACAAGATCCAAAAATGAGAATTCCCAGCGAGTGGGGTAATGCGTCGAACACGTGGGGTGCAGAAAAAAAAAAAGAGGCGTACATGTGGGTGATGCGGCAGATTGTGGAGTTTTCGAAATTGCAGTCGCATTTGATTAGAGGATTGTAGGCAGGGTTGTCTATGGAGATACTGTCGTCGGTGGCGACGCCGGAGCAAATGTTGTCGCTCATGTTCCATTCTCTCGGCGCCCGGATCCTCCAAGCCGAGAAGATAGAGTTCAGAGCACGCGCTGACGATCAACTATTATTTGATTATTATTTAGTATTAGCTCTTCTTATTACTACTTTTATGTCTAAACAATTACCTAATTTTAACTGGAAGTTAACCGGTAATTTTTTTTTTTTTTTTTTGTATTAATGGATACGGTTTCACATATGCTATGGCCCTGATTGGTAGTCTACTTTTAAGACTTTAAAATTTTTTAAAGCCATAACAGCCATTTTTTTTGCCAATCAATCTTTTTTGGTTTTTAATTTTTTTAAAGTTTTAAAAGTCACTTTTATTTTTCTCTTCCTTGTTTTCCTCTTTTTTTTAAAGCGTCAAATTCATGCTTTAAAACAAAACAATTTTTAAAGTATTCTTTTTTCACCCTTTTATATTTAAAAGCTTTTCAAAAGTATATAAAAATATTTTCTATATTTTATTCTTATAAATTAATTATTCTCATTTTTTTCTCTTTCTTTTAAGATCTATTTCAATAATAAATTTTACTTTTTCATCATCATCACTAATAATACTATAAAAGAGTTTATGAAATTCATCATTAATAAGAGAATAACATTCAAACAATGCATTGATTAATGGTTAATAGATTTTTGACTAGTTTTTATAAATTAATTAATTATTCTAGATTCAAACAATGCATTGACTGGTTTTTTTTTGCATTATTTAAAATTTAATAAGTTAATAAATTGATGCCTACAACTTCAATTATTTATTTCTTATTCTTATAGTTGTTTGTTTTTAATTAGTTTTCAAACAAAATTTCATATTTGATTGATTCATATTTTTAAAAATTTTAATTTATCATTAATAAAATTTATTTTGTCATTAAAATGTTATATAAATTAATTTTTGACATAATATATATTTATTATTAATACTTATAATAATAATAAAAATAACAGCTACAGCTTTAAAAGTTGTTGGTAAACAATCAGATTTTAACAGTTAAAGTTTCTACAATCGAAGCATCTACAGCCAAATTTTCTACAGCTAAAATTTTAAAGTCAAAGTCTTTACAGCCAAAAGTAACAGCCGTTACCAATCAGGGCCTATATCTACAATTTCAAGACAGACCTTCATCTGGATGAGTAGCGATTGTGGCTCCAAATTGAGACCGAGCCACGTCAACCGAACCGGAAATACACAAAAGCCAGACGGTAAGAAGCAGACACGGAGACGTTCGTAGCTTGAGCATCTCAACAACAACAACAACGGAGATAACAAGAGCCGGCGTTTTTAGAAAACAGAGTATGGTGATTTTTGTAGCTCCCGCGCGTGAGCTGTGTCAATCAACAATGGCTGCTCTACGACGACTCATAATTAATTAAGAAATTAACGCAATTTTAAAAAGCAAAAAAATTAGTCAAATTGAGGAAAAGTTGAAATGATTATATTATTAGAACTATGCTTTTGAATGCATGTATGCTTTGCTGCCCACCGGACTAATCTGTACTATTGTGGACTAGTATGTATTATCGTGTATTTAAAAAATCTTCATAGAGCATAAAACTATTGATCCGCTTTTTCCACTCAACTCCTTAATAACACATTACAATCAGATACTCCATACTAATTATGTATGTATGTTGTAGTGCATACATAATTATTAGAAAGATTTAACTGATCGACAATGCATTTGCTTTAAAGATTTTCATTTTCCCTCCTTGATCTTGAATCCAAGCATTATATTGGCTTAGAGACTTAGAGTCGCTGTCTCTGGGGCCAGGCGTCACAAAGCTCGTGAAGAAGCTTGTGGTGTCATCAAATCTATTACAGTCAGTTAGGTAACCTGGCTTAGAGGTGACATCATTTAACCCAGAGCTCTTAAAATAGTATTATATTGAATGGAAGTCAAATCTGTTTCTCCAATATATATATAGAAGAAAACTGTCATCTTTCATAACAGAAACATATCTATAGGCTAATAACAATTATAAAGAGGAAACATTTTCATCTTCCCTCCTTGATCTTGAATCCAACCATTGGCTTAGATTCGCAGTCACTATGTGACATCCCGGGGCCAGGCGCTATAAAGCTCGTGGAGAAGCTAGTTTCTTTGGTTTGAAAGTTGCTGAACGATGAGCTTGTGGTGTCATCAAATGTACAGTCGGTTAGGTAGCCTGGCTTTGAGGTGGCATCATTGACCTCAGCATCTCCTGTCAACATGGCTACTACTCGTGACATTGGTGGCCTCAACGCATGAGATGACTGAGTGCAAAGCAGAGCAATGCCAATCATGCGTTTCACTTCTTCCATGTTGTATTCCTTTAGCTCATCATCAATTAGTTCAGTGTCACGGCTTTTCTCGCGTAAATTCCATGCCTGTATACAAGAAACACACAAAGATTCATGTCTATCTCCAACTTCCCTCAGATGAATAGTAAAGGCGTACCCATTCAAGAAGATATTTTTTTCCCTCCTCCAGGTTTTCATCAGAGTTTTTCCTTCCACTCACTAGCTCAAGAGCCACAACACCAAAGGCATACACATCTGTTTTCTCTGTTAGATGTCCACGCATGGCATACTCTGGCGCAAGATATCCACTGCATTGGTACAACTAACATGTGTTACAAATCCATAATTGTGTCGCAACCCAAAGGTCAGGGTCTATGGGTTACTTACATTGTCCCTGCCACTCGGGTACTAATATGGGTTTTCTTGTCATCATACAGTTTTGCAAGCCCAAAATCAGAAACTTTTGGGACCAGTTCAGAGTCAAGTAAAATGTTGCTGGCCTTCACATCTCTGTGTATTATGCGAACACTCGCCTCCTCGTGGAGATAAACTAGACCTCTGGCTACTCCCAGACATATCTCATAACGGGTTGGCCAATCAAGATGTAAAGTCTTATCCCCTGCAACATCCAACCCAATGGCATAATGAGTACTTTAGATTGGCAGAAGCAGAGATAGTCAAGTCATGTTTCTGCTCAGTACCAAATAATGCCTGATCGAGACTTCCCTTAGGGAGGTACTCATATACGAGCAAACGATGATCTCCTTCAAAGCAGCATCCGTAAAGTTTTACTAGGTTGCGATGTAGAACTGCAGAAATTGCTACAATTTCTGCAACAAATTGTCCCTTTCCTTGCCGTGATCCAACTGATAACTGCTTCACCGCGACCTCTCGTCCATCATTTAGGTTTCCCTGTTGAATGTGTTATTCAAAACAAAACATATTAAAAAGGTATAACATTTACCCTATTTTCCTAGTATCTCAGAATAATATACAGCTATTTCGTTCGTTTCTATAAGGGACTTACCTTATAAACAGCCCCAAACCCACCTTCTCCAAGCTTGTTTGAGGGATTAAAGTCTTGTGTTGCACTTTTCAGTTCCGAGTAAGTAAAGGTGTATGGCTTTACGTCCATACTAAGTATCTCTGCCAGAAAAACAAGTACTTGAAATCAACCAATATAAGAGATGATATTCAACTTTAATTCTTCAGCTCAAGGGATTTTTTATGTTCTTATTATATATATACCTTCATCATCTGTGTACGGCTTTTTTCTTTTCCGAATGATGAAGATAGCCACACCCGCAAAGATGCTCAAAAGTCCAACGCCAACAATGACACCTACAATAATACCAGTCGTGTTCTTTCCCCGTGATGGTGGCCTATTACCAACAGTCGGTGTGAAATCTGAACATGAATATGTAACACTTAGGCACTAACTAGCATCTGAAGATAGTGAAAATCAGGATGGAGAAAGAATTCTCCCTTTGCGTTACCTGGTGTTGCACTGACAGCTGATATTAATGGTCCATAAGCCCCTTGGATAGGAATACAACATGTTCCTTTCCCAGCCCAAAAAAGATGAATTTCGAGGTGATTTTCTGATACATTTGCCTTATATACTTTCTGAATTGCTCGAACAGTAGAGTCACCAGCTGTTCTGCGTATATCAAAATCCTTTTCAACAAGTCTTCCCTGGAAAAACAAAGCTCAATCTCAGAATTCATCAGAACCAAATTCGGGAGAAAATTAGTAAACCAAAAAGTAAATTTGTCGATCAAGTAGTGCAGACCTGGACATAAATGTCAAAACGTCGTCTTCCCGTACCTTTCCAACTGTTAGAACCTACAATTTGTATTTCGGCAAATTGAAGTCTTATGGTGTAGCCTCCATTTTCTAGCCCCAACCCATAATACCTTAAGGAAGATGCAGAAAGTCTTGCTGACTGAAAGAGCTCTGAGTCCCCAGTGTTGGTAAATTGTGCCATTGAATTAGCTACGTATACATTAGTGCTACTTCCGGCAAAATTTCCTACACTACTGGCTGCCCATCTCTTAGCAGCACTCACGACAAACGAAGCTGGTCCAAGATCCCCGTCCTCCTTCTCAAATATTGCCCCGCTAACAGACCTTTTCTCTGGGCCTCCGCAGTTGATCGAAAAGTTAAAATCTAGACACCAGTCAATAGCGAAAGTCTTAAAAGCACTGTTCATATGTTTGCTCACTCCACATGGTGAACAAAAAGTTATGAGGATATCTTTTTGTTACACTTACAGATTCCTTTGCCTCGATTGCAGGGGAAGTTCTTCTGCAGGCAATTTAGTCCTGATAAAACTCTTTTAACAAAAATAAAAAAAAATTATAAGTCGGATATACTTGCATCCTTCTGAGGATAAAAAAAGAAAAAAAGAGAAAAGAAACGTATTGAAATTTCAAGCACCAACAAGGACATATTAAGAAATTACCTGTTGTCTAGACCTTCCAACGTGAAGTTGTTAGCAACAAGATTGCTGCACATACAACATACACTTCTGTTTGTTATTCCCTAACAAGTGATTATTATAAATATTTCCAACAAAAAGGAGGCTTCACGCTGGATATGAAGAAGGCGTGGGAATATTTCTATGATTGTAAGAACATTTTGAATAATAAGTTGGGAAAAGCTATTGTTATTGTTTACTGACACTTTCATGTTTGGTAAGCTGACCCATGAAGGAAGACTTCCCGATAAATCATTGTACGACACATCTCTGCAAGCATAAAAGAACGATAATTAGGATCTACCAAATATATCATATGTCCAAAAATAGTTTTCTTATTTTCTTGTAAAGTTATCTCTGTCACCCATCAAGACTGGAACCTTATTCGAGTTAAATAAGTGCTCAGTAAACAGTTTACGAAGTCGAGTCTATACCAGGAGGATCTGTTAACAAACTGTCTATCTACGTTGTGGCTTTTGAAGATGAAACAATTATAAAGGATTTAGTTACTCACACAGTGCTCAGAGACTGCCCCTTTTGAGTGGGCAAGGATCCATTCAACGTGTTGTTTCCCAGAAACCTAATATATATGAAAACAACAATTTTTTTATAAAAATTATCGGGTAACAACATATCATCTTACAAGAGAGAAAGTCCAATTAGAAATGTTAAGGAGGTGATACCCAAAATAAACAACAGAAACCTTAGATAATATCCCAAAATATACAGACAACATATCATCTTACAAGAGAGCAAGTTCACTTAAGTTGAAAAGTGAAGCCGGAATTGGTCCTTGTAGTTTGTTGAAGCTCAAATCACTGGACAAACAAACATGAATTGAACGGTTAAACATTAAACTATTCCTGGTTAGTAATGAATGAGGAAGAATACGGAATTATCTCATTGACTTTCACAAATCATCTCAGTCTTTTTACAGAAAAGACCCTGAAACAGCTTTCAGAACATGTGAAGATACAAAGACATATGTACTTACACTTGTTTCAAACTTGAGTATCCTCCAATAGTAAACGGTATTGTCCCAGTGAGATTGTTGTTCCTTAATACTCTGCAACAGATATCATAATTTCTAAATACACGGAGGAAGGAGAAACAGTTCAACAGTACATTAATCTGATCATAAATTGGAGCAGAAGTTGGAATCAAAGCTGCATTACAGTGTACTTAGATTCTTCATGTCTTTGATGAAATCAAAAGAAGCGCCTCCATTGGATATATCACCAAGCCTCCTACATAGAAAATATAACTACGTGGAAGAAACGAAAGAAAGAGAAAAAAAAAATGACTCTGACAACAATGCAACACATACAGTTCTGTCAAAGAAATTAATCTGGAAAATGATGACGGTACTGGACCACTCAAACCAGTTCCGACAATTCTCCTGCAGTAAAACGTACCAGTAGTTTATTCCCAGTTTAGATGCAACGAAGAATTATTCAATAAAGTGTATAGAAATAAACATATATACAAGAGCAATGGAACAACACGTCCATAATATAACTCGGTAGAAGTGAAATTTTCTTACAAGGTAGTAAGTTTAGTCCAGTTTCCAATAAAGTCTGGTATCCGACCTGTAAGTTCCAGATCCATAATCCAACTGGCACAACATCAAGGGTATCAATCACCCCAAGGAAAAAAACTAAAATGTAAAGTAATATATAGATTACAAACTTGAAAATCCCAACAATAAAGACTAAACTCGAATTCAATATTGCTTACGCTTGTTCCAGATCCAAAAAATTAGCAAACGATAAAGGTATCCCCCCGCTGAGTCCAGAACTATCTACGTACCTGCAAAAGATGTAAGAAATTCTTTAAAACTAATAGCGCAAGACTTTTGTGGTCGGTGAACACACAATTATAGACAGGAAATAAATACATAACACTTGTAGAACTGACAGACAGACTAACATTTGCTGTAGTTTGGTACAACTCCCAATCTCAGCTGGTATAGAACCGGAAAAGTTATTTGAACCAATACTACTGCAGAAAAAACAAAATAGAATATATATATAAGGTATAAGGAATCATCAAATCCTCCAAAAGCAATGTACTGAAGACATATTCGAATTGGAACAATTAAGAAGCTTACAGTAATCTTAAATCCGTAAGCAAACCGATTTCCTTAGGAAGAGGGCCAGACAAGGCATTGATCCCAAAAGTCCTATAAGTGAGAGACAAGAAAGTATTAAACTGAAAGTGTAGATAATTAATCACCAAAAAGGAAGAAAAAGGAAGAAGGGCCGGGTTTTACATCCACTGCATTCGAGTCAGGTTTCCAATTGCAGGAGGCAGTGAGCCTGTGAGAAAATTTTGAGCTAGGTTCCTAAAAGATGTGATTTTGATGACCATATCCGATCAAATTAATAGAGTTCTCACCATATACAAATATATTAACCTAATTGGGTAAGTGGGTTGTTGTATGAAGTATCAAGAATACGTACAGATTGGTGAGGAATGTCAAAGTCCAGAGCTCTTGAGGTATAGGTCCTTTAACATCTAACGCATAAACCTTGCTGTGAAGAAGACAAACGAAACAACACAGTATATGGAAAATGAGTTGAATGAAGCATTAATTCCCAGTGGGAGATTTCGTCGAACACATGGGGTGCAGCAAAAAATAAAATAAAAAAACTATTCAGAGGCGTACATGTTGTTTATGCGGCAGATTGTGGAGTTTTCGAAACTACAGTCGCATTTGATGAGAGGATTGTATGCAGGGTTGGTGTCGAGGACATTGGGGTCGACGGCGGCCCCGGTGCAAAGTTCGCCGCTGATGTTCCATTTACTCCGCTCCTGTATCTTCCAAGCCGCGAAGATGGAGTTTAGAGCTCGCGCTGTTTAATTTGTCCACAACCACACAACGGTCGATTATTTATTATTTTGAATTTGATTATCTATATTAACATTTTTTAAGTACATCTATATTAACATTTTTTTAAGTACATTTTGTGTTATGACTTTAAAGTTTTGCTTATTTAAATTTTTATTTATAACATTAATCCCTAAACAAATTCCATAAATAATATTGCAGAAAAACTCAAATACTAAACTTTCTTAAATCTACCAACATTTGTTACATTTCTTGTCATAAAATCTTAACAATATCTATACATTCCAATTTTTCCAAAAATAGTTCTATCCATTAAAGAGTTAATCCCAATAAATCACCAAAACTATCTTTAAAGATTTTGTTTGTATAGACTTTCTATATAAACTTTTGCTTTACATATTTTGATTGTAAAATGTAGATTTAGTCATCTACATTACTTGATTTGAGGTACTTAGAGGTTGATTCCTCAGATTTCTCACATTATAATAAATTAAATTAAATAATTATTCCGTGGTGTTTCTATAAATTGAAGTACATTTGGTGTCCTTTCAGTTATAGTTATTTACAAAGTTAATCTTTAAAAAATTACACATACAAACATAATCAATTAGATTCCTAAAATGTCTCTATAAATTTGGTTTATAATTTCCTAAAACAATTTATATATTAAGAAATTTATTACACTTAATAACATATGCCAAAAATATCTATACAATATTTTCTTCTTTTAAAAACTCTAGTATTCAGTAATATTATATTGTTTCATATGAACAATTAAAACTTTAATGGTTATTAATATGCTGATAAAAAATGCAAAAATAATTATTTCACGGGTTAAATCTAATAAATTGTAGAATTTATAATAGAAATTAATATGTGGTATACTGCATAATAACGTTTATGGATATAATTCTTTCACGGGTTAAATCTAAATAACTTTAAACTTACGGATTAAATTGAAAAACACTAAAAATTTTAAAAAATAATAATGTAAGAATTGTTCTTTCACGATTTAAATCTAAAAAGCAGTAAAAATTTCTATTTTTATAACCATAAGAAATTCCATATGGTACAAATGTAACATTAGTATAAATAAAATTAAATAATTGTTGTGTGTCTGCGGTATACAACTGATGAGATTTCATAATTAACAATTAAAATACAATTATACAATATTAAATACTAAACAAAACAAACAAAACAAACAAAATTAACAAACAAATACAATTTTTAAAAATTTAATTTTGTGGTTGTTGTAAAATTATTGTCCCGCCGGTTAAAATCTAGTTATTGGGATTATGAGCCCCTTAATCTATTTACCTACGCGCTTAAATAAATTTAAGGCTTAACTAAACAACTCTCTGTTAATTAATTGAGTTTACACGTTAACTGAACTAAAAGAGTGATTATATAGTACTGTATATTAATATCTAGATGTTAAATTTTTCTTAAGCATTTTATTAATTTACTTTTGACAAGCATCATTTTATATGTTTACAGTTGATGTTTTTTTTTTTAATTTGTTTGTTACAAAATAGCTATATACATAATCCACGAAATCGAATCGATGACATGACGATGATTGAACTTTTGTCAAGTGTTGAAAGACAAACCTTCGTCCGGATGAGTAGTGGGTACGGTTCGGTTTTGGGCTCGAACCACCACGTGAACCAAACCGGAACAACACAAGAAGAACCAGAGGGTCAGGAGCAGAAACGAAGAGCTCGGTAGCCTGAGCATCTCTCAACAACGGAGAAGACTAAAGATCGAGATGTCTAAAAAGCTAGACAGTCAGATGAAGGAGGTTTTATAAACACTTTGGTTCAAAAACACAAGACTACTAGCTATGAGTGTTTATATATAGAGATACATTTTGTCTTAGAGCTAGTTGGTTGAGATGTCAATGGCGAGCTTATTGTATATGTTGTTCAATACATATATACACAGTACGCAGTTGGATACATAGACAGATATACTATATCAAATAATTGTCCTTTCTTTTCTAGCTATATATTTCTCTCCAACACTATTAGCAGAGAGAGGAGAAGACTTACTACTATGAGGGAAGACTTACTATGCAATCTCATCAATCATAGCCAAGATAACTTTAGTTTGATCAACACTAGTGTAAGTAAGATTGACTGACTATAAACGAAATTTAAAGTCGTCGTCAATTATCAACTTGGGACGACGTCTTAAATGGATTATTTGGCAACTAATGCATTTCGTACTAGTACTGGAACCCACTCTTTAAAGTGATTTATCTTAATCATTATAGCACTCATGATTACATTTCCAACGACCAAGTTGCCAGTGAAGAAGAGTCAGTATACCTTAACTTCAGGACATGATGAATTCATTCATAGCTAGTGCGATCAAGGTCCATCACGACCACTCAAACTTGGTAATTATTATTATTGAATAAAAGTGATGAGTTAAAACTTTTTTTAGGGACAGTAATCTCTCATACTCCTATTCATCAAAACAATTTCTCAAAAACTCCTCATTCATTGGTAAGAAGACAATATTACTCTTAATGAAGGTTGTTAAAGGTTAAATATAATTAAATCGGTAAATGTTCAACGAAAAACACAATAGCTCAGTGGTTGTGAGTTCTGTGCGCACCCGATGTAGTTGTACGTTTAATTTTCTTTTCAAAATTGTCAGAGGGTAGTTTCGTCATTTCATTAAAGAAGTGTGTAGTGAGAATAAGTGAAGGTGATGCAGAAAAGAATTTCTGGTATAAGGGCACCAGAGAATTAAATTCCTTTTTGGACTAGTGAGAATAAGTGAAGGTGATGCAGAAAAGAATTTCTGGTATAAGGGCACCAGAGAATTAAATTCCTTTTTTTAGTGGCATTTGTGGATTTTGCCATTTTGGCTAAAATCTAATAATTTTGCCATTTTCAAGATTTTAAACATAAAATTTTATCCATTATGTTTTGGTTTTTTTTTTCCATTTTTTGGTAGGGTTTAGTATTTGTTATGAAGTATGTTTTTTAGCACAAAAAAAAAATGTATAGATATTAAAGTGACCAAAAGTTGTAAATCTAAAGTATTTGAAGAAAATAGCAAAGTCAAAATAATTGAAGTGAAAAGTGGCAAAATTCGTAATAATCCTTAAAAAGTGATATTATCAAAAAGGTCTTTTTTTGCTTTCTTTCATCATGTTCCAAGATACGTGCTTGGATTATTTTAGGAATACAGAAACACCTAATTTTTTGTCATTTACTTTTCTATTGACTAGATTTTAACCCGCGGTACACCACAGATCTATATTTTTCTAATTTATTATTGTTTAAACTAGGTATTGAGCCCCCGCAATATCGCGGGGGAACTCATTTTAATAAAATATTTATTACAAAATTTATTTAATATATTTTTATTAAATTATGGTAAAAATACAACTCTTAAAAATATTTTGAGAACTATTCCTAAAAATAGATTTATTTTTACATGTGATTAACGGAAATTTTATGTTGACGTATCGTTCTTAATGAACTTTTAAGTCCATTTAATTAATGAGTTACCCTTTGACTAGAATATTTACAGATTTTGTCATTGATGTAACTTACATGTATTTCATTCAATTATTTTGAGAAAAATTACAATTAAAATATGCAAATGAGGGATACAAATTTTTACGATTAAATAAAGATAGTTGCATTTTTGAAATAATTTTTAATGTAATTAAATCCCCATATTTTATTTAATTGTGTTTTCTATTTTAATATTATATAATTATTCGTTGCCTATAATTATACATTTGAAGATAAGTAGATTCTTATATTTATTCCCACATAGTTATATAGTTAAACATATTTATATCTATAAATGCTTATATGTTTACATATGACATCACCATATAGAGTGTTAATTTGAAAAAAATGTAAAATTATTTATTTGGTAATTTTAAACACTAATGTTTTTTTATAGACTTATTAGATTTATCAGTTTAAATATTTTTATTTTTGTTTTAATTTTTAAAAACATGAATACATTGTATAAAAACACTATAAATTTCCAAAAAATCTTATAAAAATTTGAAAAGATATTAAAAATTAATTGAGACCACTCATAAAATGACATACTGTTAATTTGCTCAAATTAAATATTTGAATTCAATTAAATTAATTATTCAAAATGTTTCACATAACTCAAATATATTTTTATAAATGAATATGTTTACATATTTATATTAATGAATATGTTTACATATTTATATTTCTGAAATCAATAAATCAAAATTTATCAAATTAATAACCTTATTTCTTTTAGACATAAGCCTTGTTCGTTTGTGAGTCTCATAGACACCTTCTAACGACTGTAATTGTAGTGCAATTTTCTCTTTTAATCATTTCCATCAATATCTCTGTGAATGAGTGCATCGTGTTTCTGTCATTGGTTTTTTGGCGATGTATTTAGGGAAATTTGCCAGATTTGCCACATTTTATTTCAAAATTTTCTCCAATGCCACATTTACGAAACATATACGAAAATGCCAAAATCTGTCAATATGGCATGGTGTTGATTGACGATATTGTCCTCCGCGTATGTAACGAAAGAAAAAGTGGCGGGAATTTGTTCTGTTTGGTCGTACGTTTTTGGCGGACATGTGACGTGACAGGCATTAATTGTGGACAAAAGGGTGTGTGTTGGAATATGAGAGACAAATTGTTTTTATGTTTTAGATCTGAGTTTTGTTTTGGGTTTACGGTTTTATTAGAGAAAGCTAATGAGTTCTTGTTGGTGGACAAATTAAAAACACGAAAAGGGGAGACAGCGAAGCAGGTAATGTCCGTCCGCCATTAATGGTGGTGGTTGTGTAGTAAATTTTGATTTGAGGCCAAAGTTTGAAGCTTTTATTGCGTCTGTAAGCTAAACTTATATAAAGGGAAAAATTCAAACTTTTTTGTCGTAGGTTGTTAAATGATTCAATGGATGAGACGGTGTGTGTTTATCGTGGTGAGTGGAAGTGTTCTGAGAGTGGGGTGTGGAAATTTGTACCGCAACAGGGCGAAATGGCAAGGTGTCTCTCCATTGAGAAACTGAAAAGTATACGCGAGTTGACTTCTGCAGTAGAGGATATATTCCGTCTAAACCCGAAGGAAAGCGCCGTCGTTTTGAGTTCATGGTACCCAGGTGATCCTTCGATATTCACGGCAGACAAAATCCCACCGGTTTCAATCTGTAGTGAGGTGGAATTCGCCCAGTTCAAAAAGAGACGGACTTTAGACGGAGGCAATAATTTGTACGTAAATATTGCGGTGGCTGGTGAGATGTTTTTACCTACCCAGGAATCAGTTGGGACGCATGCCGAATTGTTACCTGATGTTGAGGATGATGTCATGGTGGCTCATGCTGAGGAAGTAGAAGCTTTTTACAGAAACAGATGGAAGAATATAGATGTGAACAAGAAATTGAATCCGGCAGGCAGTGGACATCCCAATAGGAAACTGAAGAGGACCACGGTGGACCAGTGTGTGGACAAAGATGCAATCCTGGTGGTGGGTAAGAGGACAAGATGCAGTGGAAAAAGTCTGTCAACTGGGGTGGAGGACAACTTAAGAGAATCTGGATCGGTAGACAGAAACAATGTATTTTCGGTGGACAATTTGGGAGATTCTCATTTGATAGACAAAAACAATGGATCATTATTGATGGACAACAAGTATGGTTCCTCGTTGATGGACAACATTCCTCTGAGCGATGTGGAGGACAACTTAAGAGAATCTGGATCGGTAGACAAAAACAATGTCTTCTCGGTGGACAAAGTTTATGACTCATCTTTGAAGGACAATATGGGAGACTCTTGTGTGATAGACAAAAACAATGGCTCATCAGTAATGGACAACATGTATGATTCATCGTCGATGGACAACATTCATCCGAGTGTGGTGTATGAAACATCCATTGAAGTCGTGGACTTAAATATGCAGAACTCTATTATCTCTATGAATTCTCAGGTTGCTGAGAATAAGGTGGCCGGGATTGTGGAAAATTCACAGGAAGACTTGTCAACCGAAAATGAGGCAAGCGAAGAGGAGGAGGAAGATTATGATATCGATCAATGGACAGAGAGGATAAATAATGATTATCCGTTAGATTGGGATCCTTACAAAGGTGTGGGTGGTTGGAATATGGTTGTTGGTAATGTTTCAAATGAACATGTTGACACCCTTGGTTCTAATGGTGTATTAGAGGAGTCTAGAGAGAGAGATTTAGATTGTAGCCCCGTTGATCCAACTGCTGATGATCTGCCTGTTATTCGGTTATGTGAAGATATACCAGTTGGTGATGATGCACTTGCACTTACATTAGGTGACGATGAAGATCGCCCTTTCTTGGAAGGGACTGGTGTTATAGATGGGGCGGACCCATTATTGTTGGAAGATGCACCACCATTTCATGATAATATGCGAGGTGCACCAAGTGAAGAGAGGAACATGGACCTGAAGCGCGAAGGAGATGCAATTTATGTTGGGCGAGTATTTGCTAATAAGAAGGAACTAAGAAAGACTTTGGCTGTTTATGCTTTGAAAAGGCTTTTCACATTCAGAATTGGGAAGTCTGACCCAGGGAGGGTTATTGTTACTTGTGTGGATAAGAATTGTGGTTGGCGGATCTATGCAACTACACATCCCAATTCCAAAAATTTGGAAATAAGAACAGTAACGCTAAAACACAACTGTGATGTTTCATGCAGGGGTCGATATGGTGAGAAGGCATCAGCTCAGATATTAGCAGAATTATTGCAGTCGAAATTTGCGAATGGGAAAAAAGGTCCAAGGGCTTGTGAATTGCCTAGTATGGTTTTGGAAGAGCTCAATGTTACCATTAGTTATATGAAAGCTTGGAATGCGAAGGAACTTGCTATTGAGGCTGCTCGTGGTAATGAGGAAGACAACTATCGGTTTTTGGCCACTTATTTCCACTTGGTGAAGCAAACCAATCCAGGTACAATTAGTGATATGCACACAACCGTCGACAAGAAGTCGGGTAAAACCTTGTTTAAATATCTGTTCTTCGCTTTTGGGGCTTCCATAGCCGGTTATAAGTATTTGCGAAAGGTTATAGTGATAGATGGGACGTCAATGAAAGGCAAGTATAAAGGATGTTTGGTGGCAGCTAGTGGACAAGATGGGAATATGCAGATATATCCTCTTGGTTTTGGCGTTGTTGAGAAAGAGAATGATGCCGGTTGGACATGGTTTTTTAGAAACTTGCAAAAGTTTGTTCCTGATGAGAAAGACCTCGTTTTTGTTTCTGACCGACATGCAGCTATTTACTCTGCCCTAGAAAAAGTTTACCCACTTGCTCACCATGCTACTTGTACAGTACACCTGTTTCGAAATGTGAAGCATAATTTCGGTTGCGAAGGACTAGCTGGAATAGTTTCAAAAGCTGCACGAGCGTATACGGTAGGTGATTTTCGGTATTGGTGGAGAGAAATCGAGCATCGTAATCAGGAGTGCGCGGATTATCTTATGGAAATTGGTTTGCCACATTGGACACTTTCCCACTTCCCTGGATCGCGGTACAATATAATGAGTAGCAACATCTCAGAGTCACTAAACGCAGCTATGAAAAAGGCATTCGACTATCCGATAGTGTCAATGGTTGAATTCTTAAGGGCCATGTTAATGAGGTGGTTCTGGTGTAGGAGGACATTAGCAGGTAAAACAAAGAGTAAGTGTACTCCAGAAATTGAAGATTTGTTAATAGACCATCTAAAAGAGTCAAAAGACTGTGGTGTATATTCTGTTAGTAACTGGATATACCAAGTCAACGATGGCAATGGCTGTGTTTTCACTGTTGATTTGGAGAAGAAAACATGTACGTGTAGGGTTTTTGATGTCCTAAAAATTCCCTGTTGTCATGCTTTGTCTGCTAGTCGGGTTAGACATGTGGACGAGTACTCACTTATCGATGAGTGCTACTTTGTTAGAGCATGGATGAAAAAGTATGAAGGCCTCGTTATGCCAGTCCCAAATGAGAAAGATTCAGACATTCCGGAAGAGGTTGGTGGTGTTGATGTAAATCCACCAAGGACCGTTCGTGGTGGTGGGAGGCCAAAGAAAAAACGAATTCCATCGAAAGGAGAAGTCCACCACGTGAGTATGCTTCTAACTTTCCATTGTCCCTTTTTAATGCCAAGTGTCCAAGAAATATTCATTTTGCTTTGTATGTTTTGTATGTTTCAGAAAAAGAAAAGAGTCACGAAGTGTGGAAGATGTTTCGGCAGTGGTCACAACAGGAAGACATGCTCCATGCTGATCTGAAAGAGTTGTTTAAGTTTATGTGTTACTTCAAACTTATAAGAGGTGTTGGTAGATATCCTAATTTTTTGTGGACCCTTTGGATATCCTCATTAGCGGAACAACATTTCCTCTTACGATTGTATTTGTCGTCTCTATCTTATATTTTGTTTTTGGTCGATTTATCCTCTTTAATGGACGACATTATCTTTTACTATTTTAGCTGTTTGTTGCATATATTTTGGTCCACTAATCCTCTGAGTCAGTAATTTGTTTTGTCCACTATTCATTATTTGTTTTGTCTACTATGAAGAATTGTCCACTAAATGTTTAATTGTAAAGAATACCTAAGTTGTCTACTACAGATGGGAAAATTAAAGTTGTCTACTGTCTCTTGCATATATTTTGGTCCACTAATCCTCTGAGTCAGTAATTTGTTTTGTCCACTATTCATTATTAGTTTTGTCTACTATTCATATTGTCCACTTAAAGTTTAATTGTAAAGAATATCTAAATTGTCTACTACAGATGGGAAAATTAAAATTGTCTACTGTAAAGTTGTCTACTGTCTGTTGCATATATCTTGGTCCACTAATCCTCTGAGTCAGTAATTTGTTTTGTCCACTATTCATTATTTGTTTGTCTACTATTCATATTGTCCACTTAATGTTTAATTGTAAAGAATACCTAAGTTGTCTACTACAGATTGGAAAATTAAAGTTGTCTACTGTAAAGTTGTAAAGAATACCAAAGTTGTAAAGAATACCAAAGTTGTCCAGATGGGAAAATTAAAGTTGTCTACTAAAGTTGTTTACTAAATTGTCTACTAGCATAAACTTGTCTACTAACATAAAGTTGAGTACTATCCGATAGAAAGTTGTCTACTGCGAAGTAGAAAGTAGAAAAATGACCATTAATATAGTAGACGATTACATGTGAACATAAGAACAAGTGGACTACTAGTTCTTTCCTCAAAGATCAAAGAAAGTAGAAGAACCATGGTTAAAAGGTGAACAATATAAGACGCTTAAACATGAAAAGAGAAAGTTTCCTTATTTAAATGCAGAATAAACCATGGTTAAAAGAAGTACGAATAGGAGGAACGCAATGGCTACGTTTATGATATTGTTGGTCCATATGGGAGAGGATTGTGCACCGCTCGAATTGCCTTCGAGATCTTCCATTCGCTCTGTGTACAATCTTGAGCGTACCAGTTGTTTTAGTTCTTTTATATCTTCGCCAAGGAATTTTAGCTCAGCCCACTTCATACTTGGTTCGACGAACTCACCATCTGGTCCTCTAGTGAGGTATGCAATTCTGTCTTCTTGTTCATTGTTCTTCACCTGGAGATCGTGAATTTCCTCGACCACAGCTTTTTCCCACGACTTGATGAGATGAAGACCCCCGTCCTAGATAATATCATCGATAGAAGTAAATACTTAATTATTTTTTAAAAAACAAGTTTCAATTGAGTAAAGAGGTGTGATTTTGGTTACTTACAAAATAATTTTCACACTTATAGAACAACCGGCCTCCCTCAGCACTCTGGCCTGTTTCCAAAACCATTCCACCACCACAATTGCAACTCGTAGGAATGCCAAACTTCCCGCTTCGACGGTCACGAGAATTTATAGATGAGGCGGGCGAAGCAGATGATGAAGAGGGTTGACTGTAGCTATATTGCCCCATAGAGCTCTTAGAAGGGAAATTAGGTTTAGAAAAAGAAGTTTGGTGAGGGGATCCAAAGACAGATGCTTCCTTTTTAATAGATAAACTGGCAAACTTTAAAAAACATAAAAAAAAATAATAGTAACCCATTTTTAATTAATTATACATATTGCTTTATCTGACAATACGCAAGTTGCTTGTGGTGATGTAACTTATCAGTACAACTCTGTTGAGTCTACAGACCAACAGGTAATTTAAAAATAAAAATAGGACAATACATACTATTATGATGGAGGACAACAATGACGAAAAAAGGACACAACATATTGTTCGAAGTCGAGAAACCCAACAGTAGACAAGATGGGATTAAACAATCTGATGGACAACATTAGAAACAATAAGCTTCTAGGGTATAGCAAACAAGCTTTTAAATCTTTGGCAGCGCCACCAAGTGTAGCATGCGGGGCACCTTTTGCTCGTGAAGCAGTCGTCGCACACGTCAGGGAGGTTTGGTATTTTTCTTTCAAATTTTACCAAAGCTGGACGTCGATAATTTGTTTCTCCCCCACCAATGGCGATCAAATCATAAAAAACCATCTGTGCCACAATATCGACCTCGTTCTCGTCCTTGAAGGCACCCCTGAATTTTGTCATTAGGCCAATACCCTCATCCGTTTCCCCAACACACAACATCATAATAGTTAGAGCAAAGGTTGCTGAGGAAGACGGGTGGAATTTACCGAAGAGAGAACTCCAATTGTAACCTAGCATGGCAATGGCTTCTCGGTACTCTCCATATCTCGCTAATAATCTAATGGCTTCTAGATACATTGCAGCGGGGTTTCTTGCTCTAATGGTACGCTCGAAGAAAGGTCGAAATAAAGAGCGTCTATTTACAACCGTAGGGTTTTGTTCAATAAGGAGGATTGAGGCTTCTCGTAAAACGACCTCGTTGAAAGCGAGTCGCATACCATCGGGTCCAGCAGCAATAAGGGGTGCTAAGAACTGAAATCCAGACCTACCGACGAGGCTAACAATGTATAGTGTGAGATGTCCTGGTAGGGAAAGGAGATCGGCCATGTTTGAAGTTGTATTTACTGAAACAAGGAGGACAGACTTTTTATTTAGAGAACATTTACTAATTAAGTGTAAATTTGTTTGGTGGTGGTTGATTTTGCAGGTCAAATATTTATTTAGATGACATCAAATATTTTTACGTAACATTCAATGCTGGAACGTAAACTTGTATATAAATCAAGTTCAAATTTGACCGGGTAGACAAATTGAACTGGACATGGTAGACAAATTTGACAATTTATTACCAACAGACATATAAATTCTAATGGCTCTTCTAATAATGTCTACCTTGCATTTTAATTTGTCCACTACTTAGCAAACATTAGTAAAGTTAACAATCAGTCCTGAAACAATTTATTACCAATAGACATTACTAAATTAACATATAAATTATAATGGCTCTTCTAATAATGGCTCTAGACAATATTAACTTACTTTTTTACTAACTTACTTTAGACATATAAATTCTAAAGTAAATTTAGACATTTACTAATTAAGTGTAAATTTGTTTGGTGGTGGTTGATTTTGCAGGTCAAATATTTATTTAGATGACATCAAATATTTTTACATAACATTCAATGCTGGAACGTAAACTTGTATATAAATCAAGTTCAAATTTGACCGGGTAGACAAATTGAACTGGACATGGTAGACAAATTTGACAATTTATTACCAATAGACATATAAATTGTAATGGCTCTTCTAATAATGTCTTCCTTGCTTTTTAATTTGTCCACTACTTAGCAAACATTACTAAAGTTAATAATCAGTCCTGAAACAATTTATTACCAATAGACATTACTAAATTAACATATAAATTATAATGGCTCTTCTAATAATGGATCTAGACAATATTAACTTACTTTTTTACTAACTTACTTTAGACATATAAATTCTAATTAGCAAACAAGATGACCATCCATTAGAAAACATTACCAAGATTAGATTATACAAAAAGAACAATAATCTTACGTTGCGTTAACCACTGTTAAACAAAAAGACAACATAACTAACTTAGTGGAACAACAAATTCCTCATACACATCAATGGCGAATCGCATCCTCATCTCGTCCACTTTATCCTCGGTTAGTCCATCAAGCCCCAACCCTTGCGCATGTAACTCAATGAACTTGACGGTCAGAGGTCCGCAGTCTCCCGTGCGGTCGTTCTGGTAGACATCGACTAGCCTCTCAAAAGTGAATGCGTGAGGAAGAGTGCAGTCAATACCATTCGTGTCTGCAAATTTCCTAATAATCAAAGGAAGCATCACAAGCAAGGGTTTCAGCAATCGTGGCAATCTACGGGAGTCATTGTTTACGATGAGCGGATCTAAGATCAATACTTTTCCCAACTTCAACTTTATAACAGCAGCAACCCAATGCCTCTTTCTCCAATTCAGTGGTAGGTAGACGGTATCAACATCAGTGTACCATCCCAATTTGGCAGAACGACTGGGGACTAGACCTTTAACATAGTTCTTGATCATATTGTTCCATTTGAAGGAAGCTTTCTTCTTTGTCTTTTGAAACCGAGCATAATCATCAGCCAGCTTATTTGAAAACCATGTATCCAACACACCGATCCGATCCTTTAGAAAAGACTCACCTACTCTCCTCCACATTATGCTCAGCATTGCTTCCATATGCTGTGTGGTAATAGGATAATATGTAATTAGTGATAATGTTTATGATAGCTCTTCGGAAAAGTAAGATATAGTTTAGAATGTACTCACAGGCGAGTCCACCCATTTAGTGGGTGTGTATATGATTTGAAAAAAGTCCCTCTTCTCTCAATGGCCATTAATTATATACTCTCTGATAAATATGTAAAAAACCAGATTTTGTTATGGAGAAGACAACATTTAATGATCAAATTAGAAAACAAAAAGTATAAAAGATAATTATATGTAAAAATTAACTTACTTTTTCCTATAAGACTCCAGCTTTGTTAAGAATTTTGTTCTGAGAGAGGTGGACACAGGTCGGAAAGGCATGTATAATTGCACTTCAGATTCTGTTTCGAGTGCCTTTCTTTTTTTCGCAGAAGATGAACACTGGCCAAACCTTCTAGGCTTAGTCCTCAGCCTCTTTGTAGGGATTGGGGGAAAAGGAGTTTGATCATCATCTGCGGCCTGACGACAGCGTTTATTCGTATGGAATGTACTACTTACCTGAAGAAAATATTTGAAATTAATAACATTGCATTGACAAATTAACTTAACACGGACATTAGCAAAATTTACCTCAGCCTGAAGGAATTTTTCCCCATCCACTATACCACGGTCCACATATTCAACAATTTGTAATCCTCCATCATAATGGACAGATTGATTATCAAAACCATCTTCTTCTTCCTCCCGATGATCATCTACTCTTTCTTCCTCCCGATGATCATCTACTTCTTTCTCCTCTTGATCATCTACTTTTTCCTCCTCTTGATCATCTACTTCTTCCTCCTCTTGATCATCTACTTCCTCCTCCTCTTGATCATCTACTTCTTCCTCGTCCTTTCCATCATCTTCCTCTCTCTCGTCATTATCGTCATCTAATTCTTCCTTCCCCTCATCCTCCCCATCGTCATCCCTAACATTGTCGCCATCATCGCCATCCTGATCAGAACAATCTTCGGATTCACTACCAACAACAACCACATCATTCCGAAGACCAACTTCTCCATCAGATTCACTCCCACTATCCTCCTCATCACCTTTTGATTCACTACCACTTTCATCTTCCTCTTCCCCGGATGTCTTCATAGTTGTCAAGATATCATCACTCCTAGGCTGATAAATTGAAAAGCAATATTAGGTAAATCTGACTGTAGGGGGTTCATTAGTCATAGGGAAATAAGTAGTAGGCGATAACCTGATCGTCTTCATTGATGTTAATTTTCTTGAGAATCTCTGGAATACCAGGCATAAAGCCAGACCAATCTTTATTAGGCCCTCCTCCAGTTGGCTGATGAAATAAAGTGTTGTTTTAGTAAAGTATGAAACATTAATGTAAATGTTGTAAAGAAATAGATGCATTTACCTGTGTAGAACCGCTCGCACCGACAGACCAAGACGACTTGTTGATCTGCTCCATCAAATCTGAATGCTTGATACTTCTATCATACACTCCTTTTTCCCGAAGAGTTTTGAGGACATCATCAACAATTTCGTCTCTCATACCAGCCCTCTCAACGGACAACATTAACTGTATCTTGGACGTATGTTCGTTAATTCTGCGATCTACTTCCTCAAGTAGAGATGCGGCAGTGACACGATCCACATGAGACTCGTTCCCCTCTCCACCTATTACGGTTGGTTTTGGCTTTGGAAGAGATTGAGCTTTAACTTTCACCATCGGTTTGGGTTTTGGTACACGTTTTTTTTCTTTCACGATTGTTTTCTTTGTATTCTCAAGAGGGTCCATCGCCGTTAAGAGTGGCAGATGTGCGACACCACCATGCCAGTCTTCCTTTCTAAATATATGACCATCTTTAAGCTTCTTACACATGTACTCGACTCCGACGTCATGCATCTCATCCTCACCCCAGGAGTAGTCTTGGATGTCCGCTTCATCATCACCATTTAAAATGTTCTCAACATCAAGCTAGGAGAAAGATTGAGTAAAGGGTTAGATAACCAATAGTATTTTTTTACAACCATTAAAGAAAGACAATGGTAATAAGCACGAAGAACTTACATCCTCGTGTTGCTCCGTTCGTAGGATGTTCGCATTGTGAAAGGTTTTAAGCTTAGTCAAATGTAGTACAGACCGATCAGTAAATGTTTGCTCATCACTCCAGTCAGGTAGGTATTGCTCCAATAGGGGAATGACATGTAGAATCAGAAGCTGGAAAGCAAGTGTGAATCCGTGAGTTGCTGTATGGGACTGGTTTAATTTATCAACGAGCTTCGATACACTTTCAACTTTGTCACCGACTTTGACCATCTCCAACGTCTTCAGAAATGACAGCCGCCCCCATGGATATTTAACAAAGCTATCGAGATCTTTTACCATCTCTGCAACTCTCATCGAGGCTCTGACATTAGAAGACTCACATACTAATATACCTTCCACTATGACAATAAGAGCCAATCGTAGCCTTCTATCTCCATCCATTCTTTTAGCTTTAGGTAACCTCTTGTCAAGCTTCAACATGTTAACAATAGATTGTATACTATATGACTTTTTTGGTCCTATGAGACTGTGATAATAATGTTCTTCCCCTTCGGCAGGATTCTGCAACTTGTCAAGAGTTTCTTGAGAAGGGAATTGACCGCAATTGAGTCCGGTGAAGATACCAAACTCTCTCAAGGAAAACCGGATGGGATGACCACCGAATACAAACCACAACTCTTGTTTTCTCTTGGTTACCAGAGACCGACATAGGAATTGGTGGACAAGTTTCCCAGACAAGGAGCTCTTCCTAACTGGGAGTTCGAACAATCGGCCAAAGCAAGATTCTTTTAACCACTTGAACTCATCATAACCATCTAATATTTCAACAATATCTAGCAGATACTCTGGCTTGGAGTATGAGTTGATACGACCTTTGACAGGATAACGATCTGTGGAGAATAGTCGAGGAGGTATGATATCAGTGTCAACACCGGATATAACTGATAACCTGATCAGAGAGAATAAAAGTGATTAAATGAAAAGATAACAATTAGTGAATTAGTGAATGCACCCGATTCATCAACAGAATAGACAACTTTTAAATAAATAATTGAGAAGTCCACTCGATCTTTTTCATTAATGGATCAAAGGACAAGTTAAATCAATAATGGACAACAAACAGATATATGCAATGGACATGTTGTACAACACATCAATGGACAACAAACCGGTAGACAACTTAAAGATCGAGTGGACAAGTTAGAACAGAATATTAAAGGACAAGTTAAATCAGCACAGAATGGACAAGTTAGAACATAATATTAAAGGACAAGTTAAATCAGCACAAAATGGACAAGTTTGAACATAATATTAAAGGACAAGTTAAATCAATGGACATGTTGTACAACACATCAATGGACAACAAAACGGTGACAACTTAAAGACAATAAACCGGTAGACAAGTTTGAACAGAAACTCAAAGGACAAGTTAAATCAATGGACAATAACCGGTAGACAACTTATGCATAGAATGTACAAGTTGGGGAATGAATAATTGTCTACTAGAAAAGTAAGGAATATATGTCTACGGGAAACCAAAAGACAAGTCTGCGAGGGAAGTTAACAATGGACAACTAATAACAATGAAGCGGGAATACTTACAAGCGGGAATTTCCGACAGGGTTGACGCCGCCGGCGATATGGTTGTCATCGAACTTTAAACTTTGACTAAGGGATCTACATTTCAGAAATTTTGGAGAAGAGGATTAGATCTATGAACACGAGGAGTTACCCAGTTAATTGTTACACAGGAACCAGGAGATAAACTAACCGGAATGGTTCGACGTGGTCATTCAGTGAAACGCCGCCGTCTGGGTTAGAAGGCCCGGAATCATAAGTTGCTGTTGTTCTCGGCGAGTTTGATAGTATAGCGGGTGGGAAATCGGAGACCATAATCGGGGACCAGCGGCTACTTCGGCGATAGAATCAAGGGAAATTTGCAGGAAACCCTTAACGAAGAAGGAGAGGAACCCGAGGAGTTTTTAATTTTTTTTCAATTTTAGGAGAACATAGTATTGTCCATCGGTTGTATCGGTTATATTTTTAAAAATAAAATACAGTAAAGAACAAATTTTGAATAATAAGTCCGATGACTGGTTTCCTATCACACTCGCGTGTAGGCGTGTGAAAGTAAACTTACGGGACAAATTGGTCTTTTTGGATATGGGATGTGGCAGCCCAGGAAAGAAACGGCGATTGTGGCATTTGGGAAAAAAAAATTTACTGTTCATGGCAATCTCTTTAATTTACTCATGTATTTAAGCGACACAAGTGCTAATTTTCTTCATCTCTCTAACTATATTTAGTCTCTGGTTTTTAAAATTATTAAAGAATAAGTGTTAAGAATAAGAAGATTACCAATCAGTCTTAAATTTAAATATAAATAAACAAAAATTATCACACATTTCACTTACAATTCACTTATAATATACATTAATAAAAATGAATATATTTATTTTCATAGAGGTGGAATTGTAGATGAATATATACAAACAACTATCATTTTGTAGACAAAACATATGATATATAAAAAAGTCTAAAGTCATTAAATCTTTTGACAATTCTAATAGAGTATTTTTTTTACTACTTATAATATTGCTAATATTATATACACAAGTCACATCTGTTTGTAAGAGACACAACTCTACATTAAATAGTTGCAACTATCTAAAAAGACGCAACCATATAATTTTTTTGTCAAAAGAATAATTAAATAATATTTTTTAATGAAAATTCACGATGAAAAGATGCAACTGAATTTTTTAATGAAAAATCACAATTTTTTGAATAAAAAGTCACGATGAAAAGACGCAATTGTTCTTTGCATTTATCCATATTGCTAATATTATATACAAAAATCTCAGTTTGTAAAATAAACAACTTTACATTCAACATGTGCAATTTTCTAAAGAGACGCAACCATATAATTTTTTTGTCAAAAGAATAATTAAATAATATTATTTTTAATGAAAAGTCATGATGAAAAGATGCAACTGGATTTTTTTTAATGAAAAGTCACGATGAAACGACGCAACTGTTCTTCGCATTTATTCATATTGCTAATATTATATACAAAAGTCACAACTGTTTGTAAGAGACACAACTCTATACTCAACAGAAGCAACTTTCTAAAGAGACGCAATCAAATAATTATTTTGTCAAAAAATAATTAAATAACATTTTTTAATGAAAAGTCACGATGAAAAGATGCAACTGAATTTTTTTAAATGAAAAGTCACGATGAAAAAATGCGACTGTTCGATGAAAAGATGCAACTGAATTTTTTTAAATGAAAAGTCACGATGAAAAGATGCGACTGTTCTTTGCATTTATTCAGATTGCTATTATTATATAAATTGCTAATATTATATACAAAAATCTCAACTGTTTGTAAAATACAAAACTCTACATTCAACAGATGCAACTTTCTAAAGAAACGCAACCATATAATTTTTTTGTCAAAAGAATGATTAAATAATATTCTTTTTAATGAAAAGTCACGATGAAAAGATGCAACTGAATTTTCTTTTAATGAAAAGTCACGATGAAACGACGCAATTGTTCTTCGCATTTATTCATATTGCTAATATTATATACAAAAGTCACAACTGTTTGTAAGAGACACAACTCTACATTCAACAGATACAACTTTCTAAAGAGACGCAATCATATAATTATTTTGTCAAAAAATAATTTTAATGAAAAGTCACGATGAAAAGATGCAACTGAATTTTTTTAAATGAAAAATCACGATGAAAAGATGTGACTGTTCTTCGCATTTATTCAGATTGCTATTATTATATAGATTTTAAGTTTGATTTTATGTATAATTGTGAGAAACAATCTCCATATTTTTTTTTGGTTTTTGTGGATGTAAATGTGAGTATGGAATACAAATTATGCTGTCTCTAGATTGTTAATTCCTTCATGGGCAATCTCAAATTGTCTAAATCGATCTGCCTTCTCCTCAGCTTTATTGTCCGATACAAAATGCTTAAAGAATATAGTTAAGAAACTGTGTTAATGATCGATTGTTATCTTCTTCCATGATTTGTATTAAATCATATTTATCATATTACTTAACAATATATGTTTTTATCATAAGAGTCTCATGTCTATCTTACTATTTTTTATAAAACCTTTGTTAGAAATCATAACTAAAGGAGACATTGTTAGTATACACCGGAGATACTAAAAACGGGTTAGTAATAGTAAGTTATTATTACCTTTCAATCTATTTTTCATATTGTAGATAGTGTTATTATTAGCTTTCTCAAACCAAATTTGAGCATAATATTGTGTTCTTTAGTCAAGAAAAAAAAAGATAGCTTTGAAAACCAATAAACGATTCTAACTTAAAACAGAAGAATCTTTTCTTCAATCAGATGAACTCCTTCCTATAGTGGATTTAAGCACGAAGCATAAAGGAATGTCTCTTAGGAAAGAAAAAGATGCTGCCATTGTGATTGTTGTGTTTTCAGCTTTGTTTGATTGTTGATGTGTTTGGTTGTCGATGTTTGTTGGTTAGGCTGTGTTTATATAGGTAGTAATCGGGAATTGTTATGATTGCGGATCGACTATTTAGAATATTTGAGATCGAAGTTTTTTAGGAAGGTTTGATTTTGTTTTGTTAGGATTGAGATTTTACTTTCCATATTTATCATGTTTATAAATTAAAGTGCCAAGAATATTTATGATTGATTGATGATTCTGATTTTTCTAATTTTGCAGAAAATTAGGCATGTAGTGGAAGGAAGTTAAGGAATGTTGTTTCAGTTTCTATATTTCTGGGTATATATAGATACTATAACATATTTAATTTTCCTAATGATATGGGAGTTTTAGTGTGGAGGAAATTTAGGAGGATTAGAGATAGACTATTGTTAATATGATAAAATTATGGTAATAATTGACTGGAGAATTTGAATTCGATTGTTTAGATTATATGTATAGAAATTATTGTAGAATATTTATTTATAAAAAGAAATTAATGACAATGACATACCTGTTTTGATCAAAAAAAAAAAAAAAAAAAAAAAAAAAAAAAAGACAATGACATACCTGTAAATATGTTGGAACTCCAAGCTTTTTTTGCCAAAGTTGCTGTGAAAATGTTAATATAGATTACATTAAGGTTTTTTAAAATGTTTTTTGGGGATTTTTTTTTTGTTTTCCTTTGATTTAATACCTGCGCTGGTTAGTATCATTTTGAGTTGATTCAGTCTAAACGGAATCAGACAAGAAACTTGGAAGATGCTAAACTCTCTATCTGCCGGTCAAAAGGCGTTTTCTGCTAATAAGTCAATTGAATCTTGAGTCCTTCAAACATGGAATCAGCTGTCACTTTATTTAAAGAGTTAATGCAGAACTAGCCACTGATACATCATACATGATAACCGTGTATCAAAGTAATGTAATAATCTAAAATATTCTTCCATTAGCAGAATCAGATAGAGAACCGATTGGTTCATTGTTGAGACGAAGCGATTCTTGTGAAGTAAATGTGAGAAGTACAAGGGAGAGAAAATGATGACATTGTTCAACAACGTGATTTACGAAACAATGAAATAACTCGTTCAAAATTTAAATGTGAGGAAGGAAAAAAATGAAAGGCCTTATTGAAACTGTTATCTCTCTTCAGGACACTAAGACATCTCTGAAAGCTCAGAGCAAGCCCACAACATATACGTCTAAGCTCAGAGTCAGTCACCTTCAACCTTCAGAGCCCATCACGACCTGTCAAAGATCCACTCGAACTTAGAGCTACTAAACATATTATTATTGAATCACAGTGAAATCTTTGTTTCCAATCAAAGAAAAAATTGTCAATACTGTTATCTTCCATATACAAACATCTCCGTAGCCATCAATAGCAGAGGATACATTGCTATCTTCCCTCATTGACCTTGGCTCCAAGCATTGGCTTAGAGTCCCTGTCTCTGGGTGATATCTCAGTGCCACACGCCACAAAGCTCGTGGAGTACCCTGTTGTGTCTTTGGTTTGAAAGCCGCTAAGAGAGGAGCCTCTCGTGCCATCAAATCTCCAGTCGGTTAGGTAGCCTGGCTTTGACGTGACATCACTGACCTCAACATCTCCTGACAGCATGCCCACCACTCGTGACATTGGTGGTCTCAAGACATGAGATGTCTGTGTGCACAACAGAGCAATGCAAATCATGCGCTTCGCTTCTTCCATATTGAAATCAGTCAGCTCATCATCAATCAGTTCAACGTCACGGCTTTGCTCGTGTAGATTCCATGCCTGTATACAAGAAATACACAAGGATTATTGGCTTTTGCCATTCTCAAACTTCCTTCACTAACAATTAATCATAATACGCAAGGACGTACCCATTCAAGAAGATATTTCTTTTCCTCCTCCAGGTTCTCATCAGAGTTTTGCCTTCCACTCACTAGCTCAAGAGCCACAACACCAAAGGCATACACATCCGTTTTTTCTGTTAGATGTCCACGCATGGCATACTCTGGCGCAAGATACCCACTGCATTGATACAACATCACCACGAACAAGTGTTACTACTCCGTAATTGTGATGCAAACCCAAGGTCAGGGTTTGTATATTACTTACATTGTCCCTGCCACTCGGGTGCTTATGTGGGTTTTCTTGTCATCGTATAGTTTCGCAAGCCCAAAATCAGAGACTTTTGGGGCCAGTTTGGAGTCAAGCAAAATGTTACTGGCCTTCACATCTCTGTGTACTATGCGAACACTCGCCTCTTCATGGAGATAAACTAGACCTCTGGCTACTCCAAGACATATCTCATAACGGGTTGACCAATCAAGAAGTAAAGTCCTATTCCCTGCAATATCCAAACCAAGGGCACATTGAGTAATTTAGCTTGGCAAAAACAGGGAGTCATTTTTCTGTTCATTACCAAATAATGCCTGATCGAGACTTCCATTAGGGAGATACTCATACACGAGCAAACGATGCTCTCCTTCAAAGCAGCACCCGTAAAGTTTTACTAGGTTGCGATGTAGAACTGCAGAAATTGCTACAATTTCTGCAACAAACTGTCCCTTCCCTTGCCGGGATCCAACTGACAACAGCTTCACCGCAACCTCTCTTCCATCATTTAGGTTTCCCTATTGAATGTTTTAATCAAAACAAAACTTATTAAAAGTTATTACATCTATTCTTTCCTAGCATATCTAAGAATATACAGTATACTTCGTCCATTTCAGTATGGGACTTACCTTATAAACAGCCCCAAATCCTCCTTCTCCAAGCTTGTTTGAGGGATCAAAATCTTGAGTTGCACTTTTAAGTTCCGAGTAAGTAAAGGTGTAAGGTTTTACGTCCATACTAAGTAGTTCTGCAAGAGAAAATGTCGGTTCTTAAATAAATCATACATAATTTTTAGGGCCAAAATTCTTTAGCTCAAGCCTCAAGGGTATGTTTGTGTTCTTATTACATATATACCTTCATCATCTGTGTACCACTTTCTTCTTTTTCGGATAGTGAACATGACCACACCCGCAAAGATGCTTAAAAATCCTATGCCAACAATGATGCCCACAATGGTACCAGTTCTGTTCTTTCCTTTTGATGGTGTCCTGTTTGCCACAGTTGGTCTGAAATCTGAACAGGAATACGTCACACTTAGGGACTAAGTAGCATCTGAAGATAGTGAAAATCAGGAAGGAGAAAGAATTCTCCCTTTGCGTTACCTGGTGTTGCACTAACGGCTGATATTAATGGTCCATAAGCCCCTTGGATAGGAATACAACATGTTCCTTTCCCAGACCAGAAAAGATGAATCTCGAGGTGATTTTCTGATACATTTGCTTTATATTCTCTCTGAACTGCTCGAACAGTAGAGCCACCAGCTGTTCTGCGTATATCAAAATCCTTCTCAACAAGTCTTCCCTGGAAAAACAGAGCTAAATCTTAGAATTCATCAGAACCAAAAATTTAAATTGCAAAGCAGAAAGCTCGATCAAGAGGTGCAGACCTGGACATAAATGTCAAATCGTCGTCTTCCAATACCTTTCCAAGTGTTAGAACCTTCAATTTGTATTTCAGCAAACTGGAGTGTTACAGTGTACCCTCCATTTTCTAGCCCCAACCCATAATACCTTAGGGAAGATGCAGAAAGTCTTGCTGACTGGAAAAGTTCTGGATCCAAAGTGTTGATAAACTGTGATTGTGAAGTCGCTATGTATATATTGCTACTTCCGGTAAAAGTCCTACACTACTGACTGCCCATCTCTGACCAGCACTCACAATAAATGAAGCTGGTCCAAGATTCTCGTCATCCTTCTCAAATAGTGCTTCTCTAACAGATCTTTTCTCTGGGCCTCCGCAGTTGATCGAAAAGTTAGAATCTAGACACCAATCAATACAGAAATGCTTAAACAATTTTTTCCAATTGTCCATGTGTTTGTTTACTGCACATGTAGGATAACAAAATATATCTTTGTTAAACTTACAGATTCCTTTGCCTTGATTGCAGGGGAAGTTTTTCTGCATGCAGTTCAGTCCTGGTAAAACCCTTTTAACAAAAGTAAAATACTTAAGAAAGAGATGATAAGTCGTTATCTTGCATCATTCTGCAGGACAATAAAAAGACCGAAAAGAGAAATATATTGCACCAACAGGGACTTTTTTAAAGAAAATCACCTGTTGTCAAGACCTTCTAATGTGAAGTTATTAGCAACTAGGTTACTGCACAAAACATACAGTGTTGTTTAATATTCCTTAGCACATGATTATAATAAAAAAAAATCGTATAAAAAGCTTCATGCGGGATATGAACCTAATCAATATACATAAAAAAAAACTTCTGAGACTGAAACACACCTTGAATAAATGATGAGATATAGTGTTTTGTTACTTACAGTTTCAAGTTTGGTAAGCTGACCCATGAAGGAAGACTTCCAGACAAATCATTGTACGACACATCTCTATAAGCATAAAAGCGCAATAACCAGGAGAATCTGTTATTATGTTAACAAACGCATTTAAAGGTGAAACAATTTTATAAAAGATTTCGTTACTCACATATTGCTCAAAGACTGCATCTTTTGAGTGGGCAAGGAACCATTCAACGTGTTGTTTCCCAGAAACCTATTATAAAAAACAACAATTGGTATTCACAATTATCCCGGTAGTTGTACGTAAAGACCCAAAAGAAGCAGAAAAACGTATCGTCTTACAAGTGAGTAAGTAAACTCAAGTTGAAAAGTGAAGCCGGAATCGGTCCATGTAGTTTGTTGAAGCTCAAATCACTGGAAAACAGATACAAATTACTTCCACTTGTTGGAAAACATACAAAAATTGTACGTTAAAACATTAAACTATTCCTGTTTAGTAATGAATTACTAATTTCTTTATCCGCGGTATAAGATCATTTTGTATTCTTGCCATGACTTGTTTTACACAAAAGACCCTGAAACAGATTTCAGAGCATGTGAAGAAACACTTTGACATATGTACTTACACTTGTTGCAAACTTGAGTATCCTCCAATAGTAGATGGTATTGTCCCAGTGAGATTGTTGTTCCTCAATACTCTGTGGCAAAAATCATAAAATGATAAATATTAAATTCAAGGAGGAGGAAGAAACAGTTTAACAGTACATGAATGGAGTAGAATTTGAATCATGACTCCCTTACAATACACTAAGAGATTTCATGTCTCTGATGAATTCAAGAGATGAGCTTCCATTGGATATATCACCAAGCCTCCTACATATAGAATATGAATATATGGAGAAAGGGAAAGATAGAAAAACAGTAAACAATAAAACTTTTGACACAATGCAACACATACAGTTCTGTCAAAGCAGTTAAGTTGGCAAATGACGATGGAATTGGACCACTCAAACCAGTTCCGAGAATTCTCCTGCATTAAAACATGTGCCAGTCATTGAATCCCAAATTTACAATGTAATGGAGAACTTTCTACTGAGTAACATTAATATAAAGCATATAAAAAACAAGATCAACGGTCCACCGTAGAAACGAAATCTTCTTACAAGGTAGTAAGTTTCGTCCATTTTCCTATAAAGTCTGGTATCTGACCTGAAACTTCCAGATCAGCAAGCCAACTGATACAGCATGAAGATTAAAAACACCGAATGGAAAGACTAAAATGTAAAGTAATATATAGATTACAAACTTTACAATCCCAACAATAAACACTAAACTCGAATTCAATATTGCTTACGCTTGTTCTAGCTCCATAAGATTAGCAAATGATAAAGGTAGTCTCCCGCTGAGTCCAGAACTGTCTATGTATCTGCAATAGATGTTAAAAAAATTTGAAATTTTTGAAGTACATAGCTCACTTGTAGAATTGACAGACAGACAGACTGACATCTGCTGTAGTTTTGTACAATTCCCAATCTCGTCTGGTATAGATCCGGAAAAGTTATTTGAACCAATACTACTGCAGAATAAATAAAATAGTTTACATAGGTGTAAGGAACCATCAAATCCTCCAAAAGCAGAGTGAAATTTTTTCGAATTGGAACAATTAAGAAGCTTACAGTAATCTTAAATCTGTAAGCAAACCGATTTCCTTAGGGAGAGGGCCAGACAAGGCATTGATCCCAAAAGTCCTGTGTGAGAGACAAGAAAGTGTTAAACTGAAAGTGTAGAAAATTAATCACCAAAAACGAAGAAAAAGGAAGAAGGGCCGGGTTTTACATCCACTGCATTCGAGTCAGATTTCCAATTGCAGGAGGCAGTGAGCCTGTGAGAAAATTCTGAGCTAGGTTCCTAAAAGATGTGATTTTGAAATGACTATATTGGATCAGATTAATAGAGTTCTCACCAGATACAAATATATTAACCTAATTAGGTAAGTGGGTGGTTGTATGAATCAAGAATACGTACAGATTGGTGAGGAATGTCAAAGTCCAGAGCTCTTGAGGTATAGGTCCTTTAACATCTAACGCATAAACCTTGCTGTGTAGAAGACAAACAACAAACATAGTATAAGGAAAATGAGTTGAATGAAGCATTAATTCCCAGTGGGATATTTCGTCGAACACATGGGGTGCAGCAAAAAATACAAATGATTCAGAGGCGTACATGTTGTTTATGCGGCAGATTGTGGAGTTTTCGAAACTACAGTCGCATTTGATGAGAGGATTGTATGCAGGGTTGGTGTCGAGGACATTGGGGTCGATGGCGGCCCCGGTGCAAAGTTCGCCGCTGATGTTCCATTTACTCCGCTCCTGTATCTTCCAAGCCGCGAAGATCGAGTTTAAAGCTCGCGCTGTGGTTTATCCCAACGGTCAATTTTATCTTATCAAGCTTCAACCTTCTTTTTACTTTTTTTTTTTTTACTTTTTAACTCCTTATAATATAAAGTTAGTCTAATTACGATTAATCAAGATCCGAAGAAATCTTTTCTAAGGTTTTAAAGACAGACCTTCGTCGGGATGAGTAATGGCTCCGGTTTGGTTTTGAGATCGAACTACGTGAACCGAACCGGCAATGCAGAAGTACCACACAATGAGGTGTAAACACGGAGACCTCCGTAGCCTTGTCATCGTCGTCTTGTTACACAAGTACCAAAAACGCTGCTTCTGCCTTGAATTGTAGAAAGAGTTTATTTTGCAGAGGTTTTAGATTTGGTTCCTTTATGATTCACCTGTTCTTTAGTTTAACGATACCGTTGGCAAAATTAATTAAGAGATGCATTGTGCTAATTTGTACTAGTAATCAATTGGTCTTCTAGGGCGATTAACCTCACGTGCGTGGACCGCAGGAGGCCGCCTGCAGTGTCAGCGTTGGCGGCTGCGCGGATACCCAAAACATTCAATTCAAGAAAACACAATTAAGTAACGTTTATAAGATTTACGTAATTATTTCAACATGACTCTTGTTTATAAGATTTACGTCAAGTAAAGTTTGGGGGCTTCTTATGCCTAGCCGCCTAGAGACCCTGAAAAGGACTGGGCTGACTTGGTATGGTTCAAAGACTCAACACCAGACAAACCTAGAGAGGCTTCATCGTGGATGCAGGTAACATCTGATTGTTGTCTCTGTTACTGGTTCCGTGGAGACTAGAAACCACCTCTTCTTGCATTATCCCTTTACTCAAGTTCTATGGAATTCCACCTTCTTTAGGCTAAGGCTTCCATGCACCTACCGGTCCTCGTTATTTGCTTGGACTAAAAGTCAGGAACTCTTCTTTACCTCGAACTCTTCGTTTATTGCTTGTTCACGCTCTGGTATGCACCGTTTCTCTATTGACTATTTTATAAACATAACCACACGTTTCATGAGTCGTTTGAGCTCGTAGAACCACTCATGAAACTGTTCTTATTATATTAGCACTTACATCATTAGAATTCCAACACTTATATATACATACACCTATTACACTGTAGTGAGGAAGTGGGCAACTGAAGGGACGGCATTGATTTGGTTAAAGACATAAATAGGGCGGCGCATCACAACGGTCAAGTCAAACTCAGAAATTTCATTGTTATTTAATCAAAGTGAAATCTAGAGTTTTTCCAAAGTTACAGTGAAGGGTCTTTGTCATCTTCCCTCATTAATTCCAAGCATTGGCTTAGAGTCGTTATTTCCCTCGGATCCAGGCGCCACAAAGCTCGTGAAGGATTCAGAAACGCCCGTGTCTTTAGTTTGAAAGCCGCTGAGAGAAGAGCTTGTGGTGTCATCAAATCTCCAGTCGGTTAGGTAGCCTGGCTTTGACGTGACATCACTGACCTCAACATCTCCTGAAAGCATGGCCACCACTCGTGACATTGGTGGTCTCAAGGCATGAGATGTCTGTGTGCACAGCAGAGCTATGCCAATCATGCGTTTCACTTCTTCCATATTGAATTCAGTCAGCTCATGATCAATAAGTTCAACTTCACGACTTTTCTCGTGTAGATTCCACGCCTGTAAACAATGGTTACTCAATCAATATAAGAGTCTGCTAAATGGCATCACCAGATTCACCATTCATGGTCACATATGTTGAAGTTGTGTACATTACCAATAATATCACTCAATTATAACAACGACGTACCCATTCAAGAAGGTATCTTTTTTCATCCTCCAAGTTCTCATCAGAGTTTGGCCTTCCACTCACTAGCTCAAGAGCCACAACACCAAAGGCATACACATCTATTTTCTCTGTTAGATGCCCACGCATGGCATACTCTGGTGCAAGATATCCACTGCATTGGTACAACAACAGCACGAAAATGAGATATAAGAAAACCAAAATTACAGCCTATGTTGTCAGGGTTTTAGGATACATACATCGTCCCAGCTACTCGGGTACTTATATGGGTTTTCTTGTCATCGTATAGTTTCGCAAGCCCAAAATCAGAAACTTTTGGGACCAGTTTAGAATCAAGTAAAATGTTGCTGGCTTTCACATCTCTGTGTACTATGCGAATCCTCGCCTCCTCGTGGAGATAGACTAGACCTCTAGCTACTCCCAGACATATCTCATAACGGGTTGACCAATCAAGATGTAAAGTTTTATCCCCTGCAACATTCAAATCAATTACAACTACATAATGAGTGCAGGTAGCCTGGCAGAAGCATGGATCGATAAACTATGTCCTGTGCGTACCGAATAGAGCCTGATCAAGACTTCCGTTAGGAAGGTATTCATATACAAGCAAACGATGATCTCCTTCATAGCAGCACCCATAAAGCTTCACTAAGTTGCGATGTTGAACTGCAGAGATTGCTACAATTTCTGCAACAAATTGCCCCTTCCCTTGCCGGGATCCCACCGACAATAGCTTCACTGCTACTTCTCTTCCATCATTCAGTTTCCCCTGTTGAATGTGTTATTTTTTAAAAATGTGTTATCTAATCTTCTTTCCTAGTATCTTGAAGAATATACAGATATTTCATCAATTTCGGTATGGGACTTACCTTATAAACAGGACCAAATCCCCCTCTCCAAGCTTGTTTGAAGAATCGAAATCTTGCGTTGCACTTTTAAGTTCCGAGTAAGTAAAGGTGAAAGGCTTTACGTCCATACTAAGTATCTCTGCATAAAAACGTCGGTTCTAAGAAATCAACCAATTCGAAAGAAGATAAACAAGTTTAAGATTTAATTAGAGGACCCATAGTCTTCGGCTCAAGGGATTGTTTATGTTCCTATTACATCTATACCTTCATCATCTGTGTACCGTTTTCTTCTTTTTCGGATAATGAAGATAGCTACACCTGCAAAGATGCTCAAAAGTCCAACGCCAACAATGACACCCACAATAATACCAGTCGTGTTCTTTCCCCGTGATGGTGGCTTATTACCAACAGTTGGTGTGAAATCTGAACATGAATATGTAACACTTAGGCACTAACTAGCATTTGAAGATAGTGAAAATCAGGAAGGAGAAAAATTCTCCCTTTGCGTTACCTGGTGTTGCACTGACGGCTGATATTAATGGTCCATAAGCCCCTTGGATAGGAATACAACATGTTCCTTTCCCAGCCCAGAAAAGATGAATTTCGAGGTGATTTTCTGATACATTTGCCTTATATACTTTCTGAATTGCCCGAACAGTAGAGTCACCAGCTGTTTTACGTACATCAAAATCCTTTTCAACAAGTCTTCCCTGGAAAAACGGGGCTAGATCTTAGTATTTATCACCAAATATGGAAAAATATCACTTCTAAAACCGGAAAGCTTGATCAACTAGTGCAGACCTGGACATAAATGTCAAAACGTCGTCTTCCTAAACCTTTCCAAGTGTTAGAAGTAGAACCTAGAATTTGTATTTCAGCAAACTGAAGTGTTACGGTATAGCCTCCATTTTCTAGCCCCAACCCATAATACCGTAGGGAAGATGCAGAAAGTCTTGCTGACTGAAAAAGCTCCGAGTCCAAAGTGTTGACAAATTGTGATTGCGAAGTAGCTTTGTATATATTGCTGCTACTTCCAGCAAAAAGTCCTACACTACTGGCTGCCCATCTCTGACCAACACTTATGGCAAACGAAGCTGGTCCAAGTTCCTCGTCCTCCCTCTCAAATAGTGCTCCGTTAGTTGACCTTATCTCTGGGCCTCCGCAGTTGATCGAAAAGTCAGAATCTATTTACCAGTCAATAGCAAAAACCTTTTAACAATTTTTCTTCCAATAGTAGATACAAGCGTTGTGCATGTGTTTGTTATACTTACAGACTCCTTTGCCTCGATTGCAGGGGAAATTCTTCTGCAGGCAATTAAGTCCTGATAAAACCCTTTTAACCATAAAAAAACAGAGATTTAAGAAAGAAATTATAAGTTGTTTATACACAACGAGAAACATACTAGAATTTCAAGCGTCAGCAAGAACATATTTATATTCACCTGTTGTCATCTTCCAATGTGAAGTTGTTAGCAATTAAGTTGCTGCACAGATAACATACAGTTTTGTTTATTATTCCCTAGCATATAGTGTTGTCATTTGTGAGACTGAAATTATATAGTCTTTTTGTTTACTTACAGTTTTAATTTTGGTAAGCTGACCCATGAAGGAAGACTTCCAGACAAATCATTATACGACACATCTCTGTAAGTAAAGAAAAACATAGTTAAGATCTACTGAATATGTAATAAATTCCAACTGACTATCTTGGCAAGTCTTCCGTGTCACCAAGACTGGAACCTTATTCGACTAAAATCGGAGTCCAGTAAATATATCAGGAGGATCTCTTAACAATCACTCCACAACATTAGGTGATATGTTTGCCTTTTAATGGATTTTGTTACTCACATATAGCTCAAAGACTGGCTCTTCTGAGTGGGCAAGGAACCATTCAACGTGTTGTTTCCCAGAAACCTGATATAAGGACAACAAATATGTTTCAGAAATATCCGGGTAGTTATACATAGAGATCCAAAAGAAGCAGAAAACATATCATCTTACAAGTGAGTAAGTCCACTTAAGTTAAAAAGTGAAGCCGGAATTGGTCCATGTAGTTTGTTGAAGCTCAAATCACTAGAAAACAAACAAAATTACACGGTAAAAAATTAAACTATTTCTGTATAGTAATGAATGAAGAAGAATATAAATTATATTATCAGCAGATTAAGATCATGTCGTATTCTTTCCGTGACTTTTGATAATCATCTCACTCTTTTTTGAAAACAGCTTTCAGAGCATTTGAAGAAACACATTGACATATGTACTTACACTTGTTGCAAACTTGAGTATCCTCCAATAGTAGATGGTATTGTCCCAGTGAGATTATTGTTCCTCAATACTCTGTGGCATATATCATAAACATTAAACAGTGCATGACTCCCTTACAAACATTAAAGGAGGAGGAAGAAACAGTTCAACAGTGCATGAATGGAGTAGAATTTGTATCATGACTCCCTTACAATACACTAAGAGATTTCATGTCTTTGATGAATTCAAGAGATGAGCTTCCATTGGATATATCACCAAGCCTCCTACATATAGAATATGAATATATGGAGAAAGGGAAAGATAGAAAAACAGTAAACAATAAAACTTTTGACACAATGCAACACATACAGTTCTGTCAAAGCAGTTAAGTTGGCAAATGACGATGGAATTGGACCACTCAAACCAGTTCCGAGAATTCTCCTGTAGTAAAACATGTGCCAGTCATTGAATCCCAAATTTACAATGTAATGGAGAATTTTCTACTGAGTAACATTAATATAAAGCATATAAAAACAAGATCAACGGTCCATTATAAATCCGTAGAAATGAAATCTTCTTACAAGGTAGTAAGTTTGGTCCATTTTCCTATAAAGTCTGGTATCTGACCTGTAACTTCCAGATCAGCAAGCCAACTGATACAACATGAAGATTAAAAATCACCCAATGGCAAGACTAAAATGTAAAGTAATAAATAGATTACAAACTTTACAATCCCAACAATAAGTTAATACTCAAATCCAATATATCTTACGCTTGTTCCAGGTCCACGAGATTAGCAAATGATAAAGGTATCCTCCCGCTGAGTCCAGAACTATCTATGAATCTGCAATAGATGGAAGAAATCCTTTAAAAATTAACTACACTGAGAATTTCGTTGTCGGTAATCACTATATGATTTCTGAGGTTAAGGATTTCCTATCAAAATCATAACCAGGAAATAAATACATAAAGACTTGTCGACTTGACAGATCCACTCACATTTGCTGAAGTTTTGCACAATTTCCGATCTCATCTGGTATAGGACCGGAAAAGTTATTTGAACTAATACTACTGCAAAAGCATGCATATGTAGAAGAAACCGTCAAAATCTTTCAGAAGCAGTGTGAAGAGACTATCATATTTAAACAATGAAGAAGCAACCTGGGCTTACAGTAATCTCAAATCTGTAAGCAAACCAATTTCCTTAGGAACAGGGCCAGACAACGCATTGATCCCAAAAGTCCTATGCGATAAACATTTGAGCGTGAGAGACACGAAATTATTAATTGAACGCGTTAGAAAAACACCACAAAAAGAAGACAAAGAAGATTTCACAGGCTTTACATCCATTGCATTCGAGTCAAATTTCCAATAGCTGGAGGCAGAGAGCCTGTGAGAACATTTTGACCCAAGTTCCTGAAAGAAGGAGAAAACAAAATGTGATTTTGAGGTTCCATTCTGATAGATTTTGTGCGGCATAATAGCTGAAGCAATGATGTTTCTGAATGTGAATGTTCTTTTTGTAGCTAGCCTATATAGAATCAAGTGACAGTGTTGACGAAACCATACAGATTTGTGAGGTATTTCAAAGTCCAGAGCTCTTCAGGTATAGGCCCTACAACTTCCCTCGCAAAAACCTTGCTGTCAAAACAACAAGGAGAAGAATTTGAGACTTGACATAGTGTTACCGCATGAAATCGAAACCCTGAGGGAAAAAAAAAAATATATATATATACTGTATATAGTAAAAGTCAATTCCCGGTGGGAGAATTCGTCGAACACATGGGGTGCAGCAAAAAGAAGCGTACATGTTGGTGATGCGGCAGATTGTGGAGTTTTCGAAACTGCAGTCGCATTTGATGAGAGGATTGTATGCAGGGTTGTCGTCGAGGACATTGGGGTCAATGGCGGCGCCGGAGCAAAGTTCGCCGCTGATGTTCCATTTACTCCGCTCCTGTATCTTCCAAGCCGCAAAGATGGAGTTCAAAGCTCGCGCTGTAACGGTCAATTATTATTAGCTCTTTTCACTAATTACGATTTAACTACTAAACAAATAATGATTGATTACATAAAAACCAAATGTCAATTGATGAATGAGACTAAGTTAACCGGGTTTATATATTAATGATCATTAAAAAAAAATATTATACTAAACAAGATCTAGGCTACAGCCTTCAATTCGATCGATTTGAGTTTGAGCATGTCAAGTGTTCAAACAACAAGAAGAAGAAGAAGACGACAAGACCTTCGTCGGGATGAGTGGTGGCTCCAGTTCGGTTTTGGGCTCGAACCACTTGAACTGAACCGAAATTACACAAGAAGAACAAGGCGGTGAGAAATAGAGAAGGAGACCTCCGTAGCCTGAGCATCGTCGGCACCAAAATTTCTAGGGCGAAGAAGAAGATTATGTGAGAGAGAGCCGCCAAAACTAAACGGAGGAGTTTCTACTTTGATTCAAATAATGGTGTTTATGTTGGACTTTCAAGAGATAATTGCAATTTTGCTCGATTTGAATTTAATTAATGGTCTAACCAACACACTAATCCCTCCTTCGCGAGACGAGAGACGGTGTCAGTCACGCGCCTCATCTTTCGAAGGATCAAAGCATGTGGAGCGCACGCGTGTGAAATCGAGGGTGTGTTTCCATGTCAACGGAGATTTTTCAACAATGGCGGCTGCGCTACAAACTTCAAACAAAGTACAAAGTGTGTATGTAAGCAACACCACCCCCTCCCTTTGGACCTTGACACTAAATTCCAATGATGATATGGTCTTAAAGGAATTATAATGTTAAATATGGGACCAAAGACTATTTATTCAGGAGAAGAAGAAACAGTCAAACGTAATTTCAAATTACTTAATTTTGGTCAGACAAGGTCTGCTTAAAAAAATAAAAATTGCCTCCGCTAGGCTGGTCTGGTCTGGTCTGGTCGTATTGACTTTTTTACAATGTAAGATTTACAAACAAAATATGGAAACCACAAGTTTCAAGTTTCTTGTTGTCGTCCACCTTCGACTTGAGACTTGGAAGGATTCTTTGGAGTTTCAGGCAATATCCAGCTCGCGCTCGTTGAACCACTCATGAAACTCATCGCATTCTCGAATGTTCTCTCAGAGACGTACCCTGGCTTCGCATTGGCTTCCGTTACCTCCACATCGCCGGTCAACATACCCACCACTCGGGACATTGTTGGCCGTATTGCATGGTCTGTTTGTGTGCACAAGAACGCAACTCCTATTACACGTTTCACTTCTTCCTCGTCAAATGATGTTAGTTCCGGATCCACTACTTCCAAGTCACGCTGCTCTTGGTGTAGGCTCCATGCCTGCACAAACCAAAGACTCAAAATTAATTATTCACCAAAATTGGTAACAAGGAAGCTGTTTTTGTCCACTAGTTAGATAGAGATACCCATTCGAGAAGGTATTGTTTGTCATCATCCAATTCTGGAGAGGAGTTAGGCCTTCCGCTGACAACTTCCAGAGCCACTATACCAAAGGCAAACACGTCCGTCTTCTCCGTTAGATGTCCAAGCATCACGTACTCTGGTGATAGATATCCGCTGCAATGTAACTTTCAATTACTATAAGTTTTAACCCATTGGACAAACCATGTCTAATGTGAGGTTTTCAGGATATCTACATTGTCCCTGCAACTCGGGTACTTATGTGCGTCTTCTTATCATCATATAGTTTGGCCAATCCAAAATCAGAGAGTTTCGGAACCAGATCCGAGTCCAGAAGAATATTGCTTGCCTTCACATCCCTATGCACTATACGGGGATTTGACTCCTCATGCATATATGCTAAACCTTTTGCTACTCCCAAGCATATCTCAAAACGCTGTGACCAGCCAAGCTGCAAATTCTTGTCCTCTGCCAAAATCATGCAACTTGTAAAGCTAACAGCAGTTTTTTTTTTTTTTTTTAACAAGGATGACACATTTAAGATGTCATGAGCATACCGAACAGAGCTTGATCTAGACTGTTGTTTGCGAGGTATTCATATACAAGCATGCGCTGATTTCCTTCAATGCAGCATCCATACAATTTTACAAGGTTGCGATGCTGAACAGCTGATATAGTGGCAATCTCCGCAACAAATTGACCCTTTCCTTGCCTGGATGCAACTGACAATTGCTTCACGGCTATCTCTCTTCCGTCATTCAGTTTTCCCTGTACCAATGGATATTATTAGAAAATAGCCAATGGAAAAATTTACAAAACCTTCTAGTACGCTGCTCTCCCTATAGGTGTTTTATCACTTTCAGTGTAGGCTCTTACCTTAAAAACAGGTCCAAATCCTCCCTCCCCAAGCTTGTTGGAAGGATCAAAATCCTGAGTTGCAGTTCTGAGTTCTGAGTAACTAAAGGTGTAGGGCCTTATGTGCAGACTGTTTAGCACTGCATTAGAGTAATTAGGTGGATAAGAACCACTAAGAAGGTTACAGTTGTTCACGATCAGACTTAATAATACTGCCACAGCTAAGAATTTCTAGTTACCTTCTTCATCAGCCGCCCTTTTTCTTTTCCTACGGATGAATAAGATGATAACAATCACCAAGATACTTAACATTCCTGCTCCTACAATGGCCCCTACAATGATACCAACTGTTTTCTTGGATTTCGAGGGCAACTTATTTTTTACAGTAGGTATGAAATCTGCAGAGAAAAAAAGATGGTAGTAAGAAGAGAGATATTGGACTTGACGAAGATCATGAAAGTTTCTGGTGCATACCTGGAGTGGCGCTGATAGCTGAGACTAATGGCCCATAAGTGCCTTGAGCAGGAATACAGCATGTCCCTTTTCCAGCCCAAAAAAGATGAATTTCAAGGTAATTTTCAGATACATTTGCTTTATAGACTCTTTGATTTAATCGGATACTAGAACCATTAGCTGTTCTGTGTATGTCAAAATCCTTTTCAACAAGTTTTCCCTGGAGAACAAATGGGAAATCCAGAGGTCAGAAACCATTTTTGAGAGCAGAATATAGTTCACGAAGAGTTGAGTTTTCATCCTTAAAACATGCATCTTTAAGTTTTCATCCCCACGAGAACGAAATCTGTGCTGCACCTTGTACCAGATACTCTAATAGAAAAGGATCTCTTGTATGCCAAGGCTTATCAAGGATCCCTCTGGTCAAAAAATTACTACAGACATATTTCATATGATCATTACTTGAGATGACAATATGATCATTATTTAACTTCACAAAAACAAAAGAACTAATTCACAGCCAAGAAGAAATAAATGTTTGTAAGAATATGGGGGAAGCTCAATGTAAAAGTAGAGACCTGGACATATATGTCGAAAAGTCGCCTTCCAAGACTTTTCCAGGTATTAGAACCTTGTATTTGTATCTCAGCAAACTGAACTGTTACACTATAGCCTCCATTTTCTAGCCCTAGTCCATAATACCTTAAAGAAGATGCAGAGAGTCTCGCTGATTGGAAAAGCTCCGAGTCTGAAGTATTCGGAAATCGTGTAGCTGAATGATCTATGTATTGATTACTGTTACTCCCAGTAAATAGTCCTACATTGCTGACTGCCCATCTCTGCGTTTTACTTACGAAAAATGTAGATGGTCCAAGTGCCCCCTCGTCCTTTTCATACAAAGCTCCACCACTAGACCTGATCTCCTGGCCTCCACAATTGATGAAAAAGTTGAAATCTGGACACCCATTAAAAGAAAAGCATCTTAACCAACATGTTGTATAATATATGCATCCTAATATTCGCAAAGCTAAAACTGTTATGAGTTTCAAAACACCATAATGCACTTACATACTCCTTTTCCTCGATTGCAGCGGAAATTCTTCTGGAGGCAGTCCAGTCCGGGGAGAGCCCTTATAGAAAAAACAAAAAGTACTAAAATGAGGAATACGGCATGTCGGTTAATAGTAGTATGCTTGTGAAATAGAAATAATGTAGAACTTCAGGCACCAAGAAGAGCACAAGATTCAAAGTCACCTTCTGTTAGAACCTCCCAAGGTGAAGTGGTTGGCAATCAGGTTACTGCAGAATAACGCGCACACACACAAAAAAGCTTTGTATTCAGCAAAAAAAACAATTATTGTGTGCCATGATATTTAAGCACGTAGTTCTCGAACTTACAGTTGCAAGTTTGATAGGCGAACCCAAGAAGGAAGTTCCCCTGCTAAATCATTGTATGACACATCTCTGTATTGTAAAGCACTTTGAATTATTGACAACATATAACTGAGAGAGAAACATTCCTATACATATACTTGTTACTCACATATTGCTAAGAGAGGGACTCTTCTGAGCCGGTAAGGAACCATTCAGCTTATTATTTCCAAGAAACCTGAATGAAGGTAATGATATTTCTGTTCACTTAGTCTTCGAAGCTTGAATAAGAGCATATGATGGGGGAAAAAATATATTCTTACAAGTGAGTAAGCTGTCTTGAGTTGAAAAGCGAAGCTGGAATTTGCCCAGTTAGCTTGTTGAAACTTAAATCACTGGAGAAAAAGTAAAGAATATCTGTTGTAATTATTAAAGGCCTATGTGAGTTATTTTCAGAACTATATTATCTCAGTTTAGTAACAAAGAAGACATAGGATAACTTTTTAAAGCATCTTACGATCCAGAAAAAAAACAATTGTGTCATCTTGTCTCAGACTTACAGTTGTCGTAGCCACAAGTAATCTCCAATATCGGATGGTATTGTGCCTGTGAGATTATTGTTCCTCAATACTCTGCATGATATTTAAAAAATGTCAAAACACAGAGGAAAGAGGACAGCTAAACTAAAGGAGTTAGAAGTTCATCAAGATTAGGCAAAAGCTGAACCGAATTTCTTACAGGACACTTATAGATTTCATTTCTCGGATGAATTGAAGAGAAGAATTGCTATTACTTATTTCACCTAGTCTCCTGCATTTTAGATTTCAGTCAGTACCGAGACAAAGAGCAAGTGGAAGAGTGAAGGAGAAAATAACACATATTCAGCACTTACAATTCTGTCAAGGAAATTAAGTTCGCAAATGTAGATGGAATTGGACCAGTCAAACTAGTCCCCAGAATTCTCCTGCAGGAAAGCATGTTTCAGTATATAGTGTGGTATACCATCAAAAGTTGTTTATTAACCGTTACTATATACATTGGTAGGGCATAGCTTCAAAACAAAGAAATAAGACTGAATAATTGAAGAGCTGCAATATGAAATTTCTCACAAGGTAGTAAGTTTGGTCCAATTTCCTATAAAGTCTGGTATCTGACCTGTAAGTTGGATATCGTTAATCCAACTGAAACAAAATGGCAAAGGAAGTTAATCCAAAACTTATGAACAAGTATGAATATGCTTTGTGTCTAAATGAGTAGCCAAATACAATAGCAAGCCAGGAGATTAGAATAAGATGTAACTCTTACGCTTCTTCCAAGTTGACCAAATTAGCAAATGATGAAGGAATTTCACCACTAAGTCCTGAACTTCCAATGTATCTGTCATAAATATGAGGATCAAATGAACTTACTGCATCTCGGAAGCACTTCAGGGTATGGACATTATTAAGTCTATTTTGTAAAACACTTTTATGAGAAGTGAGATTGTAATGGAGTGTAGATGCGATCAATACAAAACGTCACCACATGAAGTATGATTGCATACACTTACATTTTCACTAGCCTCGTGCAATTGCCAATCTCAGGTGGTAGAGAGCCGGAGAAATTATTCATATCAATCGCTCTGAGCTCTCAAAAAAAAAAAAAGGAACAATCATTAGAATCTATCAGGGAAAACTAATGAAACAGTTGAAGATGTGACCATATCCTTGATGAGAAAGAAGTCCTTCCTTACAGTGATCTTAAATCAGTAAGGAGCCCAATTTCTTTGGGAACTGGTCCGGTCAATGCATTGGCCCCAAAAGTCCTGAGTTAAAAAAACGCAGCAATGAGAAGAAAAAAGAAAAACAAATTGCTCACATATGCATAACAGTACAAGCTTGTCTCAAATGCCTTACATCCACTGCATTTGAGTCAGATTTCCAATGCCAGGAGACAGAGGACCAGTCAAGAAATTCTGATGTAGGTTCCTGCAGAAACACAAAATGTATTAAAAAAAAGTGTGTTCCAATGCAATTCTTGTTTCAGTAGATATAAGTGAAGCACTTGGAAAAAAAAAAAAAAAAAATCATACAGATTAGAGATGTAAACAAGAGTCCAGAGGTCATCAGGAATTCGTCCGGCAACATCCATACCATTAGCTCTCCTAATGAAATTGAATTTTTAATGAGTGAGGCGATACGTCGAACAGGTGGAAGGCAGTGAGAGAGAGAGAGAGGAAAAGGAAACGTACAGAGCAACGATGCGGCAGATAGTGGAATCGACAAAAGTGCAGTCGCATTTGATGAGAGGATTGAAAGCTAAATTGTCGATGCTGACACTGTCGTCTATGGCGGCTCCGCTGCATAGTTCGCCGCTTTTGTTCCAGTCGTTCGTCGCCGTTATCTTCCACGTACGGAAGATGTTGTTCAACGCCCGAGCTGAATCGATTTCCAAATTTGAAACAAAATTGATGGCAGAGTTTATAGATTAATTACGGAAATTTATTCTTCTACTGACTCTAACCAGAAAATGAAAAAAAAAAAAAAAAAAAAAAAAAAAAAAAAAAAAAAAAGCAATAAATATCCAACAAACAAAATACATATCGATATACATAAAAGTTGTCATATCATCTCCATAATAAGAAGAAAATTAAAAATTGAAAGCTAAAGCATCAAATTTTGCATATATTTTAAAAAAAAAAAAAAAATGGTCGACGATGATCTTAAACGAATTTAGCAAAGTTTGGAGGACCTTCGTCGGGATCAGTAGTGGCTCTGGTTCGGTTCTGTGGTCGAACCACATGAAAAAGACCAAACATGAACATAAACCAAACTAGGAGGGAGAGATTTAGGGACCGTCTTAATCTCGGCATCGTCGATGACCAAAGAAGATGTGAGAGATGATGGATCCAGGCAGGGTAGTAGTAAACCAATTTAGCCATTTGTTGTTGTTAATTGTTATGCGTATAAATCTATGTATATTATATGGTTTAACCTTAGAATTTAACAGCCTAATCTTTTTAAATTAACAATTTTGCCATGTGGGTAAGTTTTTTTGTTTTCTCAGTATTTTTGCTATCCAATTAAAAAAAAAAAAAAAAAGTGTCAGAAAGCCTTAAACCACGCGGTCTTGGCCATTTCCTTAGTCGTCGTTACTCGTTTAAACAGACTATATCAGTAGTTCATTACTACTAGTATTAAACTAATGAATTAGGTTACTAATGAGTGTTATGTCCGGTTTCAGTTTGAAACTGCTGATTTGGTGGAACCGGGTTCGAGCCGATCTAAACAAAGTTGAATAGTCGAACCGTATAATGACATATCAATGACATCAGCCAGTTGCCTCATTTTCAACCAAATAGCAAAATACTTAAAGCGTACGTGTTCCTTCCCTTCCACTTTGTATAAAATATTCACACGCCTGATGCAATCCAATCGCTAATATTAATATTATAAACGACCATTATAGAGTTATGATTAGGAATAAGGACGTCAAATATAAGTTACTATAGGTTTGACCATGTTTTTAAAACATTAGTTACGTACGTACTTTTCTAACGAATACAAAAGTATAATGTCTATCTCCATTAAGTTGACTATATTGTTCATATACGAAATTGTAGTCTATTATGCTGGTACAATTATGGTCTCTATGTAATATATGCAATGTTGTCCTTCTCAATAACCTAGTAAAAAAAAAAACACTTTTTTTTTGTTAATTCAAAGAGTAAATCCCCAGACCTATGGAGGGGTCCGAGACTAATCTCTCTAGGAGAAGAGCATCCCACGAGTAGGGTCCCCCGGTTATGCAAATGGACCGTAAACAATGGGCCCATACCCATATGGCCAAAGAAATAAAGCTGAGCAATTCTTGCGCTTGGGCAGAATCGATCCCTTCCACCAAGGATAGAACCAATAAAAACACACTTCTTTTTTCATTTTTTTCATTGAATCCAATATTCTCTTAGTCTTAATCATCTTCTAGCCCTTGATTCACCAGTACTATCTGTTAAATTAATTTATAGGGTGCATCTACTCATCTAACATACTTCGTTTTACATGTCACGTTGATAGTAGATCTTGACTGGTCCTCTGTTTCATGACATTGGTAATCTATGTATAGACAGAAGTTGCTTTGGTCTAAAGACAGCAAAAATTTCATCTATATGATGTTTTGGCATTTTACCACATAAAAGTCTGTAACAGTTTTAAATGATAACCGAAAACAATGAGAAGTTAACTAAGAGAGGGGTTCAAGTATGCCAACCAAAAACAAATCACTTAACACTAACAGTGTTATTATTGTTTATTTTATTTTTGAGACAACAAAAAAAACTGTAGTGTGATTTATGTTTATGTATCAGTTTACTTAACGTGGTTAGATTTTGCAAAATCTGTCGGAAAGCTTTGTTACGGGGTCATATCACAAAGGCCCAAAGTATCAAAAATTAAATAAGTTGAGCCCACTGTTATTTATTTGGGCCTAAGCGTTAGGAGAGAGAGGGGGTGAGAAGAAGAGTAATCGGAGAACTGGTTTACCAACCCCCGGGAGAGGAGTGGGACAGAGTGATGAGATGGACCAATGATGAAGAAGCTGCCGCATTTCCATTACTGAGATAGTTGGTTGACAGATGGAGTAGGCGGGGACGGGGGCGGTAGGTGAAGGATTACGACCTTTCGCTTTTTTTTTTTTTCTTTCATTTTTGTTCTCACCATACCCACTTATTATATTTACCCCTCCTCCCTTGTCCCACAATTTCTCAGATCAAACTCAAAACATAAATCTGTTTGCGTTTGATCTTTCTAAACCCAACCAAAACTATGAAAATTAACATCCGAGATTCCACCATGGTCCGGCCTGCCGCCGAGACCCCAATCACTAATCTTTGGAACTCCAACGTTGACCTCATCATCCCTAGATTCCACACCCCTAGTGTCTATTTCTACAGACCCACCGGCGCCTCCAACTTCTTTGACCCTCAGGTCCTCAAGGAAGCTCTTTCCAAGGCCCTCGTCCCCTTCTACCCCATGGCTGGTCGCTTGAAGAGAGACGATGATGGTCGTATCGAGCTCGACTGCAACGGCGCCGGTGTTCTCTTCGTCGTCGCTGATACTCCTTCTGTCATCGACGATTTTGGGGACTTCGCTCCTACCCTCACTCTCCGTCAGCTTATCCCCGATGTTGATTACTCCGCCGGCGTCCACACTTTCCCGCTCCTCGTCTTGCAGGTTTAAAAGTCTTTCCCATTTTTCGATCTTTGTGAATTTTAGGAAGGATCCATTATACTACTATACTAGGGTAGCTAGTTAGCCAAAACTGATTCCTTGTGTGTTTTCGGTTTCTATCTTTAATTTAGCTTAGCTTGATCCTGTGGTTTCCTTTGATGTATGTTATGTAGGTGACCTTCTTTAAATGTGGGGGAGCTTCCCTTGGTGTTGGCATGCAACACCACGTGGCTGATGGTTTCTCTGGTCTCCATTTTATCAATACGTGGTCTGATATGGCCCGTGGTCTTGACCTTACCATTCCACCCTTCATTGATCGAACCCTCCTCCGCGCTAGGGACCCGCCTCAGCCTGCTTTTCATCATGTCGAGTATCAGCCTGCCCCCAGTATGAGGATCCCGTCCAAACCAGGGCCCCCTGACAGTACCACCGTCTCTATTTTCAAATTATCCCGCGATCAGCTTGTTGCTCTCAAGGCTAAATCCAAGCAGGATGGGAACACTGTAAGCTACAGCTCCTACGAGATGTTGGCTGGCCACGTGTGGAGATCAGTGGGCAAGGCTCGCGGACTTCCAGATGACCAAGAGACCAAGCTGTACGTTGCGATTGATGGAAGGTCCAGACTTCGCCCTCAGCTTCCCCCTGGTTACTTTGGCAATGTGATATTCACTGCCACACCATTGACAGTTGCAGGGGAGCTTCTATCAAAGCCAACATGGTACGCAGCAGGGCTGATTCATGATGTTATAGCTCGCATGGACGATAACTATCTGAGGTCTGCTCTTGACTACCTGGAGATGCAGCCTGATCTGTCAGCACTGGTCCGCGGTGCACATACCTACAAATGCCCAAATTTGGGAATCACAAGCTGGGCCAGATTACCCATCTATGATGCAGACTTTGGTTGGGGTCGTCCCATATTTATGGGACCTGGTGGGATTCCATACGAGGGTCTGTCTTTTGTGCTTCCAAGTCCTACAAATGATGGCAGCTTATCCGTGGCCATTGCCCTCCAATCTGAACACATGAAACTGTTTGAGAAGTTTTTGTTCGAGATATGAGAGAGGTAAAGCCGCTGAATAAAAAGGCTTCGTTTTTCCCTACTTAGGAAACTCCTCCTCAGCTAAATTGGGCATTTTGCTTCTTGTGGCAATTCATTATCCTGTGTTTTAGAGGGTACAACAAGCGTATGGTCTGTAACATTTGGACTATCTCATATAGGATCTTTTGCTTTATGTTAATACAGATGACAAAGTGTCAACACATGCCGTGATTGTTTTGGTGTTCGATTTGGTTATGCCGATGTTTCATCCATGTTGCTGTCTGCTTTTCAGTTTTCCTGCAATAACTCTGTTTCTATCTCTCTCGCTGTTTTTGTGGTCCAATAGTCAAATGATTATATGTGTGCCCCTAAAAGTTGACTTAAATAGTTGTGAATTTGGGGAGAAAGCCAGAGCTGCTCCCAAGACTGAAGAAGGTTTGATTTCATAATTATTGACAAACGTCTGAAAATGGAATAATGTTACTGAGTAGCCAAACAGAGTACACGAGGAATCCACATGAAAGAAAAAAAAAAAAAAAAAAAAAAAGAGCAAACGAAATCAGTGATCATAAATTTATAGTAGTCTACTGATTGTCAAAGTGGAAATCATGAAGCAAGGTGAAGGAGCGGATGGCATAATACGGCATAGACAGTGTAGACTATTCATCTGTGCTATATAGGATGGAATTTGTATAAACTGGACAGAGATAGGCATAAATTTTGGAACCTAGTAACCGGGAGAAAAGCACGGATATGATATGCAAGATTTGAGACCATATTTAACTTGTTTTTATTATTTAGATGGTGATTAATAAATGATTGGTAGGTTACATTTTGGCCTATAGCATCTCTTTTGATTTAGGCCTTGTGTTCAATAAAGTGATGATTGGGGTTTGATATATCAATGGCATGACCTCCAGTATTTGAACTGAGGTGAGTAGCTCGGCTAAGCTTTTCAGTCTTGTGAATATCCTCTTCCAAATGAATGTCTTCTTCGAGCATTACCACTCTAGTTTGTTCGCCATGGGGTCCTGGCACTATGGCTTCTTGGACTTTAAGGTGTTCGTCAAACTTGATAATCTCAGTCTTTGTAGAAGACATTCTTTTTTCTTGAGATAGCAGAAGAGAGCAGCAGCGAGGAATGCAAGAAAAAACAAACTGCCCATAGAGATAACAACCACAATGATAACATGATGATGATGACTCGGTGATGGTGGTGGTGGTGGAAGAACGTGAGGTGGAGGCGGTGGCTGATGGGGACGAGGATATGGTGGCGGGGGAAAATGGGGAAGAGGTGGTGGAGGAGGAGCAAAGTGGGAAGGAGGTGGCGGTGGGTGATGGGGACGAGAAGATGGTGGCGGTGGAGGGACAATGTGGGAAGGAGGGGGCAGATAATGCGGTGGGGCTGGAAATGGAGAAGGGAAAGGATGTTGATGGGACGGTGGTGGGTAAAAAGGGAAGAAGTCAACCGGCGCAGCCATTTTGAGCTAGCGTATGTTGTTAACTAACAAGATGTTATTGCAAAGGGGAAGTGAGGTGTTTCATATTTGAATGATTCCGAAGCCTATTTGTAGTAGTAGTGCTTAGTGTAAAGGTTTGGATTGGTGGCGTCAGGCGTGTGATATGATGTGCTTCTAAGCGTGTACTTGCTTGACTCCCATGCTAAGCTTTTGCATTATTTAGGCTTTTCTTCTTGATTGTTTCTACTCCAATCATTCCACTTGCTAATTCTTTCTATTAAATAAAAGCATAATTTGGCAGGGCTAACCAAATAACCAATAATGCTAATTCTTTGATTCTTTCTATTGAATAAAAGCATAATTTGGCTTACGAATCTTTTCATTTCTCCCAAATATACCCAATCCAATGTTTCTAAATGGAACAACCTCAAACAACAAAAAGATATGTAGCCAATCCAATGTTCCTTTGTGATAAATTGATCATCATAATAGCCGGTGAGTGTGTCATTGTGTCACCATCCGAATTCAAATTTCACTTGTTAAAAAAAAAAGATATATATATTGATCCATGGTTATGGATTACCATATAATGAATCGATCCACTCATTTTTGTAATGGCTCATAATTGCAAGAGTATATGAACTTTGAAAATGAAATTAAGAAAGAAAATTGCATATGATTTAAAAACGCAAGAGGGAAATGGTGACTAATGAAACGACGGCGTTTTGAGCTGTTTGACTCCTGTTGGAAAAAAGCTAGAAGCTCGACATTTCTTTCTCCCCCCCCCAAGTCTCTCTGAAGGAAGGATCGTCAAATCTCAATTCTCAATTTCAATGGAGGAACTGCCGATGTCTCCGGCGGGCCACGATCCTCAGGGACAGGTTAAGCAGCAGCAAGCAGCCGGCGTTGGTATACTGCTTCAGATTATGATGCTCGTCCTTTCCTTCGTTCTCGGCCATGTCCTCCGCCGTCACCGATTCCACTATCTTCCTGAAGCTAGCGGTTCGCTTCTCATTGGTAGGGTTATCATTTCTCTCTCTCTCTCCATCTTTCGCCTTTGCTCTCACTTTGAATTCTCCTTCCCTAGCTTCCTCTTCCGTCGTAATTTCAGGTTTAATCGTCGGTGTACTTGCTAATATCTCCGATACTGAGACTAGCATTAGGTTTTGTCCCTCTCCTCCTCATCGTCCTCATCCTCCAAGAGACTGAGTTTTCCTGATATGATATCGTTTCCTCAGCTTACACTAGTGTTGGGTTTGTTCTTCTGTATCAGGACGTGGTTTAATTTCCACGAGGAGTTCTTCTTCTTGTTTCTGTTGCCTCCCATCATATTATATCCTTTGCCTTCTAACTATATCTGCATTTTGATCCTCTTCTATTATGTATAAATAAATGTCATTTTCCTTGACATCATTCATTTTGTTTGAACCCAGTCAGGTTTCAGCCTTCAACCTGTAAGTGCTTATCTTTCTTTCTTCCCATATTCTAAAAATGGCTGACTTAATTACGGCTTCTCCTAATATATATATATATATACATATTTCCCCTCTTGTAGAAACCGTTCTTTTCTAACTTTGGAGCCATTGTTACCTTTGCTATCATCGGAACTTTTGTGGCTTCGGTCGTCACTGGTGGTCTAGTGTAGGGATCATAACCCTCTTCTTTCTTCCATGATATTTTGCTTGTATCCTTATCTGCTTTTCCCGCCTTTTTCAGTTATCTTGGCGGCTCTATGTATCTCATGTATAAACTTCCATTTGTGGAGTGTCTTATGTTTGGTGCACTTATCTCAGCTACGGACCCTGTCACTGTACTGTCTATATTCCAGGTGCATCTGCTTTCCCCTGTCACTATCAGTTTTATCCCTAACTGCAATATGTGATGATGCCATGCCCTTGCATTTCTATGAACATTTATTGTTAAATCTGATTTGCAGGATGTGGGCACCGACGTCAATCTGTATGCTTTGGTCTTTGGAGAATCAGTTTTGAATGATGCTGTGAGTGTTTTATTAGCTCCTGCGATATATTGATCTCTTCCTTTTAGGTTTATATGCTAACGAAATACCCAGAACACTAACTCCATCAGATGTTTTTTTGTGTGGCTCGTAGATGGCAATATCTTTGTACAGGTCTGTAAACCACATGCTTTTTTTTTTTTTTTCCCTTTAGATACCTTTTTATGCAAAGTATTAAAGTACCATAAAAAAACTTTCAATGCAGAACAATGTCATTAGTTAACCGCCAGTCCTCGTCTGGGGAACATTTTCTCATGGTGGTGATCAGGTTTCTTGAGACTTTTGCTGGCTCAATGTCTGCAGGTCTGTTTTCCCTGATTCCCTTCTGACCCTTCTTCACAGTTTTATAACAATATTAGTCTTATTAACTCGTAAAAGTTCCTCGTACCAAACTAGAGCACTATTAGTGAAACAATGAACTAAAGAATTTGTGAAGATTCATTCAACCGAAATAAACAATAACTTGAATTGAAATGGTCATATTAATTACCTTTTTGATCTGGGAAGCTATGTTCTTAAGTCCTTAACAATTACATATACATCTACTGTAAGACCTGTTTTCTTTTTCTATGTATATAAGAATAATAAGACCCGTTTTCCCCTTTCTTTACATGAATCAGAATGTACTCTTTTCTCCCAGAAAAAAAGAGTTCTGCCAGACTGGTCCTTCACTGACCTCATATATTGGTTAAACATACTAACAGTCTTAATATTGTTCTGCAGGGGTTGGGGTTGGATTCACTTCAGCTTTAATATCCTTCCTCGATTTCTCTTTTTTGCTTATTAGATGTTACATGGCTAAATTTATTGTGAAAACCTTAACTCAGAACACCTCTTTAAGTATGCAGGATTGGATACGGAGAAGTAAGCGCCACATGTTTCTATACTATTGTTTTTATTGTTAATAATCTCAGAACGTCTTGTAATGTGTCTGCTTTTTCTTTTTCTATTCCTCAGTCTTCAGAACTTGGAGTGTTGTCTCTTTGTGCTTTTCCCTTATTTCTCGTAAGTAGACAAAACAACTCTTCTCTTCCTGTTTCTTTGTATTTATTATAACACTTCTTCCATCTAATGTATTTTGGTTGTGTTGTCAGATACATGCTTGCAGAAGGTGTTGGTCTCTCCGGGATTGTGTCTATACTCTTCACAGGAATTGTAATAGCCGACTCATTTTAGTTCGTACATCTTAATTGATGCTAATATTTATGGAAAGGCATATTTAGGCAGCCTAATACAGTGCTACTGTAGGTTATGAAGCGATACACTTTCTCAAATCTCTCAGAAGCTTCACAGAGTTTCGTATCTTCTTTCTTTCACTTGATATCCTCCCTGGCAGAAACTTTCACGTGAGTCAAGAACAATAACATCCCATTATCAGATAATAATTTTTAAGCTTAGAACACTGTTGGATTGATAATGATTTGTTTATTGCTTTTCTAGGTTCATTTACATGGGATTTGATATTGCCATGGAGCAGCATAGCTGGTCCCATGTTGGGTTCATCCTCTTCTCTATTGTATCCTCATATGCTGATGGTCAATGATTGTATGCAGTGTTAGCTAGTGTTGTTAATCCTTGACTTTACTTTTTGCTTCCGCATTTCATGACTGACATCAGTTGTTTATTGGCGTGGCTAGGTGACTAAATCCTTTACCAATGCTTTTTATCTTGGCTGATCGCTTCATTGTCACCATGGTTTTCCATTCAGATTTACCTATAAGTTCTGCAATGTTTTTCTCACGCAGGGCTGTCAATGTATTTGGGTGTGCATATTTGGTCAACCTATTTAGACAGGATAACCAGAAGATACCTATGAAGCACCAAAAAGCCCTTTGGTATAGTGGTGAGATGAGTTTATAGCTTTTGTTCTGGTCTCCTGATGCCCATTCTTATGTCTACACACTATTAAAACTTGTACACATATTGGCACATCGATAGGACTTCGAGGGGCAATGGCATTTGCGCTTGCACTTCAATCACTTCATGACCTACCAGAAGGTCACGGTCAAATCATCTTTACTGCAACCACAGCCATTGTTGTTGTCACGGTAAGTTTCGTATTCTCTCCATGAAAACCATATATGTTTTTCATTTGCAGCAGTAGTATACATAAGGCTTCAATAATCTTTGGAGAGTTATACATACGCTTCGTTTCTTATCCGTTGCAGTAATATTTCAGGTTTTACTAATAGGAGGTTCGACAGGTAAAATGTTGGAAGCTTTGGAAGTTGTAGGTGACGATCTTGATGACTCCATGTCTGAAGTAAACCCTCGACGATCTAAGCTAATACCTTTGAACTAAATTTTTGTATGTACTTTTCTGACGCATCCAGATACATGGTCAGGGCTTTGAAGAGAGCGATCATCGGTATGTCCCTCCTCCTTTTAGCATTGGGGCTTCATCTGATGAGGATACATCATCATCAGGAAGCAGGTTCAAGATGAAGCTGAAGGAGTTTCACAAAACGTAAGAATAAGAGAATGACTTTTTTTTTTCCTGAGTAGAAAGCTATTCTTTGCATTTCTTGGGTCTCACTTAACAAAAACTTTGCAGTACTACATCATTCACCGCGTTGGACAAAAACTTTCTGACACCATTCTTCACAACTAACAGTGGAGATGGGGATGGAGATGGAGAGTAACACGTTAAGGCCAGTGTATATGTGTGATCTAGGCCAAGTTATAATTTTTGTTCACGTGCAAATGCTGTAAGATTACAACGAGTTGATTCTACCTCTCCAAAATATTTCCAATTATTATATATGAATTATTTGTGGTACAAAACACTTGCATGTGAATAAGTTACAAGAAGAAACTGAGTTCATGTTTGGGGGTGAACATAAGCATGCTCTCACCAAAATACTCAAAAGAGGATGGAGATAGTTGTCAACAGTAGTGTCCAGAGTAGCTGAAGTCCTCCGAGCAATGTCCCTTCCAACTAGCGACTGTTGTGGGATTGTTGTGCCTCCGTTCATCTGCATCTGTGTGGAGCTCATTTGCATAATTCCGCCTACTGCCATCTTCTTCAGTGGTGGTTGATGAGTTAAGTTGTCAGTACTTGCTTTGCGTTTACCTTGGCCCAAGGAAAAAAATATTCAAGAACGTGCCTGTATCTCCATGTTTGGAACACAAAAAAAGGATGAGATCAGAATTTATACTTTGCCGGGCATTGGTGACCTTTCCATTTGTCTTCCAGACAGAGCTAGTTGGAGGAGACAGCAGAGCCTCAGATGTTTTAAGCCGTTCATATAGGCATCGACCCGCTGCGACCTATGGACAGTTAAATATTTATATCCTCTGCTGCCTGTTTCGCCACACGAGATTGAAAGAAAAAAAAGTTATCTATCTCATGTATCAAACTAGAAAACATACTCACCATCAACGCTCCATAAACGAGCCAAGCCCCGTGCCTCTTCGCTTCTTCCTTCTGCTTCTCAGGTACCAATTCAGGTAAAAGAAGCAGCAAATACGGCCCTAGATTTGGGAGAACAAGAAAACGAACCTAGACAAAGGAGTAAAGCAAGGAAAATATTCATGGACGACCAAAGGATATATCCTAGGGTAAGAGAGGACACTCTAAACTTATTTGGCTACCACCTTAAGATTACGGTTCAATTGCAGGTTTAACAATTGCTATTAGTTGTAAACTTATTTTATCTTGTGGGAAAGTCTAGACTCACATCCTAAAGTGCCACTCTTCCTTATGATAATCAAGCATCAAGAACAAGTACCATATTAAGCCCAAGGGCTACCATCCCTTGAATTGCCCCATAATGTTGTGGCAGTGCCTTGGTTGGGTCCAAAAAGGTATGAAGCAGTGATCTTGTAACACGTGGCAACAAGTTGTGATAAACATGTCCAAACCTGTCAAAATGTTCACTAATGTGATTGCAGGTCATGCTATATATCAGATGATTATCATTTTGTATACATACAATAACGATGTTCCAGTTACCAAGGATGAAATATGCCAAATAAATCATCTAGGCTACAGCAGTTATACGGTTCTACAAGATTCATGAAATCACAAAGCAAGAATGTAACATTAACCTTCTGCAGGTTGAAGCAACTGTACTGGCAGTGAAGTTTCTCAAATCCCAGTGACTATCAGATAACCTTCTTCCTAAGCGTTTGGCAGTGAGGCAAGTGATAAAAGACGGCATCAATTGATGCAGCTGAACAGAATACAAGAAGATAAGGTCCACAGAAACAGGAAAAGACAGAGTAGAGAAAAAAAAAAAAAAAAGTGTGTGAGCCACCAACTGGAGTTGCAGTATATAGCAACAAAACTTACATATGGTTCAATATGTACATGAGGGTTATGAAGGAGGCTTCTAGCAATACGCATCAAAGCCAACAAAATTTGGTGATTATCCATGTTCCTCACAATCTGGAGAAATTGGAAACACAAAAGTAGTCAAAAATGTAGTAGAATGACTCCCAAGTTAGGATAAAAATCGAGACTTAAAAAATTTGATCACAAAGAAAACCTCTTCAGCAATGAAAGAAGTGAAAAAGGGAACTAATGGGTGGAGTCCAGGGTCAGTTTCCAAGCTGGAGAGTGCTTGTCTAAAGATGGTGGAGCCAGATTGAGTCAAAGCCCACTCCGTGACTTTGTCAAAGTAAATCTGCATCAAGGGTTAAAATAGCCTCAAAGAGAGAGAGAATAAAAGAAAAGGCGTTTCAGCATCAAAACAGAGAAAAATTACCTGAAGCTCCTTAGAGAGCACCTGTCTAGCAGCCAACACATCGTCCTTATATTCCGATCGTTTAAGGTCAGATACGGCTACAAATAGTCAGGGAGGAGGGATTTAAGGAGATGCAAAAACTGTTCCATAAAAGAATAGACAAAGAAAGAAAGAAAGAAAGAGAGAGATACCTTGGAGAGAAGAATTCAGTGGAATGGAAGGTTGAATACCATCAATTGCCAACCAATGAGAGGTAATAGATGCATCAGGAGGTGCATTTGGTAGAGGGGCTTCGATAACCTGCACAAATAGATCCATCATAAAAGGAAGGAAGCTGATTAACAACAAATCATCTTGATGCCTAACAAGCTCACATTCTTGAGCTCGGCATCTTTGTCATCCAAGAAGTAGAGATCTCTGCTCTCAGGAGCTCTCCTGAACCGCATACTTTTGGAGCCCGAGGTAGGCTACAGCAGATCAACAAAAAAAAAGAAGTCAAAATCAGGTATGAAATCAGGAGAAGAGAAGAGAAGAGAGGAAGGAAACCTCCAAATTCCTGAAATGAAGAGCAGAATCGACATCATGAGCCATTAAGGTGGTGCGGCGAGCATGACGCATGCATTTGATAGCTTCCTAGCAGATGCAACAACAGGTTAAAGAGGGGGAAGTGGAGATTGGAAGGCAAGCCAAGTGATATATATATATACCTGCATGACCTCTCGGACACGATACTCGACATCGGGAGCAAGAGCGGCGGAGACGTCCGGAGAAATAGTGGAGAATCCAATGCTCTGAGCTATCACTTCTATGGATTCTTTCGTCACCATCCTTGCGCTCTTTCGACTCGACTCGCCTGACTTTGAACGACTGACTCAGTCACTACCTTTACTCATTCTATCGGGCTTTCTCAAATGGGCCTATCTAAGCCCATCACTGAATTTCTTGGGCTAAATGAAAACTAGGTTTGATTTTTGTGGCTATTTTCTAGCTGTAATACTACTGATGTTGTTATTATTTTAATAGGGCGTTGATGTTCAGTTCAGACCTTCGTTGCACTCGTGCTTGTGTATCTGTATCAATCTCTCTATTCACTTACATCTTTCGCTGGTTGTGAGTCAATGTAGAGACTGTGGCAGATTATATACAAAAAGCTTGTTTTCCGGATACCAAACATGATTCTTTTTATGTTGTCTCCTATCATCTGCACCCCATGAACACACCCGGTTGCGTTTTACCTTCTTCTGTCTCTATGTAATCAATCAGGTTTCTGATCGGCTTTCACTTGGCACCTCCTATTGACTCAGTGGACCGTACGAAGAATCTTTGGCATCCGCATCCTCTATTTGCCAGTTGCGTTCCTTGCTCTTCGGGTCTGCCGTTGAGATTCGTAAGATCTTGTTATGGAATTTGGTTAAAGTCCGGCGGTGGCCAATGCTTATATATGTAATGTCAGCCGACTGGATTTGCTGGTACAGGAGCGCCTGCACATCAATCGGAATGAATGCGTCAATGCTACAGTTACATCACGATTCTGATCATATTCGCAAAGTTCAAGCTGGGGAACCTTGTATCACATATGTAAGAAGAATGAAAGTGCGAAAACAAGAACGAAAAATCTAGGACTAATTGATTGATATCTCTTCGCCTAGCTCTTTACTCTTTCAAAAATGAGAGGAGAAAGCACCAAATACCTCATTAGCTTCATCCAAAGCACTAGTGGATTCATCCAGGAGGGCCAGCTTTGGCTGAGACAGCAATAACCGTGCAAAGGCAAGGCGCTGCTGCTCACCAAGTGAGAGAACACTGGACCACTCGTGTATCGAATCAAGACCACCAAAACGATCTGCTATATGTCCAAGACAAACCTTCTCTAGAGTCCGCATCAGATCATCTGTTGTCGGCTTATTACACTTTTCATTTCCGTCGTCTCTAATCAAGAGAGGTGGTGAACCTGACACAGTCAAAACATTTTTTCTTTTGAGTTTGAGCCAGTCCATTGGCTGTGTTATATAATCTGATTGCATAACCTGAATTTTAAACTGCGCACCGTCTATTTTACTGCCACCAGGTGTCGCCTCCTCCTCTACAGTTGCACTCCAGGCAGGATAAAGCAATTGCTGACGCAGAGTTCCCAGAACCATATAAGGTCTTTGTGGAAGGAACAATACGTCTCCCGAATTTCTTTCCCCTGAATTTTCCTGTGTGAAATCATCCCCAGAATCGAGGTAGAACGTGATTTTTCCTTTCCCTGACCTCCAAAGACCAGCCATTGCTCTTAGCAGCGAAGTTTTACCACTCCCACTAGGACCCATAATCTGTTAAATGGCATTTATAAGTAACTTACCATCTACCAGCCACATATGTACTTCAGACACAAATAGTCAAAGTGAACAAACCAGTAGGTGATCCTTGTCATATATATCTACAGATAAGTTGTGAACCAATGTGGTTCCATTTGTTGGTGTCTGAAGAGTAAGCTCCTCGATCTCCAGACGCTTTTGGTTCGGCTGGGAATTGATTGAACCATTGGCGTCCAGCAGTGAAGAATTCCTCTCACTCTGATACGTCAGCTCAATCTCGTCCACAATGTCAGAGGGATCTCTGAAGATGTTGTTATCCAAAAGATCATCAAATTCACCTGTATTGTAAGAAGGCTTGATTTTGTTAGAATGCGTAAAAAGGAGAATCCCACAAGCTACAGAAAATGCAGGTTTTCATTTAGACCCAATTTCAAAAAGGACAGAGAACAGCTGTCTTAATCTTTTCATCTGGCCAGTCATGAGAAAACTAGAACCATCGCTAACTGCCCATCACAACCTCAACTGTTAGAGATATATATATTTTGGGGGGTCTTTTACTCTTACAAAATGCTACTACTATACAGTCTAGACTGTTATCCATATATAAAGAAAGAGGCCTATGACACACACACACAAGAAAATAACTTGTACTCTTGGGGATTATTATAAAGAAGATCCTACTACCAAACTATCTATTTTCCACCATCAGGTAACAGAAATGAAAGAGAGGAGCATATTCTGCAGTAATGTTCTACCTATACAGATCTAAGGTCTCGTGTAATATGCAAGTGCGATCTGAATGCAACAAGTAGTATACAGAATACATGATAAATGTATACCAAGTCGGTCAATGACAGCTGAAAAAGAGCTGATAGCTTGAAACTGATAAACAACGAGGGAGAAGTCTCCTAGGATATGATTGAATGCAGAGACTGACTGGTTAATGACACCAAACTCGATCTTCCCGGAGAAATACATTGGAGCAACAACAGCAACTGGAAGAATCTGAATGAGGTAGCGGTATCCATCAGTGAAGAATTCTAGGTTTCTAGATGCTATCAGCAATTCCTGCATGTGAAGAAAAAAAAAAAAAAGAATGAAGTCATTGTGCAATCAATCTAAGGGATAAGAAAGATGGAGAATCGGTGAGGGGGAAGTAATTTTTACGGTTAAATTGTCAAAAGCGCTTTTGAAACGCTGAAGCAGAAGCTGCATTTCATTCTGTTCGCCTCCGTAGAAAGCAATAGATTCAGCATTTTCCCTCACTCGTACAAGGCTGTAACGAAAGTCAGCCTCTTTCTTCTCCTGTAGAAAGTTGAGATTCACTAGTCCCTGAAATTATCAAATCAAATGAAAGAGGGAATATCATGTGAATTGGTGGAACTCATAAGAAGAAGAATGGAACAAGAGCAAAAGCGGAGGAGGAGAAGCAAGTAGACCACCTTGCCGAGAAAGACGCTGATGGCTGTTCCTCCAAAGGAGTAGAGCAAGAGAACGAGGAAGAGAGGAGGATAAATGGTGAAGAGGATGTTGCTAAAAGAGATGAGGTCTATGGTGGCATTGACGAGCGTGAGAGAGAAAGACAAGGCAGTTCCAGTAAAAGAACTCAAATCGTCAACAAGGCGCTGATCTGGATTGTCAATGATGGACTGAGACTGGATCTTGTAGAAGGTTTGGTCTTTAAGATAGCGCTGCAGGTAATATTTGGTCATCCATGATCTCCATCGCAGTGATAAAGTCTCTTTTGTAAAATCCCTCAGCACAAAGAACTGCACAAAAAGAGCAGAAGATGATAGATGATGATAATTAAAAAAAAAAAAAAAAAAAAGGATCTGTATCTTTCATGCGGGGATGTAGGAAGGAGCGTGTGGGAAATCTCACCGGAATTCCGCCGGCGAAGGCGCAGAGGTAATAGAAGAGCTGCTTGGTGAATTGCTCTTGGTCTTTGTCTTTTTTTCATTACAAGAACAACACAAAGGAAACGAATTATTTAACAACGCAGAGAGTGAGTGAGAGAGAGAGAGAGAGAGAGTAGAAGAAGAAGAGAAGTCATACTGGCGAGAGAGTTGTAGAAATCACGGCCGAGGAAATTGAAGCCGACGCTAATGCCGGTGGTGGCTAGGGTTAGGGCGAAGACGGCGGCGAGACGAAGCCTGGCTTGGTCTTTGTCCTCGGAAAACCAATAAGGCGACGCGACTTTGTAGAACTTCTTCCAGAGAGTCTTCAACTTCGGTGATGCCTTATCCGACGACGGTTGCGGCAACAAAGAAGAGGAGGAGACGGTTCTGAAACGGGCAACTTTCTTCCGAGGAACGTTGCCGATCGATGATTTACGGCGGAGGAGAAGCTGAGGGCAAGTGGTGAGAACGGGAGCGGTTGTTATCAACATCATCCGTCACATAGTCATCTATCTGCTGCGCATACAGATATAGTTTGTGGTAACTTCAAGTTCAGGCAGCAGCAAGAGGAATGAACCCAAGGCACAAAGGCAGCTCTCAACCATTCATTTTTGTTCACCACACACACACACTTCCTTCCTTATATGATAGATAGATCATTAGATAATAGTAGAGGGAAAACATGATTACAAAGCGAGAGTAAGCAAGCCATATCTGATGGTAGCTTTACAACAGGAATTCAACCAATAGAGAAAGAAAGATGTTTATTTTTTTTTTTCAAGTTCTCGGCTTTGGGAAATTCTGAGTTACCTGGAGAAATTAAGTTTACTTCATATATTAGTATGTATCTCTTTCTCTCTTTATTTATGCAATTGCTTGCCCCTTTCTCAGGCTCAAGTTTCTACACATACAGTTTATATATAATAATGAAGGTGGGATAGATACTGGAAAAGGCATCAAATCAAACATCACGCTTTTCAGAGTTACATTCTTCTTCTCACAACCTGGAGTTGCCTAACAATCTTCTTCTCAGCTCCCACGCCACCGCATCAATGAACTCTTCTGTATTCACATACTGATCCCTCCTAACCCTGTTCAATTTTACACACAAAAAAAATAAAAAAAAAAACTTATCTATCAGATCTTTATATAACTTTTACTAGGTCCATCAACCACTACTCTCTCCGTCGTTATGGTCTTACTTGGGTCCGTGGATCAGAAGAGCTAGATCCTTGGTCATTTTGCCAGACTCCACCGTGCCCATGCAAGCTGCTTCTAGTTTCTCAGTAAAGCTCAGTAGTGCGCCATTGCTGTCCAGCTTTGCCCTGGTTACAATAACATCACATACCAAACATCTTTTTAATAATGAGCTCAACCAGTTTTCAGTCAACTTCAGGCTAAGGTGTGGCAGAAAACCTAATGGTTTATACTTTCAGTGATCCATTACAGAGCAACAAAAAATGACAAAAATCTTACTACAAACAATCCCGGATACACTAACTGATTATTTTTCCACTAGTATAGCATCAAGCACTACCAAGTGTGAAAAATGTTCAAACACAGTGGAACTCGGCTACCTGTGGGCAAGGCCTCTGGACCAAGCAAATATTGAGGCTATGCTGTTGGTGCTTGTTTCACCACCTTTTTGGTGAACTCTGTAGTGTCGGGTAACTGTTCCATGAGCTGCTTCTGCTTCAATAGTTTTTCCATCTGGACAAACCTGTAATATATCTCAAATTTCAATTCAAAAAGATAGGAAGATACGCATGAACCATGTTAACACAGTAAAGACCCAAAAACTTTGGCTGAGGCATGTCTCATTTCATACCAACACCGATGTCATCATTCCCAAAGATCCATATCCTGCAGCCGAGAGCAGAAACATTGTTTCATAAAGAGATATAAGATCAAAGTTTCTGTCTCCATTCAGATCATAATTTCAAAACAAAGAACGAAAAATGCATTTGATTAGGAGGGAAAAAACCTTGGGCTAAGAAATCGCTCTGTACATCTCCATCGTAGTTCTTGCATGCCCAGACGTAACCCCCCTCACTCTTCATGGCATACGCAACCATATCATCTATCAAACGATGCTCATACCTGGATTTCATTAATTTTGTTTACAAGTTTTGCCTGGTGAACTGTTTGTTTTAGAATGAGCTAATAACACATTGCACATCTCACCATATCCCTGCAGCTTCATACTTGGATCTCCAATTAGTTTCATAAACTTCTTGGAATATATCCTTGAATCTTAAAACAATTTGAAAAGGGTAATGTCAGGGCAGCATGACTAGATGTTTCAGTGAAACTCTAACAAGGAAAAATAAAGGAAAATTCACACCTTCCATCGTATGTTTTGAGGATGGTGTTTTTTGTAGAGAGGTAAAGTGGCCACTTTTTCTGATAAGCTGTGTACATGGAGGACTCAGCAAATGCACGAATAGACTGTTCCGAATGAAATAGGGACACCATATCAACTATAGGCTATGCAAGTTGTATTCAGGTAGAATAGACACGGAGAGAGGACTCTTTCACTAATATTTACCTCATCAGTGTTATACATGGCTAAAGCAACACCTCCACCAGTGAAACTGAAGACTTGGAATTCTGTTTTCTGAGAAGATCCACTTGGCTCTGCAAACGTAAGATATGAGTTCTAAAGTGAATGGGTGAATGAATACACTTCAACAGGTATGTAAACTCATAGCCAACAAACAGTCCCTCCATTTTATTCTTCAGTGAAAAAATTTGAGTTCATGGGTTAGTGAGGTCCTCAACTTTCGATAATGGGTCTCCAGAGAAGGTAATCCGTGTTAGTTGTTGAATTGACTTAATTACGTGTTAGCTCCACATATAGCTTCTCTAACAGTGTGTGGTCTATCTAATAAGGCAGCTAGCTGTACCCAACGTCAAATATATAGGAGGAGAAATATTTACCAAAAACCAGTTTAAGTTTTCCTGGCTCATTAACAATGATATCAGTGGCTCTATACTGATCACCAAACGCATGTCTTCCAATACAGATTGGCTTCGTCCATCCTGAAGAAAGAAAAGCAGAGGGATTTGTTTTGCCTAGAGGGACAGAAAATGGCTATAACCAATACAAAAGAGTAGGCGTCGACAAACCTGAAACAATACGAGGGATGTTTCTGCAAATGATAGGCTCCCTGAAAACTGTGCCTGCAAAAAAATAACAACAGGATCTTAGAGGTTGGTAGGTAAATGGAAGACCCAATGGCTCCTGTTTTAGGAGAATGAACTGACCGTTTAAAATGTTCCTTATAGTTCCGTTAGGACTCCTCCACATTTTCTTTAACCCGAATTCTCTAACACGAGCTTCATCTGTTGTTGAATAGTAATTTCCGAAATCCGAATAAGCACACTTATAAATGGAAAGTTGCAGAGGTTCAAGGATGCAAAGACATACCAGGAGTAATCGTGGCACACTTAATAGCCACGTTATACCTTCACATAAAAAGAAACCAGAATAAGGCGGACGAGAGAGTCTCAAATCACAGCCATGAACAAATTCGATAGAGAAGAGAGAGCTTGGACACAAGAACACTAAAACTAGAAAAGATGTAAAAAGTATTAAATGTAAAAGCAGAGACATACTTTAGAGTAGCTTCAGCACTCTCGACAGTAACCTTATCATCAGTGGAATCACGGTTAGGCAGTCCAAGATCAAAGTATTTGATATCCAGCTCCAGGAAAGGGAATATAAGCTGTAAGGATTCTCAAGAGGTTAATTACAGCTCCACGATTTTTGAAGGCTTTGCTCAAGAATCAAGATACAAGACAGTTTACCTTGTCTTTGATGAATTTCCAGATAACTCGAGTCATTTCGTCTCCTGAGAGAATCAAGAAATTTTCAGAAACTACAACCTATATTATATGTAAACAAACACACACTCGATACTATACTATACAATACGTTCCCTGAACAGAGCAGAACACATATGTACTCCGATCTATATAGTAAATTAATCAATCAGAATGATTGAACACTTACCATCCATTTCAACAACGGGGTTGGCCACCTTGATCTTCTCGAACTCCATCTTTTGCCCTCAGAGATATGATCTGATTCTGATGGGCAAGTGAAATTGAGAATAGCCAGTGTGAACGGATCAGCAGCTCTGCTCCGCCATGAAAGAAAGACTGAAAACAGCTCTCTCTGTGTTGGGCCACACTCTTCCAAAGCCCACTTATATATGGGCCCATTCTGTAATAGAGAGTAAAAGAGTACTAGAAGATATCCGCTTAAAGCACGGATCAACATTTAAAAAAATAAATAAGATAATAATAATAGTTATTGTTATATATTTTTAAAAATATTATTTTTTTTGAGATAATATTTATTTTTAATTGTTTTGTAAATCTATTAGTCTATTTGAATGCTAATTATTTTAGAATATTATAGTATTTTATTTTTGACATATTATTACAGTTTCATATTGTTTGTTTGTTGGATTTGCATCATTATTTTATATTCATAAAATAATAATTCTAATATTATAATTGTGAGCAAATAAATATTAGAATTTATCATCTATATAAATTTAGTTTTACCAACCCGCCAATGTGGAAATTAAAACATACATTTTTCATAGATAGAGTGATATATCTTCGTTCTTAAAAATTCAAATCACAACATATGGAGAAAAAATTCTGCATTTTATTAATGATAAGTATTATATGAAAATTCCAAACAATTTGAGAATAAAATAAAATAAAGATGATAGGAGAATCATAATTTGAAATCTTCACAAAATCTTAGAATTTAGTTATTAAAAATAATTATATTGTATACTTTAAAATCTTAGTTTTTAAAATTCTGATTGGTTTATATTTTTTTAAAAAATATCAATTTCGTCCATAATTTATTAGAGAGAGAAAATATATATTTTTATTTTTTTAGATTTTTTAATATTTGATCTGTGAGTATTTTTTATTTTTTAGTTAATTATATTTATTTAAATGAATTAATTAAGCTTAATTATAAATTTCTAATGGCAATTGAATGTATTTTTTTACACATTTTAAGGTTAGTTTCATATTTGTACTTCCCAATTAATATAGTAAGATTAAATTTAAGGGAAAAATGTTTTTAAGCAGAATTTACATTTTCGCTGATTTAAAGCATGAATTTTTTGTCCGGTGAAAAAAATCTTCATTTTTTGTTAACTTCTAAATAATTCACAAACTTTTGTTGACTTAGCCTGATGAGGCAAAACGTTAAGTGGCCAAATGGAGAAATCACACGAGATTAGTTAGCCGTTAACGAGATCCCGTTAATAACAAAATGATGTCGCTTAATTAGACCTAAAACCCCCAAATTGAAACTTGATTTCCATTTTTCCCAAATCAAAAACTCTAAATTTGGAGGTTTTAGGTTTGGTAAACAAGGTTGTTTTGTTATTAACAGATTATCATTAAAAACTAATTAACTTTGCACAATTTCTTCATTTGACAATTTAAAGTTGTGCCTCATCCGACCAAGTCAATAAGAGTTTGTGAATTATTTAGAAGTCAACAACAGAATGAAGTTTTTTTCCACCAGATAAAGAGTTCATGCTTTAAATCAACGAAAATATAAAATTCAGGATTTTAATGATATTTTTCCCTTAAATTTAATACTAGTAGTCAGCTTTAATAACAATAATAATCATCAAAATCTTACAACTGTGAACTGACTAAGATCTGCTTTGGCTAATTGAATAATTTAATCAATCTCTCTAAGATGAATAACAATAATCACAAGGTGGTCCTGTTGAACACTAGTAGTAGTATATCTAAAATAAAATTAATAATAATAATTAAAAAAAAAGTAATGAGTGTTTCCACTTTTAACAAGGGTAAAAACGTGATTTAATGCATGAAGAAAAGCAAAAGGCAACGCAAGTTTTTGGACAGTTAATATATAACCCTAATATATATATATATGTCTATTGAGATGTGTGAAAAACATGAAAGCAAAGAAGAATCTCTCTTCCTAAGAGAGACACAGGGATTCGATCTTGTTGTGTATATTATTTATTTATTTAAAAGGCTTTTCTTTTTTGCCTTCGATCAGTTTGTTTATCACTAACTAAAATGGGATTTTAAAAGATTAATATTTAGAAACCGACATGTAGGGAATCAGATGCTACATTTTTCTTTTCTCTGAGGAAGACTCTTCCTCTCTCTCACTCTCTCTTTCTTCTTGTCTTTTAGAAGAATTGTTATTGATGTTGATGTTGATGTTGATGTTGATGTTGATGGTGAAGATGAATTAAAAGAATATGTATTAATATATTATATATATATATATATATATATTGTATGATCATGCATGGTTTCCCCATATATAGAGACTCCTGCCTTTAACAATTTCTTCATGGATAAAGTTTTTAACTTCATTTAATTGTACATGTTGCGTCTACTTTATGTTTATTTAGTTGTACATGTCTTGCGTATATGTATCAATATAATCCTTCAGTGAACAAAAAATAAATTGCTTGCTACTCTAGATATATCGATAGAGTTAGTTACAACAGATAGGCACTATCCTTTCCAGTCTCAGGTAACTTCAGATTTGTTATAAGACTTAGTTATGCGACATTATAAAAATGGTAGTGAATACAGTAGAACCTCTATAAATTAATACTTGTTAAATTAATAATCTCTATAAATTAATAAATTTATTCGGTCCTAAGTTGGGACTAGTGTAATTTTGGACACAATTTGATAATATAATAAAATAATTCTTTTTTTGAAAATCCTTTGTAAATATATGGTCCGAATAAATTTTATTATATTATCAAATAGTATCTTTGGGAAAGCCGATTAGCTTTAAAGCTAAAACGGATAGTCCTCAGGCTAGAAAAGGAGTTCACAGTTTGAAGAAAATTACTTTGCCTCTGGCTTCACCTGGGAAATGTCTCTTAGCTAAAGTTGTGTCTCTCAAATCTACAGGCAAGGGCACTAAACAAGCGGGGGTGGGTAAGCAAGGCCAAAAGGCAAAAGATGGCATTCATGCTGGTGGCGGAAGTCGTCTTCTTAATAAAGGAATGGTGGCTCTCTCGAAACCACCGGCTCAAATGTGAAGATTCTAAGCTGGAACTGTCAGGGCATTGGGGCAGATCTGACAGAAAATTATTTGGGTGATTTGTGGAGAAAGCATCGACCAGACATTTTATTTCTATCAGAAACAGAGAAATATTTTTCTTATTTACAAAAATTTCAGAATAAGTTTGGTTATAATAATTTGTATACTATTGAACCCGCGGGGCTAGTGGTGGTTTGGCTTTGTTTTTTATGGATGAAATAAAACTTTATATTCTTTTTGATAGTGATCGTATTATTGATACACAAGCTTTAATCTCTTCCATTCTGCCTCGCAATTGGTTTTTATATCTTTTGTTTATGGTGATCCGGTTCCCCAACATCGAGAAAAAGTCTAGGATAGACTAACGAATATTGGGTCTTTCCGCATTGATCCTTGGTTTTTAATTCAAGATTTTAACAAACTAGTTGGGAATTGTAACACCCGCGAACCGGAATCCCGGTTTAGGGTGTGCATCGATCGATGCAGTAGGAGCATCGGTCGATGCTGGTTCAATTCTGTGCGTTTTGACTTAAGTCAAACGTTGCGTTTTGGGTTAAGGAAAACCCTTAGATGCGAGTTTTGTCTCATTCGGGGTGGTGTGGCCGTTTTTGAGAAAAGAGAAAGAGAGAAAAGTCGTTCTTGAGTGTTCTTGAGAATTCTGGGAGATTGGAGGCGTTCCTGTAGAGATCTGTAGCTGGGATCGTTGTAGGAGTTTCCTAGAGGCTTGTTTTTGTTTGTTTAAGGTTCAGTTTCTTCTGTGGCAAAGGTAAGTGCATGACCATGGCTTATCTAAGCTAGAGGAATCTTTAACCTGCATGTTTTGTGTTGTTAGACTTGTTAGATCGTAGCTATGGATGTTAGGAAGCTTTCTTGTGGCTTGGGATTGAGTTTTTGTGGTTGTAGGAACGAAATCCGGCGAGAAGCTTCGGGGAATTCACGGTGCTCGGCGTTGCGTCGATCGATGCATAGCTTGCGTCGGTCGATGCAAGTGCGAGGATGGCGCGTAAAACTTTAGGGTTTTCGTGTTGCGTCGAGCATGCGTCGGTCGATGCAGCTTGGGTATTGGTCGATGCAGCTTGGGTATTGGTCGATGCAAGTTACACTTGCATCGGTCGATGCAGCTTCTGCGTCGGCTGATGCTTCCCTAATTAGCATCGGTCGATGCATGTTGGCATCGGTCGATGCCGAGTCCTTGTTCGTTGTTTGTTGTGTGTTGGTTATTGATACTCTATTGCTGGTGTGTATAGCCCAGTAGATGGGAGGATTGCCTTACTGAGTGTTTATAAAATACTCATGCATTGCAATATGTGTTTGTGGTGCAGGTAAAGGCAAAGTGTGATCGTGGAATCAAGGCAATGAGGAGGAGGATGTTCTAGGGGCTCGACTGATTGTTTATCTGGCATTGTTAGGTTGCTAGAATTGTGTCCTAGAACATTGTTTATGATTGCTAGTTATTTGATTTATGTTGTTGGATCATTAGTTTGAGATTGTTATGAACATTTGATTATTAATATTGAATATTGGTTGGTTAGTTCCGCTGTTGAATGTGTTTCTGGTTAGGTGGCTAGTGGGTATGGGACCACTAGCTGTAGTTATTATTATTATATTATTATTATTTATTATTTATTAAAAAAAGGTCGGTCGTTTCATTTTGGTATCAGAGCCCTTACGGTTCTAGGTTTGGGTTCACTAGGCTTTGTGCTGTAGATGTTTGGGATTTGCATGCTTGATTGATTATGTGAGTTAGTCAATTGTGTGTGGCATGGAGTCCTAGAACATCCTCTTAGAGCCTACTTGTGATTCCACGGTGAGTTTATATTTTCTGTGTAATAATAGAAATTGTTTGCTTAGCCTTCTTTTCATGGTAGTGCAGATTGTTAGAGGTGATGATGTGGCTGTTCGAGGTCGTGGATGCGGACGTGGTCGTGGACACGGACGTGGTCGTGGTAGGGGCAGAGTCCCAGTGGTTAGTGAGACCGAGGACCAGAGTGTGACAGCTGAGGGTGTTGGTGAGTCGCAGGGAGTTCCAAGGGATTCAGTGAGTGTGGCCGGAGGGGGCGGTGTTGATGCTCCAGTGGCCGGTGATGCTAGGGTCCGGGTGTGGGAGCCCCAGCGGGTGGAGTCCCTGGTGTCGACTTTGCGGCTATGCAAGCACAGTTGTTGGAGCGGTTACCACCTGTGGTACCGGCTCAGGCTCAGGTAGTGCCACCAGTGGTGGTGGAGGAGCGGCAGCCAGTGGCTGCGGATGCAGGAGTTCATGGACGTTATTTGTCTATGCTCATGGAGATGAAGGGTCTGTTCACTGAGAGGTTTTCAAGTGGTACAGATCCTACTCTTGCTGATGCGTGGAAGACGAGTGTGGAACGTAACTTCCATACTCTGAGATGTCCTGAGGAGTTTTGGGTGGACATAGGGATTTACTATTTGAGTGGTGATGCTGAGTTGTGGTGGAGATCAGTGGCTGTTAGGAGAGTGCAGCGGGAGATAACTTGGGCTGACTTCGTCATGGAGTTCAACCGGAAGTATTTTCCTAGAGAGGCGTTGGACCGGTTGGAGGTACAGTTCCTTCAGTTATCTCAGGGGACACGATCAGTGCGGGAGCTGGACTTGGAGTTCAGTCGACTTCTATGTTATGGGGGTCGGGGTATGGAGTCTGAGGAGGCTCTGATTAGGAGGTTTTTGAGGGCTCTACGTGATGATTTGAGAGTTCACTGTAGAGGGCGGAGTTATGCTACGCGTGTAGAGTTGGTTGAGACTGCAGCAGAGATTGAGGAGGATATCCGAGCACAGTCAGTGGCGGCTAGTCCAGCAGTTCAGCCTAGTAAGGCTCAGCAGCAGGGTGGTTCTAGCAGGGGCGGTAGGCCTGCACAGGGAACCAAGAGGAGATGGGAGGCTACGCAGAGGCCGAGTGGTGCGAGTTGCTTCGGTTGTGGGAGCAAGGATCACAAGGTTGCTAGTTGTCCCAAGAGGAGTGCTCCGACGGCAGGGCCTTGGGTATGTTATCATTGTAGGGAGACAGGGCACATCAGGCCTTTTTTTCCAAGTTGCAGCCGGCAGCAGTGGCAGCGTTGCAGAAGGTGCAGCCTGGAGGTCAGCAGGTGGCACGGATTGAGCAGGCGCCACGGGTTTACACGACAATGGAGACTGGTGGAACCAGTGCTGGGGCGATCATAGGTATAATTTCTGGTACTTAAACTTTGTGAATTTTTAGTAGGTTCAGATTTTAGGTTTTCCTGTGATAAAGTGTTAGGTTCTCAACACATGAGGTTTGTGTAGGGACCTTGTTGGTGGGCGGATTTAAGTCCCACATTATGTTTGATTCGGGAGCTTCTCATAGCTTCATTACTCCGGAGTGTGCAGAGTGTGCGGGAATCAGAGAGGATTCCGGGGAGCATACAGGAGTTGTCAGACTTGCTAGGGGCAAGTTCCCGAGAGTTATTGGACGAGCTAGAGGGGTTCATATTCAGATCGCAGGAGAGTCGTGGCCAGCGGATTTGCTTATCAGTCTAGTGGAGTTATATGATGTTATTCTCGGGATGGATTGGTTGCATCGGCATATGGTGCATTTAGATTGCCATCGGGGTAGAGTGGAGTTTGAGCGTCCAAGAGAGAAGTTGGTTTTTCAGGGTATTAGACCGACTTCGGGGAGTCTCGTGATCTCAGCTATTCAGGCTGGGAAGATGATCGAGAAGGGCCGTGAGGCTTATCTGGTTACTATATCTATGCCATAGTCAGTGGGGAAGTCTATAGTTAGCGGTATTCCGGTAGTGGAGGAGTTTGAGGATGTGTTTCAGTCTTTGCAGGGATTACCACCATCTCGGTCGGATCATTTTACCATTGAACTGGAACCGGGGACGACACCGTTATCCAAGGCTCCTTACAGAATGGCTCCAGCAGAGATGGCAGAGCTGAAGAAGCAGCTAGAGGATTTGTTGAGTAAGGGATTCATCCGTCCTAGTGTATCACCGTGGGGAGCGCCGGTGTTGTTTGTGAAGAAGAAGGATGGGAGTTTCCGTTTGTGCATTGACTATCGTGGTTTGAACCGGGTTACTGTGAAGAACAAGTACCCTCTTCCTAGGATCGATGAGTTGTTGGATCAGTTGAGGGGTGCTACTTGGTTCTCTAAGGTAGATCTGGCGTCGGGTTATCATCAGATACCGATAGATGTGGCAGATGTGAGGAAGACTGCTTTCAGGACGAGGTATGGGCATTATGAGTTTTTGGTGATGCCTTTCGGGTTGACTAACGCGCCAGCAGCGTTTATGAGATTGATGAACAGCGTGTTTCAGGAGTTCTTGGATGTGTCTGTTATCATTTTCATCGACGATATCCTGGTTTATTCTAAGAGTCCTGAGGAGCATGCAGTGCATTTGAGGGCAGTTATGGAGAAGCTGCGGGAGCAGAAGTTGTTTGCTAAGTTGAGCAAGTGCAATTTCTGGCAGCATGAGATGGGCTTTCTGGGTCACATTGTTTCTACAGAGGGGGTTTCTATGGATCCAGAGAAGATTCAGGCTATCAAGGATTGGCCTAGACCGTAGAATGCTACAGAGATCAGGAGTTTTCTTGGATAAGCAGGTTACTATAGGAGATTTGTGCAGGGGTTTGCAAGCAGAGCACGTCCTATGACTAAGTTGACAGGGAAGGATGTTCCTTTTGTTTGGTCAGAAGAGTGTGAGGAAGGCTTTGCAAGCCTGAAAGAGATGTTGACTACTGCGCCAGTGTTGGCTTTGCCTGAGCAGGGGGAACCCTATGTGGTTTATACAGATGCATCTAGAGTTGGTTTGAGGTGTGTTCTGATGCAGCATGGGAAGGTGATTGCCTATGCTTCGCGGCAGTTGCGGGAGCATGAAGGCAACTATCCTACTCATGATTTGGAGATGGGTGCTGTAGTTTTTGCCCTGAAGATTTGGAGATCTTATCTTTATGGTGCAAAGGTACAGGTGTTTACAGATCATAAGAGTCTGAAGTATATATTCACTCAGCCTGAGTTGAATTTGAGGCAGAGGCGGTGGATGGAATTTGTGGCAGACTATGATTTGGAGATAGCCTATCACCCTGGTAAGGCTAACACGGTTGCAGACGCTCTGAGTCGGAAGAGGGTAGCTTTGGCTCAGGAGCAGGAGATGGAGTCTCTGGTAGGGGAGATCAGTGCTTTGAGCTTATCTGCTGTTTCACAGGAACCGTTGGGTTTGGAAGCAGTAGATAGAGCAGATCTTCTGAGTAGAGTGCGGTTGGCTCAGGAGAAGGATTTGGGGCTAGTGAATGCCTCTAAGGATGTGGATTCAGAGTATCAGGTCTCAGATAATGGCACTATCTTGGTGCACGGTCGGGTTTGTGTGCCCAAGGATGAGGAGTTGAGATAGGAGATTCTGAGAGAGGCTCATGCGAGCAAGTTGTCCATTCATCCAGGAGCGACTAAGATGTACCGTGATCTCAAGATGTACTATCATTGGGTCGGGATGAAGAAGGATGTAGCGGGTTGGGTTTCGAGGTGTGATGTGTGTCAGCTAGTGAAGGCTGAGCATCAGGTTCCTGGCGGGTTACTGAAGAGTTTACCCATTCCTGAGTAGAAGTGGGATATGATCACCATGGATTTTGTGGTAGGATTGCCAGTGTCACGGACTTTTGATGCTATATGGGTCATCGTGGACTGGTTGACTAAGTCAGCACATTTTCTGGCCATTAGGAAGACTGATGGAGCAGCGGTCTTGGCTAAGAAGTATGTTAGAGAGATAGTCAGATTGCATGGGGTGCCAGCGAGCATTGTGTCTGACAGGGATTCTAAGTTCACTTCGGTGTTCTGGCAGGCATTTCAGGCAGAGATGGGCACTAAGGTGCATATGAGTACAGCTTATCATCCCCAGATAGATGGACAGTCTGAGAGGACGATCCAGACGTTGGAGGATTTGTTTGTGGTGCAGGTAAAGGCAAAGTGTGATCGTGGAATCAAGGCAATGAGGAAGAGGATATTCTAGGGGCTCGACTGATTGTTTATCTGGCATTGTTAGGTTGCTAGAATTGTGTCCTAGAACATTGTTTAAGATTGCTAGTTATTTGATTTATGTTGTTGGATCATTAGTTTGAGATTGTTATGAACATTGGATTATTAATATTGAATATTGGTTGGTTATTTCCGCTGTTGAATGTGTTTGTGGTTAGGTGGCTAGTGGGTATGGGACCACTAGCTGTAGTTATTATTATTATTATATTATTATTTATTATTTATTAAAAAAAAAAAAAGGTCGGTTGTTTCAGGAATCATGAGAAACCGGGTGGTGTTTTGCGACCAACATCTTCTTTTATGCCTTTTATTTTAATGCTTCATCATTGTGGGATGCTTGAATTTCCTTGTTATGGGGAACAATTATCATATAGAGGGAATCATTGCAATAATCAGGTGGTTCGTTGTCGTTCGGATCGTGCATTGGGAAACTATGATTGGCATGGGCTTTATCTGAATTCTAAGGTAGATTATTTTTGGAGATGATTGGTTCTGACCATTGTCCAATTTTAGCAACTTGTCTGACGGCGGATAGGAGACGGCAAAGACAGTTCCAGTTTGATAAACGCTGGTTGGGTAAGGAGGGATTGGTAGGTGAGGTTGAGTCAGGGTGGAATCGTACAAGAAATTTTCGGATTCCTGGTTTTATGGATAAGATAAAGAATTATAGGAACTCAATATCTTGGTGGCGAAAAAATAACGTAAGTCCTAGTCCATCGATCATTTCTTCCTTGAAGGCGGCTCTGCAAGAGGCGAAGATGGATGACTCGATTTCTCAGGAGGAAATTCGGGGTATTGAGAGAAAATTGATAGAGGCGTATCGTGATGAGGAAATTTATCGGCAACCAAAAAAGCAGGAAATTATGGTTAAGGGTTGGGGACAAAAAAACTAACTATTTCCACGCATCTACCAAAGAAAGGCCGGTGAGAAATATGATTGTTGGTTTATTTGACGTTGATAATGTCTGGAATGAATCACCCTCGGGTATGGAGCATATTGCCATCAAATAATTTGAGGATCATTTCAAGAAATCAGATGGTAGGGATATTTCAGAGATGCTTCAGGTAATCAACCCAACCATTATGGACAGTATGACAGAGATCTAACTAGGGATATTTCTAAAGCGAAAGTCCGAAAGGCTTTGTTCGCCATGCATCCGGATAAAAATCCAGGTCCTGATGGGATGACGGCTCTATTTTTTCAACGGTTCTGGTCTTCTTTAAAGAGGGATTTGGTGGCTTTGGTTAAAGATTATTTTGAACGAGCATTTTTGATCCACTTTTAAATGAGACTAATATTTGTTTCATTCCTAAAGTTGATCGGCCGCAGCAGTTGGCAGAGTTTAGTCCGATCAGTCTCTGTAATGTGAGCTACAAAATTATTTCTAAAGTATTGTGCTTTCGGCTAAAGCGTTTCTTGCCCCTCTTGGTTTCAGAAACTCAAACGGCTTTTGTCTCTGATCGCTTAATTACAGATAATATTCTTGTTGCTCAGGAGATGTTTGATGGGATAAATACTAACCGACAGTGTAATTTGGAGTTTCTGGCATTTAAAACGGATATGAGTAAGGTATATGATCGGGTTTAGTGGGATTTTTTGGAGGCGGTTTTGGTTCAACTAGGATTTAAGAGGAAATGGATTTCGTAGATCATGTGGTGTGTTTCTTCAGTATCGTATCAAGTTCTTCTAAATTGTCAGTCTCGGGGTTTTATTAGACCACAGAGGGGATTACGTTAGGGGGATCCTCTGTCACCATATTTATTTATACTTTTCACAGAGGTTTTGGTAGCAAATATTAAAAAGGTTGAAAGGGAGAAGAAATTAACGGGTATCACCATCGCTCATGATAGTCCTACTGTTTCGCATTTGTTGTTCGCTGGTGATAGTCTGTTTTTTTTGTAAAGTAAAGGAAACTGAATGTAGGACGGTAATGGAAATAATAGGTAATTATGGTAAAACCTCATGGCAGGAGGTTAATCTGGAGAAATCTTCTATCATGTTTGGTAAGAAGGTTCCTTCTGATAGAAGATCTTAGTTAAAATCAGTTATTGGTATATCTAAAGAGGGCGGTATGGGTTCTTATTTGGGAATTCCTGAAAACCTGCAAGGCTCGAAAACTAAGATATTTAGCTATGTTAAGGATCGATTGGATGACCAAGTAAATGGTTGGTCTGCAAAGTATTTATCGAAAGGTGGCAAGGAAATTGTGATTAAATCGGTGGCGTTGGCACTTCCTACCCATGTTATGTCATTTTATAAATTACCGCAGGAATTGACATCTAAACTAACTAGTGCTATTCCCACTTCTTGGTGGGAGTCTAATGATAAGGCTCGAGGTATGCACTGGGTCCCTTGGGATAAATTATGCAAAGATAAATATGAAGGGGGTCTAAGCTTACGAGCTCTAGAACAATTCAATGATGTCATGCTGGCTAAACATTTTTGGCGGTTAATTCATTATCCGACATCCTTAATGACTCGGGTGATGAAAGGTTGATATTATAAAAAAAACATCCTCTTATGGCAAAAAAACCAAATAATCCTTCATTTGCATGGAGGAGCATTTATTCAACTAAGGGATTCATGGAACATGGAGCGGCGATGGGCAGTACGCTCTGGCTGTTCTATTTCGGTTTGGCGAGATCCATGGCTACCGAATATTCGACCAAGACCAGCGAATGGTCAGGGGAGATTATTTCTCCTGAGTTTGATGGTTAATTTAATTAATCCAGTTCCAAAGGACTGGCATTTGCCTATCCTCAAGGAGTTTCTGGATCCGGTGGATATACCGCTTATTCGGAGTATGGCGGTCAGTAAAACTCATAAACCGAACCGATTATTATGGCACTTTACTAAGTCAGGGAAGTATTAGGTAAAATCAGGCTATCGGTTAGCCTGAAATTAATTAGGAAAGTTGAATATGGGCCGACGTGTATGTCCCTATGGGCTCAGTCATGGAAACTTGACGTTCCCCCGAAGGTTCAACACTTCTTCTGGCAGATTGCCTCGGGTACTCTTCCCGTGTTGGAACGGCTTGCGCATCGGAGACTATAAATCACGCTCTCTTTGAGTGTCCTCACTCGCGAAGTATATGGGAGATGTCTTCAGTATTGCTAGATCCGGAAAGTTTTCCATATGCTTCCATCTAGGCGAATTTAGATTTTATATTCGGTGGGCGGCTCCCCAATAGGGGGTTTCTGATATAGCTTACCGTCTCCCCTGGGTTCTATGGTCACTTTGGAAAAATAGAAATAAAAAGGTTTTCCAGGGAAAAGAGGCAGAGCCAATTGATATTTTAAATCAGGCGGCTAATAATAAATTATTGTGGGAGGAGGCCAAATTTTTCTCAGGGAGATATCTGCATCCTCCGCCTTTAATGGAGGATAGGGGCTCTTTTCCCCGTTGTCAGGTTGATGGCTCATGGAAAGGCGCGGATCCTCTTCAGGATCTGGGTTGGTGGTGTTGTAATGGTGAAGATTTGACGCTTCTCCTGGGAGCATGGAGTCATAGACGCGGCCTTACACCCTTACACACAGAATTACAATCTCTGATCTGGGCTATGGAGTCATTTCTGGCGGCTGGAGTTGTTTGTCAAGCCTTTGAGACGGACTGTGCAGAGTTAGTTGCGATGGTGCAGATGCCGGACGATTGGCCCGCTTTTTCGAACCTCCTGGAGGATTTTTCTTTGCTCAGAATATCTTTCCCTTCCTTCACCCTGACCATGATCCCACAAGACTCCAACATAAGTGCAGATTGCCTTGCTCGGTCTTCAAGACCTTTAGTTTCTGAAACTTCTTTTGTAAACTCTTGCCTTCCTGTTTGGGCAACCAATCTTGGAGTTCTCATTTAATTTATTTAATGTTTGGTTGAAAAAATAAAAATAAATAAATAAATTAGTTTTATCTTATTTTTTATCAAAGGTTTGGGTTCAGTATCTAGCAGCCCCCACCCCCACTTCTTATATATTTTTTTTATAAGCGCCTACATGCATTATGTGGAGAGGCACACACTTCATGTGCCAAAAAATCTGCATTTACATTTGCATTTTTAAAGATAAGAGATAAAGAGAAAGAAAAATTTTCTCGATCTTGATGTCCTCAAGGTACGTCGAGAAAGCTGGCCAGTCCGAAGGAGAATACACCATCTTCACCAAGTCTAAGTAGTTTGTAAAAAAAGCCACATCTCTATAGTCATGTCTGATCATGCACTGCATAATCTAGATGAAAGCTTCTACTTCAGCATATAATGGAGAAAACCTATGTCAAAAATTGGTGGTTCCCATAGTCGGCGACGAATCCTGAAAAAGCGTACAAAACCATTTTGCACATGCAAACTGTTCTCCCACTTTTCAAGAGTCATCTACAAAATAACGATATCCCGAAAAAATAATGGGAAGATGAGCTGCGGCCACCCGCAACCGAAGGATGGGGACAATCGAGGTGAGGGTAGATCCTCATTCTCACCCTCTACCTGAGCCTGCTGCCATGTCGTTACCTCATCTACCGCTAGTCGGACAACCTCATCAGGCCGCTCGACCTCATATTTGAAAACCATTGCATTCCTTGCTTTTGAGATCTACCACATAAGCTAAAGGAATGCCGAAACCTGGGAACTTGGATTTGTAGGACACAAGAAATAATCCACGTTTCCGTACATGAACTCCGTTGGAAAAGAGTTTGGCCCAATCGGTACTCGTGATAACGCCCATGCTTGCCGGGCAGGTGGATAAACAAAAATCACATGATTGATTGTTTTCTTGGCAGCACCACACTGAATAACCCTAATCACAAGCAATACATCACTGATTTAAATTTGCCAATTCCAAAATGCATCCTGACAATACTTGCAACAAAAAATGTTGAATTTTGGTGTGCATTGTGTCTTCCAAACTCTGGCTTGGAGAGAGATGATATCTGATCCACAACCAAGAGCCTATAAAGACCGTGGAACCGCCATTCGTACCATATGATATCATTACTTAACTGTATATTTGCCTATTTTTGTGAAATCCATCACAGGGTTCGGAGTCTCCATTCTCGCCATTACCTAAGGATTTAACTCTCTTTCTCTATGTTTGTAGTGTTAACCATGATTATGAATTTTATTAGGTGGATAAAACCCTATGTGCTTACATTATTATATATATTGTCATGAATAGTTCATATTTGCCTTTTATTTATCAGATAATTGTTGCCTAAAACCGAAGTTAATTTCCAAATGATGCTTATTATCATAAATTCATAATACACTCTATATCGATATTATAAGCTTGAAACAAATATTTATCAAACTATTTAATTAATTATTATTATTGTTATTTTAATTGAAAGTTTGAAACTCCTCAACAATTTACAAAGTGGGCTGAAAACACTTGTTGGAGACTTGGAGGTGTGGCTTGGAAACATGTCTGAATACTCAAGACATCGGTTCCCGTTCAGGAAATCCGGTGTTAGCAAAAGGCACTACTTTGCTTCTATTTCAGCGGCTCTAGTTAGTTATTCGACCGAAGCTAACAAATCCAGACCGAAACCCTATTACCACCATCAGATCTTACCTGCAACACTCTTTCCGGAGCATTGCTTAATTATGCATGTTAATTGTTAAATGAAAATATAAAGGGTTAATTGATTATATATAAGATGGTTAATTAGATCTTAATATATATAGCTTTATTCGTTTTCCTCAGATCGTGTCAAAGGTTGCATGTCTTTAGTTAGGCTTGCATGTTAGCTTCCTCGTTGTCTTTAATTCTTTATTAATCAATCAATCAACATTACTTTTTTGCATTTGCTATGCAAAGACTGCAAACTATATATCTATATACACTAAACACACACACATCGACCGTTTACATATATTGTCACGTTATTTGTTCCTATAGCTTGACTCGATTTAATTTATGACCAAGAAAAAAAAGTGGTGAAACATTTGTGGCATGACAGTTGATATCGTATAACGGTATAAGACTGCTAGTATAAGTTAAACTGTTAAAGCATCTTTCGCCAAAATATTTTTCAGTTTAATTTCTCTTTTCTTTTCTTTTTCTCTCTCTCTCTCCCTAAGTTATTGGTGACCACATCTTAAAGCTTACCTAAAATGTTATTGTTTCTTACAGAAGAAACAAATAGAGGAAGAGTTTGTGTTTCAACTTGTTGTGTCACCTCAGTAATTTGCTCATTTCCTTGCATAAACGTTTGATTACCCTTTCTTTTATGATTACTTTAAATTATGTCCCACCAGTGTTCGTAAATGTGAATTATATTTAGCAAAGAAAAAGAATATGAAAACGAGACATTTGTATATATGAGAGTAAATATATATATATATATATATATATATATACAAGTGAAGATGTCACATACTCCATATTTTTAAAATTTATCTTTTTGGATCGAGGCCGAGAGAGATAGTCGAGGCAAAAAGAGATTTGACCGTGAGTAAGTAAAATTGAAGCGCCGATAGAAAGGGAGTCAAAGATTGTGTGGGAGTAAGTAATGATGTAAAAGAGGCGAACAACGTCTTTAATCCATATGTAAAAGGGACTAAAGAAGCCTCCCAACACTAAAGCCAAAGTCGACTTAGATGCTGCTTTTTCATTACCTCATTTAAAAAAAAAAAAATCACAAGAACCAATAACAACAACATAAAATATTATAACAAACTGTCAAACCGAACAAAAAAGAAAAGAAAAAAGACGAGAGTGTTTAGGTGTCGCCAGATAGATTTGGTTTGAGAAGAGTTATAGGGTCCCCTAAACATTATAAAAGCCTTCATTTTTGGTTTAAAGCAAGTTAACTAAATTATAGGGTCCCCTAAACATTATAAAAGATTGAATGGGAATTCACATCATACATACGTTACCCTCACCGGGATTATAAACGCCGAAACGCGTAACTTGTATACATACATTCATGAATGCATATATATATATATGTTAGATCTTGTAAAATGGGACCATCTAGCTAACCTTTTTCCGTCTCTCCTTCTAGGGTTTTCACACTTGCAGCAGAATCTTCAAAAGCTAGCTAGAGTTCAATTTTTTATTTTGAATTAAATATTGGTTCAAAAATAAATGTGATGAGTATTATGACAAACACTGACCAAAAAGCAAACCCAAAGTAAGACAAAATATTAGTCTCAGAAGATGCCAATCCCATGGCATACTTTTATACATTCCCATATCATATCTCCTGCGGTGTGGTCTCTTCATATTTTCAATTATATATAGTCTCCTTCATATATCGTACGAACACCCCTCCTACCCTCTATAATATCTCTCATCTCTTTCTCTCTCACTTTCTTCTACCGCATCTAGCTACTTTGGATGGCGCCCATGAGTTTGCCTCCAGGATTCAGGTTTCATCCCACAGATGAAGAGCTAGTTGCGTACTATCTCGATAGGAAGGTTAACGGCCGAGCCATTGAGCTCGAGATCATCCCAGAAGTTGATCTCTATAAATGCGAACCATGGGACTTGCCTGGTACGATCCAACTCTCTTTCCCTCTCTATCTAACATGTATATATATATATATATATATATATATATACTGTCCAGCTTATTTTTATCATCTAACGTTATAATTACACATTCACTTGGACATGACCGATGATGGTTTTTTGAATCGAAGTAACCATATTTAATCTTATAATATGCGTAACAGAAAAGTCATTTTTGCCGGGGAACGACATGGAATGGTACTTTTATAGCACAAGGGATAAGAAGTATCCCAATGGGTCAAGGACAAACCGTGCCACCCGAGCGGGTTATTGGAAGGCCACAGGGAAAGACCGTACAGTAGAATCAAAGAAGATAAAGATGGGAATGAAGAAGACCCTGGTTTATTATAGAGGAAGGGCTCCTCATGGACTTCGTACTAATTGGGTGATGCATGAATATCGTCTCACCAACGCTCCTTCCTCCTCCTTGAAGGTAAATTATTTCCCATGCGCACAAGCTTCATTATTAAGATATAAATCTATTCGTTTTCTGATAATGATAACCTTAAACAGGAGTCGTATGCATTGTGCCGAGTGTTTAAGAAGAACATACAAATTCCAAAGAGAAAAGGAGAAGAAGAAGACGCAGAAGAAGAGAGCACTAGTATAGGAAAATATGAGGAAGAAGAGAAGGAGAAGAAGTGGAGAAAATTTGATGGTAATATTGAAGATGAGAGCTTGAAAAGAGCATCCGCGGAGACATCTTCATCAGAGCTCACTCAAGGGGTCCTTGTAGACGAAGCAAACAGCTCATCTATTTTTGCACTTCATTTCTCATCTTCTCTTCTCGACGATCATGATAATCTTTTCTCAAACTATACTCATCAGCATCAGCTTCCATACCATCCCCCTCTTCAACTCCAAGACTTCCCTCAGCTTTCTATGAACGAAGCAGATATTATGTCGTCAATCCAACAAGACTTTCAATGCAGAGACTCTATGAACGGGACGCTTGACGAAATCTTTTTTTCTTCTGCCACTTTCCCCGCTTCCCTTTGATATATTAATCCATATTTTATTTCTTGACTTACATAATTATAGCAATTATGGTAATTTATATATAGTTACTTTTTAGCTTCTAAATTGGTTGGCTGATGATTTGTGTAGTTGTTTTTTCTACACAAAAAAAAAAGAAATATTTAATTTGGATTGTTTTTTTTTTTTTTTTTTTTTTTTTCTTAATTATGGATGTGTATGGTACTTACTAGTTTACTACTTACAGCTGGTTGGTCACGGAAAAGTGAAAACATATAACTGTATAAGTAACACATGTTATCGAAATCATTCATCGGCCGGGTTGCATCTATGTATATATAATCCACTTATCCAGTGTTTAAAGCTTTAAATATGGCGCGGAGATTACCTTACAATCCATCTTACATAAGATTAATTACAACTAGAAATTGTACCCGCTCAAGCGCGGGATTTTGTTTTAAATTTTTTTCTATTAATATCAATTCTTGAGTTTAAATATAATCATTCAAAGTTTTGAAGGTAGGTCGTTATAAATATATGTCATGTAGTAATATTAGGATAAATAAACGATATTGATGACTACTTCAAGATCTTTTATCATTAAGAGAGTATATTTCTTATTTATATTTTATTAAAATATTTTTTAAAGGTTTTGATGCTGATCCATTTGTTGATCTAATTGTATATATTATTTATGATTAGATGTTGATACTAACATAAAATTACTCTGTATAAATTTAAATATACGGAATCTCATGAATATTGTTCAGCGTAAAAGTAAAATATAATATCATATCGTTATAACATCTTTACCGAGCTTGCTTTATCCATCGAAGTAATTGCAACGTCCCATAAACAACCAATTCATGAATGTGTCTATCTTATCCCACTTTTCATGATTATATGGTTAAACTGTTAAACCCGACTTGGAATGATAACCTATTTATTAATGTATATCATTTATTTTCTTACAAACTCATTTGTTTCACACAATTAATAAGTTATCATAGATTTTAATTTAGTCATGTGTAGTTGTGTATTATTATCTTTCCAAGTTTTATTAATTTATTTTCAAACACTTTTAACTATAATTCTTTCGTCATTATTGATGATGCACTCCTTTTGAAATCTACTTTTTTTCTACCTTCTATTGGCTCACATATAACACATATTAGACTGTAAAATAATTTTCAAGATAAATTATAACTATTTTTTTTTAATTACTATCTTTCAATACTTAAATTTGGATTAAAAGCATTTGATTCAATTTATGAAATATCAAATTTGTTTTTCAATTTGATCATGTTATAAAATAATATTTCACCTTTAATTTTATTTTTCCTGTTTAAAAGCTTATAAATAAAATTACAGAATTTTTATATCCTACCATAATTTTAAATTTTACTTCCATTCTAAAACTCAATTATTTATAATTACATTTAAAAATATTTCCCAGAAATTTAAATTTTACTTTTATTCTAAAACTCAATAATACGCAATTACATAATTTATTTTATTCTACCATAAATTTAAAATTTACTTCCATTATAAAACTCAATAATACATTTGAAATTTTAATTATGATGAGTTTAATAGAAAATTTTAATTATATTATTACCGCTAATAAAAACAATATAGTATTGTTTTCTTATTTTTACATTTTATTTATTTTACATAATTTTATTTATTATTTAAATTTTCTATTAATTATAATTAACATAAATATGCACTAAATAAATATTTTAAATTTATTTTAAAGTAAAACAAAATATTGCTTAGGTGGATGCTTTTGTAGCTAGAAATGATGATATATAATTACAAGATCAATGGCGATTCTAGTCATAATTCTTGTCTTTTTGACCTACGAAAATATTTTATTTGTCTATTATAATTATGTGTCTTAACATATGATGCACATATATGTAAAAGAACTAAGCATAAACGATACTTGAAAGAAAGTTAGGTACGAATAGATAATAATATTATTCCAAATTCAGTGTTTTACTTCATATATATTTATCGGGTAGATGCTCTATTCTTTTCTTTCTTTTTACTTTTTTTTATGGTTGAATAATAAAATTAGAGTCTCGTTAATCCCTATTTTGTTTGCTCCTTGCTTAATGCTTTTTCGAATTATGATCGAGGGGTAGATGTTCTCTATAGATAGAATATTTGATTTTGGAATAACATAATTAGCCATTACAAACGAAGCCGTTGCACTGGTGATGGAAGACATGAAAGGATGTGTGAAAGTTTAGAGGAGTGGAGAAATTAAAATTGAATGGTATGCATTATAACATCGGATGGTGAAACGACATGGATCGAAGGTTAAGGAGGAGAGAAACGTGTGAAGGTGGACCGTCCTTCACACTATTGTCGCTAAGCTTTATCAGGTTGAATCAATATGATTTAGATATAGTGCTGGGTCTAGAGACTTTGGATGAAATAGTGTTGGGCCTACAGAATTTAGATGAAATCTAATGGATCAGTTTATCATTTTTGTAATTGTTTAAAAGGCTTATTAAAATCTGTAAGGCTCACAAAATTAAAGAAGAAGAAGCTGATGTTGCAGCACCAGGAGTGAGTAAAGTTAACTTTATATATATAGATTTTAACACGTCTCACCATTTGATCAACGAAAGTCTTAGTTTATTTTGTTATCAAGATAATTTATGCTGTCACAATTTAGAGTCTTAGACTCTAGGGGAGGACATTTAAACCGAACTGAACTAAACCAAACCGAACCAACCGAACTCAAACCGATCCAAACCAAACCCAATCCTACACTCCAACCATTCGGGTATGTTTCTTCTCAACCCAAATGGTTCGGTTCGGGTCGATTTAAAACCGAACTGAACCAGTAATCCAATATGTTTTTGAATTGATTAATAATATTATTAAAATTATAAACATGTCATCTTATCTATTACCAATTACATTTGGTTTCTATTTTATATAGATCTAATTCTATTTAACATTAGGTATTAATTTTAATTTTCTGTCTTTTCTAATTTATTTAATTAATTAACTATTATAAAACAATAATTAATTTTAATTTGTTACATTAATTGATTCTTAAATCGAATTAAAACCGAACCAAACTAAAACCAAACCAAACCGAACCGAACCAAACATAAACCGATCTGAACACAAACCGAACCGAACCGAACTGAACCCGAATTTAAACCAAAATGCCCACCCCTATTAGACTCAAATATAGTAATACCTCTATAAATTAATATTCTATTAATAAATAAACACTATAAATGAATTAAAAAAAAATTATTCCGGTTTAGGTAACCAATCTAGGAGTTTTTTTTAATTAATGTTTGGTTGAAAAAAAATTAAGAAATTTTAAAGTCTAGAGTCAGACTAATATGAAAAATAACAAAATTCGATAATACAATAATTTAATTTATTTTTGAAATCTCCATGTAAAATATGGTTCCAATAATATCATAAATTAATAATCATATAAATTTACATATATATATATATATATGTTGATATAATAATGTATCTTATATTGCTAGAATTGTATCAAATCATAATTTTTAGATTTTAAACTATTAAAAATATATCTGTCAATTAACAATTCTTAATTTACTAGTATAAAATAATAATTATTAGTTTATACATAAATTAATACCACTATAAATTAATAAAATATTTTGGTCCCAAGATTATAAATTTATAGAGGTTTTACCATAGTTGTCTCAAGATGGATGAGTGGAAAATATTAAGAGAATTTAACCAAATGTGCCATATTTCTGGAAAATTTTTCCAAATATATCATATTAGTTTTAGATTTTCAAAAATACCAAGTATTTATGGCATAAATTATTGTCTACCAAAATTAAAATTGTCCATGAAAATTAAAGTTGTCCACCAAATGTCAAAAATGTTGTCCAACCGGACTAATTACGTCAAACAGTTATGCCATGGGTACGGCGGATCCGAAAAGAGTTGAAGGGTGATTTCCTGCAAATCTCTTAGGGGGGTGTATTCAACTTGACATTTTAAGTGATTTGTGTAAAAGTTACAAATCCTATGTTATTCAATCATAAATTTTAAAAAGTCTCATGAAATATATTGTTATTCATGTTGTGAAACTAGAGAGTTAGGGAATAAATCTCTTGTTCTTATATTGATAATGAATCCGAGGTTACATATTTATAAGGATTACAATAGACCGACATAAGTGATAAGCTAATGGACCTATGGGCCTAAGAGGCCGAGACACAATACATAGACTGTAGACAGGCTGGTCGATGGAGTCCACTAAGTGTTTTACAACACTCCCCCTCGGACGATATGACCGTGCCTATGTTGGACGGGATCGCTGCAATGTGCTTAGGGGATGCTGCCTCATTAAAACCTTACCAGGAAAACCCATTGGGACAAAACCTTGGTGAAGGAAAAAGAGTACAACACACATTGCTCCCCCTGTTCCAAACATCACTCTAAGTCCTTAAGCCTCCGCATTCCAATCTGGTACGTGAGCTTCCTGAATGTTGTTGTCGGTAGTGCCTTGGTGAAGAGATCGGCTGAGTTGTCGCATGACTGGACTTGCACCACTTTGTAACATCCGCAAACCAATTTTTGTAATTTTGGTGTGGGTGTCGATCGACACCCTTGATGGCATCGATCGACACCATGTTTTTCCGGTTTGGTCGGGTTTGATTTAATTGCTGATTGGTTCGGTTTGGTTCAATTAAAACCCTAATCGTTTTGTTAAGTGTCTGGGGCGAACTGAGGGTTTCAGAAAGTCTCTTTTGTCGCCGTTTGTGTTTTTGGAGAGAAAGAAAGAGAGAAAAGGGAGAAAACGTTTTTGTGGCTTTCTGGGCTTGTTCTTGGAGATTTTGGAGAGATCTGAGGCTGTAGGAGGGTTAGCTGTTGCTGGAAACGAAGGGGGAGCTTCTGGAGGTTTTGTTTTCCACGTTTCTCAATCCAATTTTTCCTGTTCTTGAGGTGAGTGCTTGACCATGGTTGATCTAAGCATGAGATCTCTCTTGTTTTGGCTGTTTTCTTGTCTTTTGTGGTGTTTGCTTGCTTGGGTTCTTTGTTTTCATGATTCCCAGTGGTTTCTGAGGTATTTGGGTGAGTTTGAGACGGTTTCGAGGTGGATTGAATCGGAAGTTCATCGTTCGGATTCGCGCAGATCGTATCTGCAGAAGAGGCATCGATCGACACTCTCTTGTAGCATCGGTCGACACTGTTTGTGGAGCATCGGTCGACACTCTCTTGTAGCATCGGTCGATACCAGTCTCAACCGAAACTTGTTTTCCTGGTTTGATGTATTGCTTGTGTTTGTTTGATTGCTTAGACTTGAGGGTTCTCAAATGCTTGTGTGTATAACCTAGTAGATGGGAGGACAGCCTCACTAAGTATTTATGATAATACTTACGCATCTCAATTGTTGTTTGTGGTGTGCAGGTATGTGACGTGGAATCATGGCGATGAGGAGGAGGATGATCTAGGGTCTCGTTTGTGTGTTGTTGTTCTTTGTTATATTGTTTATGATTGGAACCATGGATAGAGTTATGCTAGGTTGTTGGATAGAATGGTTATGATTGCTATTGTATTGATGATGTTGTTGGTTTTGTATTGTTGGTATTTTTCCGCTGTGCTTAATGTTATTGCTGGTTTAATGTTGAGTTGTGGTTTGGGTTGGTTAATTAAGTAGTATGGGATGCTTAATTTATATATTGTATTTGTTATTGTTATAAAAAAAAAAAAAAACGGGTCGGGTTGTTTCATTTTGGTATCAGAGCCCTTACGGTTCTAGGATGGTTAAGTGAATGAGTTAGAGTTGTTTAGGAATTTAATTGGTGAAATTATTTTTCCGTTGATTGATGCATGATGTTGTGTGGTAGAATTGATTATGAGTAGTTAGTCAATTTGCATGTGGTATGGAGTCCTAGTATCATCCTCTTCGAGCCTTTAATGAGATTCCACGGTAAGATGTGTACTCTATGTGCGGTTTTTGAATTGTGTGCTTAGCCTTCTGTTCTGGGTAGTGCAGATGGCTAGAGAGGGTGCTGTTGGTCGCGGTCGTGGTCGTGGTCGTGGGCGTGGTCGTGGTCGTGGTCGGGGACGAGGTCAGGTTCCTGAGGCCAGTGTGAGTGTAGCCCAGAGCATGGCCAGTGAGGAGGTGGCAGAGTCACAGGTTCATCCTAGGGTGTCTGGAGACCAGGCTGGTTTGGGTGACGGCAGGGCGGATGGGCCCGGTGTTGGTCACGGTGTTGCCCCGGGTGTGGGGGTTGCAGCAGGAGGTGCTCTAGGCAGGGAGGATGTCTTGATGGACTTGCTAGCTCAGGTGGCTTAGGCTTTGCAGCGACTTCCAGCAGTGGTGCCGCCAGTGGTTGGTGGGCAGGATCCAATAGTGCCGCCAATGGTTGGTGGGCAGGATCCAGTAGTGCCGCCAGTGGGTGGTGGACAGGTTCCAGTGGTGCAGCCTGCAGCGGGTTTGCAGGCAGGTGTGCAGCCGGGGGCCGAGGTAGTGGATGCTCAGTATGTGCGGATGATGGAGCAGCTGCGGCATGTGGGAGCAGGGTATTTCTCAGGAAGTACCGATCCGAGTGTAGCGGATGAGTGGAGAGAGAGGATGGAGGATATTTTCCTTTCGCTTAGGTGTCCCGACCGGTACAGGGTGGATCTGGCAGTGTTTTACTTGTCAGGAGATGCTCGTGTGTGGTGGAGGTCGGTGACAGCACGGAGGGTGCAGCGGGGTATGTCTTGGGGAGATTTTGTGAGGGAGTTTAACTCCAAGTATTTTCCTCAGGAGGCTCTTGATCGTATGGAGGCACGGTTCTTGGGGTTGACTCAGGGGGACCGTACAGTGCGGGAGCTGGATGCAGAGTTCAGTCGGCTTGTGGGGTATGCAGGCCGGGCTTGGGAGCCAGAGTCGGCTCAGGTGCGGAGGTTTTTGCTGGCTTTGCGAGATGATCTGAGGACTCGGTGCAGAGTGAGGAGCTATGCTACGAGAGCGGAGCTGGTTGAGGTTGCAGCGGGGATAGAGGATGACTTGAGGTCACAGTTGGTGGTGGTCAGTCCAGCGGCTCAGACAGAGAAGACATTGGAGCAGGGCATACCAAGCAAGGATAGGCAGGCGGAGCAAAGGCGTAAGAGGAGGCGGGAAGAGACGACAATGGCAAACCAGGGTAGCCAGAGATGCTATGGGTGCGGGAGCACGGATCACACGTTGGCAAACTGTCCCAAGAAAGGTGACTTGCAGGAGTACCGTCGTTTGTGTTATCATTGTGGGGAGGAGGGGCATATCAGGCCTTTCTGTCCTAAGAGGAGGCAGATGATGGAGGTTGTGGCACAGCCGAAGGGAGGACCGGGTGACCATTCCGGCGCTTAGTTTTAGCTTTTGTTTTTGTCATTCTTTCATTTTGTATTTTCGTTTGGATTTGTAAACGATTATTGCATTGAGGTTTTAATAAAGGTTGGATTTATTTTTGGAGTTGAGAATTGTGGAAAAACCACTGGAAAGGAATAGCACGGAAATTCTATAAATGGATGGGTTCCATAAATAGAAGGTTGCTATAAATGGAAAGTTTCCATAAATAGAAGGTTGATAGAAATGGAAAGTTTTATAGGAGTTAGAGCTTTTCTATTTTTTTTGAAAAGTGTATGGAAATACCTTGAGGGTAGGGTATTCCAGGGTGACCGGGTGGTGGTCATGGTGGTGTTCGGGATATAAGTTTTCGTGAGGGCGAAATGCTAAAAGAGCAAAGTTTCTAAAAATAGAAGTTTCCAGAAATGGAAAGTGTTGAGGTAGATCTAGTCGGGAGATACTCGTTGACATCGGACTTATTTGCTCAGGATTGTGTGGGCCCAACTCATGTGATACCGATAGCTCGATGGACTTTGTGGCCAGAGAGTGGGAGTGGTATGTTTGCTTCGGATGACGATCCGTGAGCGCGCTTTAGGGTGACGACCTTAGAGCGGGATTTTGAGACTCCCTGGATACCATAGCTGTGAGCCGTGGCTCGGCAGTGAGCCGGTATGTCTCGAGGGTTGCGACCCGAGAGTGGGGGGAGTGGGCATGTGAGACTCCCTTGATACCGTAGCTGTAGGCTGTGGCCTGGTAGTGAGCCGGTATGTCTCGAAGGTTGCGACCTGAGAGCGGGGGGAGTGTGTGTGTGAGTGACTTCCTGGATGCCGTAGCTTAAGGCGGTTGGCCTGATAGCGAGCCGGCATGATTCGTTGGTTGCGACCACGGACGGGGGAAGCACTGAGTTTGAGCAAATAGTGTTTTGATGTGAGTATATTGACTAGAGGAGGACCTCGAGGGTCAGTCGGAGGTGTGCGGGCTGTTGCGACAGTGGCACAGGAAACCTTGGCTGATGGTGTTTAGTCCGGTCTGGGGACGTGCGGGCCGTGTTGACGGTGGCACGGAGGTCCCTGGAGGATGGACGGTACTGCGGGATTCGAGGACGAATCCTTATTGGTGGGGGAGAATTGTAACATCCGCGAACCAATTTTTGTAATTTTGGTGTGGGTGTCGATCGACACCCTTGATGGCATCGATCGACACCATGTTTTTCCGGTTTGGTCGGGTTTGATTTAATTGCTGATTGGTTCGGTTTGGTTCAATTAAAACCCTAATCGTTTTGTTAAGTGTCTGGGGCGAACTGAGGGTTTCAGAAAGTCTCTTTTGTCACCGTTTGTGTTTTTGGAGAGAAAGAAAGAGAGAAAAGGGAGAAAACGTTTTTGTGGCTTTCTGGGCTTGTTCTTGGAGATTTTGGAGAGATCTGAGGCTGTAGGAGGGTTAGCTGTTGCTGGAAACGAAGGGGGAGCTTCTGGAGGTGTTGTTTTCCACGTTTCTCAATCTAATTTTTCCTGTTCTTGAGGTGAGTGCTTGACCATGGTTGATCTAAGCATGAGATCTCTCTTGTTTTGGCTGTTTTCTTGTCTTTTGTGGTGTTTGCTTGCTTGGGTTCTTTGTTTTCATGATTCCCAGTGGTTTCTGAGGTATTTGGGTGAGTTTGAGACGGTTTCGAGGTGGATTGAATCGGAAGTTCATCGTTCGGATTCGCACAGATCGTATCTGCAGAAGAGGCATCGATCGACACTCTCTTGTAGCATCGGTCGACACTGTTTGTGGAGCATCGGTCGACACTCTCTTGTAGCATCGGTCGATACCAGTCTCAACCGAAACTTGTTTTCCTGGTTTGATGTATTGCTTGTGTTTGTTTGATTGCTTAGACTTGAGGGTTCTCAAATGCTTGTGTGTATAACCTAGTAGATGGGAGGACGGCCTCACTAAGTATTTATGATAATACTTACGCATCTCAATTGTTGTTTGTGGTGTGCAGGTATGTGACGTGGAATCATGGCGATGAGGAGGAGGATGATCTAGGGTCTCGTTTGTGTGTTGTTGTTCTTTGTTATATTGTTTATGATTGGAACCATGGATAGAGTTATGCTAGGTTGTTGGATAGAATGGTTATGATTGCTATTGTATTGATGATGTTGTTGGTTTTGTATTGTTGGTATGTCTCCGCTATGCTTAATGTTATTGCTGGTTTAATGTTGAGTTGTGGTTTGGGTTGGTTAATTAAGTAGTATGGGATGCTTAATTTATATATTGTATTTGTTATTGTTATAAAAAAAAAAAAAAAAAACGGGTCGGGTTGTTTCACACTTGAACTTCTAAGACCTTTTGTAGTTCATGTGTGTAGAAGAACTTTGGCAGTATGTGCTTCGTCCGATCTCCCTTGATGTAACCTTCCTTGAGCTGTGCGATGTAGGCTGTATTATTTTCATAGATGACTGTTGCTGATTTGTCTTCGTCCATGCCACTGTCTGTCCGAATATGCTGAGTCATGGACTGCAACCAAACACACTCACGGCTGGCTTCATGTATGGCTAGGATCTCCGCGTGATTTGAGGATGTGGCTACTAGAGTTTGCTTCATTGAACGCCAAGAGATCGTAGTACCACCGTGCGTAAACACATAACCTGTTTGTGACTTACCATGTGTGGATCGGATAGATAACCTGCATCAGCAAAACCAACTAAACCTTCTTTGTTATATTTAGTATAAAATAGACCAAAGTCTGTCGTTCCCTGTAGGTAACGCAGAACATGTTTAATACCGTTCCAGTGCCTTATGGTCGGACAATAACTATATCTTGCTAGGAGGTTCACGACAAAACATATGTCTGGTCTAGTGTGGCTACAGGGCCAAGAATTTCTTCATTGTCCTTCTTAGGAGCAAATGGATCTTTATCCACTTCTACACTTCTCACAACCATTGGGCTAGTCAATGAGTGAGCTTGCTCCATTTTAAATCTCTTGAGTACCTTTTCTGTATATGCCTTTTGATGCACAAGGATTCCATTGTTTCTGTACTCAAGCTGCAATCCCAAACAGAATTTTGTCTTGCCTAGGTCTTTCATCTCGAATTCTTTCTTGAGATATTCAACTGTTTGGGCGATTTTCCCAGAGGTTCCGAGGATGTTTAAATCATCCATGTAGACTGCTATTATCACAAATCCTTTGTTTGCAAACTTCTTTATGAATATACATGGACTGATTGGGTCATTCTTATAGCCTTCCTTAGCCAAATAGTCACTTAATCGGTTATACCACATTCGACCACTCTGTTTCAGTCCATAAAGCGATTTGTCTAGCCTTATGCAGTACTGTTCTCGAGAACTACTCTTATCTTTGAGTTCTATTCCCTATGATAATCTCATATAAATTTTATTATCCAGTGGACCATATATATATGCAGTTACAACATCCATTTACCGCAAATCTAAATTTTCTTTTACAGCCAGACTTATTAGATATCTAAGTATGTCTCCTCATAATCTATGCCAGGTCTTTGAGAGAATCCTTGTGCTACAAGCCGTGCTTTGTATCTCACAATTTCATTGTTTTCATTTCTTTTTCTTACAAAGACCCACTTATGTCCAACTGGTTTAATTTCAGGTGTTATCCTTAAGGTCGGACCAAACACGCTTCTCTTCTTTAAAGAGTTTAACTCCACATCAATAGCTTCTTTCCATTTAAGCCAATCTTTGCTTTGAGTGCACTCTAATATAGATGTGGGTTCATGATCCTCATTTATCTCAAGTGCTACCTTGTATGTAAATATATCATCAATGTCGACATCTTTTCGGTTCCATTGAATCCCAGACATAATATAGTTTATCGAGATCTCATTGTTGTCAATTCCTTCAGGTTCTTGAGGTTCATCGTCCTGAATCTCACTTGGTACCTTAGGAGTTTCTGCGACAATGTCTAGGTTTTCTATAATTCCCTTAACCTTGGTCTGTTTTGCACCTTTAGTTTTCCGAGGGTTCTTATCTTTGGAACCTAATGGTCTACCTCGTTTCAAACGTGGCTTAGACTCTGTAGCAACTTGATTATTGTGTTCCTTGTGAACATCAATACGTACTGGTGCATTGCAAGCTGGTATGTATGATTTTGTTACTCTTTTTGGGTCAGCAAAGGAATCTGGCAATTGATTAGCTAGCTGTAGTAGATGTATAATCTTTTGAACCTCTGCATCACATGCTAGAGTTCGAGGATCTTGCCAATTTAAGGATGTTTGATTCCATGTCAATTCTTTGCTTAGCTTGCTGGTCTCTCCACCTAACATAGGGAATTCGGACTCAACGAATTGACAGTCCGCGTATCTGGCCTTAAATAAATCTCCTGTGAGTGGCTCAAGATACCTTATAATGGTGGGATACTCATATCCAACATATATTCCCATCCTCCTTTGAGGTCCCATCTTAGTTCTCTGTGGTGGAGCAATTGGTATATAAACGGCACAACCAAATGTTTTGAGATGGGATAAGTCTGGCTCTTGACCCGATAATAGTTGGGATGGTGAATATTTGTGTTCACTAGATGGCCTGATGCGTATGAGTTCTGCTGCATGTAAGACCGTGTGTCCCCAAGCCGACACAAGAAGCTTCGATCGCATTAACAATGGTCGAGCTATCAATTGTATTCGTTTAATGAAGGATTCAGCTAATCCGTTTTGTGTATGGACATGTGCCACGGGATGTTCCACACTCACCCCCATGGACATACAGTAATCATTAAACGCTTGGGATGTAAATTCACCAGCATTGTCTAGACGTATAGTCTTAAGTGGAAAGTCTGGAAAATGTGCTCTTAATCTTATGATTTGAGCTAAGAGCATGTGCATCGGCGTGTATTTTATAGTGGTAAGTATTATTTTATACTACATTGATCTCTTGTCGTTGTAGTATAGTGGTAAGTATTCCCGCCTGTCACGCGGGTGACCCGGGTGTTCGATCCCCGGCAACGGCGCCAAAATTTGATATGCTCAAATTAATCCCTAGAGCTACTCTCTCAAACAAGAGATCAATGCAGTATTTAGGGGTCGAATCCACAGAGACTCAAGATCAAACACAATAGATTGTAAAGTTTTGTAAATTACGCTAAACTAGTTAAATTAAATTAAAATAAAGCAATGTTAATCTATATATATAAAGTTAACTTTTTCTCTCTTCTGGTGCAGCCACCTCATCCACATCTCATTAATATTTTTATGGATTTTCAATTTTTATTTGGCCCAGAAAAACAATCACATAACAATCAAACTGACCCAACACCACATCCACTTCTCTCTAATATTTTTATGGATTTTCGAATTTTATTAGGCCCACTAAAACAATCATTTACCTATCTAACTGATAAAGTTTAAAGCCCAAACCATTTCTAAATTCATCTAAACCTACTAACGCATTTACTCGCCGTCATGTTCCTGGTCGTTGGTGTCGGGGACGCTCCACCTTCAGACGTTTTCCCCTCATTTACTCGCGAGCTATGGCGTTTAATATCTTGTCTTCCTACACAAACTATTCATATTCAATTCCTCCACTCCTCCATATTTTGACCGATCTTTCCATGTGTTTCAGTACAAATTGGAAGTTTTTGTTGGTAACGGCTGATGATGTTGTTTCATCTTCTCACATCTAATTCGCATCTAATGCACAGACCTCTACTTCTTCCTTAAATCTTCGTAAGTCCTTCTCTTATTTATAGCAATCTTTTGCAATTTACATTGTCTCAACTTACTGATCCATTCTCACAAATATGAATTCTGCTTTCGTTCCTTTCGCTGACCTCAAACTTGGTCGACTTGATCAACAAATTGTTGGTAGGATCCTCCGTTACTGGCCAGAGCGAAACGTCAAAAAAGGTGGACAACTTATGGGTGTTGATTTCCTACTCATTGACGAAAAGGTACCATTAATCTCAGTTGTCCCCTTTTGATTGAAACTCAATTATTTAGTGAGCCTTTCTAATTTTTCCCTTGGTTCCAGTCTACTGTCATGCAAGGTTCCATCTACATCACCCACCTTCACAAATTCGAAGATGCTCTGCGTGATGGGGCTATTTACACAATCTCTGCGTTTAACGTCACCAGAAGCAACACCCGTTTCAAGCTGTCGGATTTCCACTTTTCCATACGCTTCACAGCAGCCACTCTATTTGTGGAAGCAGAAGAGTACTTGTGTCTTATTCCTAAAGAGTTTTTCCGCATAAAGACACATGAAGAGTTGCTAAGGCTTGCGAACACCAATATGGAGCTGCCAGGTTTGTTCATGTTTTGAAACATTAAATATGTAGACTGTTCATGGTAGATTTTCTTGGGAATGATATGTTATAATATATCTGGTTGGGGAATTGAATTTCATATGTTTATGCCCTTAATAGATGTTATGGGCGAAATTGTATCCACCAAAGTGTATCGTAATGGGATGTCAGAAACTTTGGAAAGGATGTTAGTCCACATGCGTCTTGAAAGGTTCACCCTCACCTTCTTTCATCAAATACATCTGTTAACGTAATTCTTCTGTCGATATGTGTACTTACCAGATGTTGCCACTTGTTTCAGTGGGGAGAAGGTCCGCTTAAGTGCATTTGATGATCATGCAACCTCACTTGACAAGTTCTTTAGCAAGAAAGAGGAGGGAACTTTCATTCTATTAGCGACCAATATAAACCCAAAGATTTTCGGAGGTGAAACACTTCATCTTATTGATTGTTTGTCATCAGATATTGTTTAACCCAGTATAAAAAAAATCTTTAATTTCAAACCCACCCATACTCTTCAGGTGAACTTTATCTTAATGCCACATCTGGGACTAAGTTTTATGGTGATGGAGACTGCACAACAACACAACAGTTTGCTGAAAGGTATTTAAAAGGTTGTTTAAAATTTTTTATATTTGACAAACTTATTAAATTTAAATATTTAACCTCTACCAACGCTTAATTACACCGAGAAACAGGTTGAAGGGGAGAGATAAAGATGGGACCAATTCGATCGCACCATATCATGGAGTAGAGAAGATTGAACATGTATCCATCGAAGAACTCAATCAGTTTCTCGCCACTGCAAATCCAGAGGTGTTTTCCATCGCAGTTTCTTCCTTTTTTGTGTTGGTTAAATAACTATATTGCTGTGATTAACATCTTATTATCACTCTTTAACCTCTTTATTATCACCATGCTGGTTTATTTTAGGAAGCTGAATTTTTATGCACGGCGACAGTGACGGACATACAAACTCAGCATGGGTGGAGTTTCATTTCCTGTGGAGAGTGTGGGACGAAAATGGTCAAGAAGGAGGCGTCCTTAGCATGCAATAACTACAAGTGCGGTTCAACATCTGCAATCGGAGATGTCAAGTAAAATTACTAACAGCAACACAGTTTACAATTGTTGTTCTAATCAGTTAGCAACTTGATTTCTAACTATTCTCTTCTTTGACAATGTCATAATTTCGAAGATACCGTGTTGAGTTGGTCGTTAACGACGGGATGTCAAACGGCGTTTTTGTCGCTTTTGATAAAGATATGGTAAAGTTAACCAACATACAAGCAACAACACTGACTTCGCAGATGGTGTCTATAGAATTCTCAACTCTTTTAACGTTTACACAGTTCATTCTACGAATATTGTTACTTTGTGTACCATCTAACACTTACTCTTTGCACTTCTCCTTCTACTAGGTCGACACCCATCAAAACTCTGAGTCTGAAGCATCAGTTCCCAAAGTAGTCTCTGATATTATTGGAAAGAAATTTACATTCCAGATTAAGCTTAGTTCTTTCAACTTCACTCCTCACCACCAGTCGTTTACAATATCTCGAATATTTGAGACTTCCGAGGAGGCACCTGGGCCTAACTTCAGAGAGGTAAAGGTTTAGTAAAAATTTGGTCTTCCTTGCAAAGGTATGGCCCAATTGTTTTGTTAACTATTTACGAACATATGTGCAGGCTGGCGGTTCTATGGTTTTGACAGCTCAAACACCAACAACCAGTCCAACACACCTGGCACTTAAAAACACTCCGTCAGCAGGTAACAAGACATCAAAGGATCCTTCCAATGCTTCTGGAGAAGACGTCGAGGTGACTGCATCGCCTTCTGAAGACATGGGGAAGCAGAAGAAACAAAAATGCAATTAGTATATCGTCTTACCCTCTTTTGCCGAATCCCAAATTGTAATGCCTCTGCACGTTTCATGTCCAGACCTTTTAAACCAATTGAAATTTCTTATCTTTAATTTAGCCGTTGTTACTTGGGAAACTAATATTTTGCATTTCAATAGTTGAGTTGTGTTGCCTTACTATTTTTAAAAAGGATTTTCATTGTTTTTAAAACATTATTTAAGCAGCCTCTATTACCAAGGAATTATCTAAATCGTATTAAAGCAAATAAGATGTTTCGTTCTCAACATCTTTCGTTTATGTTTTACTTCAACATCTTTCATATCTCTCCTCTGTACAATGTACATGATTTGGTGTAACTTTTATGTTAAACAACAAATGTGATTGATGATTGGGTAACAAAAATATAAATAGATCAAAAAGACAAGAACATAAAGGACTTTCTGCATCCAATCCCAAAACCAAAGTCATCATCAATCCTACCGACACTCCACCCTCCACAGCATGTCTCGAGTGCCGTTCCAAACCTAGAGGTTTTTGTGCCTCTTCAATTTGTCAGTGGCAGTATAAACAGAGACAATCTCTAAAGTTGCAGGTTCCTGCAGGCATAAAGAATTTAAAGTTCACTGGTTAAAAGTTTGAATTTACTCGCAATAAGAGTAGACAATGGTAACATAAGTGACATTGGGAGCCGTTTGCAAAAGTTGCAAGTCTCTGTTCCATTACAAAAGCGTTAGATGATCAATAGCATAATATGAACATGCACTACAAGAAAATTGAGTTTTAATAGCACAGTAGTATAGCGTTTTTGCCAATAATGCTATCGTTAGTAGACCTTTAATTTTTAGATAGCGTTTGTGTATATGTAAACGCTATGTTATATTATATTAAAAAATGAATAAATTTTTGCCTATTTCGGGGCTATGTTTAATAGCAATACCAATTAGTAAACGCTATGATAGTGTTAGGCGGTAAACTAAAAATTAGATCCCGCGACACTTAGAAAAATTTGGAGGCTATCTTTTCATTTCTCGACAAAAATCCCCAATTACCCACGAACCCTAAAATTTCATTTCTTCCCTCTCTCTTTTTTTTGCTCGATTTTCACTGTCTATTTCCGAAATCCGACTTGTGTCCGACACAATTTTTACTCTCCCAACACAGATCTCCGACAATTTCACTCTCCGACACAGATCTTACTCAAAGTCTTTGCCAAATCGGATTGTCTCCCGAGTCCTTCTAGCTTCCCCTCCGTCGATTGTGGTTTTATTTTTCTGGTAATTCTCACTCTTTTGTACGAAATCTCAGTTTTGTTCATTCTTTCGATCTAGGGTTTTATTGTTCTGATTCTTCTGATATGTTTCTAATTTGTTACTTTCGTTTTTTTGTCGGTCGATTTCAAGGAAAAGTGAAGACAATCTAGAAGGTATTTCACTCCAACTTGATTGTTCGATTTTTTGATTTTTTTTTGTCGGTCGATTTCGTTCTTTTTTGTTGTGACTTAACGTGAGTGTATCTGATTACTTGTGTGAACATTTGGTCGGAGCTGTTGTAACATGGATAAAACTTGGGTCTGGTTACCAAGGTATTAACTTGAATGTTCTTCATCCATATCATTTCAGATTCGGGTTTCTTAGATTTTGTTTCTCTGATTACTTTTGTACGTTTCTTTATTACTTACAGGAATAGTCTTGAGTATGAGCTAGGAGCAACTAAATTTGTGTTTGATTCAGCAAGATGTTTGGGTAATCTATCAGATATGTTTTGTCCTTGCGTTGACTGTCGCAATGTGGTTCATCAGTCAAATGAGACAGTGTTGGAGCATCTGGTTATTAGAGGGATGGATCTAAAGTACAAGAGAAGTAAATGTTGGAGTAAACATGGGGAGATTAAGAATGAAAAGACAGCGGATGCTGATACATCTGAGTACGAGGCTTTTGAGTTGATTAGGACAGCTTTTAAGTCGAGTGAAAGCAAGAAATTGTCTGAGAATCACAGTGTAGAAGAGTTGGAAGGTATTGACAGTAAAGAGGAAATCGAGTTTAGAAAGAAGTTAGAGGATGCAGAAACTCCCTTATACTCGACGTGTGCTAACTACACAAAGGTTTCTGCAATCATGGCACTTTACCGGATAAAGGTCAAGAGTGGGATGTCAGAGAACTTTTTTGATCAGCTACTGACAATAGTACATGACATGCTACCTGGAGAGAATGTGCTGCCTACGTCTACAGATGAGATGAAGAGATTTTTGAAGGTTTTTGGTTTTGGTTATGATTCCATTCACGCCTGCATAAATGATTGTATCCTTTATCGGAAGCAATATGCGGAGTCAACAAGCTGTCCAAGATGTGCTGAATCAAGATGGGAAACAGATAATATAACCGGTGAGGAGAGGAAAGGAATTCCAGCAAAGGTGCTACGGTACTTTCCAATAAAAGATAGATTTAGGAGGATGTTTAGATCAAAACGGTTGGCTGAGGATTTGCGTTGGCACTTTACTAATGCTAGTGAAGATGGTACAATGCGGCATCCAGTGGACTCCTTGACTTGGATCCAGGTAAACGATAAATGGCCAGAGTTTGCTGGGGATGCTAGAAACCTTAGACTAGGAATTTCTACTGATGGGATGAATCCGTTCGCTATCCAAAACACCAAATACAGCACATGGCCGGTGTTCTTAGTCAATTACAATATGGCTCCTACGGAGTGTATGAAAGAAGAAAACATCATGTTGTCAATGTTGATACCTGGACCAACCGCACCAAGCAACAATATTGATGTATATCTACAGCCGCTGATAGATGACCTAAAAGAGTTATGGAATGATGGTATGGAGGTTTATGACTCGTTTAAGCAGGAGAGTTTCACTCTAAGAGCTATATTGTTGTGGAGTATCACTGACTATCCAGCATTAGGTACATTATCTGGATGTAAAGTGAAAGGGAAGCAAGCGTGTATTGTCTGTGGGAAGGATACACCTCATAGGTGGTTAAAGTTCAGCCGCAAACATGTATATATGGGTAACAGGAAGCGTTTGAGACCTGGGCATCCTTATAGACGTAAGAAAGGGTGGTTTGACAATACGGTGGAGGTTGGTACTGCAAATAGAATTCAGAGTGGAGCAGAAATACTTGAGAGCCTTAAAGATTTTAGGAATGAATTTGGTAGACCTTTAGATAAGAAAGGAAGAGAGAAAAGAGTTGAGGCAGATGTTGATGATGCGAGTTCAGCTGATGAATATGAAGAAGGCGATGATCAATGGCGGTGGAAAAAAGATCAATCTTCTTTGACTTACCTTATTGGAAGGTTAGTAGAAATTAATAAATGAAATTTCAATTTGGTTCTTAAATTTAACTACTATAGTGTGTTTCTGATTTTACTTGTTGAATGGATATTGCAGTATCTGCCTGTGAGGCATAATATTGATGTCATGCACGTGGAAAAGAATGTGTCTGATGCACTATTATCTATTATGATGCATAGTGGAAAATCCAAGGATGGGTTGAAAGCAAGGAAAGATTTAGAAGACATTGGTATTCGAAGCAACTTACATGCGGAGATACGTGGGAAGAGAACCTACTTACCTCCAGCTGCGTATTGGCTTTCTAAGGAGGAGAAACGTAAATTGTGCAGAAGGTTATCCAAATTCAGAGGTCCTGATGGATATTGTGCCAACATCTCCAATTGTGTGTCAGTAGATCCTCCCAGCATTGGTGGTCTCAAGTCACATGACCATCATGTCATAATGCAGAACCTGTTTCCGGTGGTTTTGAGAGGTTTACTGCCTAAAGGACCTCGTATAGCAGTGAATCGAGTATGCAATTACTTCAACAGGCTGTGCCAACGTGTAATTGATCCAGAGAAGCTAATTACACTAGAATCAGAGTTCGTGGAAACAATGTGTCAGTTGGAGAGATACTTTCCACCATCTCTTTTTGACATTATGTTTCACCTGCCAATACACCTAGCAAGAGAAGCACGCTTGGGTGGCCCTGTACACTTCAGATGGATGTACCCTTTTGAGAGGTAATTTCTATGTTCTATATATTTAAGATGTTAAATAATCTTGTATGGCCATAATAATAATGAGTTTTCTTATGTACATGTAGATACATGAAGACACTAAAGGCATATGTGAAGAATTTTGCAAGGCCAGAAGCTTGTATGGCTGAAGGCTACTTGGCTGGTGAATGCCTTGCGTTTTGTTTAGAGTTTCTTCAGAAGTCTGTTCCAGTTGAAGAAACACTTGCTCGCAATGAAGATGTTGAGGTAGATGAACATGTCCTTGAAGGTCGACCACTGCAGAAAGCCACAGAAAAGATTCTCACAGATAAAGAGCGAGACATAGCTCATCGGTATATTCTCATGAATACAGCAGTCATGGAACCATATATTGAGTAAGTGTAAATTTGATTGAGTTTAATATTTACAATCTTGGACTTTTATGAAATATGAGTCTAACTATGTGTAAAACAGCTTGCATTTGGAAGAACTGCAAGCTACAGATGCAAGATGCGCAAAGAGTTCAACTCTATTGTGGAAATATCATAACGAAAGGTTCCCACAGTGGATTAAAGAAAAGGTTAGAAGAATGTCAAATATCAATTTGTTAGTTATAAATTTGATTGTGGTTGTGTTCATGACAAATAATTGTTGTTTTGTTAACTGTTAGATACCAAGTAACTCGAAGGACCATTCTAGTAGGCTGAGATGGCTTGCTTTTGGACCAAGACATATCGCTCAAACTTATAAGGGTTTTGTAGTAAACGGCCATCGCTTTCAAACAGATGATGTCAAGAGGAAGACTCAGAATAGTGGAGTAACTTATGAAGCATTCTCTATGTGTAGAGCTAGTTCTAAAGATACGAGACAAATGGCAGACATAGTAGCATTCTATGGAGTGATAAAGGAGATCGTATTGATGGACTACCACATGTTCCAGTTCCATTATTTAGGTGTAGTTGGGCTAACAAAGGGAATGGAGTGAAAGAGGAAGACGGGTTCACCCTTGTCAATCTCCATATGAATCAGACATCATTCTTAAATGATCCTTTCATTCTGGCATCGCAAGCTAAACAAGTTTTTTACTCCAGAGATGATGAGAACTCACCTTGGTATGTTGTTATGCGGGCACCACCAAGAGGGTACAACATGATGGACACAGTAGATGAGTTAGTTCCTGCACAATCATCAGTCCAGCCAATTGAAGATTTAGGAGATCATGAGACTGATGATGACAGTTTTTGTGTTAGGGATGATTGTGAAGGTGTTCTAGTATAGGATTTAATTAAAAACTTGATTGTGTTTCAGGTAACCAAAGACGATGAAACCTGTAGCTGATAAAGTAGTTCGTCGCAGTAAGCGCCAGGCGGGAGTTGATGTGAGTCCTGTATTATCCTTGAAGAAGAAGAAAAACAAGAAGGCTCATGTAACTGAAGGAGATAATAGTGCAGAGGAACCAGATCAGAGTGTTGAGATAATGCAAAGTGTAACTGAAGGAGATAAGAACACAGAGGAACCAGATGTTGGAGAAAGAGATGAAACTGAAGCAGAAGAAGACTCACCCCGTGTACAAGAATCTAACGCCTCTGAAACACAAACACAACAATCAGATAACATAAAGAAGAAGTCAAGAGGTCCAACGAGAATGCGCAAAGTGGCAAAGCATGATGACGATAAGGTGGATGTGGAGTTTAATGCTATGGGTGAGCATGTTGGCAGTGGATCAGTGACACTCTCCTCTTTCCTTGGTCCTCTTGTGAGAGAGCATGTGCCAGTACTGCTAGATGACTGGAGACATCTCGATGAAAGGACAAAAGACGTGATGTGGGAAGAAATTCAGGTAAGATTGACTAAGTGTATATCTATCTATTAATAATCTGTAAATGATTTTAATGTTTTAAGTTGGCAATGTCTGACAGGTAAGGTTCAATTTGAAAGAAGATTGGCAAAAAGAAGCACTCTTAAGGCAAATGGGTGGGTTGTGGAGGGCTTCTAAATCTACGCTTTCTAGAAAAGTTCGAGCTACTAAAAGCAAGGTCAAATTACAGGAACTAAAGCCTAGCAACATCCAATGTGCATCAGCTTGGAACAGTTGGGTGAATAAATTGAATAGCACAGCTTCTAAGGTGATTAAAAAACTTCCCATGCCGCAAAGTTGATTATTTAACTTTTTTTGTGTATATTACTTATGGCCATTTCTTTGTGTCAATAGGAGAAAAGTGAAAAATTCAGACGTATGAGGAAGGGTCAAATTCCTCACACCACCAGCCGCAAAGGAATGGTTCGCTTAGCTCATGAGATGGTATGTGTGCTTCTATATTGAATTGGTTGGTTGTATGACTACTTGAGATATTATAGAATTGGTTGGTTGTACTTGTAGAAAACAAAGAGTTCTGATCCTAGGAAAGTTACTAGAAGTAAGGTGTGGATAGCAGGACATACACATTCTGATGGAAGACCTGTGAGGGAAGAATTTGCAGAAACGATTGTAAGAATCACCAATCATAATGTTTGTTCTATAATTTATTTGAAAGTAGTTTATATATGTTGTGTATCAATTTTTATTGCAGGAAAAGATCAAGACAATTGATAGTGAAATGGACTCCACAACCACGGATAATGTTAGAGACGATGCTGTGAGTCAGATACTTGGAAAAGATAAACCAGGAAGACTTAGGGGCATGGGCAGAGGCGCTACTGTTACCAAGATGGCATTCTTACAGACTAGAGACTCCCATGTCCAGAAGCTTGAAGCTACTCAAGCAGAATTACTTACCAAGATTGCAGATTTGGAGAATGTGGTCAGTAACTTAGCTGGTAAAAAGGTAACTATTTTAAACTGGTTCTGTCATGATGTGAAATTTTAAGATGTAATTTTGATTTAGATACCAACTAATATGGATGTTTTGGTTATCATGTCCTTGCAGAGTCATGATCCGGTTTCGCAGTCTGACTTAAGCGATGCTACCAAAGGAGGAATTAGGTGCCAGCTACTGGATTGGTGTTCGGCTAATGATGTGGTTGTTGGTGAAGGAGAATACTGTTCCAGTGAACCTACATATAAGATTGGTCGCATTCCATTGGGTCCTAATGCAGCAGCTGTAATTGTGAAGTATGCATCAATCCCAGAAGCATATATCTGGAGACCTACTCCAACCATTGTCTCACTTAGTCAAGCTGTAGGAGGTAAAATCGCATGGCCCACTGACAAGATAATATTGGACGATCCCCTATCCCAACCTCCTACCACTGTTAGTGAAGAGGTAAATTACGACTGCTATATTTCTCTCTAGAATAATGTGAATTAGATTATAATTTGACTGTATATTTTTTGCGTAGCAAACGGATGCATCACTAGGAAGAGTTCACATCTTTGATTATTGGAATGGAAATGGGGATTTGATTGCTGAGGGTCTGTTGTTGTCAACTGATGCTAAACATTTGGTGAACGATATTGCATTGGGACCAAATGCTGCAGTTGTTAAGGTCCAGCTAGTGGTAAAGCCGGATGCTTATTTATGGAGACCAATGACTGAATTCTCAATCATGGGTGATGCACTAAATGAGACCATAGCATGGCCTATTGATAAGATAAACCTAATCCAAACACTTCCAACCGATGAATCAACCAGGAAATCAAGTCAGGTAAGTTTTTGCTACTACTTTTTTTGCATGTCTGAATGGTTGAAACTTTGATTGCAATTGTTGATCTGTTGATGTGTTATAATTTTTGGTTATAGAGTGCTAGTCCCAGCACTGGTAGTAGCAGCAAATGTGCCAAACAGAAGTGTATTCTGTTGGATATTGATAACTCTGGGCAGAGAGTTGCAACCGGTCGTGTATCCTCAACTGATCCAGCAGAGAAGGTTCATTTCGTCCCTTTAGGTCCCAATGCTAGCAAGGTATGGGTAGAGGTTTCAAAGGTTGATGGTGCTAGAGTATGGAGAGCAAACTCTGAGGTTGAATTCATAGCTGATGCAGTCGGAACCACTGTGGCTTGGCCTAATGACAAGCTTATATTCATTTGAGGCTGACACATTTGAATTTTATGTAGTACTATGAACTTGTATCTTTAGAATGTTTGTGGCTTTGTAACATTCAACCTTATTGGATATTTTAAATTTCTATTAAACAAATCAAAATTTTTATCAATTAAAAAAATAATATAATAAAAAAATAAATAATTAAAATAAATAATAAAAAAATAAATGTAAACAATTACATTTATATAAATGCTATATTAATATTTAAAACAACAATTTGAAAACGCTGTTATAGAATATTTAATTGCAGACGCACAAACGCTATGGTAGTCGTGAATACGATAGCAGAACAAAAAAACGCTATATAAAGTGTCTGACCTATAATGACGGGCGCAGATATAGCGTTTGTTAAAACGCTATGGTATTGATAGATAGCGTTATTCAGATGCTATTAAAACCCAATTTTCTTGTAGTGATGATTATACATATAATGCGATAAGCGTTGGGAAGATAAAACTTACATATTAGCCCAGAGTCTACTAACTGGTCTACTGAAATCTGAAGGACTGTCACATTTAATCCTCTTTTCCTCAAATACATGATTACTTATCAAATGACATTTATATGATTGTTACTTTAATGTTCACCCCTAAATTCCCTTCACATTGTCATACTTTTTAGACCTCTCACATACTACCCTTTACCACTAACTTTGACGTTACAAAGTAATTACGGAGGTATTTCTAATTTACAAATAGAAAGAGTTATTGTTGTCATTGTAACCTCTGACGGTGTTCACAATCCTTTTCTAATTTAACAATTTGAAAAAGCTTATATGATCTTCCCCATATTAGCGAAAATATAAGTGCATTTGACAGCTTACCTAAACGTTTTCTCAACATGAAAGTAACAGTTACTGGTGATGGTAGCAGGAAAGGCAAAAGAAAATGGAGTAAAGGAAAAGAGATATTGATCAAACCCAGTAAAAAAAATATGAAGAGTAAGATTTTCTATGCTTATGTTAATTTTGTTATTCCTCTGTCACTACTGCTAGACAAACCTAACAAACTGGCAATCTGACCCCTTTGTCCAGATGCTAACCATAGCCGACCATGGCTAAGTGAAAAATTCATCACTGTAGCACCAAATTTGTGGAACCATCCCCAGAAATCAAATGCCAGAGATAGTTAAGATCACGACTATATACGCTACTTTATTCTCTCAGTTTAACACAGTTTCTAATTTTGAAAGTCCAATGTACAGGTATATGTAGAAGAGCTCGGAGGTTACGACGTTCAATCATTTTGGCGAAAATGGAAACTAAAAGGCGAGAAGGTAGAAACAAATATTCTTATTACCATACTTATTCTTATTTTTAATCTTACCCCCACAAACTCCTTATGCAAACGAACAAACTTACAGGTATCGACAAAGGGAAGAAATCTTCCTCCTCCAGAATTGTGGCCTGCCAATTTTGTGATGCTTTGCTATGGGAAACTGAGCTCAAAAACCAAACAATATGTTGTCAAGAAGGTCGTTTCAGGTTACCAAAGGTGCGGCCAACACCTCCTGAACTAGAGAAACTGTACAATAAATCATCAGATTTCCATCGTAATATTCGGATGCTGAACTCAATGCTAGCTTTCACATCAACAGGAGGTAAAGTTGATACTAACGTAACAGGAACAAAAGGACCTTATACGTATAGAATCCATGGTCAAAATTATCACTCTATTGGGTCTCTCTTACCAGAGGTTGGAAAGCAACCATGCTTTCTTCAGCTTTACATTTTTGATACCGCAAATGAAATAAGAAATCGTATGCAGAAGATGGGAGGACCAAGTAACGGGAAACCTGTAGACGAAGAGGTTGTTCGTATTTTGATCATGATGTTGGATAGAATTAACGATTTGGCAAAGGTTTTTAGAAAAGCAAGGGATCGATATGAAGATGGGCTAAGCAGTGAATTCAATATCAGATTGGTTAGCCAAGCAAAGAAAGGGAAACAGTATGACTTACCTACTGCAGATGAGATTGCTGGTTTGATAGTTGGGGATTTCAGTACAGCAACAACAGGACGAGATGTCATTCTTCAATTTAAATCTTCTGAGTTACAAAGAATTAGTGATCTGCATCCTCTATATATGAGTCTTCAATACCCTTTACTGTTTCCCTATGGTGAACCTGGCTATCATGAAGAAATCCCATACCATTCAATTGTAGAGAGCCAAGTAAGGAGGTCATATATGACAATGAGGGAGTACTATGCTTACCAGATACAGACTCGATTATCTGAAGGCATGACTATTACTAAGAGAGGTAGATTATTTCATCAATACATTGTTGATGCCTACACAGCCACAGAGCAAGAAAGACTTCGTTTCATAGCTCTTAATCAAAAAAAATTAAGAGCTGATTTGTATAACAATGTCTATGATGCTGTTGAAAGTGGAGAAACAGATGCTAAACGGGTAGGGAAAAGAATAATATTACCATCAAGTTTCACGGGCAACCAACCGCACAAAAAATTCCGATCAACAATTTGGAGGGATGGCTGAGTGGCTTAAGGCATTGGTTTGCTAAATCGACATACAAGAAGATTGTATCATGGGTTCGAATCCCATTTCCTCCGGCGCGGAAGTGAAACGGGCGGGCGAAATGAGAAGAGTAGGGCCAAGATATATGGTAGAAAAGTACCATGATGCTATGGCCATATGTAGATGGTTTGGTAACCCAGATTTATTTATCACATTCACAGCAAATCCAAATTGGCCAGAGTTTGCAGACCATCTACAAACATATACGACAGAAGGCTCAAACACAAGACCTGACCTCCAATCTAGAGTCTTCAAGATGAAACTAGATGAGATGTTGGCAGATTTTAACAAAGGAGTCTTTTTCCCAGTTCCTGTAGCAGGTATGCATAATCGTATGAGTCTTTTAGTCTTATACACTCACACATGAAATAAAGAATTTTAACTGAACTATAATTCACATTATGTAGTGGTGTACACAATAGAGTTCCAAAAAAGAGGCCTCCCACATGCACACATTCTTCTCTGGCTAGAAGGTACAAGCAAAAACCCAGAACCAGCTGTCATAGACAAATTCATATCGGCTGAACTACCAGATAAGGAAGAAGGTCCGGAAGGATTTCAACTGGTAGAACAACATATGATGCATGGACCCTGTGGTCTAGATAGACCGTACTCACCATGCATGGAAAATGGTGTCTGTAGTAAAAAGTTTCCACGAAAATTGTGGAGAACACAACCATTGACAAATCTGGTTATGTTGTCTACCGACGACGCAACGATGAGTCCAAATCTGTTTTGAAAGGTGGAACAAAATTAGATAATCAACATGTAGTACCACACAACCTACCTTTGCTGAAAAGGTATAAGGGACATATCAATGTCGAATGGTGTTGCAAGACAAGCGCAGTAAAATATCTTTTCAAGTATATCACAAAAGGTGTGGACAAAGCTACGTTTGTGATTGTGAGACCTAGAAAAGGGAAAGAAAAACAAGGGTTGAGTAAAGAAGAACCTCAGGTTGTGGATGAAATAAGTGAGTACCTTTATTGCCGCTATGTGTCTGCATGCGAAGCAGTGTGGAGAATATTTGCTTTCCACATCCATTATCACAAGCCAGCTGTGATACGACTGCAGATACATCTTCAAGATCAACATAGACTGCTTTTTGACCAGAGGCAACGTTTACAGAGCATTCTTACAAGAGATGATGTAGAGAAGACAATGCTCACTGAGTGGATGGCAACTAACAAAAGAGAGAAAGAGTCACCTAGCAAAGGACACAGGTCAGAAAAGAAGGCATTTGAGCTTACATATGTGGAATTTCCAAAATATTATGTGTGGAACACTACTAAGACCTGGAGTAGGAGGAAACAAGGTCTCGCAATTGGTAGGATAGTCCATATCCACCCCTCAGCAGGAGATTTGTTTTATTTCAGAGTATTATTGAATATTGTCAAAGGTCCTACATGTTTTGACGACATTAAGACAGTGGCTGGAGTTATATATGCAACATATAAAGAAGCATGCTATGTTAGAGGACTACTGGACGACAACAAAGAGTGGCACGATGTACTAAAAGAGGCGTCTTTTTGGGCAACAGCGTACCAATTACGCTATTTGTTTGTTACCCTACTGATCTATTGTGAAGTAGCTAAGCCAAGAGAACTATGGGACAAAAACTGGAGATACCTAGCAGAAGATGTGCAGCATAACAAAAGAAAGGTCTTTAATTTCTCAGGTTTGGAACTCAAAGACATTGAGATGGAGCAATATGCTTTGATTGAAATCGAGCAGTTACTAATAGAGAATGAAAAATGCCTCTCAAATTTCGAAGGCATGCCATTGCCTAAAAAGGCTATTTTGAAAAAAATGAAACAAAGCTGCATCACAGAAGACTTGCAAATTGACGCTGACAAAGAAAGAGATAAACACAGCAAATTATTTCCATCGCTTACTGAAGAGCAGAAACTGGTCTACAATGCAGTTCTTAAATCCATAGAAGAGAAATCAGGGAGACTGTTTTTTGTCCAAGGAGCTGGAGGTACAGGAAAAACTTACCTATACAGGACAATAATAGCAAAGTTGCGTTCGATCAGCAAAGTTGTCATCCCAGTTGCGTCAGCAGGTATAGCTGCTCTGCTACTACCTGGCGGAAGAACGGCACACTCACGATTCAAGATACCAATAACAGTCAATGAAGGTTCAACATGTGAAATAAAGTCAGGTACACTGCTAGCTTCTTTAGTTACCAAGGCTGACTTGATAATATGGGACGAGGCACCCATGGCCCATCGCCATGCCTTTGAGGCTGTAGATCGAACAATCAGAGACCTGATGGCTTTAGAAGATGATTCAGCACTTAACAAACCATTTGGAGGGAAAACAGTTTTACTTGGGGGAGACTTCAGACAGATATTACCTGTTGTTCCCCAAGGAAGCCGCCAAGACACCGTCCAAGCTGCTATTAATCGTTCTCATCTATGGCCTGCATGTCAAATATTCAATTTGTCTAAAAACCTCAGACTTGACCAATCAGACGCAGAATTTGCAGCATGGATTTTAACAGTAGGGGATGGAACCTCAATGTCAGCAAGCAGTACCCCTGATGAAGATGGAGGAGGTCGCAGAATAGCAATAAACCAATCTCTAATTCTACCAAACAAAGGGAACCATCTAGAAGAGATTACAGCAGCTGCGTATCCAAGGTTCCCTGAGAGCTACAAGAAACGACAATACCTAACCGAAAGGGCTATTCTCACTCCTCGCAATGAGACTGTACTCGAAATCAATGATTATCAACTATCGAAAGTTGCAGGTGACATTACAGAGTATTTAAGCTCAGATTCAATTCAAACAGAGCTGGCACCAGGAGGCGACTGGAACAACTTATACACAGTTGAATATTTAAACTCACTCGAGTTTCCAGGCCTACCAAACCACAAGATAAGGTTGAAAGAAGGTGTACCTGTAATGCTCCTCCGAAATCTAAACCAGAAGAAAGGGTTATGCAATGGTAAGCGGCTTCTTATCACGCGACTTGGGCAAGGATAATCGAGGCAGAAATTCTCACGGGCACCCATGTTGGTGAAAAAGTCCTCATCCCAAGAATTGTTTTGTCTCCTAATGACAGCAAGCATCCTTTCACCCTAAGAAGAAAGCAATTTCCAATTAGGGTGTGCTATGCTATGACCATCAATAAAAGTCAAGGACAAAGTTTGAATCAAGTTGCTCTCTATTTACCACATTCAGTCTTCACTCACGGGCAGTTGTATGTAGCTCTATCCCGTGTAACTTCGAACTCAGGTTTGAAAATCCTAGATGCTACCGCAGACAAACATGGTACTGGAGGGGTCATGAATATTGTCTACAAAGAAGTATTCACCAACATTACAACTTAAAGAGGTACTAAGCTAACTCACGCTGCTTAAGCACTTTAATATATGTCGAAGAAAGGAAATCTTTTTATAGGAGCTCCTCTTTTAAACTGACGGAACTTCAACTAACTTTCTTCAATTATTGATCTCAGGTAAAAGAAGAGGACATAACTCATTGGCTAATTTGCCTCTATTCCAACCCCTAAACTGCAGCAAAAGCAATTACGTACATTTTTAAAAAACTCCAGAGAAATAAACATTTTCAAATACAAGACTTGCTTAATCTAAATTCGTTAACGTTCCTTTTAAATTATCACATATGTATTATACATCTTTATAACGAACCATTATTTTAAAATGATGAGACTGCTAACTTCTATTGCTTAAAGACAACTAGAATAATGGGCTAAAATAGATTGAGATAATAGAAAAAGAAACAACACCAATCCAGAATAAGTTATGAAAAGGGCCTGCAAAAATATACCAAATGCGGCAAATACAAACAGAGTAGCAGAAGTCCAAACGGAGACCCACAACATCCGCTCAATTAAACTAAAAAACGGAGATAAATCAACAATAAAGATCCGCCTGCCCACTACTCCCACTAACATAATTGTAATCAATGGCCACTACCTCCAGTAATGCAATTCTAAAAAAGTAAATTGATGTAATGCAAATCTGAAACGCCAAAGAGATCACAACTATATAACCAGGATAGTGAGCACAAACGAAAAGGCAGATTCATACGACATAATCAACAGCGAAAATGCCTCCAAATAAAAAATTATCAGTCTTAGAAAGCCTACCACAAGATCTTCTTGGCGAAATTATGTCCAGAGTTGCAAAAGCTGGCCGTCAAGAAATTGTTCATTGCATGCGTGTCTCTCATGAACTAGCAAAAGCCTGCAAAGATGAAAGAGTTACAAAAAAAACTCAGCCTCAAGCCACTAGACATGCATCCATTAGCAACATTACACAACTTTCAAGCACTTATGGAGAGATGTCTACAAACTGGAAACGCTGAAGCTCATTACATCGAAGGCATCAAACAATATTTCTACCATGACAACACAGACATCGGCCTTCATCATCTCTAAACATCTGCTGAAGGTTTGTATGAAAAAGGCATTTATCTATATGGAATTCTCATGTTATGCAGGAGAGACATAGAGAAAGGTAAACAACATTTGGATAAGCTTGAATGGGTAAAATCAATGACAAGATCTGATCGTTGTTGGAGCAACGTCAAACAATCTCTCCAAGGCATCCAAATCATCAAGAAACCATGCTACTTTCAATCCATAAGAAACAACAAACCAAACAAGATATGCAAGCTCAACGACATGGATACAAGATGCAAGAAGTGCTACTACTACAAACAGATGAGGAAGTTTGTTAACCTCAATTAGCAATAAAAAAAAAATGTATCTGAACTACTTTCAGCGATTTTCATTTTCTCTGCTCTTTTTCATATTGCTTTGTCAGTACTTATATTTTAAAACATAAGGTTTAATTTAACTATGCCCAGATTTACAGCAACATGTTTCCATATCAATGTTTGCCACAAACAAAAAAAAATTGACAGGTCGAGTAACAGTGAGACCTAACATAAACAAGTTGTCCCCAACTCATTATTACCGAAATAAAAACAAAGTTAACATTAGCATGTCTTATTACTGCAACTACACTTGAAATACCGAAATAGTAGCAGCTAACGAGCAATATAGCAAACCACATCATGCAATTGGTCTACAAACAGAAAACAAGATACTGAAATATCCGCTGATTTACAACAGGTCCTCTATTACCTTGTCATCATATCTCCCAAAAAAATTGCATAGAACAGTAAATGGAAAAATTTACATTTTTCAACAAGAAACAACTTTGCAAAATAAAAAGTTAAGAAGCAGCAAAGAAATTTAACAAAAGTACAAGGACGGCAATTTCAATTACAAAAAAACAAATATTAAAAACACTAAAATGGACCTTCAATTCGACGGACAAATTGGGCTACGGCCTATTAACAAAACGCTACGCTAAGAAAAAAAGACAGCCCATATACAAATTTTAATAGAAATGATCCGGTACAAGCATGGTGAATTATTTATAAAACCAATACGTCAACAATTTTAAAGCTCATCAAAAATAAAATGATATATTGAAATTCCAACACATACGAGGGATCGGTTTGACATATGAGAAGAACGATATAACTACAACTTTAATGCCCCACTATACATTACAGGAAAAACGAAACGACAGCCACCAAAAAAAACCATATGGTCAAAACTTTACATAAGCATAAAAACATTAATGCATGACCCTTTAAAATAACCCGAGGCCATCTATATATATTGCCTGCATATAGTTTTCCCTAAGAACAATAACAAAATTTTAAAAAATACAATCAGAGAGCAAAAATGGCCAACTACCAAAATAGAGATTACACCTTTTCCTATGTAACTCTGCCTACTACAATACAGAGCGTCAATACAATCATCCTGACAATCAGAAGGCCACACACAGGTGAACATCTAATCGAGATCCACATCCCGTTCCATAGAAATTACGAGGGATCAACATTGGTAAGCATAAGAGGTAACCTACTATACCATCTAGCATCTCATGGAATACCAGTCAACGAGGCAAGAGTAAAGATAGGATGGTTCCTACAATTTCTCAACGCAGTACTAATAGCAGAAATCCCAAGCGATAGGACCATTCTTATAAATTTCATAGTTACAGATTACAACTTCCTGGCAAAAAACATCGTTACAACAGAGATGCTCATTGCCAATCTGGAGACACAAAAAAACCACCGAGCGAAGCAGAGGAAAATGAAGATTGCGTTATTTGCTTGGAATCATTTAGAGGGGTTGCTGAAATCAACAGACTGAAATGTAACCATATCTACCACCATGAATGTGTTATTGCATGGCTCTAAAACTAGAATTTGTCCAATATGTAGGGCAACTGATTTATAAGATATGCATCAACGAGGAACAATGTTGTCAATTGTTACTTCATTTTCTAACAAACTTCTTTGTTTACAGAACTACAATATAGTATGTTTTCCAAAAGTATGACCTTCGAAATTTTGTAATCTTAAGTAATATATGAGATTAGAAAGGGAACAAAAGGCCAACAAAAAGTACCCCAACAGTAAAACCAAAATATCGGGAAAATATTAAACAAACATACATTACCTAACATAATGAATCGTAGGAGTCAGACTACCAAATTAAAACACATACTAAACGGACAAATTAAAAATAGGTTTCTATATTGTTTAAAACATTCGAAATATAAAACGTTTAATATACATACCATTCGTTTCTTACCATTCTAATTTTTTAACAAACACAACTTAATTTACATACCTTTAAAACGTTAGAAAATATAGAAGGACACCAAAATAAATATCAATACCCACTCAGCCAAATAACTGAAACATTAATGTTCTAAATTAATGATTATAATGAGTGACGGACAATACTAATTAACACGTCAATATGAAAGGTCGAGTTTAAACAAATAAATGGCATGCGGAGAATAATATTTTAACCACGAAGAAACGAAACTGCAAGGAAGACCGACCCTATAAATCACCAAAGGGAAAACACTTAAAAAATATACTTGTCAACTTCACCAAAATGATACCAAACACCTCCTATTCACTTGACGAACTACCAACCGACGTCCTAGGAGATATTATCTCAAGAGCTGCTCGGGCTTCACGAAGGACAGTCAGACATGTTATTCTAACATCACCAAAACTAGCCAAAGCAGCCCAAGATCATCGAGTGTACAAGAATATCAACCTAAGGCCACTAGCAGCACTAAACAAATACCAAGATCTGATGGAAAAATGCATAGCAAGTGGGAATGCCGAGGCCCACTACATCAAAGGGATCCAGGAATATTTTCACAAGAACAACACAGAAGAAGGCTTGAAACACTTGAAAATAGCAGCAGCAGGTAGTTATGAAAACGGTATGTACCTTTATGGAATTGTCATGTTGTGTAGAGGTGACACAGAAGAAGGACAATTGTGGCTGGATAAGCTAGGCTGGAAACAAAACAAAGGAAAAGGAGATCAATGCTGGAAAAATATCAAGAAGTCATTACACAAAGTTAATGTCGAAAAACTACACTGCTACTACACAACATTGGCAGCAGTTCACCCAACCATCAACTGCAATCTACATAATCTGGAAGCTAGATACGAACAATGCTACTACTACAAGCAAATGATCAAGTTTGTATTCTTCATGTAACTTAACGATCAGAAATATGGTTTCCAAGTTTTATCATGATGTAATAATTCTCAAAATATCCACCGTTTGACTTCTTTACAAGTTTGTTTAATAAAAAACCAAAAACAAGCAAAACAGACGTTCTTTTAATAAAAAACCAAAAAGAAGCAAGACACGAAACATAAATATATTTAAGAAAATCAAAGATGGCAACAAAGATCAGCAAAATGGTCTTTGCCTAGAAGGGGAAAAATTAAAATGTATTAAGAAGCACTACAAACCAAAAACACAGCTAAGCAAACCCAGAATAGAAAAGAACATTAGAGAAGACAGATCATACCAGGGGAACAAAAGAAACAGACAAATACAGCTGATAGTAGGTTCCATAGCTGATAAAAAATGCAGACATTGTTACAGCACAAAAACAGGAGTTCAATTAAAATTGCAATGCGATTCCAAAATCAATTGAACAGAACCGAAAACTGACAATATAAATAAAACAAAAAAAATCATAGGGAACGAAATAAATACAACCACAAACGGCACTACTAAATCAACTTCGTTAGACCAAGCCCCAAAAAACATCACCTAATTAAATAGAAAATCAAGAAGAAGTCGAATTAACAGTTCTAATCAAGGAACAAACCAGGGAAGAACCAATTACCCACAAGCGATTGGAAGGCACAAAGAAGATGAAGAAGACTGACAAGAACAACGAGATCCTTGTGGATCGGGAAGACAAGATTGTTAGTGAAATGGTTAATGCTACCAGCAGAACAACGGAGGTTGACAGTAGAAGGCGGAAGAAGAAGAAGTGCTTAATGGTAAGGAAGAGTCTCCATCCTTCATTGAAGCGAATCAGAGTCTATATTCTGATTTCGTTAAAAAAAGAGATAAAAGAAATAATTACTAATTCCAATTAACAAAATACAATTACCCTGAGCGGATATGAAAGAGGATAGAATTGTAAACCTTACAATGGTCCTTATGAAAATTCAACTGTCAAAAATTCAAAGCTCAACCTCTCTTGTACATCAGAAGAATAGATGGTCGGCATACCGTTAATGACGCCACAAATTAAAAAAAGGTGACATAAGTAATACCAATACAAAGATCGTACCACTAAATGGCCTAAAACTCAATGAAATACAAGCCCACACCATCAACCAAATAAAATAAAATTCCGGGAAAATACAAATGTAGCAATAAACATTTTTTAAATAAAATTAATGTATTTATCCGTTTCAATTCAGTTGACAACAATTACAAGGGGTGTATTGAAACTATGATTTTAAAAAAATTTATGGGATTTAGGAAATTTAAGATTTGGAGAGATTTAATGAAATTTTAGGATATTTGGTGGAATTGTTAAAAAAAATTTTTGTGATTTGATGAGATTCAAAGGAATTTTGCTGGGTGATTTTAGAAGACTTTAGAAAAAAATGATTTGATGAGATTCATAAGGATCCCGTATAGTTCATCTCCTCTATTACCAATCTCTTGCATCTAGAGACTTTTTCTGTATATAACAAAGAAAAACAGAATCTAAAAAATGAAAACTACTAAGGTTTCTTGGGAGTAGAAAGAGAAAAAGTCAGAGGAGAAAAAGGAAAAAGTGAAAAAAAAAAATTCATTCATACTTTCTGGGAGAAAAAGAAAGAGGAAGGAGAAGAACGTGAATGAATGAATTGAAAGGTTCATAAATTTCTAATGTTTTATTCATTTTCAGATTTTTCTCTTTTTGGAAAAGTTTTTTTTTTTCACATCGGCTACATTGGTTTTTTTTGTAAAACAAATATCTCAAATATCATCCCTATAGGGGTGATTTTATAAGTTGAATTTTTAGTGTAAAAAGTATCCAAAATCTCTCAAAATCTCCCAAAATCATTATTATGGGATTTTAAAGAAATATAAAGTTATGTTTTCAATAACAGTTGATTTCATATGATTTTTAAAAATTGTTATTTGAATAACAAGAGATTTTAAGTGATTTTAATTGATTTTATAAAATCTCATTTTCAATAACAGGAGATTTAGAAAGAGATTTTAAAATTCTAAGTTGAATAACATGTGATTTTAAACAAAATCCAAAATCTTCCAAAATTATGTTTTGAATACACCCCCCTACATATATATATATATATATTTAATTAATTTAATCTACAATGATTTATTAAAAATAAGATCATAGTTTAAAGTTTGGGATTCTAAAAAAGTCAAGGAGATGACGTAAATATATTATAACTAAAACAGCTTAGTAAATTATAGTTACTGCAAATCCAATTTAGATACGAAATCTACAACCCACCAAACCAAGAAACAAAAATATATACAATATTCAAAATATACTTTGAGAATACATATTAATTGTTTTTTTGGTGGATAAAAAATCCAATTTTTAATATTCATTCAGCGAATATTTATTAGTTAAAATGAATAATAGTAAAAGATACATTTAAAAAAAGTAACTAAAAATAATGCAATTGTAAAATAGTTTAAGCAACAATTAAATTTTTTAGTTAAAATTAAAAGTATGAACTATTTAAAAATGAATTAAGTAAAATAATTGAATATTACAAAAAAAAACTTTTTAAAAACTATAAATAATAGTTACTAATCATGTTAATAACATTAACACTATATAATATAATTTAATAAAATGATAATTTCGGAGAGGGCTCGGTAGGTCTTAAGAAACAAGGGTTGTCCAAAACACAGCCGACTTATTCGCCTCAAGGTTTCAAAAGATCGTTTAAAAAAAAAAACCCACCTGGTTTTCATTCAGCGACGCTTCTATGCCATATCAACAAGGGTTTATTGATTTATTCCTGATCTCTGCGGAATCACAGAAAGGTAACCTCCATTTACTGTCCAGATCTAACGATTTAATACTTTCTGTTCTCTTCTATTCTCCTTTATAGATTATCGACCTTCAAATCTTTTAATTGCTTTCTATATTCAAAGGATTTAAATCGATTGTACAAGTTTTTCCTTTACTTAAATCATTTGTCCAATTAATTGAAATTGATATTCTCTTCTCATTTACAGGTTGAGGATAAAATCTCTCTTCATAATTTAATATCATGTAACAAAATAACAAATTGGGGGAGGATTCGGTGGGTCTAAAGATAAAACGGAGGTGGAGAACTAATCCGACTTATTCCCCTAATGGTTTCCAAAGATCGTCGGGAAAAAACCACTCAGGTTTTCAATCACCGTCGCCTCTATGCAATATCAAAAAGGTTTCCTAGATTTATTCCGGATCTATGCCGAATCACATAAGGTTTGACCTACATTTACTGTCCAGATCTTACGATTTTCAAATTTCACTTTTCTTCTATTCCCCTTTAGAGATTATAGATCAATAACTCTATAACTTGCTTTCTATGTTGAAAGGATGCTAATTGATTGTACCTGTTTACCATTTTTTATGAACATTTGATCAATTGATTGAAATTGATTTATCTTTTTATTTTCAGGTTTCGATCTTCTTCTTTGTTGAATCTATTGCAAAAGTAAGTAATTTCTCATTGTCGTTAATTTCTTAGTTATCAGTGTTTCCAATTTCTTTATTATGATTTAGGGTACACTAAATAAACGGGAACTAAATTAATACTTTATATCAATATAGAAACGATTGACATGGAAGCTAAACGATTCAAATGTGCCCTACCAGCAAAGAACGTGGACATTAATCCAGACATCAAGGTAAGCAAGAACAAAAAAAGGTGAGCAAAACACATTTAAAATAAGCATCTTTACTGTTCTAAATGTTTGACACTTTATCTTTCAAAAAGTTAACAAAACTTTAAACTATGACTTAAAATTTTACTAAATTCAAAAACAACAAACATCTTCACAAAATATGGTTGCTTTGAAAATTTTAACTTAGGTTTTTCAACAATATTAATCCAGTACTTTTCAATTTTTCCATTGTCCTTATCTCTAAATTTGGTTTTTAAAAAGAAAAACAAAAATAACCTATAAATTACAATTACTATGACTACTAAAAGTAGCTGCACTTTGGCAGGGGTCTATCAAATGAGTCGCATCAGTCTCATTGTCTTTTTCATTACTTTAGGCCATATTCTTTTGCTATCTATGAGAGGTTATAATTTCAATCAATTGTTAACTTATTTATTAAGTAATTTAAATGTTTAGTTTAAATTGTTTGTATTTATTTTTAACCAAAAAAACTAGATTTAAAATTAACAATTGTATATTAATTATGAAATTGTTTATACATATACATTATATAAAGACTTTTGGAAAATAAATAATTTTTTAAATAGGAACCAATGCATGCAAATCTCCAAGTCCAATAAAAAACCTCTGACACACTTCCAAAGAAACAAGATTTGATTCTCTTAATTTTTAAGTTTTCAATAAATATTAGTCAGACCTTTTACATAACCACAACCATCCAACATTTATTACTCAGTATTTTAAAAGTTTTTCCGTTTTGCAACAAAACCTCATACTTCATCTTTCATCTTTCTTACTTCTCATCTTCCATCTTCCTTACCACTAATCTTTCATCATCCTTACCACTCACCTTTCAATTTCCTTCTTCTATTCAAGTCATAAAACAAATAATTTAAAACCATGGTTGCATACATAGAAGAATTGAATCAGACAAAGAAGAGAATGAGTATTGCTGTCAAAATACTCCGGCTGTGGACACCACATATAATATTCGGACAACCCAACTATAAATGTTTGATTTTGGTGGATGAAAAGGTAGTTTCAATTTCACAATTTTTATCCTGCATGTTAAGTTTTTATTAACTTATATTCATATCATTTTCGTCTGATTTTATTTGGAAGGGTAAAAGAATAGATGCTCAAATCCGAACTCGCGATTACTTCGATCTATTTGTCCACATATTGGAGCAGGGAAAGTGGTTCCTTATTTATAAGTTCAAAGTGACAGAAAGCCAGAAAGAGTCAAAGAACTCAAACAATCAATTCGAAATATTGATTACAGGCAAAACAAAGGTCACCCCAATACCTCCAAGGTCTTCAAACAAATTTTTCCTTCTAACAGATGGAACAAAGTTTCAAAATGCCACCCCAGATGAGAGAAACTGTTGTGTTGGTATATTAATTACCCCTACAATGGTTTAAATGTTTAATGTTCACCATCTGCATTTGATTAATGTCTCTAATATTTTTTTTTCACCTTTTACTAGATTTTTGTGGAAAAGTCTTGATAGTAGGAGAACCCACTTATATGACTTTCCTTGATTACGAAGGTGGATACGATGGTCAGAAGAATGTAGTTCCTTTTACGGTTAAAGACATCGAGTAAGTAATCTAACTTACCTTCAAAATTACTTATTAAAAGACGTTCATTTGAGATTTTTTTAAAAATACTGACGCTCATAAATAATCGTATTTTTTACCTCATCTTTCTCCTCTTAAGTGAGAAGGTGATTAATTGTATGGCAGTAGGATAAACCTGTTTGGAATTTATGTATAAAATGGATAGGATAGTTGCAAACCCTACGTATCAAGGTGAACCAATAATGTGTATGCTAATGTTTTGGAGAACATCTACGTTTGGAGGTATTATCTGGTTTTTCACAGTAAATTATACAAAACAGTCCAAATATTGTATAAAATACTATCTAACCTTACTTTTCTTTGTTTAGGTGTTCATTGTCTAATGTCTCAACTGAGATGTTCATATGTTTTCCTTGGTGACGAAGTACAAGAATTTACAAGAGATCCCGCCCTGTAAGTTCTTACTATGTTTGTCGAATAATTTTAAAATCTATTTAATATTAGATGAAATATATACATGATGTTCCCTTCTTGCAGAGCTTATTACTACGAGTCATCAGATGATGAGGATTATGAGGGAACAGAAGAAGAAGAGATTGATTCTTCTTAGTAGTTGTAGTGGCCAAATCTTCGTATCAAATTTAGTGGATAAGAAGAGAACAAGGAGAGAGCAAATATGAAGATGGGGCTCAAAACATGGTGGGACAGTGAAAACGGCGAGAACTTTTTAATAGTATGTTGAATATGTAGGGGTAATTCTTTACCTTTAATTGCAGAGAATAATAAACTCTATCATCCCTACTATTATTGTTGGATTCTAAAATTATGGGTAATTAACTTACGGTTTGATGTAAGTTTTATTTAAATTTTGGTTAAACGGTTAGGTCTAATGTTAACAAATGAATTACAAAAGTTAGAAAACAAATTCGGGTTTAAACGTCCAAACACAGAGTACTCTAAAATAATGAGTTTAAGGTTTATTCTATAAATATAGAAATTTAGATTTACAATAACATTACACATGCACCAATATAACTAAGCAAAATATCAGCTAATAATACTGAAATACTAAAAGTTAAGCGTGAACACTCTGAAAATCTTATACTGAAAATATTATGACAGAAGAAGAAAGCAACATACATATATACAGTTAATTTTTAATTAAAATATAACACATATTTTAAATTTTTCATTTTTTATACAATAGAAAGTGTAATTAGTAAATTATACATATACGATAAATATAATCTTATTTAGGTTGAACACTAGAACACAAATTTGATATCTACAGAAAATACCAAATCATTTGACTTATTCTACACTTTAGTATAAGAAATTTCCATATAGAGCTAAGTATTATTAAGAAACCCCAATTCTGCAACCAAAAATATAAAACAGACAAGAAAATTATACAAAATGCAACACCTAATACTTGAAAAAACAGTCCACTCAAACAACAAAAGCAACACAAATATAAAACAAATACCATTAAAAATTAAATATAAACCCAAACTACAAAATTAATGCGTACAAATAATAACAAATAAAATGAGGGAATGGAATCCATTGATAATGGATCAATAGAGGAAACAGTTGTACTTAGAAAACCACCCATTTTAAAAACCATAGTAAAATTAATATACCAAAATTTAACAAAACAACCCCTCTTTGTTTTACAAATTATTAGTTTTGTCTTCTAAATTTCTATATTATATATTAGTTCTTTATATTCCCAAATATATATTAAAAATGATATATATATATATTTAATACTTCTTACATCATACAGTAATATTGTTAAAAACAAAGACAGGCCAGCAAAGGTCAGAGGAAGAATAAATAATAACAACAATTAAAACACAACCAAACAACGAAAAATTAACAAAAACCAAGACCTATAATTTTCATTGTGTAATTAAATAAGGTGTTAATCACCTTATTATACATATCTACCTTCGATTATATGCAATATAACAGTCACAATTGAACACTAAGATAATCCTACTTCTCTTTTTAAAGAACAGCTCAAACACAATTAATTCTGTTTTCCCATCGAACGTTTGCCATATCTACCACCGCAACTCTCCCAGATCAAAAAAGTTTTCGGCAATTTTGGCCTATCTCTCCCGCATTTAAAAAATATTAAACATTTCTTCACTGTTTGAAATCTAACGATTGCCTCAATTCCCTAATGCTTCCCTTCTCCTTAACAGGTTTACAATCTACAAATCTAATTGTTTCCTTCTATGTTCAATAGAAATCTCATGTACCAGGATTCTCTTTTTCAAACCCATATCGTCAATTCATTGTAATCGATCTTCTATTATCATTTACAGGTTTTCAAACTACCCTTTTAGTGAATCAATTGTAAAAGTATGTAATTTAATATTGAATGAAGTTTCTTAACAAAACTGGAATTACACTTTAATCTAACTACCGCGCGTAGCGCGGATCCATTGCTAGTTATTAAATAAAAGTGTTGTGAACTCAGAAAATCAAAAGAGTTAAGCCTAGGGAATTTCTCAGGAAATTATGAAATATTAAATCAGATAAATTAATTAAGGTTCAAGCAATAAAGAACAGATCTAGAACTCTAAACAACATGGTAAAATAATCAGTTCTCACTGCAATTATATTCTAAATTTAAAACCAGAAAATCCAAATCTCTTTGTAAAATTCTAAGTAATAAATCAGCTTTCAAAACAGGCTTAGAAAAGTTCACAGAATTATTAATTCAAATCTCTTTGTAATAAACAATTCTGCTCATCAATGGTTTAATCAGGAAAACAATTATATTCTCATATCAATTTATTTCCCTAAGATAACAATTCCAGATGATCAATCAAGAATTATTGTGAAGAATAACCAAGGATGAAGATCATAAAAGATTAAGAACCCTAAAAATCTCAGATCTAATAAATCATAAAAACCCTATGAAAAATCCTAAACCTAACAAACAAATTACTCAGACATGTTAAATAAAGAACAAATCATCATTCTGAATAATATGCAATAGATATTAAAAGTAAAAGAGGGAGTTCAAGAAATCTTCTCTCTACAAAGAATTCAGATCTATCTCTCCCAAAAGCTCTCAATATCTTTTCTCTCAAAAACTGCTAGAAGATAACTTAAGGGTTTCTCCCAACCTAAAAACAATATATATACATCCTAAAATACGTCCAGGGGCTTATGTTACAATTAGAGAAGACTTTGGGCAAATTTGTAAAACTTCCAATTTCTTGTTCTCTCGTCGGGTAAGCATAAGCGCCGATCGATGCTCCTTAAGTGGTGTCGATCGATGCTTGGCCTATGATCCGACTCCAACTTGATTTCCTTCGGTAAATGCTCCAAAATGATCCAAATTGTTCCATATTGCTCCATCCGTGCCAAAATCCTAGATAACCTGTAAAGACTCAAAAACTAACTAGAAACAAACCAAAAGACTCAAAAAGCACACTTATATCATGTTAAAAACCGTAAAAACCATGATATATCAAGCATGTGCATCGGCGTGTATTTTATGCGTCCTTCAGTAAAAAAAATTAAAATTTAAATAGAAATGAGACATTAAGCGAAGATATGTTCCTTCATATGGGACGTATTTTTCTCCGTCCTTCCTTACACGTGGCAGCCTCTATCTCTCTTCTCCTTCTTTTTCAGTTTAAATCGATCATGAATCTGTATCTCCTCGAGCGAAAGCATTTCAATTTCAGAAATTTCGACTTCGATTGTTGGGTTTGTCAATCAGAAGAGGCGAAAAAAAGGATGGCGACGGTAAATGGGTACACAGGAAATATACCGGCGGCGACCACGCCGGTAGCCACTGGATCAAAGCAACCTGCTCCTCCGACTAAGACCGTTGATAGCCAATCCGTTCTCAAAAGGTTCTTTCTTTTCTACTTTTTTCTTTCCCCCCGATCTTGGAATAATTTGCATCGTGGAATTTGTAATAGTCTTTAGCCTCTTTATGATTGGAATCGCTTCTTCGATTGTTTTGTTGATTTCATTAGATAGATTAGATTAAGATTTGACTATACCCATATCTAGTTCTTGTGGTCTACATGTTTCTATATCATTTTCAGACAAAACGATGGATAAAAAAAAACTGATTGTGACTTCTCTTTTGTTCTCTTGTGAAATGATGGGTTCTTTTATTGCCCACCAACTGTTTGCTATAATTCCTCTGAGAGTTTGATGCATCGGGATTTATATGTACTACTGATTCACATTTCACCAGGGACCAAATGTGAGTCAGGGCTGAAGCCTTGTTGTTTGACTTTTGATGAGATTTTGTGAGGACAGCTTTTGAGTAATTTATGTATTTGGTTGCAGTATATGTTACACAAAAGCCACGGTGGATAAGAAGGATGGAAGCGAAAATGCTTCTATTGGTGATTCCGGACAGAAGCAAGTGGATGTACCTGTCTCCACTGGTGTTGCAAATGGAGACTCGCATGCTGAGAAAAAGAGAAAGCTAGAGACTTTGCAGCTTGCAGTTTCCATTATTACTAATGCAGTAACACATTGTTGAATTTGTATTCATACAGAACGATGATAAAACTTTGAAGATGAAGAAACTGAAAAAGCTCGTTGTAGAATCTCTGGTGGATTCAAGCATAAACAAGTCTGAGCTCAAGGCAGAGCTAGAGCTAAAGGTCAGAAAAATCTCAGTTGCCTAATTAATACACAACGAGTCTATTCCCTGCTTTGGTGAGTTCTTTTTTTTACTTTCCTCGTTAGCATTATCATCAGATTCGATTTAAACTTGGAATGCATATGGCTAAGTACATTCGTTTCTTGAGTGACATTCTTTGATTCTTGATTCGGTTGATCTACGTTGGTTAAATCATCAAAAGTGGTGAGATTCTTGGTTATATATTGGATTGACAGGTGAACTCGAGCCCATATGAAGAAGGATGGATCATAAAAGTGGAGCTTAGTGATGCAGGGGAAGTGAAGAAACTAGTGGATTCAGACAAATACTCCCAGTTCTGCGAAGAAGAAGATGCCAAGCACTGAGCCTTCTTCTAGTCTTGTTCTGTTTTTGTAAGCAATTCACTGTCAGCAGCAACATGGTCAGAAAAAATCCATTTGTGTCAATACATGAAATCAAGATTAATTTATTTGAGGGACCAAAATTTGTCCTACACCAATGCTCATACCAAACTTAAGAAACTATCAAAATAAGAATAAAATATTTGAAGGACCAAATATTGTCCTTGACCGATGCACATGGTCTAATAGCCTAGCAAATGCTAGGTTTCTTGTGGATAACAAGCATACGTGGGACCATCTGGTTGATGCATCTATCATCACCATGAAATATCTGAATGTCCCACATGGTGGGTGTATTGGTTCACATATGTCACCTTGTATCCTTTCCAGAAAGTTTAAAGTCTCTCTTGTGACTTTTACTGGTGATGGTCTTATGATAAGTTTCCCTTGTGCACATGCTACACAAGTGAGATTTTTAGGGAAAACTTTTCTTTCTTGTTCTTATATTTTTAGGGCCTCGTGCTGATAACGTGTTGTGAAACTAGAGAGTTAGGGAATAAATCTCTTGTTCTTATATTGATAATGAATCCGAGGTTACATATTTATAAGGATTACAATAGACCGACATAAGTGATAAGCTAATGGACCTATGGGCCTAAGAGGCCGAGACACAATACATGGACTGTAGACGGGCCGGTCGATGGAGTCCACTAAGTATTTTACAACAATTCAACCAATGATTTAAAAATCTACTTTAAAATACACTGTTATTCAAAACAGTTTGTGGATTTGGATTTTAATAAATTTTTAGAGATTATAGAGGATTTGAGAGGATTTGTTTAGTTAAAATTACAGAAATCCAAATCTCATGGTTTTGGTTTTAGGTGTAATTTGAAAGAATTTTATCATAAATTATATCATCTTCCTAAAATCTATTAAAATTCCAAATTTCATAAATCCCATAAAATCCTCCAAAATCATTGTTTCAATATAGCCCCTTAATTTCTTTTATGGTGATAATGGGCTTCAAAAGTCACCAGAAATAGATCAAGCCCACAAAATGTGGGCCTTTCATCCAAAGAAAAAAAAGACGTTACCTGCTGCTTGAGGAGAGGGACGAATTTTCGTCTTCCTCCCCCACCCTTCTTCTTCCTCCCTCTTGATTCTTGTACCCCTCCCGATTTCTCGCTGTCAGATTCACCCTTTTTCTCCAATATCGCTCTCCCTAGATTCCGGAATAATCCGCACAAGGCTTGGCTTAGTAATCGTCCGCCATGAGTTCCAATACGGCGTCGTCCAGCGCGGGGGCAGCCGGATCGGGAGATTCTTCCGCCGCCAGGAAGAATTCGAAGCGACCCAAGTGTAGTTATCCTATTCCCTTCTTCGATCTTTTTCCAATTATTCATTTGGCTTATCGTTGACTCTTGTGTCCTAATTGGATCAAATTCTCCTCGCTGGTTCAATCGTATAATATGTCGTCACTTTTAAGTTGATTGTTTATTGTGATTGATGGTTTAAATTGTAAACAACGATCCTTGAAAGAGACATTCTTCAATCGCTATTCTCTTTTTTTTTTTTTCAATTAGGGAAATTTTTTTTGTCTTTTAATTATTATTTGAGATGATGATTAGGCAACCAGCCATGGCTAAAAAGGTTGGCAAATATCGTTTTGCAGATTCCAAATTCACACAGCAGGAGCTTCCAGCTTGCAAGCCCATTCTCACCCCTGGTTGGGTTAGATTTCTTTGTAATCTCTATTTGATGTTTCACACACACTTCTGATTTTGCTGTATAAGCGCCTCAACTAGGGCTCCTTTTCTTACATCTCTCCGCAGGTCATTTCGACATTTTTGATAGTCAGTGTTATCTTTATTCCCCTTGGTGTTATCTCCCTTTTCGCTTCTCAGGATGTAAGTGTTACTGTCTTACACATTGCTACTAGTCCTCATATTCTCTTTCATATCTCACGTTTTTTTTTTACATCTCCGTAGGTTGTGGAGATCGTTGATCGGTATGATACTGAGTGCATTCCGACACCTGCTAGGACTAACAAGATTGCATATATTCAAGGAGGTGGAGATAAAGTCTGCACCCGAGAACTTAAAGTGGGTTTCTCTTATGCGGCTACGTTTTTTTTTTTCTTCTTCTTCTTCTTCTTTGAGATTTCATAGATTGTTGCATTTGTTGTTTACTTTCTCTCCTTTCTCCTCTCGCATTCTTAGGTGCCAAAGCGTATGAAGCAGCCTGTCTATGTTTATTACCAGCTTGAGAACTTCTACCAGAATCACCGAAGGTATATAACTACATCACCAGTTAGCAACTATGCCGTAGTTTTCGTATTGGTACGGGACTAAGTGTTAGACCTAGAGTGGAAGGTGTGGGTTCTATGTGGATATTATCATTGAGTAGGCGGGACGAGGACTGAACTTAGATTAGTTAAACTTTTGTAGCTCTAGTTCATCAAATGGTGTTTCTTGAAAACAGGTATGTAAAAAGCCGAAGTGATTCACAGTTGAGAAGTCCAAAATACGAGAATCAAATAAGCGCATGCAAGCCTGAGGATGATGTTGGTGGGCAGCCAATTGTGCCTTGCGGTCTAATTGCTTGGAGTCTTTTTAATGACACCTATGCATTATCAAGAAACAATGTAAGCCTAGCTGTAAACAAAAAAGGCATTGCATGGAACAGTGACAAGGAACACAAGTTTGGGAACAAGGTCTTCCCCAAGAATTTTCAGAAGGGGAATCTCACAGGTGGTGCTACTTTAGATCCAAAAATACCGGTAAACCCTTGAAAAAACTGGAGATCAATCCATTTTGCCATTGATATCATATCACATGGATGCTGCTTAGCAAATTGGCCGCTGACATCTTTCTCCTCTTTTCATTGTGTGCAGCTTAGTGAACAAGAAGATCTCATCGTGTGGATGAGAACCGCAGCATTGCCAACATTTAGAAAACTTTACGGAAAGATAGAGTCTGACCTCGAGATTGGTGACACCATACTTGTTACACTGAAGAACAACTACAACACTTACAGTTTCAATGGGAAGAAGAAGCTTGTTTTGTCAACCACGAGTTGGCTGGGTGGGAAGAACGATTTCCTCGGTATTGCTTACCTGACAGTTGGCGGGATTTGTTTCTTTTTGGCCCTCGCATTTACCATCATGTACCTTGTGAAACCCAGGTACGCACATCCTTCAAATGTAATTGTTGTCGGGATGATGTCCTTCCATTCAAGAGTTGAATTTCTGCTTAACTCTGGTTGTTGGGCTCTGTGTTTTATATTATGCCAATAATAATGATAAGAGTATTCTTGTGCATACAGCCACAATGTGTAATGTTGAGTAATAAATGTGTTCTTCGTTTCAGGCGACTTGGAGATCCATCATACTTGTCATGGAATAGAAATCCCGGAGGTAGGTAATATAACAGACAAGCTTGGAGAGGAGAGAGAGAGAGAGAGAGAGAGAGAGAGAGAGAGAGAGAGAGAGAGAGAGAACTCTAATCTGCGTGTGTAAATCTTATCCTTCCATGTATACATACAATGTAATCCTTGCTTTCAAAATAGTTCCTTCGGTGAGAGCTTAAACATAAACTCCACATAATACTATGTTGTTGTTTTCCAACCAGTCAAATATATTACTTTTGTCCCCAAATCTGTCTTCTATAATTTTTCTAATCATACATAGATATGAGTTGCATTCTACTGACAAAAAATTTGAACTCGTTGAAGCCAAACTTCCAAGTGGTCAAAGCACCCGAAGCAGAAGATTGGAGAGATATTGGCCTTGAGGGTAAGATGGGTCGAGTGGGTGGTCAGATGCAGCTCCTGCCTCCCTCACGACTGTGATCTTCCTTCCCGCCATTACTGCAGCGCTTTGAAGAATCCCCAAAAACTTGCCACTCTGCGTCATCGCCCCTGAACATGAGCATGTCATCATAAGACCGCCACTCCTTGTCAATCGCATTGCTAACGAGTTGAGATTTCTGTACATTCCTGCCGCGTTGTGCAAGACCTGGCATCCACATTAATGTAATCTCATTTCTGTAACAACTTTAAGAAACACAAAAAGGTACGCTAAATAAATCTACGCCACCTTTTTCCGCGGAGCTAGCTTAGGAGGGTCTAGGATCACGATGTCCCATGTCTCTTCCCTTGACAGAGCACCCTTCATGAATTCTGTTGAATCTTGTTTAAAAAACAACCTTCTCCGGATCCATATCGTTGAGGATTACATTCTCTCTGGCGAGCTCCAAAGCAGGCAAAGATGAATCAATTCCTGAAAGTGTTTTTGATCAGACGATTCACAAGACACTGCATTAAGATGGATGGATCAGGAGGAGGAGGAGGAGGAGAGAAATGAAATGTACCCAGGACACTGGTAGCACCTCCTCTCGCTGCATTTAGTGCAAATCCACCACTATAACAGCAAAGGTCAAGAACTCTTTTACCAGTAGAGATGGTTGAAATGAAGTGACGGTTTTCGCGTTGATCTGTGTAGAACCCGGTCTTCTGTCCCTCTAGCGAAACTGCGTACGAAATTCCGTTTTCCACGACCTGGCATAAGTAAGAACATCACTCAGCTCATATCCATGTAAGGCTTTCATATTCATGAATATATCTGAAGAAGAGAGAAAGACCTGATTAAGGCACCACCCACCGTACCATTGATCTCTGTGGGAGATTGGATGTTTGTGTTTGTTTCAGACTTGAGATATCAAAACCATCTTCTTTAAGAACATCAAGAGACGGTCTCCAGTTTATATGATTAATTCCATCGATTGATCTTAAGCAACTCTCCACTTCATTCCTGTACTTTTCAAGCCAAGCTGCGGAGGATGCTACCACAGCTATGTCTCCAAACACATCCACAATCAATCCAGACAATCTGCAGCAGAGCAGCAAGACAGGTAAGAAACCGTCAAAAAAAAAAAAAAAGGTTTGTTGAGATCAGTCAGTAAAATACCTATCTCCTTCACTGTTAACAAGACGATAAGCGTTAGTTTTAGCCGAGGGAAGTCCCAAGCTCTTACGCAACTGAACTGCTTCAGCGATTCTAGTTTGGAGAAGCTTCTCAATGTTCAACGCACAAGAAGGATCTCTACCACAAGCCAAGAAGATCCATCAAAGATTCAGTTTTTGAAAACAAGAAGTGTAGAAAGTTGATTGTATTAGAAACGAAAACCTGGTGGATTCGTGTTGAAGCTGCATAAGGCGAACACAGAACATAGAAACAGAGTTATACAAACCCCAACCGATGGGATTCTCGGTTCCATCAGCGACAATGACAACATCTCCGGTCTGAGGAGGCGGTTTTCCAATGATCCTGTCTACGGCTCCACTGTACACCATCGGACTTCCGTCTTTGAAGAGCTGTGTCTTGCCCTTTTTAAGAACCACTTTAGCAACACCTGAGTTTTTACAAATTTTTCAAGAACGTAAACAGAGATAATAGTTGTTGCAGAAGCTTAAGAGGCAAAGAGAAAGGCTGAGAGAGAGAGAGAGATGTTGACCTTGAGGGCGAGAAGAAGCAAATTGGGAAGAAGAGAAAAAGAGAGAGTGACGGAGGCGGGAGGGAAGCTGGAGCACGCCGACGCCGAGCATCACCATTGTCGCGCATTTCCTGGCTGCAGCTTTGGAGTAGATAGGCTTTTTCTACACATAAACCCGCTAATGGGCCACAGGTATTGATATTTGTTTTTGGGCTCACTATTCTCTACTTTCGGCCTCAACAAGAAGACTAACGAATTGTTGCCTCCATCATTCCAATAGTCCCAATGGACAATGGTGTAATCAAAGACAAAGTAACTTTGATGTATATAAAAAAGGAAAATATGATAGTCCCAATTCCAATAGTTCTTACACTGATTATTATTCGGTTGAAATTATACTAAATAAAAGTAGGAGCTATAAGCTTCTAAGGCTGTACACATAGGATTTTAAACATCCAATAGGGGTTCGACATGTCATTAATTAACATTTTCTAAATTTCCATAATTTTCTATATTAAGAATTATTTTAAACAACCTATCAGGGTTTGACATGTCATTCATTAACATTTTCTAAATTTCCAGAATTTTAAATTTATGGAAATAAAATAACTATATACAACGTCCCACATCGGCTAGAATTTTGTTAGACAGTGGTTTAGAACCAGTATAAATAAGATTAATATGCTTCCAACAACGGATGAGCAGGAAAGCTTGATTTATCAGGCGTCCAAGTTTTAAAGTTTTATTCGATTTGATCCACTTTTTTTATTTGATCAAACTAAACTTTAAAAAGTTTCAAAAAAAATATTATGATATTTACAAATTTTAAAATTTTAAATATTATTGATATTGAAACTTTTAAAAGTTCTTAACTTTTAAAAATATTTAAATATTATAAATTTTAAATTTAAATACTTTAAAATATTATAAATATTGAAACTTTTTAAAAAGGTTCAAATATTATATTTCAAAACCTTTAAAAAGTTTAAAATATTATAAATATTGAAATTTATAAAAGTCTTAGCTTTAGAAAGGTTTCAAAATATTATAAATATTGAAACTTTTAAAAGGTTCAAATATTAAAAATATTTAAACTTCACAGAATATTTTAAAATACTACAATTTCTTATCTTCCATAGAAATTTTAAAATATAATATATATACTAATAAAAAGTTAAAGCTATAAACTCCTAAAGGTGTCAATATAGGATTTAAAACAACCAATAAGAATTAGATATTTAACTAATTAACATTTATGGAAATATAGTAGTAATCTATATTATTAAGATGTTTTAGAAAAAAAAAAGTAAAAGTAAAATCAATATAAATAAAAGAAATATGTAGAAGGATTTTGGTTTTAGAAGTTTCAATATGTGTGGATCTAAAACCGAATAAGTATATGGATGAAATTATCAATAATTGGGTGCATGTGTTGACTATTCTGGTCTTTATGAATTGCACAAATTTTATGAGAAAATAAATGGTTTTGGCCTTGGATTTTGATAGGTTAATAAGTTGTGTGGTAGTATATAAAAAAGGTTTTTCAATGGAAGAATGTGAAGAAGTTGACAAAGAAGAAGAAGAGTATAACGAAGAACCTGACGGTAAAAGTAACGATGACAATTACCATAAAATTTGACCATGAAAATGACAAGAAAGAATATGAAAAAAATATTGAATATAAAAACATGAAAACATAGATGGTAGCAATCAATTAAATATGAAAACAAGATAAATTCATGATTATAAAATTGTTTCGTTTTTCGAATGATCAAAGAAATGGTTTAGGATATGTGAGGTCACCAGTTTGATCCGCCTCACCGGGACGTCGAGTTAGATTCATGATTTTTTTTTTTTATCAGATCTGATTTATAACACAACTGATTTTTATATTTTTCAAAATTGTGTATCTGAAATTTATTTTTTTCCTTAATAGTTAATACTAATTAGAATTTTTATAAAATAATATTTCATAAAAGTCATCAATAATATATAATTTTCATCAAAATATATCAAATAAACCCACGCGTAGCGTGGGTTCAAAACCTAGTCAGAAGAAAAAAGAAAAGAAAAGGAAACATATGATATGAATAAAACCCCTAACACATAATGAAAAAGACCCATAAAGATAGAATCATTGTCGTTTCCTCAGTGCATCCACAATGAGTTTGGTTGCTTCAGCCACAAACTGAGCCTGTTCCACATACAGTGTGAACTCTGACTTTCATCAACTTCACCTCCAACTCTCTTCTCTTCTCCCTATCTACTTCCGTATCCCAGATTTGAGACAAGGTAATTTAGCCTGCCTCTGTCTTGATGAGGGAGGCCACTTCTCTACCTGACCAATGCTTTCTCTTTGTTTCAGAGTGATCTTGGTCCATCTCCTCAAACAGACGCTTCACAGGAACGTTTGGCTTCAAATCAGGAAACTCTGTTTTCGGCTTTGGTGGTGAACCGGAGCCAGCCTTGGTACGAAAAGGTTCCAAAACTGCTCTCTTCAGATTCCCTATAAGAGCTTGAGATCTATCCTTTGGAGACTTTGAAGCTGAACCGGAACTAGACTTGATTTGATAACTTTCTGATCCGTTGTTCTTTGGAATCATCTTTGTATTCGAATTCTTCACCGAAACAGGCTGAGATCTAATATCACCGCCTTCATCATCTTCACTAGACTCTTCTTGAAAGTTATGAAATCTCCCTGAGGAGGATGATTGTATTCACAGACATTATATAGTCATCGAGGTTACAATGAGGTCCGATATACTCGGGATACATGAAACAATATTAACAAGATATTAGCTATGAAGTTAAATAGAATATCCCTATATTCTATCACCCTCCCTCAGTTGAAGCTTCGGGACTCCGGATGGTTAAACTGGCGCGAAACTCATTGAAAAGACATGTTGGTAAGCCTTTAGTAAAGATGTCCGCATATTGAAGTGAGCAAGGTACATGTATGACTTTAACCTCTCCAATGGCTATCTTCTCGCGGACAAAATGTATATCGAGCTCTATATGCTTTTTCCTTTGATGTTGTACTAGATTGTTTGCCAAGTAGACAGAACCGGTGTTGTCGCAGTAAACAAGAGACGCCTTGCGCAAAGGTAAATGAAGTTCGCGAAGCAAGTTACGGATCCAGGTGAGTTCTGCTACAACATTTGTTACCCCCTTGTATTTTGCCTCTGAGCTAGACCGATAAACTGTCTATTGCCTTTTGGATGACCACAAGACAATGTTGGAGCCAAGAAAGACGCAGTAACCTGAAGTGGATCTTCTTGTGTCAGGGCAACCAGCCCAGTCTGCATCTGTATAAGCTGTGAGCGTGGTAATGTCACCTTTGACTAGTTGCAAACCATGTTTCACTGTCCCTTGCAAGTAGCGGATGATACTTTTCAGTGCATTCATGTGAGGAACACGCGGATCATGCATGTAGAGGCATATTTGGTGGACGGCATAGGCGATATCCGGGCGAGTGAATGTGAGATACTGCAGAGCACCAACCAAGCTTCTGTAAGTTGTTGGATCTGGGATTGGTTCGCCAGCAGTCGCCGAGAGTGATTGAAGATCCACTGGTGTTGTGCAAGGCTTGCATTCAGTCATGCCGACACATTTGATGATGTCCTTCGCATAATATGGCTGACTTAAGAACATACCTCGTTTGTTGTATTCAACCTTAATCCCCAGAAATTGTCGAAGTATTCCTTCGTCAGACATAGGAAATTCTTCTTTTAACTTGTCTATTACCCGCTTAAGTAGAGACGGAGAGGAAGCCGTGAGCATTATATCATTAACATAAAGCAGGAGATAAGCTAGGTTTGTACCATTCTTGTAAACGAACAGAGAGTTGTCCGCTTTGCTCATAACAAATCCTAGTTTGGTCAAATACTTTGTAAACCAAGAGTTCCAAGCCCTTGGAGCTTGCCTTAGGCCATAAATGGCCTTATTGAGCTTGCAAACATGATTTGGGAACTCCTTGCTGAAAAACCCAGGTGGTTGATGCATATATATTGTCTCATTCAAGTCCCCCTGAAGAAAAGCATTCTTTACATCGAGCTGATGCATGGGCCAGTTCAAAGCAACACCAACATCCAACACCGCTCTTATTGTCGCAGGCTTTACAACCGGACTGAAAGTCTCATCGAAGTTTAACCCCTTGTTCCTGTGATTTGCCATTCGCTACAAGCCTCGCTTTATGACGAGTTAATGCACCATTCTCATCATATTTGTGTTTATAAAGCCACATTAAACGAACTATATTGACCTTAGGAGGCCTAGGAACCAAATTCCAACTCTTAGTCTTAACCATAGCACCATATTCATCAGTCATAGCAGGATTCCAACTAGGGTCGTGAAGGGCTTGGTTGTGACCTTTTGGAAGTGGTGATTTTGTGGCGATGTTAAGAGACAGAAGAGGTTTAGGTTTAGCTATGCCCGATTTTGATCTGGTGGTCATTGTATGCGTTGGATTGGTTGGTTTGGAAATGGTGGCTGTTTGTGTAGGAGGAACTGGAGGAGGTAGATCGTGATGAATTGGTGTTTTGAGGATAGCTTTGAAAACTGGAGGGGTATCATCAACAGCATCGAGGAAAGTGTAAGTGGAGGGATGATGATGTTGGTGATCTGCTGCTGGATATTTACTCTCGTCAAACATTACATGTCGAGAGATAATTATCTTTCTTGTTTTCAAATCCATGCAGCGATATCCCCTGTGTTGGGAAGGGTAGCCAAGGAAAAGGAAAGGGGTTGATCTTGGGGAGAGCTTGGAGAGATTGAACCGAACTTTGATGCCATTTTTGTCAAAAAATATCGTGAAATTGTTTGTTATTATACTCACCACCATTGTCACACTAGAAACTTTGAATGATGGCATTGAATTGAGTTTTGATCAAATTTGAAAAGTGTTTGAACTTGGAGAAGACATCGCTCTTTCTCCGAAGTGGATAAATAAACCCAAAGATGATGTGTGAAGGCATCAAGAAATAAAACATAGTATTTGATCCCACTTATACTAGAGACAGGGGAGGTCCATACATCCGAGTGAATGATTTCAAAGGGCTTAGAAACTGCTGAAAGAGATTTCTCAAACGGCAATTTTATTTGTTTTCCCAAATGACAAGGTTCACAAGAATGAGATAACTTATTTTTATTACAAAAACCAAAAGACTTAGAAAGAGTGGTATCAAGAGACGCCGATTGAGTGTGAGCTAAGCGTTTGTGCCATAGAGAAGGTGTGGACGCAAGGAGAGCACGAGAGGTGGGCATTTTTTTATTGAGGGATGCTGGAAGAGGATATAAGTCACCTTGACTGTCACAACAGAGTAGAATCCTCCGAGTTGGAAGGTCCTTCACAGAAAACCCAAAAGGATCAAATTCAACTGTACACCAATTATCAGTTGTAAGTATGCGAACAGAAATCAGGTTTTTGACAATTTGCGGTGTTACAAGCACAATTTTGAGGTTTAGAGGACGGGAAATTCTTTTAATGGAAGAGGAACCCATACACGTGACCGGAATTGTGGAACCGTTGGCTACTATGACTGATTGATTGGTGTTATGACTAATATTAGAGTGGAGATTACCTGGTGAGGAGGTGAGGTGAGCCGTCGCGCCTGTATCCATTATCCACTGGTAAGCGTTCGGATCGGCGATGCTTGCTGTCATCGGAGGCGCAGGAGGAATTTCAGTGAGATGAGCTTGTTGATACGACGGAGGTGGAGAGGTCGTGAAAGAGGGTCGGAACTGTTGTTGAGGCCATTGCCCATAATAGTTGGGCCAAGAAGGAAACAGGCATTGCCAAAAAGGAGGTGCGGCCCAATTTGGGTAATTTGGCCTCATTTGATTATTGTGTCGTCCTCCTCCTCTCGATCGATTGTTCCGCCGATTTCCTCTGTTGTTGCTGTACTGTTGATGATGATTTGCTGGTGATGAAGTGCGAGACTCCGTAGGCGGCAGTGCTGAGACGGTGAGAGCCGTTGTCGACGAGGAATGATCCGTGTGCGTGGATGTGAGACGGTGCGATTTTATAAGGCCACATCAAAAGTAGGGAACGGTTCCTTGTGTTTGATTACATTGATTATGTAATCGAATTTTTCATTAAGCCCATTGAGCAGGTACATGACCAAATGTCGTTCATTCACGGGGGCGTCGACATTGGTGAGGAGATTGGCGATGGATTTAATCTTTTGACAGTACTCCTGAATCGAACGATCACCAATGGTCATAGTACGAAGCTCATTGTCCAGCTGGATCGCTCTTGCTTCCTTGTTGTTGCGAAACTGGTTTTCAATGCGGATCCAAATGTCACGAGATGTCCCACCAGTTTTAAAAGAAGAACGAAATAAATCTGGTGCGAGAGTCCCGTAAATCCAGAGTTTGACCAAGCTATCTCGCTTGTGCCAAGCTGCATCGTTTGCATTTGCCGGACGTAGAGTCCCGTCGATGTGTCCAAGAACATTTAATGTAAGGCAGTGAGTAAGGAAAAGCTCCCTCCAAGCGTCATAGTTATGGTCGTCAAGGTCTAGGATGAGCGGAATGTGAGATTTGATGTTTGTGACACCAAAGGCTCGCTCATATTGACCTTGAGGGACAGCTATAACCGGAATATGAAAAACAGAGAGAAGAAAGAAAATGAAATAGAGAAGAAGAAAGAGAGAGACAGAAGCTAAGGTTATCAAGAGCGAGCAGGCTCTGATACCATGAAAGTTATGAAATCTCCCTGAGGAGGATGATTGTATTCACAGACATTATATAGTCATCGAGGTTACAATGAGGTCCGATATACTCGGGATACATGAAACAATATTAACAAGATATTAGCTATGAAGTTAAACAGAATATCCCTATATTCTATCATTCTTCTGATCCAGAAGAGTCCTCATCCGACTCTTCTTCTGAAAGAGCTTTGTTCTGACTAGTTTCTAAGCCTATTTTCTTCGGAATCATCTCTGTTCCCGAATTCTTCACAGAAATAGGCTGAGACCTGCCACCACCGCCTTTATCTTCTGAGCTTTCAGAAGTAGACTCATTTTCACTGGACTCACTTTCAGTGTCAGAGACTCTGAGTTCATGCTCGCCTCTCATCACCTTAGAAGAGAATAGAGAACGCTTCATATATTTTCCTCGCTTGGCTATTAGGTTTAGTAGTGTTTCTAACCTCACGAGTCCAAATATATACTAGGGTTTCTTAGATATAGATAGATTTAATTTAATTTAAAATGATGATAAATATTGGAAAACAAATATTTTTACATGATTTACGCTGTGGTTTTTGGAAATATATAGATAATTTCGATATATAAAAATGGAAATATTTTTCATTTTTCGTTAAGAAAATTGGTATTTCTATTTTTGAAAGGACTGATTACCTATCAAAATTTTGGAGTAATTAATTTTCCCTTCTTCTAATGTAATGTGTTACTGGTGTTTTGATTTTTTTTTTTAAATCCCGTTTTGATTTGAACGTGAATGTGAACATAGAGAACCACTACATATGTCTCTCGCCTATTTAGGTTTAATGGGTATTAATGTATTATTAGCTTTTGCCTTAAGATATTTTTCTTATTAATGAATGTTATTTTCTTAAAATGATGAAAATGTCCAACTGATTTTTTTTTTCCGTCTGAATAGTTCCATGTTATAGTAATCCCCTATATATTAATTAATAAAGAAACACATTTGAGAAAAATTTGATGTGGCGCTGCCAGAGAGCTGCTCAGGACACTCTTACCAAAATACCTTTAATTTTTTTAATTAATTACAGCTCTATGTCATTGTATTTATTTTAAAAACAACTAGATTTTAACCCGCAATACACCGCAAGACAATATTTTATAACAAATAAACTAAATTTTTTAAAATTGTATTTGTTTTGTTTCTTTTGTTTAGTGTTTAAGATGGTATAATTGTATTTTGATTGTTAATTCCAAAATTTGACTAGTTGTATATTGCTGACATGACGGAACAATTATTTAGTTTTATTTATAATAATGTTACATTTTTACCGTAGTGAATTTTTTTATGGCTAATAAAATTTATATTTTTAATGTTTTTTAGATTTAACCCGTGAAAGAACTATTTTTATATTATTATATTTTCAATTTAGTATTTTTAAATTTAACCCGTAAGTTTAATATTTTTTAGATTTAACCCGTAAAAAAATTATATCCGTAAAAGTTATTATGCAGTATCAAGATATCATTTAAATTTGAGAGATTATACCATCTCTAAAGATAGCTTTGGAGATTTTATGGGAATAAAACATTAATGGGTAGAGTTGTTTTTGGAAAAATCGAAATGTTAGATGTTGTCAAGATTTTATGACAATAAACATAATAAATTTTGGTCGATTTAAGAAGTTTTAGTAATTGAGTTTCTGCGCAATATTGTTTTTGGAAATTTTTTAGGGGTTAATGTTGTAAAAAAAATTTTAAATAAGCAAAACTAAAAGGGCTTAACACAAAATTTACTTCAAATATGTTTATATAAATTAACTGAATAATAATTAGATATGTCATCATTTCTCATACAAATTTAATAGTAAAGAAAATTTTCACTAAAATTTACTTACAAATATACAAGTCAAAATTATATTGATTTCTTAAAATCAATATAAGTAAAATATTCTAAAAAGGCTATAAAACATATCAATTATTATAAAGTTAATAAAAATAAAGAACATATAACTTATTAGCATAATCATATAAAAACGAAATGTTATTTTTATGTTAGTATTATTACCATAATAATTTAAACTAGATTAGGATCCGTGCTAGAGCACAGGTTAAAATCCTTTTTACTTGTATTATAATTTTAAAATAAATTATCATTTATATGATTGTTTTTAAAAGTTTTTTTGGATAAAATATTATGCAATAAAATCATATGCTAAGTATGGCTTGGAAAAATACATATTTTTGTAAGTTTTATATTGTTAATTTTGTAAATTTATGTATTAAAAATGGTTATGTTTGTTGTTTGTTTTTATTTTAATTTTTGAACATGTTTGGTGAAAGCCTTTTAATATGACATGTGCTTAGGTAAAAATTTATTTTCAACTGCATAATAAGATCTCAGAAATCATGATTAAGTGTGATAAATTGGCAAGATTTTATTCCTTTTTATGTCTAACAGTTTGTAACAATACATGAAATACTAAAAATTTTATTTTTGAAATTGTATAAATCATTGGAATATTCTCTTTAAGAGGATTTTTTAAGATATTCTTAAGTGTATTCATATAGTCCACATATTGACCAATTAATCCATAAACTTTTTTTGTAACCAACCTATATTTAATCTATAACCTATTTTGTAACCAACTTATAAAAATTATATAGTCTACCAAAAAAGTTGTGTACTTCCGTTTTATTATATAGGGGATAACAAGTATTCAATAGTTATTAAAATGGATTATAAAAAGAAGTATATTACCTCTAAACTATCTTTAACTCATTAAAAGAAACTTAATTCCCAATAAATAGAGATTAATATATATTCATAAATAAATATAAAAATGACAACAAACTAGGGGATATCATGATGTGTGATTATTTATATATATCTAAGTATGTAAACTAATGAATCTCAACATTTAGTGTGATTATTTATTAAAAAATAGAAATATTGAAAATCGAATATAATATATGTTCTAATTGTATATTTATTTATGTGCTATTAAAAATGAATGAGACAATAACCCTTATCATTATAAATAAACTTAGTACCTAAAAAAAATCATAATATATTTAAAATGAGTGATTATTAGATTATGCAGAATTGTTATAGTTACTCGACAAACCATAAATATAAATTTGATTTTTAAAACACACAAAAATATATATTGCCATTAATTGTAACATTTTATAAATATTTTCATTACCATGTTCACATATTTCACAGGTGAAATGTATTCTTACATGAATACGTTGATTTTGGAATTTCATTAATTTTTTCATAACAGTTTTTTTTGGTAATAATCCATCATTTATAGAAAATATTAACAAATCAACTAACTCAAAAGATTTAAATAGAATCAAAAATATTAAATCTATAAATTAGATTATTAGCAGAAATTTAGTTTAGAATCTGATTGTTACTAACATATAATAAATTGAATAATTAAACTACCGAGTAATATATTATATGTTGTTATGGTTACATAAGAAATATGCAAAATTGTTATGATTACAAAATAAAACATAAGAAGATATGAATTTAATTTTTAAACTACACAAAAGGCATGTTACAATAAATTTTAACATTTTATCAATATTTTCTCTACCATAAATCCTCTTACACATTCAAAGATTTCACAGGTGAAACATAGTTTTTACACGCAGCTTTGAAAATATAAATAAAAAACTTAAGTTACATATTATGTTTGACACAAACAGATATTGGTTCAAGGATAATAATTTTAATTATAATAATTTTCTTTAAATTAATTTTCCTCAATTTCTAAAAATTGTTACCTATTTTTAAAGTATTTGACAAAACAAAAAAGAGCAAAAAGAAGAACCACCATTACATCTATAGTAATGCAATTCTCAGATTCAAAGACCTCATATAACCAACATAAGATTGTGATTGTGATTGTTCATCCCTTGTGACACTTTTTGCTATAAGGTGGGAGCTCTTAGGTAGGTTAGCTTTTCTTCCTTGTAAAACTGTCCTCCAAGCCGGGATAAAAGATAAATCCAACATAGAGGCTAAAGCTTTTCGACTGAACCTTGAAACAGGCCATGCGCCGTGCCGAGTGATAGCATCAACCAGAACATTCTGCTCCATAGCAAAAACCAATCTAAGCACATGTAACCTTTTCATGCTTTCCATTGCCCATAAATAACCTTGAATCTCAGCCTCTCCTTTAACCTCATCAAACCAAAATATCGATCAAAATTGTACCTTCAGAGTTTCTCAAAACCCAAGCCGCACCACTGACATGTTTTCTGTTTATCCCATACTGTTGCCTCATTACATTTCAGCCAAGGTTTGGCAGAAGGGTGTCATTTCTGAATGTCTGTCTGCACCTTTATATCTTTGAAAAGGCCGATTATATCAAAACTTTGAGTAATTAAAATCTTCATCTAATTAATGTTACTAGGTGTTTGATTCCAAAATCCGTTTTGATTTGAACTTCAGAAGATCCTCAAAAGAACCACAGCGGTGTCGACAAGAATGAGATGCTGTAAATGTATAAATCAAATGTGATTCTCAACGAAGGTCCCCAATAATAATCCATATTATATATATATATATATATTATCTCTATAATTTCGAATTTGTTTGCATACTTTCAAGAGTTATCATTAAGTAACAAGTTTTGTTTAACTCAACCGTCTTTTCTCTTGAACACAACGCATATCATATGTAGTCATCCCCCACTCAACGAAACAGATACAAAATGAGACCTGTAGCCTCAACCAAAACTAATCCAATGACCCATATTTTATCATCCCCTTCGGCTCCCTCGATAATCTTCCTCAGCCTCTTTATCCTTCAATAGACCCAAGAAAGCCAGGAAACCAAAGAAGAAGAACCCACCCGACCAGTTGCCTCCACCCCCTCCTCCACCACCTCCATCTCCATCATCTCGAGGTGGGAACCCGTCTCCTCCATCGTCCAGGCTTGGTGATTTCTCCTTAGCTGAAAACCCAACACACAATGCGTCCTCTTAGACCACCTCCAATCCAAACTTGTTCAGATGAAATAAACATTTTCTAGGAGTATGCAATTAACTAACACTTATCCCCCGGACTTGTAGCTAAACCCTTTTTGTAACTAGTTGGAAAATCTCAAACGGCAATTTTGGATACACATTTGGAAGTAATCCTCCTATCCATAAAGCCTAGCATGCAATTCACTAGAAGAAAGCAAAAATGAAAGGAAGCAGACGGAGGAAAACTAGGAAAAAAAAGTGAGAGCATACAGTGGACGGGAGCCTGTGTTATAGTCGGTGACTCTCGAGTAACGGTCTGTGTTTGTCCTTCACTGCATTTGGCGTTCTGCAAGGGAGTTAACAAAGATGATCAAATTCATGGTAACATTCCTCGCAACATCTTCTATTTGTTTACTACTCGTGAACAAAATTTGCAATTATACGGTTCAGTAGATAATGTAATCAATGAAGACTTACAATGGCCGAGTGGCATATCAAAAGAGATTGCCTTCTACTTCCAAGGCCTGACCTCAATCCCACCGCACTCAATGGAGAGACTCTGTTTAGGGTTTTGATTCCGGAACTATGAACCCTGATGATATGTTTCATCCGCGGCTTTTCTATTATCAAAAAACGAAAAAGAAAAGCTAGGTTTACACCCTTGGTCCACGATTGGTGAAATCGCTACATATAATCGCAAAATCATCATGTACAAAGGTTTCAATCAACACCTAATTTTGATATCTCAGGAACTCATAGGTGAAATCCCTAGAAATAACAAAAAAAAAAACGTAACCCAGAGAGTAAGAAAGATGAAGGCGAGCGATTTAAATGAGAAAGAAAGCGTACCGTTGTTACAACTATTGAACGAGAGCGGAGAAGATTGGATAACAGACGCCGCCATAGCCATGGCTAAAGCAGCAGCTTTTGACGGTTTAGAGCAACAAGGACCAGGAAGGAACTAGATTAGACGAAGTAGATATATCAACATTCATTTTCACTTGTTCTCTTCACCTACGCGTATACTTTTTTTTTTTTTTTTTTTTTTTTTTTTTTTTGTTGTTTGTCAACTTGCTACCTATCGTAGAGCGGCACGTGTAATCATTTCTTCATATTTCGTTTCCAGGTCCTCGTATTTTCTTTAACAAGTTCCTACTCCTTTTGAGGATGAAACTATTCTCAAAGTGTACTGTACAGGGTTAAATGATTTGGAGCAGTTGGTTGTTTGAGATGTTTTGCTTAAAAGATTAGAAACAAAATGACGATTTTTATTTGAGACAAAAGAGTGTCTCCTCTCTATGGACTGGTGGTACAACAAAGACTTTTGACATCTCCATCTCATAATAATAATAGATTTACAACATTGTAATAATAATAAGAAGAAACTCACTTATTTTAGGTCCCTTCAGGTGTAATAATAATAAAGAGAATTTTGTTAAACGGTGACTGGTGTTGCTTCATCAAGCGCGACAACACCGAGAAGCACATTGCCTTCCAAGAGCTCCAAACTGGCTCCACCACCGGTTGAGATGCGACTCATGACTCCTGCTACTCCCACTTTCTCCACTGCTGCGGTGCTGCCACCGAATCTCCTCCTCCACACAGACCGTAAGCCCGATCAACGTCCCCCGACGAAGATTGAAAACCAAGGCCATCAGTCGGGGGACGTTGATCGGGCTTACGGTCTGTGTGCGGTCGTTTTTCATGACTGCTGTCTTCTCTTCGGTCAGCGAGTAGATTTTGAATTTTCATCTCGTCTTCGCTTTGGTCGGCAAGTATCTTAGAGTCTTTGACGAATTTTCGAGCGATATTTTCAGCGCGCTTGGCATCGCCTCGTCCAGGCCGGATTGTCTTGCTTCTGTCGGGTTCGACGACTATTGTTCCTTTCTTGTACCGCTCTATCAAGACCTTCTGGAGGTAATGGCACTCGTCAGTTGTGTGGGTGGTACTTTGATGGTAGTCGCAATACGGGGTTGCACTATTCTCGCTTCCTTCCTTCCGGATGTACTTGTTTTCGCCGATTGCAAAAGTTCGACGAGTTTGATCTTGGTTTCTGGTGAAGTGTTGTCGTGGCTCGACGTGCTCGACTTTTGGAGGCACGGTTATGGGCTGTTTGGTTATCGGACCCCCCTCCAAGGAGTGTTTCTTGGCGTTGATAGCTTTCTCTTCCTCGAGTCCGATGTGTTTTGCAGCTCGGAGTAATGCGTCGGCTACGGTCTCTATGTGCGTTAAAGACAGTTCTTCCTTGAATCGTGACTCGTACCAAAGCGCGTTTTGAAGTGCAACGATAGCGGCAGCATCTAGGATTGAGATGTTGACGTAGATTTCTTTAAATCGTCTGATAAAGGGCCGAAGCGATTCGTCCTTATACTGAGTTAGGGCGTACAAGTCGGCGTGGGAATTCTTGTCCTCAATTTGAACAGAGAACTGCTTCAAAAACTCAGTTATTAATTCCTTGATACTGTCAATTGATCCAGATGGGAGTCTCGAGAACCAGCTCAAAGTGGTTCCCATCAGATGCTCGGCGAAGACTTGACAAGCTCCCGCGTCGTACTCTGTCAGGCTGAACTGTAGAGGGCCGAGGGCTACGCCGAAGGTGAGTAAGAAATCTCGTGGGTCGACCGTTCCGTCGTAGTGACCCAGCCTTGGCTTGACTGCCCTCTTAATTGTTGTTGCGGCGAATCTTCGAGAAAATGGGGTTCGCTGCGTCGCTTCGAGCATAAGCCCGACTTCTGGTGCTTTGTTCGTCGCTTTTTGGAGCATGACTGCCATTTCCCTCATTTGTTCTTTGATCTGCCTTATCTCGGTATCCTTCGTTCCATCCGTTACTTCATCATTTTGCTCATTGAGGTGTGGGGTTTGGTTGCGCTCTAATCCACTGGTTTATGCATACGACCCTGGCGTTGCTCTTGCCGAGAGAAAGTTCATTGAGTTGTGTCAGACATTGTGGAGATGATTGATTTCGTCTTGAGAGTTGACCTGTGCTGCGGTGAGTGCATCCAACCGGCTGTTAGTTCGCTCTTCTTGCTGGTCAAGACGCGTTAAGATTCTGCGAAACAGCTCGTCTATACTGGAGACGGGCTGGTTGTTGAGCACGGTGAGTTGTGTTGGAGCCTGCGTTGGCTCTGTGGTCGTAGGGGTCGTCAAGTTCGTAGTTATGACGAAGGTCTCTAGACTTTCTACCGTGACGACCTTTCTCGGAGCATCCGGCGTGGGGAGAATTGTCTGCTCTGCTTGGTCCGTTGCCGAGGTTGTCGTTCCTCCCGACGAACCGGATTCTTTCGCTTTTTCCTTGTCAATTGTAGTCATATTGTCTAGTCGTTGTAGGTCCGTTCTTCAATTCTTCAGAGAAATTCGACTTGGCTCCCCCTACCTGGCGCGCCAAATTGTTGATGTCCTTATCGGTTACAGTTAGTATGTTTAGTTCGGTCAAAGGAAGGTCGAAGTTCTCTTTTATTTTATTGGTGCCGAGGCACAAAAGACGGGCTACAACACGACTTAAACGAGCTACAGGCGCAGACGAGAGTAAAGGACGAGCTATTCACTCGTCGATCCTTAAGCTGTTGACTCTAGATGCGTTGACTCTTGCTTGGACGAGCTGGGGCTCGTGTATTTGCTGTACGAATTCTCTTGCCTTTTTCCTATTTCCTTTTCCAAAGGCCGTACGCCTGTATTTATAGGGAATCGTGTCGGTTCGTCCAGACCATAATACCCCTTCCTTCTTCAAAGGGTTTATTTTGGGCTTTTTCCTGGGCCAGACCCCTTTGTTAGTGTGGGATCTACCCCTAACAGTACCGATAAAGACATCAACAGTTGGTAACAATAGAGAGACTCCTTTGGCCTTAGCCTTGGCGAAGAGAGATGTAGCCAATTCTAGCTTGTCTTCTTCAACAAGGGAAGAGCCAACAGAAAGACCTTGCGCCTTGTAGAATGTAAAGATCATTCCACCACCAAGCAGAAGGATGTCACATTTCTCAAGAAGAGACTCGATAACTCCAATCTTGGATGAGACCTTTGAACCTCCCACGATGGCAGCAAATGGTCTCTTTGGGTTTGAAACCGCACCCACAAGGTAGTCCAACTCCTGTGAAAAAAAAGATTAGGCAAGCATACTGGCTTAGTTATGTTTTTAAATTCATAACTCAATTCAGGCTAATGGACCCCTCCACATATGGCAGTAGAGAAAACTCTTGAACCTTGAGTTTGGACATTTCTCATAGGAAATCAAAAGCGATCAAATATTTCATGATCAATGGTGTAGTCTCGATAGTGGCATTTTTGGCTCTATACTCTGTAGTATCAACTAAAAGAAATAATCTGTACAAAACCTTTTGCAAAAGGAAACCGGCAACTGACGGCTTCAAGAACTTAGTGACTCCCTCAGTTGAAGCATGAGCTCTGTGAGCAGTCCCGAAAGCATCGTTGACATAAAGGTCAGCTAGAGAAGCAAGCTTCTTAGCAAACTCAAGTTCGTTCTTCTCTTCCTCCTTGTAAAACCTCACGTTCTCAAGAAGCAAAACTCCACCTTCAGGGAGGGAAGCCACCAAGGTTTCCACTTCTGGACCAATACAATCATCAGCTTTCACGACCTGCATCAAGATTTGACCCCCGCCAAAAGCCTTAAAAGATTGCCACCACGAGAGAAGAATAGATTGGAGATCCTTTAAGAATCATGGGGGTACAAGAGGAGCCAAGCTGAACTTAGGAGTGACACCCTTAGGCCTTCCCTGAAAGATGATGATACAAGATGAAAAGACTTAAAATGTTTGACTAGAGACTTTTTGTTTGGATTAAGAGATGAGGGATGACAGTCATACCAAATGAGTGGAGAGGATGACCTTAGCACCATTCTCGATCAAAAACTTGATGGTGGGAATGGCGGCTCTGATTCTAGTGTCGTCAGTGATATTCTGGTTGTCATCAAGAGGTACATTGAGATCAGCTCTGACGAAGACCTTCTTCCCTTTCAAATCAGCCCAAGTCAGATCTCCGACACTCTTCTTCGCCATCGTAATCACTCCCCTTCCGTGCACTGATTGGACCTTGGTGGCCACGTGGACAGAGAAACGCGAGTCAACAACGGCGGAGAAGCCGAGGCGACGTACGGTAGAGGGAATGGGTAAGAAGGATGCGCGGGTAACGGCGGCGCCACCGGTTTGATAGAGCTGCAGTTGCGGCGGTGGAAGCCATGAGGGAGAGAGGAGAGAGAATGAATGAGACGAAGAAGAGTGAGATGATGATGATGATGATGATGATGATATTTCATCTTATCGTTGATTAGAGGTTAATGTCTGTCTGTCTTTTTGATCAAGACCATATACGATTATCGTTGATTAGAGGTTAATCGTATCATATAATTTAACCAAGATAATGTCTGTCTTTTTTATCAAGACCATATATGGTCAAGAGAATTAAGTATTGACTCGAACGATAAATACGATTAATTTACAAATGACACATTTTGCAATGTGAAAATTAAATGGGCTTCATTTACCATTATACGGCCCAATTAATTCTGGCCTTCCGAATAAAACAAATTAGGATAATACCCAATTTTTTTTTAGCCGGCGAGAGAGAGACTCCCCCCGTCTCTAAAATTGAATGGCTTTATCTCCGTCGTCTCCACCATGTCTCAGATCTCTATTGCCTTCCCTTCCACTCTTTCCTCGCCAAAGTAGCTTCCTTGTTCCTCGCATACAGTTTCCAACCTTCGGTAGCTTCCGGAGACATGAGCTGCTGAGGCCGAGCGCGCTCAGGGAATGGCGGGAATACGAAGATGCTGTGAAGAGAAAAGATCTTGCCGGGGCTCTTAGATTCCTCAAATCTATCGAAAATGATGACCAGCGTGATGCTAAGTTAAGAGGTTTGGCAGCTCTTGAATTGGAGAGGGATTGGCAGGTTTTAGATGCGTGTTTGAATGCAGATGATATGAGACTTGTTGGAAGTGCATTTAGATTTCTCAAGGAGAGGGGTCTTTTGGCCAACTTCGGCAAATTCAGCAGTATTGGTATACTTTTTTATTTTTATTTTTTTTTTTTTTTTTCTCTACGCCTTCATTGTTTTAGTAGTCAGATTTGAATTTTGGGTCTTTTTGAATTGCATCTTGTGGTTTTTGCGAAAAAGTCTCTGCTCGAGCGTAATGCCTCACGAATCTGTGCAAGTTTTTGGACTGCTTCATTGAAATGTTTTAGAGGTTTCCATTCTCAGTTGATCAAGAATGTATTGCTTCGCTCTTTCTGTATCTCCTGTGATGCAGTTTTGGAGGGAACAAGAGAGGTTACACCTACTGTCCTCAAGTCTGCAACTGGCTTGGAAGGTCTGTAGCTGAAATTTCTCTGGACAGTCTTCTTTGATTACTCAGTGTGGCAATGGCAACTTATTTAAGTGTCTATATCTAATATTAGTGACTAAACTTTCACCAAAAAAGTGGGGACTTTCTGGTGCTTCTAGCATTGCTCTGGCTGCTTTTCTGGGTGGAGTCTCCTATCTCCTTTCTCAGGAGATTGATGTGCGGCCAAACCTTGCTGTCATTTTGGGTCTAGCTTATATGGATTCCGTTTTTCTTGGTGGTACTTGTTTAGCCCAAATATCATGCTACTGGCCGCCGCATAAGCGTAGAATCATTGTTCACGAAGCGGGTCATCTTCTTGTTGGTATGAAATTGGTGATCATTACGTGATTGATGAAATCACTTGGTCCTTTTGTGGCTAACAATTGTAGCTTCTTTTTCGTGCAGCATATCTCATGGGCTGTCCAATCCGTGGTGTGATATTGGATCCGATTGTTGCGATGCGTATGGGGGTTCAAGGCCAGGTATTATGCTATTCTATCTTGTGATTCCATGCTCCTTTTAGCTACAAATGTGACTGAGTACAGAAATGGATTATCATATCTTTTTTTTTTGTAGGCTGGAACCCAATTCTGGGATCAAAAGATGGAGAATGAGATTGCTGAGGGACGACTTAGCGGTAGCTCATTTGATAGGTGATTGTTTGTCTTGGTGGTCTTCTTTCCCTGTAGAATTGTCTCTCATTCACAACCCTATTGGTGGTTCAATTTCTCTTAGGTATAGCATGGTACTTTTTGCTGGTATTGCAGCTGAAGCGCTAGTCTATGGTGAGGCTGAGGGTGGGGAGAATGATGAAAATCTTTTCAGGAGCATCTCAGTCCTTCTGGCACCACCGTTGTCCGTTGCTCAGGTCAGGTCTAGTGAATCTGCTGTGACCAGTCTACGTACTTCCACTCTTCTTGCACTAGTGTACAAATTGTTACGTATTGTGAATCTGTGCGTTTAATTATACAGATGTCGAATCAAGCCAGGTGGTCTGTTCTACAGTCTTACAATCTAATCAAGTGGCACAAGGCGGCACATAGAGCCGCTGTTGAAGCTCTCCAAGTGGGAAGTCCTCTTAGCATTGTGATTAGAAGGATTGAGGAAGCAATGTCGGCAAGCACATGACTGAAGCACCAGCATATTCTGTAATTCATGCTAATACGGACACCCGATAAAAAGATCATATAGAACCTATGGAGCCCGAAGCAGATAATCTCGAAATAAACCACCTGACTGCAACTGGAGTGGTGAAAAAGGACTTGTATCTTTGGATCCATGTTCATGCAAGTTAAGGTTTTATTCACTAAGGGAGATGTGGAGGCGAGATAGTAGCTCTCTTGCCTTATCCGTCTGTGTTTCAAGGGTTTAAACTTTAAAGGAATCGTAGCCATGCTTTTAATAGCTTAAAAATGATTGTAAAGTATCTATCAGTCACATGAAAGCTGTATAGTTATGCAACCACTGGTTTTTCTTGAGAAATTTTCAAAGCATTATATGATTCATCAATATTGTTTTCTACTGCAGCTGACTTTATAATATCTAAACCGACATATGAAATCTAAACCCTAACCATTTCATTTGTGAACCCAAACCGACATATAATTTCGTTCTACTTGTAAAATCTAAACCCTAACCATCTCATTTGTGAACCCAAACCGACATATAATTTCGTTCTAATCGTGAAATCTAAATTCTAACATCTCATTTGTGAACCCAAACCGATATATAATTTTGTTCTACTTATAAAATCTAAACCCTAACCATCTCATTTGTGAACCCAAACCGACGTATAATTTTGTTCTATATGTAAAATCTAAACCCTAACCACCTCATTTGTAAACCCAAATTGACATATAATTTTGTTTTAATTGTAAAATCTAAACCCTAACCACTTCATTTGTAAACCCAAACCGACATATAATTATACTCTAGTTTTAAAAATTTAAACCAAACTAAATATTTAACTTTCTTTAATTAAAAGTATACAGAATTTGTTTCCTTAATTTGGGTTGCTTTTTAATTTAATTTTGATTCATTTTTTAAATGAAATATTAGATGGAACATTCTGATTGGTTAAGAGAAGAGGGGGTGAATGGAGAGGTTCACCCATACCCCTATTGGTGAACCTAAGTATTTTTCATATAAATATATGTATTTATGTTTATTACAGGTCATCCATTCTTAGATTTTTAGTGATGTGTGCATTGTTTATGTACATACTAGATAAGGACCCGCCCGATGTGGGTTTAAAGTTTTGTAAATAAAATTCAATTTAACAAAAATATATTAAAATTTGTTGTATGTTATTTATAAGTTTTATTTTTGCGATAATATACTGATTTATATCTATATACAAATCTTTTATTTATGTTACCATTAAAAGCGTGTTTTTTACACCTAAATATATAGTATGTTACAAATATATTCTTTACCACCACATAGAAAATGTCTGTATGAACACATTAAGCCAACTATTATATGTCTTTTTACTAACACTTTTGCATAGTTTTTTAATTACTAAAATTATTGGGTCAAAAACTATATTACATATTATACTAATAAATGATGTATTATCACAATAGTGTATGACCAATCATAGAGAGAACCTCGGCTCTGTCCTCCTCCATTATGGAGAGAACATTGTGTCCAACCTCCTCCACCATAGAGAACCTTGGCTCCATCTTCCTCCCTTGGGGAGATAACCTTGCGTCCAACCTCCTCCACCTTTCTCCCTTGGAGAGATAACCTTGCGTCCAAGCTCCTCCACCATAGAGAAAACCTCGACTTTGCCCTCCTCATGTGTGGAGAGAACATGTTCACATGTTTTAGCTATGTCAAAAATGGCTTGCTCCGACAACCAATGAAAATAAAGACCCTTGATAGTAACTAATGTTAAATTTTCCAATGTATTCATGGAAGTGTCTTTGACACACCATGATGTAGCATTTGTCTCTGGAACGCCCCAACTGGCACTTTTCTTAGTGAGCTCAATGTCCACTCCCAGTCCATGGATTCACCTTCATTAGTGGACCCCACGTCTACTCATGGCCCACCTATATCCGATGGCCAAATTATTACGTCCGAGAGACTTTAAATACTTGTTTACTGATCCTACAAATCACCATATGATATTTTCTTTGTTTTATTTTCTCCGAACTCCTATGGATCTATCAACAACAATTTATGTTTTTCCAATCTATCTATCTATGTTTGTTGTAAGCTTGTGTTTGATTAGCCTATTTTATCTAACCATTAGGTTGATGAGCTTATACTCCTTATCTCCCTTTGGGATTAAATGAGTGGTAACAGTTATGTTTGCAAAAAAAAAAAATCTATGACCCACCAATCAAAAAATTAGAAGAAAATTAATTTGACATAAATAAAAAAATACTAAAAAATTATAAGCACGATAATATATGAATCCTAAATAATTCAAAGGTGAAAAGATAAATTAAATAAAACAATCTAAAAATACTACATTAAATTTTAAAATACAGTATCAGAAAAAGAAGAAGCATATATTAATTTTTTTTGGGTCAACATATTAATCTTTACCTATTCCAAACTGAAAAAGGGGAAAGTAGGAAAAAATTTTGATTTAAAAAAGTAAGACAAATTTACCTTTCCATTAAAGTTTTTTTTTACCAATAGCACAAAGTTAAGAACAATATTTTTGAATAAATTATTTTGTTAGATGAAAAATATGAGACGATCTTGTTTATGTAGAAGTGAATATTTACAAAATTTAGAATTAATAAATTAACTGTATATTTTCCTTAATTCCATTTCTATGCTTTGTAGAATTAATAACCTAAAATTAAAAATAAGTAAATAATGTTATTGTTTCAAATTATATGAAATATATCTATATATATATATATATATATAATCTCCTAATAATTATTTCAAAAAATTTAATATTTGTAATTTTTTGATGATTATCTATTTACATTATTAATATTGTTTAAAACAAAATATTTTGTTTTTTTTTTGTTGTAATCTCAAATCCCTCTTTATTAAATATTAACTTTTACACATGTCAAAATCTCAATTGATATAAACTTGACACATGTCAAAATCTTGTTAATGGCTAACTTTCAAAACCCAACTTTATATAATAAGATGTTTGTTTTAAATTACATATTTGTTATATTATTACTTTTAATTAAAATAATATAATATTAATTAATTATTATGATAATTATTGAATAATATATTCTTTAAATAATTATTAACCTAACATTCATGAAATCCAAACTTTGTATCACTTATATTATTTGGTATAATAAAATAAAACATATCCTAAGGATGAGTTAAAACCAAATTAAGATAACTGTATAAAAATATAACTTTATGCATAGACTGATTAACTAAATAAAAATCGAACTCATTCCTCAATTCTTGGTTTCTTTCGTTGATCATCAATTGGTTCTTGACATTCATTACAGATTTTGCGTTTGGTTCCGTAATTGTCATCGTCCGAACTTGTCTAAACACACAAAGACAAACCATTAATATGTTAACTGAAATAATATTTTGTATTTAGCAAACATAAAACATCATAATATATATTAACATGGATATTGCAGATACATGTACCATGGATGCAAAGAGTTGATGTATTGTGGTTTATCCATTTTTGGATGCACTATTATATCTCTCTCATAATTTGGAATAGACATGTCACCCAAAATAAGTCCAGCTATCTCGTCTCCTTATGGAAGGTCAAATTTACCATGTTCTTTATTTTTGACTAATCTGATTAAGTATTCTTCAATTGTTCCGGATTCGAATCTATCTCTAGCAATTCTGAACACTTTAGCTAACTCGTTGTATTCGTCAAGCATGTCAATCAATCCGCTGAGAATACTTTCATTCAACTCATTGTTTTTTCTTTTGGCAAGTGCATTAAGACAATTTTGTAGTTCATGAGCAGTATCATATACGTATAGCTGCGGAAAACGTGGTAGATCTCCTTTGACTGGCAGTAGAGATCCAATTTTGTGGTAAAACTAACCATGCATATAAAAAGAGAAAGGACAATTCCTGAATTGATATCGTAATCAGTTTTTCCACCCATTGATGTAAAGCAAGCATTGAATTATATGCTTGTATATTGTTCCAAAACGATGTTGACTGTGACAATAAGTCATCTAAGTAAGTTGGAGGTTGTTGAAATGGTTGCAGTACAACTCGTCCTTGTTGACAACAAATCAAAATTTCAACTATTTTCCACTTTGTTTAAGACTTTCAGATTTTCACACCAAAGCCTCACAATAATTACATGTCACTACGTTATTGTCTTCTCCTTTACTGTGTCCTGAATAAAGAACAATACACTTTTATAAAATAATGTTATTTTATGCAATTTTATTTAATTGTATAATTATTATAGTAAAGGATATTGAATTTCATAATATATAATATAATTATTACCACGTTTTTTTGACATTTTATTCCAGAGACATCTTTATTTTTGGTTTAGAACATGATTATTTTGATTGTTATCAATACATCCTCTAGTAGATGGATTGGCATCAAAAATATCTTCAATTATCCTTTTTTCTGTAAGATTCCCTTCGAAGATATATGTGGTAAAATTTAATGGATTTGAATGTTTGCTAGTTATAACTTGTTTTGGAAAATTAAAAAAGAAAAAATGTTCAATTTGTTACCGTTTTCTTAGTTGCATAGTTGTAAGTGGAGGTCCCTATATTTTGTAAAATAATATTAGTCAATGATGAAAAAAATATGTATGTGATGCTGAATATGGGATTTATACTTACTCATTAATTTAGTTTGTTTACCCATGCCTCTAGTGTAGCTAGTTTCAGCCGCATATGAGATTCATCTCTAAGCGTCTTCTCCATCATAACAATCTGATCATTATTCATAATAGTTCTATTTCTTTTATTGGGTGACTTTTCATTCTCTTCACAGTTTCAGTTTCTATCTCTAGTGCTCATGTTTGAAAATTTTAAGTGAGTTCGATACATTGGAATGACCTCTTCCTCTCATAAATATATATGACAAAGATATGAGAGATTACATATCTTAATATATATATAGGGTGAGTTACTAGAATATTGCATAAAAGCTTCCTTATTACAAAAGCAACATACAATTGTTTGTAATGACTAGACTAACACCTTGTACCTATACTACCCCTGAAACTAGTGTTGAGAAAAAACGTAATTACGGCTAATGCCATTAGGAAAAAAAAAAAACATTGGAAGTTGGGACTAAGTCTACCGATCCTTTGATGGTAGATTTATACACGTGGACTGATTAAAGGTGTACGTCAGATATTTTTGGTACACTTAGTTGTAGTCTTGGTACACTTATCGGTCACTGTAGATGGTACACTTAGTTGTAGTGTTGGTACACTTATCGGTGGACGTACATGAAATCGATTCGGTAGATTAGGTTGGTAGAGGAATCTCCCTTTGATGATAGACTTTTGTTTTTAGCGCGTGTAGCGGGAAACATAACAAGGTGTTTAGATATTTATGGTAGACTAATGGCATGTTGCGACAGATTTATGCGACAGCCTTCTCTCCTTACAGTATATTTTGGTATACTTTGTTTGTTTTTTGAAATAGTTTTCGTAGTGTTGTGGTAGGCTTCTTGTCCGTGGTAGATTTAGTAAGCAAGATTGACAGCTGTAAAGTCTTACCAGAATAACACGAATTTGTTTGAGCTGGCAAAGACAGTCGAGCGTTGCGATAGACTTATTGGAAGAAGATCTAAACACCTTTACTGTTCTTCCGATCTATGGTGTCATGTAATAAAGTTTGTAGCAGATTCATCAATCGTGTTCTGTTTGTCTGCCGGAGCAAACGTCTTTATCCTACTCAGTTTCTTTAATCTTTGATCTCGGTTCATCCATGGAGGAGCAAGATATCGTATTGGCGTGTGGGAGGTGGAGGGTAGACAAAAAGCGCTGGTTGTTTGATGTTGATACTAGGAAAGGGTGCAGGATTATAAAGCAAGATAAAGAAACAAAGTTTGAAGACTTTACTGCTATGGTGTACGATGACTTTGGTTTCTGTGAAAGAACTTCCGCGATAAAGTTGAGTTATATGTTAGATAGTAGATAAAAAAAGCGGATGTTATATGCCACCGGTGATTGTTTCGAATGGTCGGCAGTTTCAAAACTTTCTCAAACAGCATAGGAGTGAACTCATCCTATGCGTTGAGATCGAAGCTAAATCTGGTGAAACCTTGTTCGAGGAAGTTAAACAGAAAAACCCTGAACCAACACCCAAGACCCCTGAAGTCGTTGTAGATGATTTCGTAGCGCGTGGCAGAGGAAATGGGAGAGAAAGATGATGAATACGAGAGTCGGAAGGAAGACGGTGAAGATAATGTAGGAAATGATTTAGATGAAGATGAAGCAGATGACGAGGACAACAGTAGATTTGATTACTGTGACACAGCGATGGTGCAAGTTCAGGGATGAAGACTATCTGCTGTACTCCAACTTCGCCTCGGATGAAGCAGAGGAATCATTGGACGACGGACCTGGGGGTGGGTCTTGTATAGAGGAAAATGTGTGTAACACAGAATCAAATAACCGTACCCGCAAGAATAACTCTGCAACTGAGTCAATTGAGAAGGAGGTTCGCAAAATAGAAAACGGAGGTGGTGATATTGCTGTGGGGGATAAGTTTGATAGCAAAGAAACGTTGGTGGCAAGGTTGAGGGTGCTGAGTGTATTAGATAAATATGATTACAATGTTCGATATTCAACGCCCGTTTTGTTAATCGTTGAGTGTTGGGTAAAAGGTTGTAAATGGAGAATACGGGCTTCAACCATGGGTGATTCGCCGGTGTTTCATATTCGCAGATATTATCGTGAACATACTTGCTCTGTTACGGAACGATATGGCCGTAGCCGTAATGCTAAACCACCAATCCTAGCTCAATTATACAAGGATTATGTTGGTGGTGTGGGAAGTTCTGTTGTGCCAAATCTTGTTGGGGATGGGCTCAACCTACGATATGGTGTACAGGTTGGCTACTGGAATACTTGAATATGTTTGTTTTTTGGTTGGCTCTGTGAGTGTACTTGTTTGTAGGGGTGTACAAACATCGTAGCTTAAGTTTGTTGAGTTTGTCAGAAATTAGTTGATTCTATGGCCTGCACTACACATATATATAATTCGATCTAGTTGATATTGTTTAGTGCTGATGTCTTTTACTGACCATTTTCATAATAGCTTGGCTACTGGAAGGCACATCGTACACTTATAAAGGCGCGGAGTATGTTAGGGGTACACCTGAAAGTGGATACGCTGAATTACCAGCATATTTATACAGGCTGAGGTCCCTAATCCGGGACCCTTACTAGACTGGTCGTTGATGCAGAAGACAGATTCAAGTATGTTTTCATTGCGATTGCTGGATGCATTAAGGGTTTCAGGTATATGCGGAAAGTTGTAGTTGTAGATGGAACCTTTTTGAAAGGTGAATTCAAAGGGACTCTTCTGATAGCGACAACACAAGATGGGAATTTTAATATTTTCCTCCGACGTATGCGGTTGTTGATACAGAGAACGACGTGTCGTGGGAATGGTTCTTTACTCAATTAAGTAGTGTCATTCCTGATGATGAAGAGCTTGCACTGATATCTGACCGGCATAAATCTATTGGTAAAGCTATCGCTAGTGTACCCCGGCAAGTCGAGGAATCTGCACTTATCATCTTCACAAGAATATTATCCTGAGATTTAGTGGGAGCGAAACATTCCGGCTGGTAAAAAAGCAGCTGCAGCGTACCGTGTAGTTGATTTCGAAGAAATCTTCCAGCAAATTCAAGAGCGAATCCACAACTGCATGCTTACTTGGTTCGTGCAGATGTAACCAAGTGGAGCAGGGCGCACTTTCCTGGTGATAGGTACAACTTCACCACGAGCAACATTGCAGAATCGCTAAACAAAGTTCTGAATCCTGCCAGAGCCTATCCCAGAGTTACTAGAAGCTGTTCGGAATATGTTGACACGTTGGTTTGCTACAAGGAGAAAACAAGCTGCCGCAATGCCAACTTTACTCAT